>JARYHS010013631.1:42583102-43203497 GCA_031002005.1 Vandiemenella viatica
AATAAACCCGTTGCATCGGAAAGTGCTCATACCAAGAAAATTACTGCAGGAAATAGGAAAGGAAAAAAACTGGATATGGCAGGATATAGAAAAAACCTTCCTGTTTATCTGCATTTATATTTAATGATCAGTTGACGTGCAATTTAAAATGTGATGGCCTTCACACACTTGTTGTTATTACTGGAACGTGAACATAAATCATGTATATTTTGTAGTCGTGACTGTGAATTTGATCAGGATAGAATATTAATTCCAAATTATCCTCCTGCGAAAGAAATGTTGAGGTACTTTCGGTCTTTTTTCAGTGATGTGTCATAAATTACGAAAAAATGACTATTTCGCCATCGGACACTAAAGTTTTTGTATGTTCCTACTTGCATAACAATACGAGGCCAGAAGCGTTACCGCTCGACAACCACGCACGTTTTTTTTTTTTTTTTTTTTAATTCTGAGATAGTCACGGAATATTCTTAAAAACAGTGTGACCGTAAGTATAATGTAATGTCTAGACTGGCACAAGATTGCTGTTCTTAAATTATGCCTACCAATTTCTGTTAACGTAGGATGGCTGCAGAATTAAATAATATGAAAATAAGTTTTAATTTTAGTATTTGTCACAAAAAAAAAACAAAAACAAAAAAAACAAACAAACATAGAAAATACATGTTTAAAGTCAGTAGGTTTTGTTATTTTATTAATATTTGATTCGCGAGAAAAATTAATATATATAGAACCAAAATTCCTTTCATTAGTATTCTTGATTATTGTAGGATGTTGAGGACGACCCAAACAAAAGCATTCCTTCTGGTGCATTGCCAGCAGCAGTTGGTCCTCCGTGCATTCAGCCCCATATTTCGTTCAGTGGCATCCTCTTTTCTCCGCGGCGGTCACTACGGCCTTCCTGTTGCTTCTCTTCGGTTTGTCCACCTGCTACAGTGTTCCCACGTGACAGTCGCAGCCTCCCTCGCAGTTCATGCTCTGGTTTTTATCGGGAGCGAATCTGCGGACCGCTTGACATCTCAACTCTGCGGCTTTCGCCGTTCGTAGCGTCACGGTCGACGACTCGCTTGCGGTACTCCCGCCACACGTCTGCCCAAATGAGCCTGTCCGATCCAACAGCCAAAACTTCATCTACAGTAGTACAGTCACACGGTCGTTGGGTTATCACTGCGATCGGTTTGTGAGGCCGACGAGTATTTGTTTGTTGTTACAGCTGTTTATCATTTCCTAAACCAATATGTTTCTTACGAATTAGCGCCCACGATTCGTTAGCGCATAGTTACTGCGACTGTAGTGTTGAGTGGGAGGTCCCTGCTAGGAACAACTCAGACGATGTTGGGGCCTTGCGTGTTTAGTTATCCATTACGCGCTCAACGAACAAGAGAGTAAGAGTAGAATGTGCATATGTTGGGGAGCATGATTGTTTTGTTTTTTTGCTTTGCTTGTGGCTTTACTCCTCATCCATGTAATTAGATGCTAGGAACTGGAAGGAATTCGGCTATAGCCTTTTGTGGAACCATCCCATCAGAAGGAATAATGCGAATTTAAATAGGAAATTGCACTTTTTTCCAAGAAATTCATGAGTTCTTAATCCTAAGATTACACAGAAACATGAACGAACGCTAACGGTGCTTACTCTGCAGTCTGACGCTGAGTACTTTGTACTGGTTTCCACAAGCAGCAGTTTTTTTCTTTGTTGTTTTCAAAATACTTAGTTTGATTGTCTCTAAAAAACTGATTTTTTATTGTTAGAGTTTATATTTTTGTAACGATATTAACAAGAACTATTCAATATGTTCAGCTATAGTAACCTAAAGTTTTCTCCCAAACTGAAATCGTTTGCGAAATATCGTCATTATAAATCCACTAACGTCATTAATGAAATTTATTTTAATTTTTTTGCCAGTTTGGAAATTTTTTTATTTGTTCAACTGTGGTATAATATTTCCATATCAAATCATTTTGTTGTAATACAGCAGTGGTCCCCACATGCTGAAAATAACACCTAGTAATATCAACCTTCGTACTGTACCTTTCACTGCCATTATTTTGATTCTGAAATTTGGAAGTAGCAGTAAAATGTTTATAATTAGTTTAGTACCCTACAGTGCATTTAAATTCCGATGTTTTGAAATTTATCTAAGGGGAAGGCCTATTGATGTTATTGTGATAGTTTTTTTTATATTTATATAACCAATGTTTAACCATTCCATTTAATACCATGTATTTTTGAGTCGTGGTTGAATTCTGACTGATGATTAGAATCTCTTACCACGTATTGTGCATTATGACCGTGTGTTTGTACACTCTTCCTATGCGCTTGTAATTGCTGTAACGATGCCTATAAACCAATAAAATTTTCGCAAACCTTAAGTTCCAGATTTTCTGACCGTCCACTCAGTTTAACAGCTTAGTGATTTGAATTTGAAGCTGTGACATTTGAGTTAAGTATTAGGCCATTAGTTCCACTAGTGTTGTGATTTTTCTCAACATATTGCTTTGTTTTAGTCTACTGTAGTTATAACTGGACGAAACTTACAATTAAAACCACTCATTTGTGAATGAGTTGTATTTGCGCGCACACAGGTCTTGAAGATGACGGCATAACACGCCACTGAAAGCTCGTCTTTCCACAACATCAGGTTAGAACTGGCGATCATAGAAACGTGACGCTGTTATGCTTGGGTTTCGTCGGGATCGTAAAGCTACCGCAGAAAATAGTGCTGTCTGAGACTGTAAATACCTGGCCGCCATTCGGACCGTTGCAGCCTAGACTCCAACACAGATAACTAGGGAGACATCATATTTTACTCCATGATTACATGTTAACCACACTTAGTAATTCATGCACTACCTGTGTTCACTTCCCTTTAGTCCTTCATTATCTTCAGATATTATATAAGTCCCAAATAACTTGTTAATTTATTTTTTCCAATCAATTCTGTCATCTCAGAATGAAGTTCCACCGGCCTCTGCTGTTCACAGGTGGCCAGTGTGAATCATCAGGGGGGAAATTCAAACCGGATTTGTTGGACCCAACGTACTTAACGGATGGGAGGAATCTCTGTATTGCCATCTGCCTGCCAAACGAGTGTTCTGTAGAAGCGTATTTTTGGTTGTGAACTGTGTCGTTAAAGAGGCGGATACTGGGTACCGTCCTAGGATTTGCCTAGATGATTTCGGAAAACTCCCTAAAAGTCGCAATCAGTACGGCTGGTAACAGGGGACCATAACTCGAACCTCGTCCCTTTTTATCTCTCCGATACACTATGCGGCACATTAAGTCATTCGGCAACACTGGCCAGTTAACTACTTTTATTATTTTTGATACTGTTAGATTTTCGTCAGACGTGTAGTATAACAGGTCTGAACATTCTCTCCCACACCAGCCCCAGAAATGTGACAGTGAAACAGGTACGATAGTGCTGTGCGAACCAATTTGGAGCGTGTGAGTGAGGGACGCGTTCAGTTGCAGGTGATGCATAACGGAACAGCTGTATCGCTCTGCCGTCATTCGCTGCGTCCGTTTGCGACTCGGAACCTCGTTAACTGTTTACGCATTCCTGCTAATAGGCTGGCTGAATAAGTGAAGCGTGAAATCGAAAACGGTGGCACGACATACGGGGTGGCTCGGGCCTACCTCACCAGCGCAACATATAAATACCCTCCCACGTGCCACAAGCTAACCTCCACTCCACTCGTCTTGCTTATAAAATCTGCTTTAGGTAATACCGCACAGTGTTATTGTGGTTATTAGAATGAGGAAACAGTCATCAGACTTGATATTATCTTCTCGGGAAACTAACCGGGTTGAATTGTTGTTTAAACACAATCTTTCGACGGTTGTATTCTCCATCGTTATCTTCATGTGGAGAATGAACAAGCAGTAAAACTTGAAGTTTACAGCTTGCCTAGACTGCATCGTTGAAATTCTGATATGGTAATGGCGGCCGTTGTTACGTTGCCTATCAGCAGCCTCAGACGTTAGTAGCACCCATCGAACCACAAATCACGGAACGTTGACGACGAGCAGACTCAATAACTGGTATCCAAGCGTCATTAAGTTTGCGAACGCAAACCCAGTATACTAGATCAGACGCGAGACGAGCTTCTTTGAGGATACAAAGCCATGTACTAGTTCCAGACTATGTTCCGCCACTGCAGATTTGTCCTTTTGGCCCTGACGAAAATGTCGAGCATGTTTCAAATAACGTTGTTTAATTCACCGTATTGTCTGGTAGAAGTACTTTTCTCCGCGGACACAAAGAATACTATAATATCCCTGTATATGAAGGTCAAGGTCATCCTTGGGAAAGCGCAAAATGTTCTTCGCTCATTTATATAACAGACTTGTCTATACTAAAATGTTTCGAATCTTTGAACACGCCAAAACGATAACTGCGAAACTAAATAGATAACTCAGTCAAATTAAAAATTCTATAAACACCGTTAACCGTGTAAACTCAATCCCTGATTATAACTTTCCATTGCTGCACCAACAGCAAAGTTCTGCAATTCACAAAATCTACCTTGGACCTGTCAATTTAAACCAATTCCGACCGATAGCAAGAAGACAGAAACGGCGTAACAACAAATAATCAATAGCCTTGTAAATTTTAATCGTACTTGAACTTCAGACAGGGTTTGTATCAGTTACCTATGTTCACCTTCCAGCTGAAAACAATATTCTTTGTTTATCTAACACTTTTACGTACTTTTTTCTAGCAAAAATATGTTTTAACTATCGCTGACACAGATATCAAATCGTAATTTTTGTTCTTCTGTTAGCTCATAATCGCTGCTCTTCTCATGCGCACAAGAACAGCGATTCTAAAAATAGTAAACTGCTTGTTCTACCTATCACTAAGAAACTACACATGCCGTGAACACAAAAATGGCATCGATGGTGATAATAATTTGATAATAAGTTATTTCTAGATCAAGATACAATGGTTACAGAGAACAGATACAACGGCAAATGGAAGTGTGTACTTCATTGACCCCTTTACAACTTTAGATCACCACTTTATCCATAGCTTCTGTACGCTTCCCCGAGTTACCGTTCAAAAAGCTGGCTGCGCCTTTGAGAATAGGAATAAATTAGAAGCCGTGAAGACTGCCAGGAGCAACGATGCTACCCGCACAACAGTCTGGCTGAGAGTAAACGCAGCAGACATCTTTGTTCACATTACATTATCAGTAATATAATTCTGCCACTTGACAGGTTCTTATATAGCTGAAATATAAATCGAGCATCTATAATCAGCCACTCATTACAAATAATCAGCACTCAGCTAACCGTATTTTCTTCTGGACCTAAATACAAGATGCTTTGTGAGATGTTATTTATAATTTCAACACTTATCTATTAACTGTACAAGAAATTGACATAAATAGCAAGGTAGAAGGCATATAACACCTCATAAGAATTATTCTTTTTTTTTTTGTTTTTGAAAAGGCAATGTTACATACAGAGTACATAATTATTAACTTCATTAAAAATTTGATCACACAAAGAAATAAAATCTAGAATCAAACCAGACTAAGCCTAAAAGATAAATATGAATTTTATACAAAATTGTAAGAAGTTTCTTTTTATTGATCGATATACTGCTTTCGTTCAGTGATAATTCGCTTCATACAGAATTCTCCATGGTTTTCACGTGCTTGATTTCATACCAGCAGATTTAGCTTACGAAATGAAAACAAACCTATTTGCTCAAAAATAATTTATAACTAACTATAGAAAATTCACTTATTGCTGACAATAATCAAATATTGGACATAAAACACAATACTTTGATTTAATTTCCTAATATATTTCGCTTTTGTATGTAAGAGTACATAAATTTAATTACTCACCTATTACTTATAAACAAAAATATAAAAACCTTGAGATATGTTCATGAATTACTAACACAATGCTGACAGAAATATCCATCACTTTTTATTTACTTTCAATCCATAGTCCATATTTTCTTCTTCATCTGGGTTAGCGCTTAATAAATCAAGGCATAGTGAGTCTCATCTTTTCATCAAATCTTCTGTAATAAGTTAAATAGTAACAGAATATCAGTTTAATGTGATTGTATACGAGAAAAAAGATTTTCGTTTATCGCGAATCCGATCTAATTTTGTGAGCTGTCATCTCTGAACACTTAGCAGGCGATGTTTTATTCGTCGCGTCCTGTCAGAATAATCCTTTTTGTTACATTAACCTATTGTTACCAACTGATTCGCCTGCACTGTGCCTGACCAACGGACGCCTGGATACAACATTGCTTTTTTTTCTTTGCAGATGTTAATAGCTTCCTTCCAGGATGCAATGGGACTTCATGAATCGAACCTTTTGACGTCTGACGGCCGACTCTCATCGTTCGCAGGTCCAACATCAGTCCTTATTCTCCTTCAAACTGTCTCTCTTTGCACTCTAAGTTGCCTATTAGACTTACGTAGTTCTTTCCTTGCCTGCATGGTCATTACTGATGTAGAAGAATCTTTGGTAGTTATCAGTATTCGTTGAATAGTTTGGTGAAAGACTGTAGTATGTTGATTTCAGGTTTAAACTGTTTACTAAATAATGTCTCTGGAATTGTCAATCTGTAATATTTTCTCCAGAAAAAATCTGATTTTACTGGTTTCTGATATTCAGTGGTACCTTTTTATTGTTGATAGTTCCATTATTACTAACTAAACCATTATTTATGCATGCAAAACAACGACTTTTGAAAAGTCATTTCATTAATAACCATATTTTAATTGCATGCTGTAAGTCTGTGAATTTTACTTCGCGTGTATTGTTTCTCGAAAATAAAATTGTTAGTAGATTAAAGAATACTGAAAAGTGAATTTTTGGTTAGAAAGTCCTGGAAATATTTATCAAATTAAATAAATACAATTTAAAGTTTTCATAATAACTCATTTCAAAAGACGATTAGGAAGACAGAAATAAGTACTTCTGGATGAAATAAAAATAGTGGGATATAAGCTGTAATTTGTGATTCTCCGATGTAGACTTTAGTGTACATTCAGTTTATCTTCGAGGGAAAGGAGCTATTGTTCAGCAGTTTTTCATACAGTTACGTATCTGCTGACTTATTTCTGATGACATCGTAAACGTGGCTGTAATCTAGGGCGGGTTGTCGGAACTGGTTGTTGTTTGCGGTAGTAGACATTCTGCACTGTTTCCCACACTTTGTACTGCAACGAGAAAACACTCTCCGCGTAACGAATGCAGCTATTCTAGTTCCCTTGACAGATTGCCGCTCTGTGCTGGATTGATCTCAGCGTATGGAAGCGTGTGATACGAAATGAAGGAGCTGGCGTCCAGTAAAGCGGTACCCGGCCGAGCGGGGGCGGAGGTAGGGCGGGGGGGGGGGGGGGGGAAGGGAATGCCGGTAGGAAGACTCGTCGGTCAGCTGGGCTGGGAACGGTGTCTTTTTTGGCGTGCATCATGCTGGTCATAACAATCGCTGTTTGCGGCCGGCCGCTCGCGAAGTCCATCCTTTTTGTTGACAGCCCGTCCTCGACAAGGATTTCCCACACCCTCGCCTCCCACTGCAGCAACCTGTAAGCTTTCTCAACTCTCCAGTTTATAGCCGAGTATCAACCGGGACATATATTCTTATTGGACGTAATTTGGTTTGCTTCAGTGGCAAACTTGTCTGGTGGAACGGTAATATGAAGGGGCAGAGGAACTCACTGCAACCTAAACGAAGATTGTTCGAGTCCCAAACAAATCGATCACGTTTATTCCACCTCCAATCCAATACCAAAGTCATAGAAGGCAAAATGGTTCTCTACCTCCATCATTTTTCCACTATTTTATTATTATTATTTTTTTTTATTTTATTTTTTAAGTGAGACAGAAGAAATTAATTAATCACCCTTCCTATTAAAGTTAGACCTCTTACAGCTCTCGATAATATTGGAACGTGAGGCTGAAGAAATGACATTTTACATTAGGGCGCCCATTACAACAGGCTAAATTGGTATTAAATACTGAACTTCTCGTAATTCACACTGTAGAGTGGAATTCTGGTACAGGAAATATAGTTTGCGATACATGTGAAACTACAATGAGAGGAATGTAAATTTAAAACTAATATTTAAATCTTTTTTTCCTGTTATTGTATATTATGGAATATGGAAAGTCTATAGCAATTTCGGCCCAGGGTGCAATAAATTATAATAACAGCCTCCACTGATATTGATGCTTGGTAATTAGAACTTTCCTACGCGCGCAGAGCAATACATTCACTATTTAACGATCCTTACCTGAATTGAGTGGTTTTTAGCAAGTCGATGGGAATATTTACTGTCCCACTCATAGTACGGTTTAGCCATAAGTTAAAAAAATTGGAGATCTTGCAGCACCCCGTCAACTTTCCTCCTGCAATAGTTCCTAAAGATGAAAATTCCTTCCACTAACGGGGATCTTCATGTTGTCACTGAATCCTCAGCGATCTGAGAGTATAGCACGAGTCTTAACAAACACGTAGTTTAGACGATTTAATAAACTATTTGTGAAAACGACTTTCTGTTAGCTGGGTGGCAGCTCGGTGGTCCCTTGCTAATTACGTAGCCTCGTGTAACGCCGAGCCACGCATGCTCACTTTACGGCTCGCGCATGCGCCTTGCGCACAGTGATCAGAGGGGCGTGACCATGTTTATTAGCACTGGGTGCACAATTTTATGGACCGTTCGCGAACAAGTTTACTTATAACGAACGGCGGTAGGTAGTGGGTCAACGAGGCTCATAGCGCGGTATCTATGGCCCATTCGTTCCAACAAGCAGGGGATCATTACAGGGCATTACCCGTCTGATTACCCCTAATTAGACAAAATGTATACCATAGTGCGCAACAACACGCGATCAATTTCTGGCATATCATGGAAAGCAGAGGAAATCAGGACTGTACAGTTGTCAGCATAACCATCCTTGACTCTCGCCAGGAATGGTTGTAAACTAGATGTTGTGAAGTCACTCGGAACTTGATATTTATAGGTAGATGATCGCTGTTAATTTAATTATTTACATGTTTTTGTCACGTCACCAGATGATTTATTATTTTCACGAAAGTTGATGCTTAACTTCTATAACTTCTCAAAGATGATTTGTCAATACTCATTTTATCGTACTTTTTATTCCTCCGAAATCCTGATAAAAACAAGCAAGAACAAAGAATCAGATTTTGAGCACAAACACAGTGTCCTGCAAGCACCGTTCCAAGCGAACTCAAGAGTTCGCATTCTCGGAAACTTAAATACGCAACACAGAATTTTCGAGAGCCGATCGCCTCTTCTGCATCGCTGACAATCTTTCCAACAATAGAAATCGTACAAAAACAAATAAAGCATACAGAAAATTACGTAGAATCATGAGAAAACATTTTTATGTGATATTAGGAAACATTTACAGGCATTGAAACATAAAACTGACGAAATTAAATAATTCAATATAGCCGAAAATCATATTTTAAACAATATGGATTCATAAACACAAACTATCAATTAAAATTTCAAACATTATACTGCTTTCAACCATCTTACACTTCATCTAAGCTGTTCTCATTCATTAAAATTATACTCATTCATACAAAAATATACAATTAATCATTGTTTATCTCTCTCCGACACCAATGCACTTAATTCATAAGATTGAAATTATTTGGAAGCTGGGTTTGTGGTACTGCGTAGCCCTTAGCAGGAATTACTGTAAAATAGAAAACAATTAGTGCAGCAACTTTTGAAAACTAAATAAACTGTGATACCAATAACAGAATCCGGTAACTTTATTTCGAAACTAGCCTTTTTTATTAATTTGTGCTTTTCTAAGCAAACGTATTTGGACAGTGTCTATGAACCAAACTTTTGAGGTTTCGACTTTTAGATATTTCCCAAGGTTTAGGTGTGTTTATATATCCTTTTGAATCTTGTTCTAAGTGGTTTACGAATTTACCTCATGTGTTTCTAGCATTATCAATACCAAAGGAATAAACAGAAAATCAAAACCAGAAATTTTTTTATAATAAAAGTAAATTAATTCGACTTACCAAGCATCATACAATTCCGATAAAAATTGACTTTATCATAAGCAGTCAATGTGAACTAGGATGATACAAGTAGGTTAACTAGGGAAGCGGTTGCTGGAAACGAATTATCAGATGCGTTTTTCGTTTGAATGGTTTTTGAGGAGGACATGTCTCTACTTAGCGAGTACTATTGGTTATGCATCGCCGCCGTTCGACGTCCTCGCTTACAAGGGCAAAACAGAGGCCATACGAAGCTGCACTCCCGCCCACAACGGGCCAGGCGCTTCCTCCACACTTCCTTATTGGCAATTACAACCACTTGTGAATGAGGTACTGCTTCTTCACGAGCTTATTCTCTTACCAGTTTCATTAGTGTCTTTGCAAGCAAATTCCGCCATCACTAAATCGGTAGTACAGTGTCTTTCAATCTACACTAATATTATACAAGCGAAAGTAATTCTATTTGTTAATTTGTACTATTACGCTTATTGTAGAACTAATTTTAGGGATATTTGTTAGGTACTAATTAGAGATTTTCTTGTTTTTATGTCCATTATACTGCCCTTTCATTAACTTCACTATGTATTATTAATCAAAGTACTGTCTATCGATTGACATTAGGTCTACGGTAAGCACTAGGGAATCCAAGATGGCCTAAAATGGGGCGTTTCTTAATTGGCCTGAATTTTGAAAATTCGTTTTTTTTTATCTGCTTAACTTCTCTCTTACAGCGAGGTCTTTAGAGACAGGAAAGGATGGGGGGCAAGGAATGGGAAGGAATTCGGCTATGGCCTTTTGAAGGAAGCATCCCGGCATTTGCCTGGAGTGATTTTGGAAACCATGAAAAACCCAAATCTGGATGCCTGGACAGGGATTCGAACCGCCGACCTCCCGAATGTGAGGCCATAACGCTAGCCGTTACACCACCACGCTCGGTTTGAAAATTCTAAGGCTTTTTATTCTAGAGAAAAAATTACATTAGAAAAGCGTTTTCGAGAATGCCCCGTGCTAAAGTGGTCCTGCCGCATTTGCGAGATGAGAAGCAGTTTAGGCTCGGAGCAATCCTTCGTCACACATAGAATGTTTCAGACAGTAACACTCAGTGATTTTGCGTAACTTTTGTTTCTCTTCTTTTCTGTGATCTTTGGATAGTTTTTATGTCTGTGCTTAGGTGACAATCAAAGAAAAGTTTGAAGAATATACATAAGCTTTCAGTGAATTATGTCAAATTTCTTACGTCACCTCTCGCCAGATTTAAAAGTGTTTAAAGATAAAAGGTAATCTTACCACTTTCCGCCGTTCTTATGAGAGCAAGTTATACTGATAACTGAGGCTCAATACTGAATACGTTATCATATGGTGTTGCTGAGTAGTAGGTGACATATTCGAATACCACACTGAGTTCTACCGGGTAAAAGTCATAATATCCATCACACTTCCAGTCGTCGAAAGGAGGCGTTTTAGCTCCGGAAGCGACGAACACGCGGAGTTTTGGGCGCTTCTCTGTTGAACAAGGCTAAAACAGCGGGCATTTACAGCCCCGTAAACCAGCCAGGCCAGCGCTAAAATAATAAAGAGGGGAGATCGAGGCGTGATATACAGGCGGCGTGCACCGCACTAAACGTGTAAGGTTTCTATAGGCCCGCTGCTACCAGAGCTCATTAACCTGGCCGCATTGTTCGCCTGCTGCCCTGCCCCCAATAGCGGATTCTGTCCGATACGGGGAACAATGGCGCGGCAAGCCACCAGCTTCCACAGAGCATCTGTCCAATCTGGTCGGCCGAGACATCGGCTCACAGCGTCAAGCGGGAATTACTGCCAGCTTGCCAGCTCTTCGCGGTGATTGCAACAGTTGTGTTTTATTAGTATGGTGATCTCGGTGACTAGCCGTGTTAACGAGGTGTTTACACACGATATTTCGGTGGCCAGAAGATGGAGACACTGATTTTGATCGCCGAGATATGGTGTACAAACACCTTGACGCGGCTACTCACCCGAGAACATTACATTAATTCCCAACGCCACGAGGAACTTCGTTCTTTTTTTTTTAATACTGTTTTTGTCATGAATCATTATTCTATCACTAAGAAAGCTGCCTGTCCCAAAATGTGACAGCCATCAGTTCGCTTCTAGCGTCAGCAATTCTTAGTCGTAATCACAATTATTGCTCTGTTCAGCTGTGTAACTGTTCCGAAAATATAATTCATTGATAAAAGTCCTTACAATGTACGTACTGAATAAAGTGTGACAAAAATGTGAAAGATATTGCTGCAATCTCAGATAGCTAACCCGATATTTTAGTTCACATATATTTTACCATTGTTGCCGCTTATCAGCAATTTATGTGACAGCGAGAGATAAACAAGTAAACTAAGCAAAGTAAACTAGAGTGGTCTTAGTGACCTGGTAACAGGGTTTCTTAAAGGCTGCGCAATCCGCCCCTAATGCAGCCACCTAGCCTAAACCGCTAATCCCATCGAGTACAGGGGACCTACAGTTTAACGCGAAACCTGAACCACGAAAGTATTCTGGTGTACTTTGTATTACTGCCACATGTGAAGGTCGGAATAAGAGCGTACGGAAACCTCCACTGAGACAGGAATTCGAACCGGAGACCTTCCGATCTCCAGTCAGAAGCCTTAACCACTGAGCCACGAGGTCGCTCAATAAGTGAACTGGGTGAGCGGTAACGCTCTAGCCTCGTATTCTGGACGACGTGGTTTCAAAGCCCCGTCCGGGTATCCAGATTTGGGTTTTCCATGGTTTCCCAAAATCACTCCAGGCGAATGCCAGGATACTTCCTTAAAAAGGCCATGGCTGAGTTTATTCCATATCCTTGCCCCAGTCCTTTACCGCCTCTAATGACCACGACGTCGACAGGACATAAAGCCATAATGAAAAAAAGAAGAAGTAAACTGAAAGATATAGCTATGATCCCCTGACAATGGTAATGCCAGAACGAGATAATTAGCCAATAATACCGTTTGTCAACTCGATATCACTTCGGTTTGATGTCAGTTTTCTCAATCGTACTCCGTGATCTAAGATCATAACGTTCATTTTTGTTCCTGGTTATAATGACTATGGTCTCAAGCAATCGGCAGTGGTCCCCATCGTAGTCAAGAACGGAGAAGTTCCAAGTGTTTTCGTATTAATTTTTATGGCTTTCCGTCGAGGTCATTAGAGGCTGGAAAGTATGGTGGCTTGTAAAGGGGATGAATACGGCCATGTTCTTTGGCAGGAACCTTCCACAATTTGCCTGGAATCATAAAGAATCATAAAGAAACGAAAATCTGGAAGGTCTGACGAGGATTCTAACCCGCGTCTTCTCGAATGCGGCATATTCAAACTCTAACATGCAGTTAGAAGACTATTGAAATGTTACACTTTGGAGATGACATGGAAGTATGTGGGGAAACCAAAATAATAGATACGGGTGTAAATGGCGTTTTGTGTTCCACGTAGCATCCACGGAAGGAAATTTCACCTTTGATGCTGAGTGCCGTTACTTAAATTTTCCTCGGGTGAAATCTGATAGTCGAACAAAAGTGACTCGGACACAAAAAGCTGTTATTTGTTCCTTAGTAAAGTGTCGATTCTTCATTGTTTTTCTTCGATTCGAGGCGCCAAAGAGGCCTAACCAATTAATGCGAAGGACTGTACAACTTTGTCCGTGCTCAGTGGGGCATGGCTATTTCATGTTTCTTTGTCTGTCGAGGGAAAGCTGTAGCTAATTTCATAATATGTTGATTTTGACATCAATGCGCATGAGCGAGTTTCGTCTCTAACAAGGAGGTATGAGATGTCTATAGCTTCATGCGGCAAGATACGATCCCGTGGGAAGAGGAAAGAGAAAGCCGTCTTCTGGAATATAATGCTGATTCGTTACACAGCTTTTGAGCTATTGGTTGGTTCAGTCTTGCAATCGAAGCCTGAATCGCAGCAATTCTTCCCAAGTGCAAACTAAAAATAGACTCATTTCTTTATGATGTGTAGCCTATTTAGCTGCGGATAAAACTTTTTGTGATGGTTATGCTTATTTCGATAAATACACGATTGTCTACAGCTACATCTATACTCTCCAGTTCAGAGTTCCAGAAGGTGCTTTGCGCCAAACTATTTGCGTTCCAATCCCGAACAGTACGAGGAAAGAAAAAAATGCAAATAAGCATCACTACATCATATTATTTCTCTAATATTATCTTTCCTGTCATTGCGATCTAAACAGGTTGTTGGTCGAAGAATTACATCACATTCGTAATGGGCAATTTTTCAGTCGGAAGATACTTTTTTTTTCCTTTAAAGATTTACAGAATATATCAGCCAAAAAGGTTCTATTTCCGTCTGGTACTCTAGACATACTCTTGCTGGGGTACCATCGGGTCATGGCGCTTTCCCTCCCTTTGGAGTAATAATAGCTTTACAGTAGCTGCACTATCTACTAGTAACGAATCCATCTCTAACTACACTTGATGTGGAAAAATGGATATGCTTTCCATATTTTGGTCAATGAATTATTTTCTGAATTAGGTGTTGAATACGGTAGCCATGTAGCTGCTGTCTTCAATTTCACTGGCATGCTGTTAAAGCTACAGCTGACTTTTTTTTACGTAGAACCAAAACTTCTTCGGGTTATCGATTAGGCTCTTAGAAAATTAATTGCATCGGGAGTCATCGATGGCATCACGCGTCACATTATAACACGTCCTCTTATTTCCTCTAACTTTTCTAAATCACTACAGTTGCTACATACAAAATAAATGTTCCTAATTAAGGGTACGTGAGGTTGTTTCAAGGTATATACGCGCGGTAATCTCTTGGCTAAGGTAATCACTAAGATAGTTAAAAAACAATTAATATCGCCAAAATAAATTTTAAGGCAGTCAATCTGTGCGTGTGTGTTAATTGTATTACTGTAATAAATCTCGAAAAACTGGTTTCATTTTTTATTTATCATTTCAGATATAAGGTGTACGTGAAGTTGAGCTCGTTCTTGAAGTGGTACTTGGGAAACCACTGGCTTAGAGTATGTTACAGATATTTGATGGAAAGTGTTGATCAACATGAGAAAAAAAATTATGTAAACAAGTAGTACTCTGCAGTCGCCGTAAACAATTTTTTAGATAAATAAATTCATCATGGAAATGAAGTAAGCCCTACATTAAACTAAAGATTTTTTTTTTAAATTGACATTTGGCCATGAGGCCTCAAAGCCAGCACTATGCAATTTTCAACTATTTATGGGTGCACACAATGTATACTAGACTCTGCGTGGTATGGACGGCACACACAAACACAATACTTGCCCGAGGCCGGAATCGAATCGACGATCCCTGCAACGCGAGGCCTGCACGCTATCCCTAGGTTGCCAGGGATCAGCCTGTAGATTGTTTTTATATCTATACAAAACCTTATCGTAAGAAGTTCATCTATAAATCAATTATTTGAAACTATTAGATATTGACCGTGAATATTCTCACCGCCGTTTTCTGTGCAAGTAACATATTATATGACTGCTGAAGCATTTTACTTGTGAAATGTACAATCGTTGTTAAATCCTTCTTTATGTGTACAAATTTCCCCAAAGTTATCTTCGCGTTGATATAACATCAATGGAAACGAAAGACACATCATTCCATTACACGTGGGCGTAGAGCTGTGGTATAATTTGTATGGGATAGTAGGAGCGAAGCCACTGTTTAAGGTTCCCGCACGTATCCACTGTGCCGGAGGCGATCGGCGGGACGCGTGCCTATAGCCGGTAGCGGGCGGTGGTCTGATTGAGCACGCTCGTCAGGTGCGTGCAGATAGCTCGAACCCGGGACCCCCCAGAACAGCAGTCACGCACGCACGCACGCACGCGGACGCGCGACGCATCTCATTGCGTGCGCGTGGGATGCTGCGGCGTGTGGCGCCGTCATAACGGTACATACCCACCTCCCGTCTGCTGCAAGGGCAGGAGATCGAGCCCCGGCAGCTGCAGGAATGCTACGACCTTACTTCCTACTACTCTTGATTCAATAAACGGGGTTTTCAGGATTCGTATTGTAATCTCCTAGGGTTTATATGGGGGACTGAGTAGATAAGTTTCTATCAGAAACCCATGTGCGGAATCATACCCTTTCCGTGCTACAATAAAACAGAGTACGTTCAACTGTTTAAAAATCACGTTTGCATTCATATTCTGAGGAAGATCTTCGGGGACCAAATCAGACCGCAGCAGAACTAATTCAACAGATACCCGGTATTATTGAGCTTCGGTGCAATAATATGCTTGGAAGGTACAGTGTTTGCAAAAACGTTGGTGGTTGCTATATCCAACAACTTCTTACTTACTTACTTCCTCTTCATAGCAAGACCAAAAGCCTGTTCCGACCTCGTTTTCTCTTCATGGGTCTACCAATATTCCTTCTTCCTGTAGGATGATACTGCAGGGTAAGCTTCAGAAATCTGTCACTACCAATCCTCAACATATGTTCATTCTAATTTTCCCTTTTTTGGGAAATTTTATCATTCAGAGAGAAAATATTCATTTGTTGCCTTATTTCTTCATTCCTTCTTCTACCATTCGGGGGATATTCTTTTATTGATCTTAGAAATTTCATTTCGGATGATTGAATTTTATTTTTGTATTGTATTTAATTACTCACGTTTCACTGCCATACATCAGAGTAGGTAGTGCCACTGTTTTATAAAATTTTAGTTGAGTTGCATCCTGACTTTTACCTTTCAGGGTTCGTCGAATTGTTCCACACATGTAATTAACTTTTGTAATGGAAAAGATTGCAATATCACAGATACAACTGACACTATAAAACAAAAATTACACCTCTACCTTGCAACCGTTGCTGTAAAGATTTAGAATCCAGCAGAAGCAACACCTTTATATTTTCAACAACGATTTTGTTTAAACACAGGCACAGTTTCCGGAAATTAGATCCTAATCAAAACCGTGTCTACTCTGTCTCTTTTACAAAACATAGTGGTTTTGTATTAGGAGTTTTCTAACACCTTATATAACATGAGGCAGTGAGAACGTGCAAAGTGATAGACCTTTCTCAGAAACAATGCGAAATGAGTGGCATTTCTATAGTCATTTTAAATGCTCTAAACTTCACCACAAACATTAAGAGAATTTAAAATTAAAATGTGTAAAAGGAAAAATACATATGTTTAAGAATACACTCAGAGAATTAAAGGTTAAAAAATTCCTGGAATGTAAAGTGATTTTGTAGGGAAATTGCCACTTGCCCATATATTTCATCACAATTAAATTAAACTAATTGGCCCGTACCAAAATTTCGCGAATGGTAAACGATGAATAGCAAGATTGGTGGTTTGTAGTAGGATAAAAGAAGAACGGTTCGTTTGTAGTAATTGTTTGTCATCTTAAACACTTACGTCTTACGAAACAATTAGAAATGATGAAATATTTCCCTAACAGAAACAAAATTTTCCGAAAAGCTCATCACTCTAGAAAACACACACAGTTTATCAATATATCTTTGATATGTGGTGCTGCTATCTAGCGGTATGCGAACACTCCTTTCCGATGCCTGCGAAGCCTAGCGGCTCGACTCCGAACTATCGCAAACCCGTGACTTTGATTGTTTATAATTATTCCATTTGCGGGTTGAATTTAGAAAAATACCTTTCCTATTTAATGGTGTTACCAAACCGGAGAACTTAATCTCTAAAATGATACATCATTTATCGATTTTGGTTAAGTTTGAAGTTAAAAAAAATGGCTACCGAACAAAAAAACACAATTTAGAAATAATATATATGATTAGTCAATGTGAACTTCATCCTTGTATCATCAAGATTACCACATTACAGAAGCCCATAGTTGGTTTAGTACATTACACGACTTAAAATCTGTGAAGCAGTATCACTGCTTGAACATTCTGCGGATAGCAATAAAGTTGCGCAGGGCTTGCTACTATTTGGCCTTTAGAATCATTGATGTCGAAATACTTTTCGCAACAAGAAAATTTCCTGAAAGTAATTTGCAACAATGTTATCTAGTATCGGCAAATAAACAAATGATTACCAATCCTTACGCAGAGGTCATCGTCTGCTGTAGCTTGTCTCAAGGTGAAGTACACGGCTAGAGGAAGCTCTTGTTGGCCAATACATCTTGTACCTTATGGTGGGTTCCTCCAGCTTGCAAGGTCATTGGCTCGAAGCCAAGGATGTGCAGAATGCTGTGAAGTACATCTTCAGGACGTCCTGCTCAGCTTTTGCCTGGAGGATTGTTGGTTCGAACTTCTGAACCTCCACTTTAGTATGTTTTGTCCCTCCATTTATGAACAAGATCTAGAGTCCTGAATCAAAAGACACCCCAATCTTTTCCAAGTTTAATAGCACCTGAAGCCCTATATGAGACGCCAGAAACTCGTTACATTTGGAACTACTGTTCATATTGCTTAGCCATGGAGCAACTAAACAATTAATCGAAATTAACGTCACGAAAGTGAGTTCGCTACAATACGATAGTAATTATGTTGTAAGAACATCGAAGCTAAATTCCTGATCCAGTTGCATAACAAGAAAAGCACAGAAGAAGGACCAAGAAAAATTGAATGATTTTAAACGCTTTATTGTAATATACGTGTTTATCATCGCCACAGTGAATCTGGATGCAGAAGTCCGTTAAAAGCTTTTGGAGCGTCGTTAACAATTAATTTCAAATTGTGGTTTCTTTTCTTTGTGAAAAATTTATTTTGAATTATGGTTTACTTCTTGCTTTTTACTCGTAGTTATTTATGACGACCAAATTTCGGTTTAACTTTTTCTACTGCTCCTGTCCGTTTTGGATTTAAAATTTATTACGTTTCCATTATGAATTTAACTAATGATAAGTGATACCAAATTGATTCCTGTACAAGAACTATATAATAAGAAAATTTACTCTATTTTCGCCTATCTGAAACTACAAGACCTGATTTTGAATACAGCCTTAATCAGGATATTACGCCATAACACATGAAAGGTTATAAATGTTTACTGCTCTTTTTAATGTGTTTTTACTCAAAGTGGTCGTACAGTTCAACAGACACAGTATCACAATGATTTCTCTCTTTAAACAAAAAGTATATGTGCCGAAGAAACGAAAGAACTCGGTTACAAAACTTTGGCTAAACCGTTGCCTGAATATGGCGGCATAGTATCTGACCCACATTCCTGGGAATCAAATACAGGAGTTGGAATGGGTGGAAACGAGAGCAGATAAATCTATTTGTGAAAATTACAGTAGAACCTAGTCTCTAACCAAAATGTAAAAATAGTTGAGCTTGGTGTTATTGTAAGACAATTAGAGGGTGAAGAGCGTGCAGGGAGTTTACACCGCGTATATACCTAGTGATGAAGAGGGTTGGAAGGATATTGGTACAAGAATAACGAGTAGAGCATGGAAGGAAAAAGAAGACGAGGGTCACAAGTGGCATCCAATTTCAGGTTAAAGGTAGTAAAAAAATTTCTTTTGCACGTACGGGAGTCAGGGATTGCAACAAATTACCAGGGAAAAATGACAAAAAATTTATCAATAACCATGAAAGGATTTAATATTAAAATTAGTAAAGCGCAAAAGTAGGTGGGTGGAGAAAATGTGTTTAAAGAACATAAGGTAAAAAGGAATGTGCGTGAGTAAATCCTTGGTAGTTTTATATGTGTTAGTGACAGATGGTCTGATAGGGTAATATGTACGTAAAATATTGGATGCATTTGAGCCCGTACTTCGAAGATTTCGCCAATGACTTCTTTTTTTTTTTTTTTTTTGCTTAATCTTTGCGTCCTCTCATTTATCACTGTCATTAACGTAAATCCAGTCCACGCACCAAATTGAGTCGCCATTTGTGTGTGAGTAATGTAAGCTTGGCGGCTCATTTTCTCCTTATGTTAGTATAGCAGCAATATATGACGCCCAGCCTAATTTGGAAAGTGTTTGTTCTCTCCATCGGCATGCTAGGTTGTCTATCATATTGCAAAAGTATGATATTTAACAAAATTTGGTGACCATAATCCCGCTGAAATAAATTCCGGTCTCGTGTGAACAACTCAGTAACGACGCGGGGGGCCCTGGCGTGATTCCTCCCTGTTAGGCACTGCCCGGCTAATTCCCTCCGTAATTGATTTTTCGTTCGCTTCCTACCTGCACGTGCCGAGAACACGGGCCAACAGGATACGTTACGCTCCGCAGCGCCTATCTTCTCGTTAGGCCACTCATTAATAAGGGATAAACACCAGTATTTGTTGGCTCCACAGCTCTGCTATTTTAATTCGCCCACAGAAAACAGTCAAAAACAATTTAAGACTGGAGACTCGGCGTTGAATGTAAATAACATCCTCTCAGTAACTAACCAAGTGAGTCCGTTGAACACACACTACTTTTCGGCGGTCATAGCTCTACCGCCATTCTTAAGTGACAGTGGCAGCAGATACTATAACCACCGCAACGTTGTGTTTTATCGATGGACTTACTCAGCAAGTTACCCGGGAGAATTTTATTCATTAAAAAAAAATAATCGAATCATACAGTTAAATGTTTCATAACATTATTTCTGTTACTTCAAGTGATTTTATTCTTTTACCGTCAATCCATTATTTTAAAAACAATAAAAATGTATATTTAAAGACCTAGAAATATCACCGACTTTTTGGTATTTACTCTAGTGTCTTCAAACTTAATCATCACATCACATGATGTTATATGCGCCAGATCTCGTTGATTCCTTCTACCTGAAATTCTACCTCTGACTCTCCAAACTCTATGCTCTTCGAGACGAAAGTTTTGACATTGCTGTTTTCTCAACCCGACGGTTTAAAGGAAACATCTTCGAACACCATATTACCTTAACGAAAGTTCAATTTTTAAATCTCCTTTTTCTATGATAATTATACAATTATTTAGTATAACTTGATAAAGTAATTCTTGTTCAATAAATCATGATCTGACCCTCCCTAATTTGATAAAGCAATGCAGCAATTTTAAAAATTGGTGTAAGAAGGACTAAAAACAGGTTGCCAAACAGCGAAACGGGTAGCTCCTGGAATCTTAACAACATCGGTATTCCGTATTTTAAAGATTGATTTACAAGAGTGAAAATGCTCTCACCTACTTGAAACTCATTTTGAGTGATTTGCTGTATCAGTATGAGTGGGAAATTATCTCATGCATCATTCAATCCAGATATAAGCCCACAAGACTGCTATTTGTCACCGAAGTTAAAAGAGCAAAAATGGACACAATTTTTCCACCCCATACAGAAAATCGGAGAGCTGAACAAGTATGGTGTAGCAAATCTTTCAATACGTAGGCAATTGATCACTGAGAAGCAAGGGGACTATGCAGAGTGACCCATAAATATCAGTACAAAATGGAGAACATCAAAACGACTCAGAATTTCATACAAAGTCATGACTGGAATCGTCATGTGAAAGTGTTAGCAGAGACACAAGAAATGAAAGGACACGAAGCAGAGATTGGGCGAAAACATTTATTCGGTTTGATGATGTTATAGGAGATGTTAGAAGTTTCCACCATAATTTCGATACATGCGATACACCGCCAGACCATAGTTGGTCGAAAACATCTGGATATTCCCGATATCAACAACAACGCAGACAATTCTCGCAACAACATCTATTTCAGAATCGATAGATGTTTCACACGCAAAGTATTTAAGTATTCCGTAAAAAAAAAAAAAAAAAAAAAAAAAAAAAAAAAAAAAAAAAAAAAAAAAAAAAAACATGCTTCTTGACTACACAGAGGGGAAGAGGGTGCAAAGCAACCGTATATTTACCCTCCTACGCTCTTTTTTTTGGCTTAACTCCTAGTCGACGATATGGTGATTAGAGCCAGGAAGGAACTAGGGGAACGGAACGTAAAGAAATTTGACCATGGCCATTTGAAGGCGTCATCTCATCTCTTCTTTCTGCTGGAGTGATTTTGGGAAACCATGGAAAACCCAAATATGGATAGCCCAACGAAAATTCGAACCAGCGTCCTTCCGAATTCGAGGCCAGGATGATATGGATCATACGTCACACTCTGTTGCTACGCTCTTATAAACTGCACCGCCTAGTGACGAATGATGATGTGACCGATCATGGTTCCCTATAGTTCTGATGCACTTCACCTCCACTTAAAGGTTATACGTCTCTTTATGTGAAACCCTGTACATAAGGGCGGAAGTGAGATATTTCTTAAAATAAAACAAACATATGAGTAAAAAAAAATTGTTCATCACTCAGGAGATGTTCGTCGTAGATACTCCGTTTTCGTTTTAATATAAAGACAACGAGTCTCAGCTACCATCTGTAACAAATTTAATTCACCAAGTTGTATCACGACTGCAGGAGCAACAAGGCGACCCCACTAAACCGTACTTAAAAGCCAGGAAGCCGCAATGATAAATTCACAATTCGTCGCACTCCACTGTCGCGGCGCAGGACACGGTGGGATAAATTTCTCCTGAGCGCAGAACGGGGCGGCCACCCGCTTTGTCGCTGCTGAAATATCGACACGTGTTAACAGGCAGCGCTATGCGCGCCGTATTTATGCAACACGCGCGCTAATCCGCTTTGGGACCTCGTAATTCTGGCTCAGACGCCGGTGGGCCGGTCTCCTTTGCGATTGTGGCGACCGACTGCGACCTTGGTAGCTGGCGGGAACGCACAGTATTTTGCAGAAGCGAGCAGCCCCCAGGACTACAAGACTGTCCTCACATATCGAGCTGCCACCACTACAAAAGGTGGGGCATCAATCCCCCAACACCTGTTATATGTCGGTCGTAAATGGCAAATGAATCCCGGTCATATAGAAGTTCATCCAATAATGATGGGATGTGAATCCAATTTATGAAACCACTCGTCACTTCCCCGTAAATTGTTGCAATTTAATTAATAAGGACTTAGATTTACAGGTTTTCTCAATGTATAATAATTCCTATAATTGGGAATTTGATGAAATAATAACACCGTCGATACACTTTTTATTCCGCCGAAATCATAATTATTAATAAACACATATATCATTGCTGCTCAATCAATGGGCTGGGGGCCATATATTTGAATTTTCCCTCCAACAGCAGCGGTTTACAATATGCTAGCTCTCAAAAATCTCTGCAAAAGTCTCATTTATGGTTTTTTTTAATTATAATTAAACTGTGTTTTATTTAAATATCTATTGTCACTATAATTAAGTATTAGATGGCCCCTAGGCTAACATAGAATCGATATTGGTTGGACAGCCTTGACATACACGGTTAAGGCATCAACTTCTTCCAAAGATTCTAAATCACATTACAAATACTTCATATACAGCGTCCTGTTAGCGTCTTTTTAAACGAACTCGACAGCTCCCGTTTTAGGTTGCTAAAGTGAGCAGTACAGAATTTTAGATTCATCATCACAAGCGCCACTCGACGCCACTGGATCGCTAACAATCACTGCAAACAATAGGAATATTGCAAAAATAATCAAAACCTATACAAAATTGCTTATAATCATAAAGAAACATTTCTAAATGAAAATGGAGATTATTGACAGGCATTTAAACATAAAACTGACTTTAAAAAAATTCACATAGTCGAAAATCATACTTTGAACACTAAGACTTGCACAAAATTCATATTTGCAGTCTTAAAACTATCATTTCACACATTATACTGATTTTAATCAAATTACACTTGATTTAAACAATTTTCATCCATCAATACAATGCTCATTCATAGGAGAAATATATAAATTTACAATTAATCAATATTTTTCTCTCTCCAGAACCAATATAGTTAATTGTAAATTTAAAAGAAGTTAATAGGAAGGTGGGTCTGAGGACTGTAACAAGCTGTAGTAGATCTATATCGACACATTACAAAGCAATTCTTGGCAAAAGGCTATAAGCATATGAAACATAGTGCCATTTGCATTCAATTGCTTCTAACAGCTCCATTAACACCCAAAAAAATGTTTAAGACATTTTATCAACACTGCGGATGTCGAAAAACTAGTAATGAGAGTGACAGAAAAGACATAATATCTGGTTTATGTACTTCATTGGGGAATATCTCTTTCACGTAAGGAATTCAAAGCTTCACAGAATGCAGCGAAATCTGTTAGGGAGCTTGACGGGTAATAGGGTAACGCTCGGATCTGGCAATTGGATTGGGAGTTTCATCGCCGATCAAGCCATCTAGCTTTCGGTTTTCGATGGTTTCACTCGTAAAAAGGCCTAGTTGGTTCCTGCAGCAGGGTTAATTCCCTGCCGTTGCTGGACCCCAGTCATCTCCCATTTGTGTTGACCCATAAATTCAAGAGCCTATTCCACCCGCCTTTCCAAGAAAAGGGAAAGAGTTGAATTACCAGTAACAAAAAGAGATTGCTGTAACATATAACACACCGAGCGTGGTGGGTGAGTGGTTAACGTTCTGGCCTCCCATTCGGGACGCTGGCGGTTCGAATCCCCGTCTGGGCATCCAGATTTGGGTTTTCCATAGTTTCCCCAAATCACTCCAGGCGAATGCCAGGATGCTTCCTTTAAAAGGCCATTGCCGAAATCCTTCCCGTTCCTTGTCCCCAGTTTCAACCCGCCTCTAATGACGTCGAAGTGGCGTAAAGCCATAAGTTTTAAAAAAAAAAAAAAAAAAACGTTGTTGACACGCTCAAAAGACGAGCTGAGAAGTGTGATCCTCCTCTAAACTATATTCCAGCCAAAGCAGTCATTTATGAACAAACGGGATCCTCAGTAGAAGCCAAATTGAATATTCTTCGTAGGCTAACTTTAATGCTCGGCCTTCGTGCTGACAGGAAGTACCTTTAACCTTTCTTACAGTATGGTTACATTGTCAACAGTTTCTTGCGTAAATTTTAAGCCACAGGGGGATGGATCTAGGCGCTTTGCCCACCTTGACACCGAAACTATGCTAATTTTTGACGCATGATTAACTTCAACTCAGTTACCGAAATCTTGATGAACAACTGTTTTAGCTTTACCATTACTCTATTATCTTTAACTGTTTGTAAAATGGTGTTCGATCTTAGCGGTGATTCAGCGAGTTCAAAATTTTTTCACTGCACCCACAAATATTACAAGAATTTTTGCCGGTCACCACAGAAAGGACATAAAAATACCTTCATAACAGCTATTTTAAATCTAATATATCCTGGATCAGAACTGCATCATCTTGGTTGTGCTGGAGAGAGATGCAGGATAAGAAGAGTTAGTGATTTCGCAAAATCATGGAAAACCGAAATCTGTATGATCTGGAGGGAATTCGAAGCCCATGTCATAAACAGCTTGAATATACATTATGAACATATTAATATTTAGCCTTATCACTTTACACTAGAAGAACATAATAAAATATTACGATATCCGGTAGCATTGGTCAGTCTGATAAATTGTCTCACGTGCAGCTGTTATGTTTCATTTTTATTTATTTGTTAATCCAGTCATTGGGAAACGAAGTATCCGTATTCACGATTTTTCTTTTTCTGATAATAATTAATCCGTGAAAATTTGTCTCCAGGTTATTATAAGAAAAACTCTTAAACTTTGTTAACTAATACATGGATTTCTATCTAAAGTTTGCTTCTTGTCGTTTATGATAGATTTACAAATGCGCGTCTTCCATATCAATGTGACTATACGCTGTCCGTCGAATGATTTTAAAAAATAGAATAGAGCTGTCTTCTCTTGGTATGGAGTGGTAGGTTAGAACATGTCTGGTGCGATATAATTCTGATGTACTCGGTGTTGCCCCGTGGCAGCGGTCCAGTAGACCTGATCAGTGTCGCCATGGCGATTTGGTGTGGCCCGCAGCGATGGAGCTCCGATCAGCTGGCTGGACGGCAGATGGCAGGCGTGGGCCACTCGCCCGCATTCCTGGAGGCCAGCCGATTACTCCGGGGCTTCAGCGACGCTCTGCTACAACTTCAACCAGTTTTTCACATTCACTCATTATGCGCGTGAGATGCCGATACAGCAAAATTTTTGTGCTGCTACATTTCTAACGTGCCTATTGTCAATGATGCCATGAAAAAAAAAAAACTGCGTGTATCAGATCAACAACGCGCTTTTGGCCAACTTTAAATTTCAAGTTTTATGACCTGTTCACTCTATACCTGAAGATGACGAGGGAGAATACAGTCGTCGATATACAGGATGTCCCCGAATGCCGTGTACTAATATGGAGAAGAGGTAGAGAACATCGTGAGGAGCAATAATTACATCGGGAAGCGAAATGTGGCGCTGTAAGTGAGCTCGCAAGGTCGGTCCTCTGGATTTTTTCTCTGGGGCGCCATGAAGAGCCTTATGTACGACACGCCCGTCAATTCTGAAATGGACCTGGTGGCACGAATATCCATTGCTGCTGGTACGATCCATGAAACGCCTTGTGTTTTCAAACATGTCCGCCAGTCCATGTCTCGTCGACGACCTGCGTGCATACATGCCAATGGCCGCAATTTCGAACACCTCCTGTGATACATTTATGTCATACGTTTTATTTATTATTGTTTTTTTGTGTGTAATAAAGCGTTATACACTACATTCTGTGTTGTGGCCTTATTGTCTTTGTGTCTCTGTTTATCTCGTTAGTGTTACATTTACTCCCATGCTATATGATGTAATTATTGCTCCTCACAATGATCTCTACCTCCCCTCTATATCTGTAAACGGCATTCGGGGACACCCTGCATTGTGTTTAAACAACAATTTAACTCGGTTAGCTTCCCGTGAAAAATACATCAATGCACAGCGCAGAGAAACACTTCATTCGTTTATACTATCATAGTTGCTTTCGTCAAAGTATAGTCAAGTGTGCATGCGCAAAACGTAAAACTGCGCATGCGCAGAACGTTAAGTGCGCATGCTCAGAACGTTAATTGCGCATGAGCAGAACGTTAAGCGCGCATGCTCACTTAATGCGTAACGCTAGTACAATTACATAAGAACGTAGTTTCTCTCTGCGTTGAGAATATATGAAATGTTCTCGGGTGACTGGACGAGTTAAACAAGTGTTATAATTACACGATATTTCGGCTATCAGATTTGTTGTCGCCATCTTCTGGTGAAGTTAAATTTTCCCTAACATATCCCAAGAAGTTTCACTTCAAGAATTCAAAACAGATAGACCAATAATTTGTATAATACTTTGCAGTGAACACAAGAAAATAATATTTAAATGCTAAATATTCGATGTCAGCCAGCAAAATTAGACGCAGGATGGCTTTCACTATGGATTCTGAAACAAAAAGTCGTGTCACTATTTCTTAGGGAGCTATTTTTTGTTTTTGTTTTGTATGGTTTTAAATCGAGATCGAGATCATTAGAGGCGGGAAGGGAAATTGGGGATAAGGAACGGGAAGAAGGTCACCTATTGCCTTTTTGAAGGAACCAACACGCATTCGTCTTGAGTTATTTCAGAAAACCATGGAAAACAGACTTCTGGCTAGCCGGAGGGGGATCCGAAGCAGCGTCCTCTGTAGTTCCGTTCCTGACTGATACCACTCGATCAGCATTACCTGATAGGAAGGAGAAGAGCTGACGACGCAGAACAGTCCTAAACATATTAGCGCATAGTTTGTTTTTAGTGAGTAGTATGAATGTAACGACGCTGTTCGTTGAGTAGGTGAAGGCAGCATATTTAAACTAATTCGAGAAAAAATTCGATCAAAGATAAGAATATCACGAGATCAAGAATAAATAAAAGCAGAAAGTGTAAGAATTTTTCGTGAGAATGAAAGAATAATAATATCAAACTTCATTGAACCATAAATCCTGTCTTCTGTTTCGTTTTCGTTGCACAGAATAATAAAGAACGTCCTGTATAAAGAGAATAAAACGCGCATCCACGTAGATATATCTCACATTCATAACAATTTAGGAGTTTTCTGGAATAGTTAATGAATATTAATACTCGGTTTCCTAACAGAGAAACCGAAGATGTTAATTAATTCCTTCAAGTATATTGCCGCATCTACATATCTATAAAATTGGATGTCTATAGGCCTACGTTTGTATGTTCTTTATACAAATCGACAGTTTTTATCCAATCTCTATGAAACTTTGCACATACTTAAAAATAGTAAAAATAATGTCTTCATTTGGCTTACAAAAACTCACCACATCTCAAATTTACACTTTCAGATTTTTGCAAATACAGTGTCTCAAAACTCGTAGGAAAATCGTCAAAAGTGGATCATGATATTCTGAAAGCTCATGAAATTTATTATTTATTAGCATTGTACCGGTTCCGGTCGTACAGTTAATCGCCGAGAATTTAGGATCTGAAATTAATAAATTGTTTTAAAATTGTTGGAGCGACACGCGAACACACAGTTTTTAGCCGATATTGATGAAACTTTGCACACGTTTATTTTAAAACAAATAGAAAAATACTGTCTACATTTGGTTTATAAAGCCCCACCTTTCCATCCTCCACCCTCCATTAATGAAAATTTACACATGAAACTTTTATTTTTTTCCTTATATCTCGAAAACCGTAAGTAAATCGGCCAAAGTGGATCGTAATGGAGAATGTTTACAACAATCCGGTGAAACGGGATAAAACATCGGAACTTTCATATCCAGCCTCCGAGCAATGCCGTATACGGTGCTAGTTAGTTTATAAAATCAGTAATGCTATATAAAACGTTTCCTACAGCTATTGAAACATCGGAGTACAAAAGACGTTTATCATGTTTTCCACGAGTCACAGCTGGAAGACAGTCAGCCTGGTCGTTTCAGATCCGGCTTGTCTTTATTACGAACAGAATCTAGAGCAGAACGCTGTAAGATACAAGAGACGTTACCGTTTCAGGTCGTTACGGCTCTATTCTTACCAACGCAGCAACCGTAATTCGGCGCAGAACCTCCCGTTACGAGAACAACACAGGTGTCCGGCAGGTAAGATGTACCGGGGCGGACTGGTTTACTACGAAGTAAAAGTCAATAAACTGTTTTTCCCGTACCTGTATTATCGCCGTAATCGTTTCTAATCAAACAATAATTAAAACGCACCTGCTGGAGTGGTGCAGCAGCAAGAAGCGGTGGCCGCACCGAGGTACCTGCGTGAGGCGATTACCGTGTGAACTGCTCCGTGAGTTCGAAACATAAACACGGCAGCGGCGCACGGCAAAACCTCTGACCGTGGCCGTAATATATTCCGCGCCAGCCGCTCTTTTTACCAGTGGTACACCTGGCAGGTCGGAGCTGTAGCCTCCGCAGGTGGCGGAACAAGGACCACTGACTACCTGCTGAGTTCAGCTGCTGAACGCTCTTTAAAAGGGTCACAGGTTAAGTGAATAAACTGGACCAGTAGATTCTGTAAGCTCCGGGAGTTGCAATAATTTACTGGATTCGGTTTAACTATAATTGCTAATGTTCCCTAAAGTCTCGACTAACAGGGAGCTCTATTGAATGACATAATGGCTAATGTAATGCATTAATCTTTACTAATAGAAGGCTAAACTTTGTGATCGTGAAGCCATGTCCCTTACGCCGACGTCACGCACGCAGCCACCGTTGCTGGGTTAACAAGGGTCAGAGATGTTAGTCCAAGTATAAAAGATGAAAGTCGCGGGTTTCCTACGGCTTCTGCTTCTTCCACTAGGATTTACGGAGGTATAGCTTCGCATTTCCATTACAACCATTGGCACTAGAAGATTGTGACGGGGTCAGCGCTACGGTTGGGCTATTATCTACAATCCTGCGGCGTTTCCTACACGGTACTCATTGGCTGAATAAACCTGGAGAGCTTTTCTGGGCGATCAGCTTCGAAGAAAAATCCTCGTTTTCATTGAAGTTAGACGCATCGTACAGGTTATGAGCGTTATTTAATCAAATTTCTATTCAGTTAAGCATATGGGAATAAATTATCTGCCAAAACAATGAAAGAAAAGAATGAAATACTTTTAAATTAACGTTTTAATCATTAATTGATTTTTATTTATTTATATTCACTCGAAAAAGATGTTTTCGTTTAACCGTTTGCCCAAACGTATTTAAGATAAAAACTTCAATCTTCAAGTAACAATGTTGACGAAAGTTTTAATAAGATTGAAATTTAGCCTGTGTTAGAATAAGAACAGGCATTTGACGTTACAAGAAAGAGTATGAGTAATTTAAGTTTAAAAAATAAAATATTGTAAGTTGTTTAATGAGTACCATGCTAATTAAAGCATTAGCCTACTTCATGTGGGTGAAAGTAGTTCCACATTTATCGCGATGGCGAACTAATACTTCGTGGCATAACGTAAGTTGTTAAGATTGATTTTTAATTTCCTTTGTTATAGACTAAGGCACTAGAAATTGCATTGAGCATTATTACAACAATTCTATTTAGTTGAACAACTGCCAACAAATGACATTTACCTGCCAATACCCGTACTGACCACATCGCCAATATATGTCTTGTACACTCCCAGCACATTCCTCTCCAGCTTCCTGTCTTTCAATTACTCCCAACACAGCTGCTTGATGAATCAATTTCTGACTGTGTTCAACATTAGTTTCTACAGATAAGTCTAGCTACCTTTATTAGCACATCCACTAAACCACGTACTTTCTCCAGAATTTGAAACCTGTTCGTGCCACGTGACCAATGTGTCCTGCTCAATTGAGTTTATTATCAAATGGTATTCCAAAATATTTATATTTTTTGCTTGCAACAAGCAATTCCTTCTCTTGCTTATAAAATCTCAGATTTTTATGTATTTATAAGCTAATTCTTTCTCATTTATCCTCATTCCAAGTTGATATATCCATCTATATATTATGTTTTGATACTTCACAAATTAAATATTTATAACTTATTACTGCAGTAATTTAGGAATAAATAGCTCGTAGTTATATACGTTTTTTACCAATCCATGGCCAAAGACACCTACCAAATTAAAATAATCAATTCCCCACATTCAGAGAGATCTGACGGGGATATAAGATTCTTTTTCAATCACAAAATAACAATACTTTAAACGAATAGGATCTACATTTTTGTTTTGATATTTGTTGAGTAACAATGATTTACCTACTGATTTCCGTGCATTGCAACGCTCCTCCCCGGTTTTGATTAGAGTCCGCCTGTTCGGTTCCCTCGGCATTCCACTGGCTCACTCGCCTTGGCGCGCCACGTGGGAAACGCGTGACATTCCGGCGCCCGATTGTCCATTGTTTTAATTACTGGTCAGCGAGATATCAGCGCAGGCGCGATGACCTTTCTACAAAACTTCACGACTTTGCCTCAAAATCAGTCCAATCACCTGACGTCACGTTACTAAGCCATACATACGGTATATCAATAATCAGACAACACTTTCATCACGGAACCAAAATAAGAAGCAGTATTACGCCCAAATGCAGACCCTGTCCATTAGCCTCTAGCTAGAATAAGACTGCCGCTGATGTACTTGCAAATGGTACGATATTAGCGCGAAACAAAACAGTAGGACTTAATGTATACTGACAGAAAAATGTTTTCGGTTTTCCTACGATCAAAATAATAATAATAAAATAACTAAGGCACTATTCAGATTTTCCAAACGCCTGAAGTTAATTACATAAAGTGTTTTAAAACATTTTATGTATCTGGTTTTCGTCAACATTCTAGGAGAGGAAGTCGCGAGTGGTCGTAATGACCTGGGTACAGGGATTCTATTGGCTGCGCGTTCCGCCGCTCTCGTAGCCTCCTTAACTTGCCGGCAATCCTACCGAGTATGTGGGACCTACAGTTTAATGTGGACTCCGAACAACGGAAATGTTCTACAATACTTCACAATATACAGCAAGCTGTGCCAGAGGTGAAGGCGGAAAAAGGCCTTTGAAAATCCCTGCCGAGACCGGAATTAAATCCGGCGACCTTCGATCTCGATTCTGAACCACAAGAAGGACGTGACGATTCCTAATCACCTGTCTCAAAAACCCTCTCAGTGCGTGTGGAGTGAGTATATAGGAAATTCTTGATCGTGATTCTCCAGACAAGTTGGGACGTTAAACTTAACGGCTTCATTGGAATATTTCGGAAGATCAGTCCTCAATACACCTGAAACGGATTTCATCCTCTTCCTTCTTTCATCTTTATATGTAAAACATTAACAACGCACGTAACAATGGCCTTCGATGTCACACACACAGGAAAACAAGTGAACAGGTTACATCCGTGTCTGTCCAAGTGTGTCTCTTATGGAATCCTGGGATATCGTTCAGGACAGAATACCATACGTGGTCAGTAATTACAGCCAACACATTTCCAACAGGCTTTTTGATTACGTTACTTCAACATCTTCAGCATTTAAATGGATTATAGGTTCTCTCAAGTAGTCTGAAATGAGATTTCAGTGTACGGAAAAGTTCCAGTGATATTGTGTCTAGTTACATCCTTCATAACTCTTCATTATCATTTCGTTTGACACTATACGCTGCCTCACCAGGAACGAAAATTCAAAAACTTCAGCCTCAGTTGTGCCTAACGTGAGCAGTCGTTGAGTGCGTCAGATGGTATCAGTGGCAGCAAGTCGTGTGAAAGGATTCGCCATTAATTTTTTGTCCTTGAGCGGAAAATGTACTCTAGCGACCACACGTACAGGTTTTGGGAATGTGTAGCCGGAGAGGGGAATCAAGGATGCCGTATCGTTTGAAAGATGTTAAGTACGAATCTGAGGCACCGGAGCATTATCTAACACTCAACATATCGAACTAAAAACTAGAATCACTGCTTCACACGGTCATCCATTCGATGCGAGATACACAGACTGGGCAATCTGTGCAGCACCAACTTAGAGATGTGATTCGCTGATTGAAGAAATAGCGTCATCACGCGAATGCTGACTTCACCGTCCTTCTTGGAAAAATGTTGTGGTGGACACTACTTGCACATTTACTTCACACAACAATATTAACTAGAAAAATACGTGATTAATATTTTCATAATGCCATATGACTAACTGTTAATAACCTTATTTATGATAGCATGCATTGTGTTAAGTGACAGATGGAAGTTGTGCACAATATTTATACTATCAATACCGATGTTTTTACTCTTCACGGCACCGCATCCTATTACGTTATATATGTTTTAGATAAATTACTTAAACAAATATTAATCTAAGATAGTTCCTTCAAATGAAGTGAGATTTTGAACCTGCTCTAAGTACAGATATTTTATAGCTGTCAATAAAATAATGACACACTGAAGAGTGATGAATGAGTTGATTAAAATCATTAGTTCAAATGACGGTAACAATTAAGATTCTCTTTGTTGTGACTTAAAGCTTGTTGACTACCTGATCAATAAATATAATTGTATTAATATGATCATATCATCTACACTAATATTATGAAAACGAAATAACCCTGTCTCTCTGTCTGTTACGCCTTCACTGTCAAACGGCTAAACCTATGAAATTTGATAAGGAAATCCTATGTATCATTAGGAAAAACATAGGATACTTTTTACGGGATAAATAACATATTTTGTAATGAAATTTTGATAACTAACTGAACGGTGACAGACAGACAGATAGCATGTATAAGTCTTTGTAATGTTATATCGGTTGCTCAGGCTTTGTTTCTTTCGCAGTCAGTATACAATTGAAGTTCAAAGTAATAAATACTGTGATCATGACTGCAATGGCAAAAGGTCACGGTGTGTTAATTCCTCGAATCCTAATCATTCAGACGGATTTACCATACCAGGTTAAAAGACTACAGTTGCCACTAAAATTATCCTTTGCGGTGACTATCAATAAAGCGCACTGAAAGATATAGAAAGTAGCCGAATTTATTTTTTTCATGCGCAGTTATCTGTAGCACCTCCAAAGACAATATATCTTAGCAAAGGACAGAAAAACCAAAAACATTGTGTATAAAACGGTATTGACATAAGTTGTCCCCAGAAAGTTGCATAATTTTAAATCTCAAAACAAAAATCTGCCAGAGATGTTATGGTGGGTAGTCTCCTACAGTAAACACCCCCTCCCCCCCCACCTCACCTTTTAATTCTGTTGCTATTTTTTAAACATGTTGCAAACTGGTTCTCTTCAGGGATAGGATCAATGGTATGGTGATGGCTTCCCAGTCAATATTATCCCGAATCATTGCTTTTTGGGACACCTTTTTACAGCTTTCTATAACCAATTATAGCAATAAAATTCTATGTCCACGGAGTCGTGGATAGTAGCTAGTTTCTTATATTCATTCGGTGGTCGATATATGATATCACTGGCGTGAACCGTTCCGCTGTAACGCCCCTCTGCTGTATACTGTAGTAGTTAGTGATCGCAGCGGTTAAAGTGACGAACGGCTATCCTTGATTCCCAGCGAGTGGTCCCGCGCTCAACATCTGGCCAGGCTCCGTAAACTTCAATAAAAATCGACTGTTTTCCATCTCATCACCTTAACTCAGCCATAAGAATTCATTGGCAGTAATGTAATAGTGAGCTTACAAGGAAATAAACAACAGAAACATATTCTTGCTAAAACAGAGACATACGTTTTCCGTATCAAGCTATATAAAAAAAATTCTTTCCCTAATTAGTGGTATTTGTTTGTTTTGTTTCTACGGTTCACAACTGTTTAAAGCAAAAATAATTTTATGGATTTGTATATTACAATGCCTACACATTTCAGATACATAGGTTGTATCGTCTTTTGAGATTTTTAGCGTATTCTACTTACGTTTTGTGTTCTTTCTGTTCTCATGATTTTATAAATTCAACCCTTCAGTTTAAGCCATTGTTTTCTGTAAAAAAATTGCTTATCAATAGCTCGGTTAAAGTGGGGAAAAAACCGCGAAACATCATTACGCCTGCGCCATAGGCAGACGTTGTTTCGAAGACGGTTCCAGTGTTTATCGTAATTTTTGGACACACTGAAAAAATAAACATCTAAACAAGGAAGAAGAAAATTAAAGGATGTCGGACACGATCAGAAATAGGAGAATCAGATTTTTAGTCACATAATGACGATGGGTAACAGCAGATTAATAAATAGAATTTTCAAACCCGTTAGCAAGAGTAAGGATCGCAACCAGTGGATCTAAGGAGTAAAGAAAGATATGACAGAGATCGGAATGACAGAAGATGTAATACAAGACAGGGCTACTTTCAGAAGAGTGATCCAATTTTTTTAGGATTTCCAGTAGAAGGAGAATAGGAAAGGTAATAAAGAACATCTGGACTGAAGAAAGAAGGAAACAGCAAAGTGAAACGATAAAAAACTATTGAAGTCAATGCACAGAGTTACTTTCGAGGTTCTCAGATGGCCAAAATTGAAGACATTAAATGGAACAAATGTTTCTGTTCACATCACACTTCCCAGTGTGAAGACCAAAACAAACCAAAGAAGTCAGTAAACAAAGGTCAAACGGTATTTCTTGTGTTCGTAGTGCGTACAAATTTTCAAAATACGGGCGATTATCTGTGTTACTATTATTTCTGGGGTAAGAGGCTAGCCCGAGAGATGACGAGGTGCTTTTCTCAATTACGAGCTCTTCCATCTCGAACACCTGTTAGATTCGCCGTGTTGAGCAAAGAGGCCGTCCGTGTCTGATGCCGACTCACTAACATAAGTGGAGCTCGCCTAACACACTTGCAATCACACTAGTTGCAACTCGTCAGGGGTAGCTTTGTACACAATTTAATCCTACCATTTTATAATCGTCTACAAAACTTTGATCATCAGAAGAAACATTTTCGTTAAATATACAAAGGTAACTGAGAAACCATGACAGTGTCTACCTTTATATGGTTATAACCCACCATTCCGTACGGCGCCAGCAGGTTAATAGATCATCAGATTGTGTATCAAAGTCCTGGGATAAATACGAAACCTCTACTTAGTACGTATGGGCATGGGGTACGACAGTGTTTGTGACGATTCGTCCGTCGGATGTAGATGTTCAGCTTGGAAGAGTAAGAATGCTGGGCCATTACTTTGTTTCATGTTCTCCTATCTTTCATCTCTCATAGACAACACACACTAACTAGCCACCCACACATAGAGTAAAATGATTATTTTTATACTGGAGAAGACACGGGGAAACCAGCCCACTTACACCTAGTACGGAAGTTGCTATAGAAGGTTAACAGCCTATATCTATATCTACATCTATTCTGGGAAATTAGACATTATGGATGGCAGAGGGTGGTCTGCACCGGAACTAACTCTATGCATTCCAATTTTGGACAGCACGAGGGAACAAAATATTCATATAAACAGCCGTTAGATACCTAATTTCACTAATCTTATCTATCCTGTCATTGCCATCTCATTCGTCGCACAGTGAAGAGTGTTGATCGCATGTTTACCAGTAAATTCAGTCGAAAACTATGTCGTCTGTATTCCAGACAAATTCCATCCCAATTCTGTAACGCTCTCGTAAGGAGTCTGGCAAGCACCCACCAATGGAACGGCTCTCCTCTGAACCCACTCTATAGTATCCATCAATTCCATTCGGATAGTCGAAACGTGAACGTGTATTTCGTACGCTATCTCCTTTGTATAACTGTTCCTATTCTTCAAAATTCGTCTACTACCAGACACTGGTATGATATACAGTCTATGCATACATAGGTGCTGAATTTATTTATATTTGTTCACATAAGGGGCGTCCATTAATTACGTGAACTGAAATAAGGGGGGGAAGGGTCCGATGAAATCTCACGAGACCACGCCAAGGGTGATGGAGAGGGGATCAACGGAAATCTCAGGTGAGGTTTTGAAATTCTTGAAGAATGGTAGAGCTGAAATAAAAACGTCTACAAATGACGCTAAAGTCGACTTTAGGAAGGGGTATGGGCTAAAAACCGACCTTATCTGGGGTATAACCTCCCTTGCGAGCATGAGGCATCGATTACGGGGGGAGGGAGTCTCCGTCAAAATCTCAGACCGAGCATGGTGGTGTAACGGCTAGTGTTCTGGCCTCGCATTCGGGAGGATGGCGGTTCGAATCCCCGTCCGGGCATCCAGATTTGGGTTTTCCATGGTTTCCCAAATCACTCCAGGCAAATCCCGGGATGTTTCCTTCAAAAGGCCATGGCCGAATTCCTTCCCATTCCTTGCCCCCCTTCCTTTCCCGTCTCTAAAGACCGCGCTGTTAGAGAGACGTTAAGCAGATTTAAAAAAAAGAAATCTCAGGTCATTTTAGAGGGGGGGGGGTGTCCGAACAGATCTCACGAAGTCTTACCAGAGGGAGGGGGGACCGCAATTCCGGAAAACCACCTAACGTCATTAATGGCCCCCCCCTAAGAAGATAAAACAATCGTACTGTAAATTTTTTTGTTTCTAAAATCACTAAGCATTTCAAAATTGCTTATAATAAAAGGCTGTTGCATTTTTATCTGAAATTTTATCTGATAATGCAGCACTGACAGTGCGATGTAGTGTAATAAAGCCGGGAATTATTCTCTTTAGGTTTCTTCGTTTCTGGACGCTACTTAACCGGCAGTATAAGAAGGGAGCGGCTGTGATTATAGACATAAAGAAGACTTGTCGTAGTGGAGGCTCCGGTAAGAGGCTGGACAGGAGCCACCTGCTGCAGACAGATCCGGAGTAACGACCCCGCTAATGGGCGCCCAGAGCTGCTGCAGATGTTGCACGGCCAACGGTACGACACGGCACGTGTCCTCACTCGCTCGGCAGCTGCCGCGCAGACACTCGTTTAGTGGACTTGCGCGTTGGGACTACGGATCTTTGGCTCGAGTATCCCGAGCAAATATTTCGTCATTATACTCCAAACGTTTCAGGAAAAGTCGTGGGAAACAACTTACGAGCATCTATTCAGTCCATTTACCAAAAAAAAGAAAAAAAGCGTTACAATATTTATGGAGGAACAAAGATGTGTTCGACCATTGAGTTTGCTACAGTTCAGTTACTTTAGTCACTTCCTCTGTCTTTGACGGTACGGAAACATTTAAACGATGACGCATAGGAAAGTATACCTTTGAATAAGAGGCTATTGCGTTCGCCAATTTGGTTCGCAAATGGTGAATCTGACGGTTTTGTAGACCTCAAAACCGCTATGTTCGCTGCTGAGATTAATTACAGGGTTACTTAACTTGCTGTCTTATAACTTAGACACGTATTATACACAAAACATTGTGTCTAAATTTTATTTATTGTCCGTGGTTTTGTATATAATGTAGTGAGTTTTTTTTGGTTCAATTCAATTAGCTTTGTATGGTAGCAATATAAATTATGTTTCTATACTTGGTACATACATTGTAGCTACTATTTTTTCATGTCATATAGCTCATTGCTGGACCAACTAAGCAGTTTCTAAAAGCAGAAAAATGATTTTCAAGTTATATTTGCTTTATCAATGTAATGGGGAGTGATACTACTGTCACACACAAATTGATTCATGATTCAGCAGTCCACAGACTTAAGTAACGTTGCTTTAAAATGTTTTCATCAATTGCCTGAAATTACAAAGTGAGGTGGTATAACTACAGTTTTTCTGTAAGCACGAGTCTATGAAAGGATCTCAACAACAATTCAAAGTGAATAGAGCAATTAAATAAATTACATATTATATTGAATCAAAATGTCTGGATCGAACAGACTAAATTTGATGTCAGTTTGTAATATGCGAATCAATAACCTAATGAAAAATAATTAGTAGAAAAGGTTCTAATCTACAAAGTTTTCAACAGCTTGTCATTTTGAAGCATGAAAGTTGCAATAAGAGGTTAATCAAGAGCTAAAGAACATTACCAATTACCTGTACGTGAGTTTACTGTAAGACAGATAGGGAGGCTTGAAGCGAAGAGGATATTGGAGTCATCAGATATTCATATGAATTCCATATAGTCACGGGGCTTCGAAACTGAATGTGCGTGAAGAAATATACTTCTTTACCGTCGTATTTAACCACTACGAGGAAAATTCGTACAAAAAATCTCCATATGCTTCCCGAAACAGTTAAATGAAATGTTTATTGATTTAAAAAAGTTAACATCTTATTGTGATTCTGACTAGGCGGCATGTGGAGAGTGCAGCTACGCATTCTTCTCTCGGCGTAAGTAGCTGCTGTTGTTCAGCGGAAGAAACAGACACTTCTATCGAGACAAGTAATCTGAGCACAATAGGGAAAAGTTAAATATAGTGGGGAAAGCTACTCCTCAATGAGGACCGCTGACTGAGGTGTGACCTCCATGGCATGAAGATGAACGTAACGGTGTAGGGCTATTCAGAGTCCACTCGCGCGCTCACAGCTTCTGGGAACAGAGCGCCACCTCGCACAATCACCGCCTGCGTTTAGACAAAACTACACTAGTCGCAGGATACACAATCTTTCAGTTAGGACGTGAGGCAAGAGTGCTATCCCACACATTTTGCGATTTTTCAATTAACCCTTAATTTGACAAAATGGGAAAATAAAAAAAAAGAAAATATTGTTCAGGTACATTTCCAAAATAAGAATTTGTACTCTTAAAACTTACAAAGAACATGCTGCTCGATATGGGGGTCCATTAAATACGTGTGGGTTTTTTCGGAAATCTGGACCCTCCAGATTTGGTGAGGTTTGGTGAGATTTGGTGAGACTCGGTGAGATTTGGTGAGATTCGGTGAGATTTGTTAGGGTTAGGTGAGATTCGGAGAGATTCGGAGAGATTCGGTGAAGTGAGATTCGGTGAAATTCAGTGAGATTCTGAGAGATTATTATTATTATTATTATTATTACTCCGCGATTCACTAAAAGTGTGTGGCGGAGGGTGCATTGCACCTATCGAAAAGGGTTATGGTTTGGAAGGGTTATAAGGGATATGGCAGGAGGCGCCCATGGGCTATTGTGAGGAACCATCCCCGCATTCGCGTGGAGTGATCTGGGAAAACAATGGAAAACCCAGATCAGGATGGCTGGAGTGCTTTATCGAAAGCTACTCCTGTCGGATTTTAAGTTTACTCGCCCGGTAAATCCTTTCTATTCCATTCCCTAATCGCTCGTGGGAAAAATGAGTACAGAAATGAATCGGTTCTGGCCATGATTTCTCTTATCTTATTTTCACAGTCATTTCTAGATATGAATGTTGCTGGTAGCAATATTTTCTGACTGTCATTCCGAATTACATCTGTCGTGAATTTTTCAATTAGCTTCCGTCGAGAGCGACGCCTTCGGTGTTCCAGGTCTTCCCAACCTAACTCCTTCAACATCGCACTTACGCTTTCCCACCAACTATATATACCTGTCACGAATCGGGCGGCTCTTCTTTGGACCTTCTCTAAAGCCTCCATTAAGCCCTTTTGATGGGGACCCCATACAGAACAACAATACTCTAAGTGAGGACGTACTAGTGACTTGTATACAATCGATTTAACTTCCTGAGTGCATTGATTTAAATTCGGTGAGATTAGGTGAGATTCGGTGAGATTCGGTGAGATTCGGTGAGATTTGGTGAGATTCGGTGAGATTTTGTGTGATCTGATTGGACTCTCTCCTCCCCTATCGTGATATGAGATCTTGAAGGACACTCCCTCTCCTTTCTGCTGACGACCTGGTAATGTTTTGAGACCTTTTTTGAGCTCTCCTGTCTTAATGGCAGTTAGACTCTCTAACTTTGGGATCAACTTCATTTTTTTTAGCTCTACTATTCTGCATGCATTTAAGAATATGACGTGAGATTTCTGTCGATTCCCCCCACCCTTCGTGAGATTCCGCCGGATCCTCCTTCCCTATTTCACTTCACGTAATAAATGTATGCCCCATATCCACTTTATCTGCTGAAGGATAGGGAGTAAAAAATGATTACATATTTGAACAATAAAAGTGCAATTATTTGAGAGCGACATTACCAAATAAAGTGTTAACTAACAACTTTATCATCCAAATAATATCAGGAAACACAGAACTGCTGAAGACTTTTTTCGTCTAACAATGATGCGGAGAACTTGAAACAAAATAATGGATCATAGAATAACAAAAAATTTAATTTATTTCTATTATCTGCACATTTAGGGTAATTGTCCGTAAAAATTGGAAATTACTTTTTTGCTTAGTTTTAAACAGTAAAAGCTACTAATCATTTGATAATACTTCCTAAATAATCAAGGAAAGTGAACAGCTTTATCCTAATTAATTAGTGCTTGCAGTACTTGAGGCTGGTCTCGAAAGGAAACAGGGGCGTTGTACCGATCATCCCTTTGCAGCTTCTTCGCAAATCATTTCTAACAAATGGTTTATGAGTTGTGCTTCTCAACCTGCGGTCCGCGAAGACGCTCAGGGGGTCCACAGGCGGAATATTAAAAAATTAATTCTATATAATTTAGAGATATCATAACCAAAAATACATTAGTAAAAACTGATCACACAAAGTGGATACAGTTCTCGTACGGTATAAGCCTACAAATCAAATTTTGTAAAAAAACATTAAAATTTTAAGGACCAGACAAGAATTTGGTATTTTCAAGTTATGAGAATGTGACTACGTAGTTTTCACCATTCCTTTAAACATTAAACTAATGACCATTTTATGAGACCCTTGATTTTAGGTGTAGATTTTAAGAGACCGCTGTCGGTGCTGAAAGCAATTGGTCGGGTGGGATAACACTATTCACACAGTTAAAAAATTAGGATCTTTCAAGTTAGTGTTCCGTAGAATTATTTTTAAAATTTTCTGGTCCTCGGGTTAAAACTGTTGAGAAACTATGGGTTATAGTACATGATAAGACCGATTTCCTTCTCGTTCTTTGCCAGTAACCACACAACTCAAATGATTCCGCCATTAGAGCTAGATATATTACTGAAAATCGACACTGTTCAAGCCTTTTATTCTTGAAACGTGTTTCTGTCCTCTAAATTCATCAACGAAATCAATTTGTCAATTTTTTTCTAGTTCATGACCTCTTTAGTAAATTAAAACTAATTTCTTGATGTATTTAGATAGGCCTATAGCTTCTGTATGGTAATCGTAACATAAAGCATATTAATAAGTTAAAGCGAAATTTCACTTTCATGGATGTACAGTACAGTGTAGTGTATTTGGTTACAGCATTCAATTTGAATATCAAAAAAAAATGGTGACTGCACAGTCATAAAATGCTTGCGTCTTAGGCTGCCTTATTTTAAAATTTGTAAATGTGGTATTCGATTCTTCGCAAAATATAACAAGTGCTCAATAAAGTGAGTCGAGAGAATTTTCGTATATAACCTGTTCTTTCATCTCTAAAGCGTCGTAGTTGAGAGTAGGGAAACAGAGACTGTACAGAAATTATTAAGGATGTGTTAAGCTGTAATTAATAGTAAACTTATCTGATAAGATATAAAGGTATGAAGCTGTACAAGGAAAGGATCCAGAAAATGTAATTCTGCTGATTGCTTCTAGTAAAATTGAGGTGATTTGTGCAGTTTTTAAAGATCGAAAATGTAATATACGACGACTTAAAAAATGTACAAGTATCTTCAACATTTCCAACCATCGAGAGGAAGCTGACAGTGTTTTTGTTGAGCGGTTAAAATTTGGTGAACCGTACTGAAACACGAAACAAGAAAACACATCGCCGAACAGAAATGACTCGGTGACGTCATGCGTTTTATTGCGAGTGTACTGTACTTTCACTCCTTACTCGGAGTAGGCAAGTGATTAGCCCAAACGTGTTTGCAGCTACCATTACACCACATTCACATACATTAAGCCGTGAAGCACGGATCCAGTAAAGATGACGCTACCACTGTCGTACCTTTATGTGTCCCGCCAATCGGCTCGGCTGGGCTGTCCTGCGGAATTATCCGCGGCGGGGTCGATGGGAGAGCAGTCGTGACCCGCAGACGGAGAAATTAGAATGTAGATCATGGCGGGCGGCCGGTGTTGCGACACGGAGAAAACTGTGGTCGGCTCTGTCCGGCATAAACAAGGGCCTCGTGCCGTGTAAACAAAGTGCGAAGAGCGCCGGGGTTGCCACAGAGCAATAACTCGCCGGCAGATGGGCGAGCCGGGGCGCTTGAGCAAGTAGTGCGCCGATGGCCGACCGCTGATACCGCAGACGGACGTACAGAGAACCTGCCGCCTCTTGTGCAATACATGTACGACAAACAATCCCACACGATACTCGTCTATCGTCGTTCCCAGGTATGTTCGAAGCTGCTCAACGGGGCACCCGATTTTTTATTCGTAAAACCCTCTCATCCGGAACTAACCGTCACCAGACAGCCACCACTGTCGCGGAAACCAGGTCACCTGAAGAATGCGGGAATGCTGAAGCAAGGAGCGCTTCGCTACCGTTTAAAAGTGCCCACGGGGAGCAACGCGGACGCGGCGACCGCCACGAATAAGGAAACAGACGCTCCAAAACCAGCCGTGTAGCCAAGACCTCTCTGCTAGTCTCACGAGCACCCGGTTCCCTTACGGAGACGCGGCGGAAGCCTTAGTGACCGAACGCTACACGGGGCACGCTCCAAGTGCGCGTTCCCCCGCGCCCTACCGACATGCAAGGCGTCATTCATGTACACGAGTTCCTTCGCGATCGTTGAAGCTTTACAGAGCATCGTCTTAGCGCGCGAACACGCCGCAACAGTCTGAATGTCACCACAGCTCTAAATAAGTGATGCTATCCCACCCAGACCCATGCGCTATAGATCCTCGCGTACATGGATGGTGGGCCGTCATCACCGCTGAACCCGATGTACTAACTCGAAGGTGAAGTGCTTTGCTCCTATTATACGACGCCTCCTACAGAAGCCGACCATGAAGCGTCTGTAGCTACAGCATATTGGAGCTATAAAAGCATCATCTCCATCTGTATTCCGAGTTCACAGCGAGCCTTAATTGTCTTAGTGGATTATCTTATTACCAATCTTCGAACTGTTTAATCAATTCCCTTTGAGTTGAATAAAAGGCTTGTATATAACTGCTGGATTCTGCTTGTGTTCTCTACGTACAAGTTCACAAATAATTTAGTGTTGTGTTTCTTCTAAGCGTGACAATGTATCCGACTATCAGGGGAGACTGAAATTATGTAACTTGGAGGCAGAAAAGCTATAAAGTTAAGGTTTCAAGTGAAGTGGTAAAAGTGTCTAGCCATCATCCTAAAAATCATAAAATCAACGAAGATATTTTTAATATGCAAATTGCAGCAACCTGAAGTGGTATATACTCAGAAATGAACTGCAAATGTATCAGTCATATAACTACAATTTTTTACGGAATTATTTCTGGTGATTTAGATGCCAAAATTATATGCTCCAATTTTCCATAATGATCTTTAAATCAAACGCGTCTAAAATGATCACTGGGACGCGGCGCATTATCACGCTGGAACTTCTCATGTTTAACGGGGTTCGCGAAGTTCATCTAGAGGCTGTAAACAGTTCAATATAGCGATGTCATGTTATGGTCCGGTTCAGCTTCGCCATCGGATCCATGAGTCGTAGGGCGAAAAGCAAAATAGTGTGCTAGTTGGTGAGGTACTATAAGTTAAAACAGTATCTGGTTTGAACAACGCTACAATTTATTTTACTGCCGATAGGCCTTTTACTTCACGCAGCCACGAATCAGTAAGTTCGTGTAGGTGTTAAGTGACGGACGGACATCAGCTTGAAGATCACTTGCTTCCAGGTGTCACTGTTATCCACCGTTCTACTTCGTATTCTGCACTTTTTAGGCCAAATCAATTCAGCAATTCGACCTCGATCGTTTGCAGAACATAAGTTACAACATTTCTTTGTGACAATAGCAGCTTGAATCTGATTTAAAGAACAGATGACAACTCTCAGTGATTAGCCCAAGCACTTGATAACACATTTATTCCAAATAAATACACTGGACGGCAATAAACTTTTACATAAAGCGGCTCAAAAATCATTCAGTATGAGTCACGCTAAACAGTCTGTATCGACCACAAAACAATATACAAGAATAAATTGCTCCCCCCTTTCGAGCCGATGCCGGCCACCGACCCAGCTGTCCAGAAATAACAACAATATGCTACTTCCAGCTGCCGACTCACACAGCCGAGTTGCTCTAGCACTTATAACATTTATTCTTACGTCAACGAAGCAAAACACTTTACACGCGAAACTTCAGATTACATATAGTTTTACATAAATTTTATATATACATCCACGTTACTCTTTGTACGTTTGAGGGAGCGTCCATAAAATACGTGGCTCTGTCTGGGGGGGGGGGGGGAAGGGAGAGGTTGAGTAGAAAGCTACGCTGGCCTACGTAGGGGGGCAATCTATAAATTACGTGATGTGTTTTTCCGGATTTCTGGACCCCCCCCTCTGATGAGATTCGGCCCAGGGGACCTCCCCCCCCCCTACAAGTCGCCATCGGAACTTTTTTTTTATCTCTACAATCAAACAAAAATTTCAAAAACTTCACGTGAGATTTCCGTTGACCTTCTTCCCCTCCACCTTGTTGAGATTTGGCCGGACCCCCCCCCCCCCCCCCATATTTCACTTCATGTAATTTATGGTCGCCCCCCTAGGAAGAGAGGGTGGGGGGGGGGGGAGGATTCGAACCAAGCCACGTAGCTTTTCATTCCTATTATTTGTCACCGTTGTAATAAGGTACAGAAGTATGTGAATATTTATTTCCGTCATGCAATTTACGATAGTCTGACAACAAAAAATCGTACAAACTGTCTTCTGGATTCAATACGGAAAAAAAGCTGCGTGCTACGCGGAGAGGGGCGGGGAAGGGTTGAGGCTAATGCTACGTTGGGCTATGTTGAAAGGAGGAGGGATTCACAGAAAGTTAAAATGCAGCTACATGGTTTATGGACTCTCCGTTATGCAGTGTGTTGTAGCGAGGGCACTGCTTGAGGACCCGTGTCTGGTGTTGCAGAGTCGGCTGGAGGTGGCGGCGTTGAGGTGTCTGGCCGCGGTGAGGCTATGATCAGCATGGAGTTGTCTGCGGGTCCACTCCACTCGCAGCAGCTGCACATGGGACACGTGGCCGACCAGCTCAGCCACCACCACCAGCAGCAGCAGCAACAGCAGCAGCAGCAGCAGCAGCAGGGGCTCATGCACCACGGCATGGGGCAGGCCGACGAGCCCAAGAAGAAACGTGAGTACCATGGTGCGCGGCGCGCTCAACCATCACGCCCCAGTCTGTTGCAGGCATGGGTGGCTTGCCTTGTCTTATCTCTCTACAGTGTCAAATGAAATTGAATAAAGAATCTATTATTTCTTTTCTCAGATATATATATAGAAAACTCCAGAAGTACTCCTAATTGAACGTTGTTCTTTCAAGGAAACAAAGCCAATAAAACCATCATTAACTAGCGTAGAAAACGGTAAACCTTGGTATTAATATATGTAATTTTTTGTACAGTGCCAGCTACTTGTCGATAGACACTGCACAGAAGGCCCGAGTCTATTGTAAGAAGCGGTTTAACTGTAAGGAATCCAATACTTTTCAAGTACCTAAGATTCTTGAGCTGTGTCCAGTCCTCTACAGTAGACAGCTGAAAGCTCTTAGTTACCATAGTTACGATAGTAGACCAATAGACGAACTTTTGCATTCAACATTCATTAAGGTAAGAATTTATCTGTGAACTATGACGAAATTGCAGTATTCAAATATCTGCTGAGAACTTTTTAAGTTTGTTTGACACAATATACGCAATATTGTTCTGATAACTGAGAGTATTACAACTAGAGATCGGTTCATTAGAATCATCCAAGCCCAACAACTTTTGAACCGTTCAGTACCATATCTTAGACATGCAGCTCTTCAAATGTGCACAGTCACAACCTTATAGTACCACAAGTCCCTAACATTCCCAGCATACCTTCTCTACCAAACATCAAGGCTGTGACTCCGCTGTCTTGTAGTCTCCAAGCAAGATCACCGTTCACCTCTATGTAGTAACTTGTTCCTTACTGGATAACAGTATCCCACCGAAATTGACTCTGCTACTATTGGACCAGCAAGGTCAAAAGCCGAAGTCGCACATACAAGGCGTCCAATAATCAACAATCCAGAGACTGGGCAGACAGTCCATCACCAGACCTCTCCCACCAAAGAGGAGCAGAGACTGTTAAGACACTTCTAACAGAAACGTTGTAATTGTTGTTTGTTTCCATATATTTCATCAACTGTTACTACCACCATCCACAAATTGACGAGTCTTTGATTTTTCTTACATGACACTTCTTTTAACAGCATTTACAGAAAACTTTATTGTCATAAGAAATGTTGGTATTAATGCGATCTATTTTCTGTTATATCTACTAAGAACGATTTCGTATTTGGCACTCGGTATATTACATTCTGTGTTAATATTTATGTGTATATCGCAGCACAGTGATACCACTGACATTTACTATTAGACTACGTAGATGCCACAATGAAGTCGTTACTCCGACTTTATACGATCGTCCGAAGTACCGACCCAACACTGAATTGTATTTCTCTTTTAATTTTTCATGTTTTCTCTTATATCCTTATGTAACTAAGTTAGATAGTGATTTTGTTCTAATCATCTCTTTGACCATCAACATGTAACTCATTACTTACACACTAAAAGTAGAAATATATATATATGTTTATTGTTACGCGTCTGATAGTTTGTTTGCCCCAAAACTGATGGAATTCGATCCAACCAATCATCTATCAAGCCTTCAAGGCGAGGTGTATTGCTTATACATACAAGGAAGCAGCTGTTCCATCGGATTAATCACTACGATTTATCTGTGTCGAACGTCGATCCTAAGAGTAGTTTCTGCGAAAAGGTAGAGAACGAAAGTAGAACGGGAAAGTATTCATCGACTGCACGGCCATACACCACCAGCACAGAGACTCAAGTCCAGAAAAAGCTTCCTGAGAACATCGCGGGAACTAACTGGCTCACTTTAAAAGACAAAATTGCAGTTGTGGAAAATCAAGGTCTCCAACATCTCGGAACCACTGACAGTTGTAGAGCACTTGCCACCTGGTCACGCAGAAGATTGGAACGTCTAGACATCCTTGAATCGATTGCGGACAGGGGTAGGCAGGTCAAAGGATAATCTGGGGAAATGGGGTTATATTGATGCTTTCAACATTTAGTGTAAATGTGGTGAGTGCCAAACAATGAACCATATGCACGAGTGCTAAGAATCTGTTTCGTGTAACTCAAAATGCAGTTGAGATTGCGAAATGTGTTTAAACCTGTTAATTTGTACAATTTTTAGCTGTGTATTTGATGTTTGCGACTCGATAATAATAGTAATGGCTAAGCTGGTGCATGACATGCATTTCATCCAATAGCTGCTCAGCTTTCACTACACCGCATGCAGCACTGTTTCTGCAGAGCATTAGTGCTGAAGTCTGAACGCGTTTCATCCGACACAGGCCGTCTCCGGCCAGTCAGTACACAGCAGAGTTTTTCTTTCTGCCTGTTTTGCCTGCGACTTGCACGCGCCTGCTGCCATCTGGAGCGTAACTCGAGCTCTCTTTGTGACATCGTCAAAAATGGCTGTCGGAATATCTGCTCCCAGCAAACGACCTGCGAGTCATGCTTCGGTCGGTAGCGCCGATCGTCATCATTTTTCAAAACTCTGTTCTTTCTCTGTATATCAGACACCTAGTAAATTAATTTGACACACTGTCGATACGCTGGGAGGCCGCTTTCTCGAAGATTCAAAGCACCGCGGCGGTAATTACTTTAGAGAAAGATGCCTTGAGCTGCAATTCGTCGCGGCGTATTTAATATTTCATACAGAGCGGAATGCTGACTGTAAAGCAAAGGCAACGACTTCTCTGCTTAGGGTCATGCCTACTGTTACAGCGCCGTTGCTATAGGCAACCATACGTTTACCATCAGCGGCCACGTCTCTCTCCCTCAAATGCCAGAGTTGACTTTTTCGATAGAATTTGTAAGTTGTCAATTTAGCATTAAGAAAAGTTGTCCCTGAACCAAAATCATTTCAGCTAATCATACAAACTTTCATATTTACAATTATGTACTTGTACCGTTAGAGTTTCCGTACCACCAGTACTCATATGCGATTCAAGAGCCACCGAATTGGACCGGTGAGGTACAACGGTCCTAGGTTCAAACTTTGGTCCTTATGTGCCTGATTGTGGATGCTAGGATTGTTCTGTAACCATTTCCACAGAACCAATTACACAGGAAACGGGAGCACCTAAGACAGACTCATGATGACACTTGTAATTCCGCCAGTGATAAGCTACAACCCTACTGGTAAATATTGTTGTCGCATTAATAAGAAGAAGAAAACTGTAGTTCAAGGTAAGCTTGCTACTGAAACTGAAACGTGACGAGTTTTTACTTGCCGCATTCATGATTAAAATTATTTTATTGCAGTTTTGAAGTTTCACTGCACATTTTAAATGCCCCACTTACTGATTTTTTCTAAGGATGGTATAACTGATAAAGGCAGAGAATTTTATTTCCACGATAATATTGAGGATACATAGAATATTATTATTATTATCTGCGAGTGGACCCCATCGGATGACAGAAGACCCTGATTCTCATCATAGTTTGTAATAACAATTTGTCCAATATTTCCACTGGCTAATTAACATGGACTATCAGTTTCTGGAGCGCTGAAGTGGAATTTAAGTATTTCTACGTGTCTGTAATTGGTAAAGTTATGTTTTCTGTGATTTGTGTATTTTTGTTTGTGACGGTGTAGTTTATGAGGCGGAAATTCGGGACTGTCGTAGCATTAGCCAATGTGACTGAGGAAAACCGCCTAAAAACCGCTATCAGGACAACAGGTACGCGACATCAAGGACTCAATTCTAGGACTTCGATCTAGTGCAGTGTTTGAAACAAGCCATATCAATCATTTAAATTATACATTGATAAGAATAACTGACAGAATAACTAATATTATTAGCCTTCTTGCCTTCGTTTCTATACTCGAGAATCAAAAAATGACTGGATGTTTCCTACCTATATAATTGGCTTGTGTCAACTTTGCCCTTCCTTAGAGAATGATAGCAGCCTATTCCGGCGACTTGCACTGTTTGATTACCCAGTACTGTGACAGCTGTGCAATAACAAGGAGCGGGGTCAGCATCTGAACAAGAGCGGCCTGGCGCACGTCGAAGAGGTGAAATCTGTGAAGCAGCGTCGTCCCTTGAGCACGTACAGTCGTAACGAGCTGAAATCACCACCAGCAGCTGTCGCCCCAACCTGCCTCCCTCATTACGGAACAACCACTAACGGAACCTCGCCTGCTCTAGGAACTAGATTTCTTCCACTCGAATTTAAAACTTATTTCTGGATCGGCGTTTTTATTTCCAAATGCTACATTCCAATAACGTATTGGAGCAACTGTTACGATTCACCTTCTGCCGGTTCGTTCAGCTATCAATTAAGCCGCGTTCCCACGGTCTCTTGTAACAGAGGCGGGACGGGACCTCATTAGCCGAAGTGTAGGGACGAGCGCACGCCGCAGGTTAGCCCCAGCTTACCTCGCCGCCACCTCCCCACCACGTTGCCTATTGTAGTTTGGCACAGAACACTTTACAGCAACAGAAGGGGTGCGCACCGCTGCTGCAAACCGATGGCAACAGCGCTCCACTACACACGCCTGTGATGTTTACCGACATAGAGTGGGTAGCTGCGTCTCATCTCCGCTAGCAGAGGTGGCCCTGTTCCCATGGCGTGTTGTTGAGTATTTATCCCGTCCTGTCCCGTCTCGCCTCCGTTACAAGAGATCGTTGGAACGCGGCTTCAAATCCCGTTGAGAACGAAGATTTTCCTCATAGTTAAACTTCTTGGAATGTGCCCCCAGGTTTACTTATTCTGTCGCATTGAGTGCTGATAAGGTGTCACCATTCTGGCAAGGAGCGTGATGTTACTAACTACACCATCTCCATTAAAATTTCAAGCTCTTTCGGCGGATCCATTGCCTTTAGATGGATTTGCGTAGACCATACTTACATTCTAATTGTCTGCTCAAACACTTCCCTATTTTAATATAAGGACTAAAAATCATTCTCTGTCGTGACGACCCTAATGAATAGTCGGCAACAAAACTATAGTCTGAACTGAACATCTAAGCCGATGCCCTTTGACAATTATGTTTTAACTGCAGCAAGTAGATGTCAGTGAAACGAACTTCTTTGTACCTTTATCATATTTTTTTTAAATTTTTTTTTAAAGGTGTTTTTTGTGGCGAGCCACCTTTCTCCCTTGATACATAATCTAACTAATAAATGAGGCATGAGTTTAAAGTTTAAGTTCTCCTCTTTATTAACCACATTAATTAAGGAAGGAATTTTTCGAAATTCATTCAGTAATTATGAGCAATCAAGGTGACAAGTATGCGATAGTTCAGAGTATAACTGGCATCGATGAGGAGTGATTGTATATCGCTAGATAGAAGCCTCACATGTTGTATTTATACACTGTGTTGTTTTTTCTAAGGTAAGGAGCTTTTCTGATATTTTTGTTTATATCACGGAAATGTTTCATCATTTCTAACTGTTTCGTCAGACGTTGTGTTTTGCTAAGTACCTGTTTCAGTTAATAAATAAACAATTATCACAAATGAGCCAATTCTTCTTTCATCCCTCTACAAACCAGAAACCTCACTATTCAGCGTACATCATTCGACAAATTTTCGTGCTGGTCGCTTAGTCCCAATTAATTACTGATTGTTAAAACTGTTACACATACTTCTAAAGAGTAATGTATGGCAGTATTACATGCCATCTCCTAGCCATCTGCACACAACCGTTCTACTTACTGACACGTTAATCCATCTTCAGTTACATTCATAGCAATCTATGAATATTGAGCGTTTATGCTATGAACAAACGTATTCTCATTTTCTTGTTCTAATCACTCATTAGTTTCATCTTCTTACAGTTTTATTCCCTTAGGGTATTGCCCTACGCCTGGAAACCTTGTAATCTTAGTGTGGTATGTTTGTAAACTATTCTGTGTCACGTACATTTTTGCGGCAGCGTTTAAGATTATCCAGACACCAGCTACTACCCCTGACTTCGTGAACTGGATATACAAGGATGTAGTTATAACCAGATCACATACAAACCGAGTCCGACAGAAACTAAGCCTGAGCGACAATATACATACATACACACGCTAACCGTCTGTCCGCCATTGTTCTGTTAGTTTTCAAAATTTTATGACAAAATATGTTATTTATCCAGAATAAAGTATACTATGTCCTTTCTTATGACACATAGTATTTAATTGTCAAATTTCACCGAGATTGATTTAGCCGTTTTGTCGTGAAAACGTAATAACAAACAGACAGAGAGACAGAATTACTATCGCATTTATAATATTAGTGTAGATTCTCTTAACTGAAAACCGTGCTCTGTGCATTAAGTGTGTACGGTATCGTCCAGTAAAAAGGCTTCCACTAATTATGTGAGCTCAAAATAGGGAGGGGGGGGGGGAGAAGTCCGGAAAAATCTCACCAATGCGGAGGAAGATTCGATAAAAATCTCACGTCGGCTTTTTATTTCAGATTTACGCCCTTCAAAGAGCAGTAGAGCTGAAAAAGAAAAAAAGTTCTTCAAAAGTATGAGGTCCATCTCACGTTGGAGGAGGTGATGTAGCATAACGAGTTTCATGGAGAAATTACAAAAGGCTTAAGGCTACTCTGGAGAAATTAGTAGTCATGGAAACGTCTGGAGTAACAGCAGGGAGTGAGGTAATAGGTGCGTGCGTTTGAGTTGATGATAAACCGTTACTGCGAGCAAAGGACCTTGTATCTTCGGATCCATATCTATTGAATGCTACTTTAATAAACTTCATGACGTCATATGAAAGTTTGTTGATATTCGAATAGAAGAAATTAAGTTAATAAGTTTGAAGATTAAAGTTCTGAACGGATTTAAATGGGACATGTATCACTGGTGACTGTGATCAAGGTTATAGAGGAATATAACGCCCAATCATACAAAAAAAAAAAAAAAAAAAAAAAAAAAAAAAAAACCGCAGGGGGTCAATACAGATCTCATAAAATCTTACCAAGGGGGAGGGTCCAATTTAAGAAAAAACATCTCACGTAATTAATGGACGTCCCCTAAGGTGGTTACTACACCTAGCCGGGTAGTTTATTTAACTACTGTAGGACCAGGTAGTCCTTGGTGTGACCCGGGGTCGTCGGACGAGTCGCGGGGGCGGCCCCTTGACAAGGCCGGGCTGCAGGCGGCAGCCTTGGGAGCAGCTGAGCCGCAGAACACCTGTTGCTGCTGTGGCGGCGGCTTTTTGTGGCCCCCTCCAGTCAAGCAGCCTGCCCGCCTGCCCGCCTGCCCGCCTGCCCGCCTGCCGCACAGTCTAGCCGCATATTTACACAGCTACCGCGAGCAGCGCCACCCACCCACGACCTCCCACTGGGAACCTGCGATCCACTGCTTGCAAGCAATACGAGTACCAAGCAGTCGCCATATGAGACCTGTCAGATTGTCATTTGAGGAATATGATCGTCACGTATGGAATAGTGTACACGCTGTGGTCACTACCTGATGTCTGTCTATATGACAGACGCTTTCCTACCAAACGTGGCGGGCGAGCGGTAACGCTCTGGCCTTCCATTTGGGAGGACCCTAGTTTGAATCCCCGTCCGGACGTTCAGATTTGAGATTTTTTCCCAAATCACAATAGGCGAGTACTGGTATGCTTCCTCTAAAAGGGCATAGCTGAATTCCGTCCAGTCCTATTCCTCCAGTCTCTTCCCTCCTCTAGGGACCTCCATGTCGACGAGGCATAGAGCCATAAGGAAAAAAAAGTAACGCCTCTTTATTAGACAGCAAGTGTAGTAGGTAGATTGCAGCTCAAATGCTGTAAAGCATGTTGTCAGTCAACACTGGACAATACAGTAGAAGATACAATCCAGTATCAATGTATTTGTATTTCTTCTTAGGGAAAGTAGAACTAGGCAATTAGGGAGTGGAATAGAAAGGATTAACCGGGCGACTAAACATAAAATCCGACAGTAGTAGCTTTCGATAAAGTACTCCGGCCATCCTGATCTGGGTTTTCCATGGTTTCCCCACATCGCTCAATGCGATGGTTCCTCACAATAGCCCATGGGCGCCTCCTGCCATATCCCGTATATCCCTCCCAAACCATTACTTTCCCGGATAGGTGCAATGCACCCTCCACCACACACTTTTAGTGAATCGCGGAGTAATAGTAATACTAATCTATTTCTGCTCATCCTGCAGCGGGAAAGTGGTTTGCGTATGAGTGAAGTTTCAGATAAAGATGGTGAAGAAGAGGATTTCTCATTAATCCCGAAATTAACGACAGTTCCAATATCAAACGAGATGTAGCCGCCGGATCGAACATTTTCAGCACAAATCGAGATGTTATAGGGAGGGAGAAAATTAAAATAATAATAATAAAAAAATCTTTCACTATGAGAAATTTGATACTGTTTCTGAATATACTTCAGTGAAGATTACAGAGGAACCTGGGAGACGAACGGTTACTTTAAAAACTTTTAGTGTCGCGGAAACAAACTCTTCAGAACTAATGTCTCAGTCCGGACTGAAAATGAGTGTTCCAGTAAAATAAAAATTGAAATATATGGTGTTAGTCGTTAAAAGTATCACATTCCAGTACAGAAATAAAGTAACGTATCAACCAGACATTGTAATGTTTCTACTCTCATTTCATTGGTTTTAAAGAGCCTTTTAAAAGTTATCTACTTTCTACTAACATAATACAGTACACACACATTATTACTCTATACCGCGTATTTTCTACCAATAGTATTAAGTTTACCAGAAAGGAAACAATCATACTCCATATTTTCTTTTTCTCGTCTACTAGGAGAGATTCAACCATTTGTTCACCAACATTAATTACTTCGATCTTCACTAAACTTAACATTTATCCAACAACTTCTTATTCAATTATACTGTGCTCAATTTATTCTCAGTATAACTACACTTCCATTTATTTAACATTAACCACCTTCAAAATGCATCATCACATCATTCGTTTATCGTCCATTCTGGTTTTTGTTATAATATAATCTTCTTGTCATCGCATTTCTTATGTCTCACTTTTATCTTTGCTTCCAAGGATGCTCGAAAAAAAATACTATTATTATAGTTAATCATATAAAATCAAACATGTAAAAAAATACATTAATAATTACATATACACTCGCGTTGGCTTCAAGCTTCACAATGAAATTGAAGAATGTAACCAAAGAAAAGAATATAGTTTGAAGAAAGTTGCATTAAAGATCCAACATATACCTTTCCGAAATACCTAATCTTTGGTTGTAAAAAGGACATTACCACATTTTGATATCATACTTTCACGCGGCTAAATTATTTATTTGTTCTGTGATGCCATACGTTCATGCAAAGCAATGACGGTAAAAAGATGGGTCACATATCTTTGAGAAAGTGTGTTTGTAAAATAACTTTGCTGAATTTAAACACAACAGTCTTCTTAACAAAACTGGTAGCATCAGGCAGGATTTTCATGACCATTGTCACTCTATCGTTGTTTAATTTTATTTTGTTTTTGGCTTTACGCTTTGTCGAAGTCGAGATCATTAGGGAGCGTGCATTAACCACGTAGCTCCATTTTGGCCTCCTGTGAACCCCGCCTCTCCCTCCACGTAGCCCTACGTGACTTTTACCTCTCCCCCCCCCCCCCCCACGTAGCACGTAGATTTTTTCCCCTTTTGATTCCAGAAGACATTTTGTACTGTTTTCTCTTGTCAGACGATTGTAAATTACGTATGGAGATAATTAACTGAAGGAAATAAATATTCACATGCTGTTGTGAATTCTGATCCTCATTTTAACTGTGAAAAATGTTATGGAAGGAAAGCTACGTGGCCTGGCTCGGAACCCCCCCCCTCCCCCCCGTAGCCCAGCGTAGCCTTCCAGCCAACCCCTCCCCCTTCTCCCTGGACCGAGCCACGTAGTTTGTGCACGCTCCCTTAGAGGCTGGAAGGGATTAGGTACTAAAATTCGGCCATGGCCTTTTGAAGGAACCATACTGGCATTTGCTTGAAGTGATATCGGGAACAATAAAAAAAACTGAAATATAGATGGCCCGACGTCCTCCCGAAAAAGTGTTATTTTAGATGTATTCTCAACGATCCGTTCCATTTGGTTTCCCAGCTTGCAGTGGTTTTTCCTGGTGACCACTATATACCAGAGGCATGCTATCTTAATGTGAGCGATTGTGACGCTAAAGACACGTAAGTGTACTGGTGGTCACACCAGGATGTGGAGCGCTTTTCTGGACGTCTATCAATAACAACCAAGGACGAGAATCGGCGGTGGCTGCCGCGCAGCTTTCGAGGAACCAGTTCCTTTTCTCACGCTCGGCCGTTTGCGCTTTAAGACAGCGCAAAAAGCGAGTCAGTACTCTCGACATATTCTTAGAGTAATCACCCACTCAACACAGGACGGTTTGCTGAAGATTAATTTGTATCCCGTACCGACAGTCGAAGGGAACTGCACTCCCTAACACTAAGTACCCACCTGTACTTTACTGACTGGTTTAAAGAAGCTATTTTCTCAACTTGTTAAAGAAGCCATTTTCTATGTTTGTCGACAAGCCTATGATTGCTGTCATTTCGTTCCGTACTTTTGCAGTTCGTTGACTCATTATAGAGCTGCTCTTTCTTCTAGTTTTTGTGGCTCTGTGGTTTATCCGCGGTGACAGCGATAACCGTTATGTACAATATTATGCTAAGGAGTTATCCTGATATCCGCCGGGAGTGATTCCCAGAATCAATATATGGGTGATTTCCAAGCACTGAACTAGCCCCAAAGCCCGTCAAAAATGAGTGTTCTGGCAAATCATTTATTAGCAGATCCCTAACTAAATAGAACTGTTATAAAATATCACTCAAAAAATCCTCTTGCCTTGTATCAAAATTTGTAGTTGTCATCCTGATTCAGGTTGCAATTCAGATCTAACCACAAACGGCACTGATGTTATCGCTAGAAAATCGAATCTTCGATCGCACGCGAATTAATATGTTCGCCGTAGCGTATGTTATCATGCCTATAAACTTGACTCAAAATCTTCTCTGGTCCTTACAGCTTTCTTTTTCATTACCCGTGATCGATATTACAACGTTTAAACGGCTGGCAGAGCTGGAACTAATAATTAATATGATAATCAAACGCCATAGATACTTCTATTTCAGTGTTTGGACAACTTATTTCTTTGCTGATGCTTAACTAAACAACGCCCATAACCTACGCTATGTAGTAACTTCTCTGCACGTTGTCAATCCAGCAACGAAGGCCGGGGTCATGACGTCACAGCGTTGTGGACACAACGACCGAGCCTAGCGTTTTATTAGAACTGATGCCACGTTTCGCGTCTCGCATCAGGACCGTTACAACTGACGTTTGGTTTCTTCAGAACACAGAGCCTGAGGTCTGAGGAGCATTCGAGTTCGTTGCGTGTGAATCTTAAATCGACCCAGACCGTGTGGTTTATGTTTGGTGTCGTACGCACTGTGCTCGTTACAGACCGAGGTCGACTCGCCTCTGGCAGCTTATTACCCACGCCGTTTCTCTATCGAACCGCGAACAACCGCGCATTAGGGGGCCCATTAGACCGCGAGAGCCTCGCGCAGGGCAGGACAATGACAGGACGCGCAATCTGGGATCCAGCCTCTTCCGGCCCACCGACGCAGTCGTCTCAACACGATTCATTCGATAGGTGGGTCCATTTCTAAACTCTTCCACAGAATAGTGACGATAGTGCCATGTGACCCAATTTTCTTACTAGATGAAATTTTGTTTCCATAATTTCTAACGAGGAAGTGGGTAAATACTGCAATGGAAGCAGCTGTCTGTCTAAGGCTAAGTATACTCTTGTATACAAAGTCGATCGATCGTCTACAGACATGTTATGAACTGTCTATAAATATGAATATAGACAAGGTATATAGGCAGTCTAGAGACTTTGTCGCGTGTAAACACTTGAAAGCCTTGCTGCTTGTTAGTTGCTAAATATGGCTGACCGTGTAGGGATCGCTGCTTGCGCAGTTCTAATCATGGGCAATGAAAAGAAGCGTCGGTGGAGACGTGAAATTTTTTACTAACACCACATAATAATATTTTCTGTTAGTAGGTTGTTATTATAATTGTATTTTAATAACATTGTTATCTGTTCCATATCCATGCATAGAAATTAAATAAAACAGATTTTTAATCTACTTACAATGTCTTCTGTATTTCCTGAAACACTATTTTCGTCTTCATCCCAGTCTGTGCTCTGCTACCCCTTGATTCTAAACCTTTCAGTAGAAACAACAAGTGTTCGTATGCAAACCAAGCATTCTTTACAGGAGACAGTCCACTCTTCTTCGCTTGATTTATATGCTCCCGATAGAAAGCTGTTTTCAAAATTTTGGATTTTTTTCCTAAATCGCCTACGGACACTGCATATACGAGTAATTTTGGCAGCTCTTTAATAACTATTTTCTTCTTGGTGCGATTTTAATATTTGGGATTAGTCACTTCCCACAAACAAGGTGTCAAGTGAAAATCTTCTATTAACGCTTGCCACATGATGACAGTAAAAAACAAAAATAAAGAAAATCGACCAAGTGTACTCCACAGCTCACCGATAACAACTAACAATGTCTACAAAAACGTCAACACTACGAAATATTGCGCAACATTGTCTAACAATTGTCTCATGTTTCCCATTTCAAACGAGAGACCACATTTCTACGATTTTGTTCTAAAAGCATGTCTATAGACATGAATTTGCCTCGCGATTCTCTATATATAATCGCTCGATTTATTATAGACATTGTCTAGATAGAAGAATCGCTCGACATTGTGTACAAGGCCTTACACGGTACAAATTTGTAGTTTCGATGTTTGTTTTTTCTGGCTCCACCTCTCGTCGACATAGAGGTCGTTAGATCCGGAAGAGGATTGGGACAAGGATCTGGAAAGAATTCGGTAATGGCATTTTGAACGAGCCATTCTGGGATTGGTCTAAATTAATTTCCGGAAACCACGGAAAACCGAATCTGGATTATCGGATGGGGATTGTCCTTCCGAAAGTGAAGTCAAGCTCCATGGTGGTAGTCTGAGACACAGAATTGAAGTAATTGAGGTTTGGTTCGCTGAATACTTCGAAAACCACACGACCTCAGTAATGAATAGAATGGCTCATTTTGACGTGTAAGACAATGAGTTTGAAAAGAGTCAAAATAATTAAGGTGCTTTCATTGGAGTTGATATAAAGCTATCCTTTATCGGATACGGAATTGTTACCGTGTTTTCTAAATAAATAAGAGAATCTCTTAACGTCTGGGACTCTATTTCGAATAGTCACTGAACACCCACGTCGTCGGAAAATCTTGCTGAGACACTATTATTCTGTGTGGTGCTCGGGATGGTGTTAGCTGGATCGAGTACCGGTGACAGAAAGAATTTTCACAACGGTAACTTCGCCAGTATGGTAGTAGAGATGGAGGTGCTCAGTTCTCAATCTCACCAGTAGTGTATGAGTGAGGGCAGACGTCACATTTTGTTGATGGACATTCGACCGTCAGGTAGTGACGTAAAACTTGTTGATCCATTCGGGTGTTTCTTTTTTTTTTCGGAAGAGTATGCCTGAACTGGCTGGCATTGAGTTTCATCTCCTCCCTTGTTTCATATTTGCACACACAACACAAATCAACACGCTACACTCACCACATACATAACTCTCAGAAAATTACGAACAAAAGAAAAGGGGTGTCGAACTTATGAATTAACATCCAGTTCATCTCTTTGGGAGGATCCAACCAACATTCCTGTTGCTGAAGACACATGCATATATTCAGAGGTAATACGGAAAGCCTACAGAAATTTTGTTTATTGACATGATTTTCTGCTGACTTCCGGCAAATTACATACCTCTGAAAGGAGTATAAGGTTAACGGCAAGTAAACACAAGGATAAATCAATCAATAAAATCCACTAATTATCTGTTCTGTCATTAGCATTAGAACATTGAGAGGAAAATGGGATAATTTAGACGATTTAGTAAATGTTGTATGGTTCGAAATTAACATCCATTTGGCTGATAAACGTGTCAGAATAAAGGTGGCCCCAGTACGTAATTGATTGCACGTAGAAACTATTTGCGTTATTGGTATGGTGAAGTAATTTCATTTCATCGCAAAGCTAACGTTTTAATATTACAAAATATTACTTGAATACGGTGTAAAAGAATAGCAGCAGTGTATAGACGAATGCTTTACAAAAAATTAGTAAAAATTCAGATATGTCATTCTACTTCCACCCATATTTCATTTCCCTGGTATCAATTCAATCAAATGCCTAGATTCTACTCTGAAACGTCTCTGATCGTTTTTCTCTCGTTTGTTCAATAAAACTATAATCATTAAGGACTTAAATCAGTAATTTTAACAATAGTCATTCACACTTTTGTTTATATGAGGAGAAGAACCCAAAGTGGGGTGACAACATTAGAATTTCATAAAAAATAAATGTGTGCCAACGACAACACATTTTCAATCCATTGAATTTGACCAATTGTTATAAAGGAAAAGTACCGTGCGGCTACCCAGTTTTTGGTTTCCCCAAATCACTCCAGATGTCGGCGAGGCGTAAAGCCATAATTTTTTTTTTTGAGTAATTACTTAATTAGTCATCGTAGCGTTTCACTGGACTGATTGTTCAGGATTGTAATCTGTATGACCAAAATGTCTTCTGATTACACAATTTCCATTTGAGAATGCAACGATGTGGCTGTTGCGATATGTCGAAGGTCAGTAAACTAGCTATAGCCACTTCACCAGAATAAATATGCTATAAGAATAAGACTCCTCGAAACAGTAAGACAATTTTGAAAGGAGTGATCGTGATTTGCAGCTCGTTACGCAGATGTTCGTGAAGACACTTGCCACACAGTGACGTCACGTGGTATGTGCGGGCTGCGTGCAGCGCCTTAGATAATCCGCGAGTTATTAGAGGAAAAGCTCGTATTTTATGGAGGCGAGCGCAGACCAGTCGTGAATCACGACCTAGCCGACCTGCGCCGTACCACGCATGCGCGCAGGGCACGGCGCACCCAGAGTTCCGCCCTCTGCCGCCAGGTGCCTCTGACGCTAGCGGCTTCTTCGCTACCTGCTGTAAAAACAATGCCAATCATCCAGCCAGTGGAACAATGCTGTTAAGAGGTTCCTCGACACAGCATATGCTTCTTTGTGATCCACATATATGACCTGCAAAATTTTAGTCTTATAACTGATTTTCTTAGAGTAGTCTTTGAATAAAGTGCAAATACATTCCTCAGTTATAATTTAATATTCAAGATGTAGTGTAAAACATGGGAAATCACGTTTCACAGCAACATAAGCAATACAGGTGAAATGACTGTTATTTCAATTTTTAAAACTATAGGGTAATTGTAGAAACCTGACATCAGTTCTACCTGCCCTTCCCCCTCCCCCATCTATCTATTTTCAGTGCTTACATTCTTTGTTAAAACATTATACACAACGGATCTGAAATTAGGGAAGTCTATGTACAATTAATTAATTAGTCAGATCTTATGCACAAGAGCATGAGCTGCAGTATATTTATTTGTTAGTAGTATGATGCATTTGAAGACAGAAGTGCAGCTTTAGCAGTAGAAAATTAATGGTTTATGATATTATTATCATTTATAATTATTATTGGTATAGATGAAACACTGATTCTAAACCATACAATTACAACCATGTTTGGTATAACTGAACATTAATTTATTACAAATGGTAATAGTAATAATAATAAGAACTTAAAATCTGGGTTCACAAAAATCAATGTTAGATGTTTTAAACTGTTACAAACGGCAATGTAGTTTTTGTGTGCATGTGTAGAATGCGACTAAAACATAACATGTTGGTGACGTGATTAGAATAGCAATTCTGAAATTTGGGAAACAAATTATGAATATCGATATGGTAATCAATGTCAGTAAAGTTAATATGAGCTCCTACTTTCCATCTGTAATAATAATTATTTTCGCTTCCCTAGAATTGCGAGAAAATTGAAGCAGTGCTAAAAGTAAGTTTGTTCTTGTAATAAATACAATAACATCAAATTAGGAATTTAGATCAGCGGTTGGATATGAAATATTACGAAAATCTTCTGAGCTATTCGCCTTAAAATGAAACGCCATGCTGAAACAAGCAAGAACACTGATTAAATCACTAATTTCTTTTAGGTAGACGATACTGTTTTTATGTATTTATATAATAACAGTAGAGTCAAAAAAAATTATGATACGATCGCATAGAACTAATATAAGCGCTTATGATGTTAATACATAAACAAACACTGAAAAACATCGATGGTTCGGAAAGGATCAGTTACGTTAGATTTTTTTTTACATATTGGATTGTTACTTGTTTGCAAGAATAGAGTTTGGTCTACGAACTACAGATCAAATTCAGCAAGTCCAAACTTATGGTAACCATTCTTGCACCATAGGTTCAGCTAACCGGTCGTTTTTTAAGAATAGAGTTAGTAAACGATTTTGTGTACCTTGCATAAACCATCCCTGACACAAAGGTGTTCTGATAAAGAGATAATCAGACGGATCATTTTATAGAAAGAAACCATGAACGAGTTTACCATGATCTGTCAGACCACGGAAACAACAAATACCTCTAAGATACGCCTGGTTGAAAAGTTCATGTTCTCTGTTATCTCATAAGTGTGGGCGACATGCGTCTCTAGAACTAGAGATTACAACATCATCAGTACCTTCGAGGTCTGATGTTTACGCGCAACGCTACTTGTACGCTATAAATAATAATTCCGTGCGGTCGTATTGGCCTAGTGACAGGATTTCTATTGGCTGCGCATTCCGCCCCTATCGTAACCACCTTAACCTAACCCGGCAAACCTACCGGGTACAGGGACCTACAGTATAACGTGGAATCCGAACCACGGAAGCGTTCTAGCGTACTTCACTTTACACAGCAACCTGTGCCAGAAGTGGAGGCCGGGTTAAGAGCCTATGAAAGTCCCCGCCGAGACAAGGATTCGAAGCTGGAACCTTTCGTTCCCCAGTCAGACACCTTAACCACTGAGCCAGTAGAGCGCTCGCATGTACGCTGAAGTGCATACCTCTTAATATCGTGTGAGACTCCCTTTTGTCTGTCGAACTGCAGCAAGCCGACATGTCATTGGTCCCTGTAAAAATATTCAGACATGATTCCTCTACAGCCGTAAATAATTGCAAAAGTATTGCAGGTGCAGGACGTTGTCACGAACTGACCTTTCGATCTTGCCCCAGATACATTCGGTTGGATTCATGTCTGGTAATCTAGATAGCCAAATAATACGCTGGAATGTCTGGGATGTTCCTCAAAGTAATAGTGAACAATTTCGGTCTGGTGACATGGCGTTCAGTCATCCTGGAAAAGTCCATGTTTGTTTGGAGTCATGAAGGTGATGAATGTCTGTAGATGGTCTGCTAGTAGCTGAACGCAACCATTTCCAGTCGTGGTCGGTTCAGTCTGACCAGCGCAGCGGTCCCAGTGCATACGATGTGATGACACCCCATATCAGGATGGGGGCACCATCACCTCGCACAGTGCCTTCCTGACAACTTGGATCCATGCACCACACTCGAACCCTACCATCGGTTCCCGTGACTCATCTGACTAAGCAACCTTGGTCCAGTTGTCCAGGGTCCAAATGGTGTGTTTACGAGTCCAGTAGAGGCTCTATAGCCGAATGCGTTTTGTTAGTAGAGGCACTGGCGTCAGTCTTCTGTTGCCTTATCTCGTCAACGTCAAACTTTTGCTGCATTGACCGCACGGACAGGTCTGTTGTACGCTCCGCAGTGAAAATGACTGTTCTTTGACGTAGTGCTGCCTGTATGCCTACACTGGCACGTGACATGTCAACGCAGACGTCGCTGGTCTCGGTAATGTCTTAACCATGACGAGATGTACAGCCGGAACTCTTGACTCTGAGGATTGAGGAATGTCGAATTTATGAACAAATACCCCATCCGTCTATTAATTCAAGTCGTGTGGCCATAATTACTTCATAAATCCTTTCAATCGATTCATGAAAGTACAAATGAAAACCCAAACACTGCACGGCAAATTTATACATCTCTTCCAAAGTGCTACCACCATTTGGATATTTGCATCTTCCTATCCCATGACTTTAGGCATTTCAGTGTGTGTTGTACTGAAAGAAGAACCAAAGCGTTCGTTATACAGAACATCTCAAAAAGGCTTTCTTATTGTTTTATTCAGATAACCCTTCATTTCTTCTGTGAAAAGAAACATTGAAGATTTGGAGAAATTTATCGGAAAAAAAATATCAAGGGCAGATGAACCATAGAAAGGCAGGCGAACAGGAGGATGGACCAAGTGAAAAAGAAAAAAAAATGTAAAATGAAAATAATCATAGATGCCAACGCATAATCTAGATTCTCGTTAGTGCCGTGAGAAATTCTATGACACTTTACCAAGCACTCATACAGTCAATATACTGAAAACGGTCCAAGTACACTCAGGAGAACCTGAAACGTAAAGATCAATTAAAAAATATTAATCATGCACAGTTACTAGATATTAGATTATCTTATCATCATATGCGTGTTTTGAGATAGAATTCAATATGGTGGGAACGTATACGTAGATAGATGTCTGTGGGCATAATTGTGAGAGTGCAACAGGTGCTGTGGTATATCGCCCCTCGGCAGAGGCCCTAAACCTGCCAGCACGCCAGCCAGCGGTACATGCGTCTCGCAGCCCGGTCGTGATCCTCCTGAACAACAGATTAAAACCGTTCCTTTTTGTCGGACAGTGAACCTGTCTCTATTTTAGTCTCCATTGCACCCAGGTTAACTGTACGACCACGCCGGTCGCGATCTAATAATGGAATAAAGAGAGCCGCATAGAAGGTAATTATCTTTCTTAGAACATTCGGTGGCCGCTTCTTTATTAAGGCCATTGTCACCGTCAACTACGGCTTCATCGCACTTAATTAGAGAATTAGTTTCGACGAGGCTGGGGTGCCTCCTTTCACCGCGGAACGAATAAAAGGGAAGCGCTCAAAAGAATTGATGGGAACTGGCCGTAGAGTGTGAGCAACGAAAAAACAACGGGATAGATTGGCAATCTGTCACAAGTCCAACGATGAGAGAGCGAAAACGCGATAGTTTATGCGCCACTACAATAAGCAAGAAATATTACTCCGTGCTGGGACAGACGTTCTGATGATATGATCTTCAAAATCACTTCAGCCTGTGAAAGGTTACTTCGGTTTTACGACTGTTTTATTACTTCAGATAACTCTTACACTTCAGTAATGGCATAAAAAAAAAATGTACGTGACTTTTAGAAATGGAATCAGTCGTGATTAAATATGGCAACACGTCGGAATTAACTCAGTTATTTCAGACTTTGCGATAGCAAAGGATGAATTATGTCCTAAGAGCGCACAGAAGGAACACTTCTAGCCTTGACGATATGAGAGTACTATTCCTTTCATGCTCCATATTGTTATATTAGCGATGCTTTATAAAATAACACAAGTTTTTAAATAAATGTTGAATCGCATTGATCAGTGTTTTTCAACCTTTTCCGATCCAAGGATCACTAAATGTAAAAAATAATTTTACTGACCACCGACTTATGTGGTCCTAATTTTTTACCTACATGTATATAATTAATCTTTTTTTTTTTTTTACTTACGACTTTACGCCTCGTCGACGTCGAGGTCATTATAGGCGAGACGTTAAGCAGATTAAAAAAAAAGAGGCGGGATCTGCACGAACCGTGGTCTCTTAATAACTACAATACGACTCTAAAAACGGTCATTAACTAGATCCGCAAAGAAATACCGCTCTGTCTGGTACGGACTGGAAACGTATGTACTGAACATACTATTACCGTAACAATGGAGTCATATCCTGAAAATACCATGACTTTTACAAAGTTTTGATTAGGGCCTATATTTTATACTCGCTTATACAATGTGAGTGCTGTATCCATTTTAAGTGAACTACAATTTCGAAATGATTCAAATATTGATCATTTCATAGCGCTGCACAGATGTGCCAATCTGCCGAAGTGTTGTGACAAGTAGTCTTGGATGGTGAAGCCGTGTTCCTATGTTGTGTCGCTTGTGGAATTATGAGCCGGAAGTCGGCATATGCAGCTGTGGTGCAGAAGGGCTGCAAACAACGGTAAATATCGTTGAGTAACTAAACCGCATTGCTATTCGGTTTCGGTTGACCCCGAAACGCTCTGGTAGCGAGACCTGCACCGATAAAGAGATTTCTCAGTTCTCTTTGTAATCTGATTTGTTAATTTCTAGTGAGGTTGCCCACTATTTAGCTAAATTCATATGTGTTGCAAATTATAAGCTCCGTCCATAAACGTAAGGGATTTTCAAAATACATTTTATTGAGTTGTCCTTTTGTTTGTGTGTAAATAAATAATAAATTGTGAAACATTAAATTATTTAATTTTTATAAGTGGAAAAAATTCCCTTCAAGATTAATAATTTTAAAATCATAAAAATTTAATTATAATAATCAATAATTAACTTCTCCCCAACCCAAATAGTTTTTTATAATTTTTAAATTATTATTTCAATATTTACTGTTTTTTGGTGATGATAACTTTAATTTTTCCGTTTTTAATATCCTACGTGCCGACCATGTGCATCTTCTACGACCAGAGGTAATCCGCCTCCACAGTTTGCGAAACGATGGCATAGATGACAGAAGCAATACTTCGTTGCATGTAAAAGCTGTATTTTACTTTAAATAGGCATCCCCCCCCCCCCAATAAACGGCTTTCTTCCTTACGGTACAAATATTTAAAAAAACGCAGATTATGCTTAACAGATATTGCTGCTATATAAATTAATGGAAAGATGTGAAAAAAATAGTGATAGTTTAAAGATTGTCAAGGACTAAATCCTAATACGCAATATAATGAAATGATATCCACTCATTCTTTAGTAAGATTGTCGATCAGTTAGAATATAACACATTTGTATGTTCCATCTATATACAGATGAAACTGAAAGTTGAACCTAGGCCTTCAAACTGGCACTACGAATATCCATAATACGTTTCAAACAATATGGTAGTCATTTTATGGGATTCTTGCCACTATCAATAGGGCAGATAATGACTCAAGATCCATTTTCGTATCAACTAGAACTTGTCCAGCCTAAATATATATAGAACCTATAAATAGCGGTAATGTTCTCTTGGTGCGGACCGTATTTGGAAACCTACTTGTTTGCCCTTTGACCTCACAGGATAGTGCCCCGCGGTGGAATTAATTACCCACCAGACGCAACCTAATTCAGTTTGTTAACCTCCCGCCAAATTATTAGCAACGAGTGTTGATAGGTAAACCCGGCCCAACCATTACGACGAAATGAATTGTTCAGTCTGCCCTGGAATTAACTGCACCGTGCCAGCGATACGTTCCAAGAGGTCGTAGAAAGTCCGCCTGCCGCTAACGTATTGTTTCATTAATGTGTGTTAGAGTAATTGCCCATTAGTCACTAATCGTACAAAAAAATATTACCCCTGGAGTTGAATTTATGGACAAAAATTGTTCTAGATTGAAGGGGGCTTTCTCCTTTCGTGGCTTCGATAAATTTAAGCTGCACGTGCAACAATTTAAGCAAAATACCTTTAATTTAATTTAATTTGATTTAATTGTGATGGAGCTCCAATGGTAATTTCCATATGCACACAATTTGCACCTTTTCTGTTCGCTCCTACATTTTCACTCTACTAATATCAACTTGAAACTCATTTTGCGTTTTTGGTAAATTATTCGTCATTTCTCTTGCTAATTTATTCCAATCCCAGACCCCCTTACACACGAAAGAAAATCTTCCTGCACCTTTATGTCTGAAATCGAATGCCAATTTGTAGTCTTAATCTTTTCCCTTCTATGAACTACTTTCAATACTTACACCAATATCTTTCCATGCCTCCTCACCAATATATGCTTTGTACACTCCCCTAACTCTCTACACCCTCCTCATGTCTTCCAATGAATCCCATTACAATTCCTTTATCATATCATTTACTGATTGCGTTCTGTGGTAATTTCCAGTGACAAGTCGAGCAGCCCTTCTTTGCGCATCCTCCAGCTCCTGTATTTGATACCCAAAACGTGGGTCCCATACTACACCATCATCTTCAAGCAATGGTCTGACCAAAGTTTGGAACGCAACTCCTTTACTTCTCTAGTACATCCCCTCATCACTCTTTCCAACAAGTGAATTTTTTTGAATCTTCTTCTTACTACCTGACCAATGTGCCCTGCCCAGTTGAGTTTGTTATCAAATGTTATTCCAAGGTATTTACAATTCAAGTATTCAACAAGCAATTATTTCTCCACCTTATAATCATAATCAATCTTTAGAATTTAATCTATGTACCTAATAAGATTGTATTTATCTTTATCCCATGTTGTACCAGCCAGCTTGATATCCTTTCCATATCGCCCTGAAGCTATTCGCATTATATTTGTATCATCATGTTAACTGAACTCCATTGTCAATACAATACATGCATAATTACATTGGGGATCATAAGATTCTCATCTAGAATAATCAGATAACTTTCGAAGTAACTGAAAGAAATATTTTATTGTTTGTGCAGCAAGGTAAATACAAGATAAATAAATGCATAATCATAGATTTTCTGACTGTATCATATATTTATATAGTTGCGAGAATCCTGGAGGGAAATGTTCTTGAACATTAACATAGTAACCGACAGAATTTGCGAGGGCAATTTTTTACTTTAATCCGTTCATTTAAATTTTTAATTTTGAAGATTTATAAGCAGTAATAATGGTGCACTTCATGGAACAAAATCACCAATTTTTGTCACACAAATGCAGAGAGAAAATTTAAATGTCTGGTATAAGAAGAATGTGTAATATTAAGAACAATCCGAATACTTTTTACTTATTTGATCTAGAAAATTATGACAAAATTTATCTCTTTTTTACCAATAACAGGATTTATATTTACAAAATGTATCAAATAATTGTGTCCAGTTGTACACAAATAAATTCTCAGAGAAATTGGCTCTGGTCTTCTATTTTTACGTGAATTGACAACTAAAAAGATTCACAGATATTAGAATTATTTTCACTGACGTGTCTGATAAATTTTAAGAGTATCGGTAGACGTTAACTAACTATGCTGACAATACTTCTAATAAAATGTAACACTAATAGTATAGGAAACATTTTCAGTTTTAGCAAATGAGTAGGATCAATTTTTAAAAACGTTTAACAATTTTAGATGTGTGAATTGTTTGACTAGTATTTCATACTATTCAGTTACAGTTCCAATAATTTGAATTGAACATACATTTATGTGACTAAAGTTGACTGATGAATATCATTAATGACTTGAAATTCTTACCGAACCGTGGAAATTACTACATTACGAGCTTTTCAAGGCACTACAGAAATTTGATGGTTTTGATCTTTGCTATCACTCTAAGTCTCGAAGAAATCTCAAATTTCTCTTCTTTGTATTAAATTCTGTCATCTCAGCTAATCCTTTCTGGCGTTCTTGTATTCAGTACTAAAACACGAGGCAACCCGTGAACTGATGAAACTATTTATTCCGACCGCGGAAGCCTTTTATTGCAAAGTTATTTCTATTTATTTTTGTGATTCGAGAAATGACATAGATGTCTTCAAAGATAATTCTGTTGCGCTAACAGTAATTGTTTCAGTTAATGGAAAATTTGTATTATATATATGAGAAATGGAGGAAATACTGTAACTACAATGTAGCTATACTACCACTAAATAAGAAGTAGAAATCAGTGAAAAGAAATGATGAATTTTATTTTTCATATTGTTTTGAAATGCCTTAAATTTTTATTATTTCAAGTACTGGTGATGTTCGCTTCTGAATTAACAACCAAGTTTTTGCCACTCATTATTGTTTAATGTGTCACCGTGTGACAGTTTGGTACAAAATGATAAATTGGTTTTTAATTCAGAACTAATTGTACTACTGATGCAAATAAATTGTCGTAGTTTAGAATTAATAATAAATTCAAGGTATAAAAGCTTCTTTAAACTTCTCAAAAGCCCTAGCTACATTTACTTTATAACAGTTACAACATACTCTTTGACTCCGTATCTAATTATTAACCAATACTTTATCGAGGACGTTAGTTATTCTAATCTACTGCATGTTGAGAATGTGATGTATTTAAAAATAAGTTAATTACTGTTACTTTTATTTTTTTTAAAGAGTGCTAATAAACTGCTTCAGTACTTTCCAGTTACTTCTATCTAGAGAGCACAATTTTTTCCTTGTATTGGCTATAGTGGACTAAATTTTCAGCTTTTGTATGAATTTATAATTGGTAACTCGCCAGTTGCAAATGTATTAGGACAGACATCAAACAAACTAAGCAGCATTATGCTTCGTTAAGCACGCACAGCTAGATGGTACATTAAAGGCACACAGTCAACCGGCTGATCAGTTTCATTTTTGGATGGCTGAAGTTCGTCATAACTTTCTTTTTTTTTTTTTTCTTTCAAGCAGCTCTTAATTTGCTAATGTGAGGAGAAAGTGAATTCCTTTGTATACTTTCTTCACCAGTATTGTATTTGAAGGTATTACATAGTAAATTTCAATCTATACGTTCTTCAGTTCTTTGTAGTAATCCCATACTTCTCATTTTTCCTCTTCTGGGTCCCTTTATTCCTAACCATCTCGAAGTGTGGCACATGCAATTAGCACGTTTTTAGAATATAATACCCTAGAAAAATAAATGTTTTTTACTACCATAAATGCTTTCGTTACTTTCAAACGTTTCAAAAGCCATCCAGATTTTTTTTTTAAGAGGAACAACATCTACTGCGAAATTTTGAAAACACCAAAACTAAAATTCGATGCGAAGTATTTCCGTAATTGTTTTACTAATATTTCACTGTTTAATTTGTTTTGTTTTTACAGTGAAACTTCCAGATACAGTTCATGTCACACTCTTTTTGTTTTCTGCTTTTTACTTTTAATTGCTACGGAGCACATGTCTCTATGGCAATTTACAAACACATCCTACTTTCAAATTTCACGAATTTGTACTTAAATTCATTCACTGACAGGGGCGTTTTTCAGTATAATTCACAGTACGACTCTATCATCTGCAAAAAAAATATCCACAATCATATGCCTCGTGGTCATGGTCATTTTTTCCCTTTCACGTTCTCCTATTAATTCCTTACAAATGCTCATTCGTAACAAACGTGGTTATTTCGCATGTTTCTTTTTAACATTACATTCACATTGGGAAGAAAACGGGAGAAATGAAAAGAACCAGAAACTATATTCGTTGAACAAATTAAGATGTATTGCAACTGGTGTGTTCCTGCCTGTTTATATTATTTTGCTAGCTAGTTGGCACCGCTTGCACGCATGACGCTGTGTTTTGTTTTTGTAGCGGAGGGCGGTGGCCACGGACTCGGCCAAGAGGGTGAGTGAGCGGCGCTCTGCACTACTGCACTACTGCACTGCACGTCCCCTCCCAGTAAGTGCACTGCTCAGCACGCCTCCTGCCACTAGCAAATAGCTTTAAGCCAAACACCTGTTATTCACTACTCCGAGGTACGTCTTACAAGTCTTGGCTTGTGTACTAACGCATCCATATAGACAAAATTCCCTGTCGCAAGTTTGATAAGTGCTAAGTTTCAATGAATTTAAAGCTTAGCCCTGTACTATTAAATTATATTATTTTTATTGCTAAAAAAGTAAAATGACTTACATATTTCAAGAACATAGTTTACAGGAAAGACATACTTTTTTTTGCATCATACGCTTTTTCATTTTTAGGGTTCCATACATTTTAAATGAAAGACGGAATGCTTATGCAATACATCATTAATTTGTCCGCCTGTCTGACAAAGAATCATAAGTTCTGAACCATTTAACTTTGAATTTTTAAATTATGCACTTTTTATTTTTTGCTACCATAGACACGACCGTAACGCAAAATATAAGAAACCTTATGGGCATGAAAGTAAAACAGGATGTCGACTTTTTAAAGATAATCTTCATTGATGAAAGTTGACAATCCGTTGGCTGTGTATATTTATTTATTCTTATTTCACGATTTGTAGTCTTTAGGTAATATATATACATATATATTTGGCACTTCCATTTTTTTAAAAGAAAAATTACAGGAATATGCTGCATCCTGCATATTATTGAAAAACTGTAGTGTTTGCTCTGCAACTTACGGTTTTCGCAAAGAAAGAAACGATTTATTAAAAAAAAAGATAAATCTACAGTAGCTGATTTTAATTAGATAGAAAATTTCGTGAATCAGATAATATGTTATTAAAATACCGGGTGTTTCAAAAATGACCGGTATATTTGAAAAATCAATAAAAACTAAACGGGCAGCGATAGAAATACACCGTTTGTTGCAATATGATTGGGACAACAGTAAATTTTCAGGCAAACAAACTTTCGAAATTAGTTAGAATTTTCAATAACAGATGGCGCTGCAGGCGATTTGAAATATATAGAAGTAAACGCAGTCCGTGAGTTCGCCATTTTGTCTCTTTCTGCTGTAAGCGTGTGCCGTTCAAAGATTGCAAGTTTGCTGTGAAAAAATGGTGGAAAATATCGTACTTTAGATTTTTCCAGACTGCAGCGCCATCTGTTGTTGAAAATTGTAACTAATTTCGAAAGTTTGTCTGCCTGAAAATTTATTGTTGTCCCAATGATATTGCAACAAACGGTGTATTTCTATCGCTGCCCGTTTAGTTTTTATTGATTTTTCAAATATACCGGTCATTTTTGAAACACCCGGTATTTTCTATGAGTATGCTTTAAAAATACTATCATCTTAATTTAATTTTCATATGGTTATGTTTGTAATGAATTAAATTTAATGAATAATCTGGTGCCCTTAGTAAATCACAATTGAAATAATTTTTAAGTTTTTTTTTCTTTCTGAGATATAAGATCGTTTTAAACGCTTTACTCTAATGTCAAGAAAATTTTATGTAAGAAAGTATAATTTCTCATCACTTCAGTTTTATACGGCTAGAAATAAAAATCAAAAAGAAATATCAAAGCATTAAAAAAAATACATTCTCGAAGTAAAATTTCACTCCTGGTGAAGATGGCGCAAGTTAATGTGATCGCTGTAATGTCGTGTGATAACACTTCCTTAACTCGGCTAGTTACCCCAGAGCATTTCATAAATTCTTAACGCCGAGACAAACTTCGTTCTTATGGATTAAAGTGATTTTTTTTTTCGCTTGCTATAGGATTAAATACGTTATGACTGAAAATCCGAAAAATAATTAGAACCATGGATAAAAAATGGTCCGGCTATAAATGTAGTCATCTCTTTCTACCTATTTGAAAAATTTAAAACTTTATTGGCACAGATTCCGATGACACTGAGTATTCCATTTCCCATTAGCATTAAAGCAATATCTCATTAGAACTAGTTGATGGCCATTATAGCTCTTAATATATGTCCACAGAAGCATTCTCCTCTCCCCATGCGGTAACGTATTATTTATACGAGACTTATTACAGAGTCCAGGAAAATATTTCAACACTAACAGCCCTCTGTAAACAGATTCCGATAAATAAGGCAGTGACACATTACAAATCCCTCACTTTAAATTTAATTATGTCTCTGTTCCGTGGGTGTCCCGATGATATAATGCACCCTTGAAGGTGAAGCAACGCATGAGAGACTGCCGTCCTTCAATGGCACCTTTTTTTCTCTCCCGGCAACAGAGAAATCCGTTTTGTAACAAGCGCGCCGACAGCCTGTTGGGGGGAGAAATTTATGTGCTCTCTTATTGGTCCAGCGCCGAATTAGGCGGCGACTACTCCAACCAAATGCAGTGACCGCCCAGGGCGGCATGTTACAGCTTGTTCATCTATTTTGCAGTTAACGCCTTGCAGTGTTCATGTCCATTGGCGGTGAGTGCGGAATGGGGAATATGTATTGCGAGAAATATTCGTAACACTAGTTTTTTCCGGAAAAAATGACAATATATCAAAATTTTTGCCTAAAAGAATAATAACATTCCAGACTTTTCTTTAAATTAAGTATATCAAAAATTATCGAAAAAAAAAATCTTAAATTTCTCAGCTAGCGCTAATACAATACAAATTTCAGCAAACTACTTGCTACGTTCTTAACCTTCATGTATACGACACTTCAACATAGTAATAAGGATTTGTTCTACCCACTGGTGATGTTTAATTAGTTGATTCGTTGATCACAGGTTATTTTGGTCACCAGATAGTTTATGCTTTGCCCAAAAGTATTGCCTTAATTTCTGACATAATATAGCAGAAACTAACTGCAACTTTACTACGAATAAGAACTCAGTAAATACATACAATTTTAATTTTGTTAATTCGTCTAAGATGCATGTATATCTAATGTAAATCATCAAAGATAAAATGACAGCACAGCGAAATATTAAAGGTAAGATTAAGGGGTAAGCATAACCGATCGCAATTAAATTAAATTAGCCTATCTGTTGAATGGTAAGACTGATGCCGACTGTGGTGGGTGAGCGGTAACGCTCTTGCCTCGCAATACAAAGGACGCTAGTTTGAATCCCGATCTGGCCATCAAGATTTGGGTTTTCCATTGTTTCCCCATAAGGTCATAGCCGAATTCCTTTCCGTTACTTGCCCTCAGTCTTCCCCCCCCCCCCCCTGTAATGTCCTTGAATTCTACAAGGGGTAAAGCATTAACAAAAAACAAAGCAAAAAAATGAAATTTTGATTGAGAACTGCTGCCTATTGCACATTATTGTATACTGAAAATTAGTCTGACAGATCGACTCACACCACATGGTCTATGAGTACTCTTTCAGAACAGAAATTTCATAACATGAGCGATTACACTAGCTAACCACAACGCAATTTTACTCCGAAACATCGAGAACTTTAACAATAACTGATGACTAATCCAATAATTAAAACATTATTAATTTACTTAACAACGACCTAGTAACCGATACTTGACTAAAACAATACTGGAATTATTCTAAGTATTCACTGATAATTATGTAATCTTTTAGAAACAATTTGAATGCAGTAAACAATTTTTATAAGTTAAAATAATTTCTGCTTTTGTTTAAAAATGATTAAAATTAGGACGACAGCTAATTTGTCACAATACATATGAAAATACCTGTTACATCTATAATTACCTGATGTTTCGTTAGTTATGTCGGGTTAGTAGAAACATGTATGAAGAATCGGAGGGATGACCAACAGGTGGTAGTCATCTGGCAGCTTGCTGACAGGTTCACGACCATACTCGGCTGCCGGGTGAATAAGCACGAAATTACAGTGCGCACTGGCAGCTGTGAACCTCCCAATCCCCTAGTGTGCCCCGACGATCGTAAACACGGTTGCGAATGAACATGTAACAACAGATGCTACTGCGAGCGAGCACCGGCACGCCATCAATACCGTCCAGCATTTAATGCTCACCCCATGTGGTCTCCGTAATAAGAAGCTGACTTACAAGCGAAATTACTCCACGCACAAGGCCTGCACTAAATATCTGGCCACGCTCGACCGCAGGGCAATTGTTCCAACAATGCTGTACTTCTCAGCTATATTTGCTCATTTAAAATTGACTCAAGTTCCCATAATTAATTATTAAAAACAATAGCTTTACGCCTCGATGACTTCGAATTAATTAAGAACAAAACAGGATGAGTGCCAAGGAAGGAATTTGACCATGGTCTTTTAAAACGATAACGCTCAAGCCTGGTTTTTGTGAGGTTGTACATTCGAATCTCCGTCGAACCTTGCAGATTACCTTTTACATGGTTACCCTAAATCACTCAAGGTGAATATAGGTATGGTTCCTTCACAAGGCGATAGCTGAATTCCTTCCCATTCCTTGCCCCCAGGCCTTTATCACCTCTAATGATCTCGGTATAAAGCTTAAGGAATAAAAAAAAAATATTTAATAACAATTCCAACGATGACTTCGAATGATTTAAGAAAACCATGGAAACCGAAATATGGCTAGCCACATCGGTCTCAAACCAGTAAAAAAAGACAGTTGCTAAAAATATCCAAACAGGTTTTAAAAGTGTAGACACTGCTTCAAATAAAAAATTGCTATAAAAACCAAGAATATGACGATATGGTTCTTGTTGGAATGTGGAGACGGAAAATAAGATATTTGCGTGATGGGAGCGTTGACCGGAAGATTGGAATCGTGATTTCTCGTTTCAGAGTACAAAACAGCAAGTAGCAGCTGCCATAAAACGGCTTCACCCAAAAGAATTAACGCAGTCTGCTATCTCTGTCTGAAATAAGGGAAAAGAGCAAGTGAAAAACTGTGAATTGATAGGATTTAACATTTTCAATGATGCTGGTTCAATCTTTCCGATAAAAAATGTCTAGAACAGTAAGAAATCTCTACATTATATGTGGCAAGAAAACACAAAACAGAAATGTCAGGACAGATAGTTAATAAATCTGCAGCTTATAAATACATCCCAAGTTTCAATGATATACTTTACTACTTCCAGACAAAAGAAAAACCTCTAAATCTAATGAGTTGCTTCCTCTACACATCAGCACTTTCTATATGGATTCTTTAACGAAAAGCGCTACCTGCATAAATTATTACGTAATTAGTGACCTTTTCTAACATATTTATCGCCGAATACATTTGAGTACTTGACATGTATTGAACGTGAAGCATAATCACAGAATAGGGGACAGTCAAAATGTTATTGTTCGATTTAATCGTGGAAATTAGTTCGTATTTCCTGAAGTGAATACAGTCCAGTGATATTTGTTCACTAAGAACTATTCAAAAATTTCTGTAGATGGCACTTCCGCCACTTCTATGAACTCACAGCAACATCTTCAAATTTCCTCAGTAGAAATTAAAAAGTGAGAAATTAGAGCTTACTTCTTTTACCAAAGGCTTTTTCATCCAACTTTATCACCCATTAATGGTTTTGACAGCTACTGTTATTTCTGTGAAATATAGATGTGGCCCACTCATTCTGATTCTGTACTGCTTCATATTTCACAAATTTAGAGTTTGATAACCATTGTTAACATATTGCACCATAGCGTGTTTCAATAATACAAGTGGTAATATACTTTCATATTGCAGTAGATCTTTGGATCTCCAGAGAGCTAAAAAATAATATTTTGTCATGATTACCTGGTGATGAAACTACATCTGCACGTTACTGAGTCACGTGATTTTTCAAAAGAAATTCGGGGACCAGCTTGCAGACTAGATACATGGCGTCCTGGTGAATTTGAATGAAAGCTAAAATAAATTAATTGTGTTCCCATTGAACTTGTCGTAGAAGTTCATCTATCTCAGGGAAAAGTATATTATTTCATCAAGCTTATTAGTTACGATACCGAGAGTGGTGGTGTAACGGTTAGCGTTCTCGCCTAGCATTCGGGAGGACGCAAGTTCTAATCCCCGTCCGAGCATCCAGATTTGGGTTTTCCATGGTTTCCCAAATCACTCCAGGCAAATGCCGGGATGCTTCCTTCAAAAGGCCATGGCCGAATTTCTTCCCATTCCTTGCCCCCATCCTTTCCCGTCTCTAAAGATCTCGCTGTTGAGAGACGTTAAGCAGATAAAAAAAAAAGTTACAATAAAGAGATCATAATCTAAGATGGACGATGAAATTTTAACATATATATTTATTAGTAATATAAAACAAGTAATTTATATAAAATTACATTCAGTATCTTCTTGTTCCGTACATAATCCTAAGGAAAAATGTTTTAGTTGCGATTGTTTCAGGCGGTCAATGCTAGAAACGTGGCTTCATTTATATATATAGTTTACCGTGTCAATATTCCTTTACAACGAGTATTTTAAATTTTTCACTAATGTATGTTTAATTTCAACTTGTCTTTTAAATATATAAAAAAAGTAATAACAATGCTATGACCTGCTTTTGGACAATGTTTTATTCAGTTTCTATTTGTCACACTTGATTCTTAACGACTGAAAAAATTAATACTTTTTGTAGCCGATAATTAAGAGGTATCAACCTCAGCATTTATTTCCTATATTATGTGCTGATTTCAAATTATAATTTAAATTTGAAACCTCTTGCGTTTTATCTACATCTATCCATTTATCTCAAACAATGATTTTCGCTAAGTGCTGTATTATATTCATTTAGTGATTCCAGAGAATAATCACCGCGTTTGTCCACTAAGAACAGCAACGAGTTCCGTATTTACTTCCTACTGTAGATGCCTTATTGGCAATCGTAAACAACTTTTTTTCTGTGACTTTATCATTTACAAAAGTACCAAGTTGTTTATTGCGGAAAAATGGCGATTTGTTATTTTTGATGGTTGGAGCGAGCGAGCTAGCCCCCTGCAGTAGTTTGCTGCACCTGTGCCCGCGGCTATCTCGATCGCCCATCGCACGCCCTGCTCCACGTGGCCACCGGGGAAATGCTTCTTCCAACGGCCACTGACCTGTGTGTTCCTTCCACCTTACAAACCTCACAGACTATGTCTTCGGGTGAGGACACGTGCAAACTATTCGCGGAAATCTCCCTTTTATAACTTTACTGATATTAACGATGTTATTTTTATAACTTTCCAGTTTAGCCGTGAGCTGCAGAGTGAACTATTGAAGTTGAGCGGGCCCATATTCAGCCTTGGGCCTTAAGTATCTGGGGCTATGATTGTTATAGGCGGTTTTCCGTTAGGGTGCGTGCATAAACTACGAGGCTATGTCTGGGGGAGGAAGAAGGGATTGGCTGGAAAGCTACGCTGGTCTACTAGGGGGGAGGGGGGGCTCCGAATCAGGCCACGTAACTTTTCAGCCATATTATTTGTCACATTCAAAATGAGGTTCAAACACACAGCAGAATGTAAATATTTATTTCCGTAATTTAATCATCCGCGTATGTACTCGTAATTTACGATAGTCTGACAAGAGAAAACAGTACAAAATGTCTTCTGGAATTAATAAGGGGAAAAAAGCTACGTGCTACACGGGGGGTGAGGGGGGAGGATAGAGACGAAAGCCACGTCGAACTACGTGGGGGGTGGGCGGGGGAGGGCACCTAATGTTGTAGTTTCTAGAAAAACTGTAAAAAATTCTTGTAAGATATAACTCTGTGTTGGCCTTCTGCCGACTGGTTGCTCTCAACCCTCAGGGCGCCCGGTTCAAATCCCGCTGAGGACAAGAATTTTTGGTTGATCCTAACAGGTTCGTGCTTCTGATTTCCCGATAAACTGTAAGTTCAGCCACGATATAGGCGGAATGCGCCGCAAATCGAAACTCGGTCTGTAGATCATACGAAATTAGTTACCAGTAAGTTGTTCTATTGGCGATGAAGATTGAATCGCTCTGTAGATTACTGGAATAACACCTGCTAAAACAGGTTTCGTTTACGACTAGGATATCTACAATTATTTGAGATGGTCGCCTTTTCTCCAAGTATGTTATTTACAGCAGTAGTATACCAAACCTTTCAGAAACTGGTAATTAGGGGACATTCTTTAGTTACGTGATGTGATTTGTTTATCCTAAGTTTTGACCTTCTCCTCCACCTTGGTGAGATTCGTAATAGGTGGTTGAACCCCTCACCCCTCCTCATGTCAGATTTAAATTTTTAAATAATTAAATTTATTTGATATGTTCATGTAATTTGCTTCATGCCACTAAATACCTGAGCATTAATGCTGATATCTTCTATGTAGCACTTTTTTCTGTGAAATAAGGGGAGAAAAATTATATAAAAAGCTAACGTTAGTTTTTTACTGAGCCCCCCTTTCCCTTTAAATGAGATCTAGCGAGATTCTTCTGCCCTCATGCCTATCTGGCTCACGTACCTAACTGACATCCCCTAATGGTAGCTTCAATCTATTCTTATTCTCTGATACGTTGAGATACTAGCAGGCAGTCTGCATCTGATGACTTGAGGTTACTGACCGGAAACAAGAAAGACAGAGGCCAAGGAAATCGAAGCAGCGCGAAAAAACATTCCAAACTGCGACGCGACTTCCGCAGTTTCCCAGGCGGTCGCTGCCGAACGGTTACAAGAAAACACAAAGCCTGCGGTTAAGTAACGGCTCAGCTATCCGGCATGCCACTACACCTGCTGCCACAATACTCCCGTCGGTTCAATCACTACGTGTGTCATCACCCACTTCTAGCCGCAAAATCACAGAGTGAAAGATACCTCACTAAATGTATGTAATACTCCTTTACATTGCATCCCATGTTCCTTCTGTTGTTCTTCTTGTTTCGATTGTGGACTACTGTTGACCACGGGAAACAAATGGATTACTGGTTCGCCTTTTATTGTATTCACCGATTTTTTTTCACTTTGGTTCCTCCTTCTTTCTTCATGCCAGCTTGTCTTAGCCTTTGGACTTCGTTCCTGTAATCCCATTAGTTTATCAATTTCAGTTTGAAACACTCTTCAATTCACTGTTTCATCTGGATAGATCCAAATATTTTCCATATATTTTCTCGTCTCCTCAAGCCATTTTGGAATGTAGTTGAAATTTTTTTTTTTTTTTTTTTTTTTTTTTTTTTTTTTTTTTTTTTTGTCAACCAACTGTCATTCATTCTCACAAGGTCTCCATAAATAAAATTTTATTGTTTTTGTAATTTTCTCTGCATACCTGCACAGATCCTTACTTTTCCTCTTCCACTAGGTGCCGTCTTTTTCCTTTGTTGGTCATAGTCTCTTCCTTAGAATTTTCCACTTTATTTATTTTTTCTAACTCCTCAATATCCTTTTTGTTATTCAATACCAGGTATTCTGAGATGAACATCCTTCCGTTCTATTATGGAGAAACATTTTGGTGATTGATTTCTTCGGCATGATGACTATTGTATGCACAGTTGCCCAAACAAATATAAAGTGTATCCCATTAAAGTCATGCAGGTCAGAATAAAAATTAAAAATACCTTTCGAACACATTCCATTCATATCTTTGATTCCGTTTAAAAATAAAAGATTTACTTGGAATTTGCTTATTTCCGGTAATTTTTTTAACCTATTCTTGTGTCACTCACAGTGAAGTTCAGCATAAACAATAGTACATTTTAATTGGAATTAGTTTCGAACATTTGTTTGGATGATGGCGCGACTGCAGGGAACAATTGCTGTTCAATAACTTCGTTGCCGAGTCGAGTCGCAACCTTCGGAGGAGAAACTTCCTTGTGCGCGCGAAGCGGCTTAGTACAGTTGTTGTGTTATAAACGGACCAGGAAGTTACAGTTTTTCCAGTCAAGGGTACAGTGAATAACCAGTATTTAGTCAAAAGCGAAACATAAGATACTTGTTGAACTGAAATCATCGACGCTTGACATCCACCTAATCTGTTAACCACCGTAATCATCTCTAAACTTTATCAGAGCGAATAGCGCCGACGATGTTTGGAGGATTATATGGTGAAGGAGGTACTCACAACATAGAGGATACCTCAACTAGAGAGACAAATCTCATTCAGCCTTCAACAAGTATGGTAATATCAACAGCACTGAATACGATTACCAGCCAACCAACAGAAGAAACCAACCCAGCCAACACCACACCTAACCTACCTGAACCGGAGACAGACGACCCCATGTGCGGCTACCAACTCTCGAGTGTCAAGTCCACCAAACGCCAGGTACCGGAAGAAGGAGACAGAAGAAGTTCCACGCGCGCGACAGAGAAAATCGCACGACTGTCGTCAGACGGCATAAGATCGCAGAGCCTAGCAGACCTTCAAAGCATGGCACTGCCACTGGCATCAGAACTCACTATTGTCAACAACTCGCAGCGTCCACAGCAGAGCCCAGCAGCTTCATACAGCATGGCACCGCCACAGGCACCGGCACTATCTACCGCCAACAACCCGCAGTGTCTACAGCAGAGCCCAGCAGCCTCACACATCACGACAGCGTCACTGGCACCGGCACACACTGCTGTCAACAACCTGCAGATTCCACAGCAGTGCTCAGAGAACAACAGGTATGAACCAAGTGACAGTGGACCGTATGTAGTAATAGTTGAAGGAAAAGACAAGAACGTTGGGCGTATCCACCCGATGTCGATAGGAAAACTACTGAGGGAGCAGGGTTTCATGACATCAAACAACTTAGTAAACATCTCAAGCTGCGGTCGGAATAGAATCAAGATAGAATCTAGCAATAGAGACTCGGCAAACAATCTTGTAAAATTCTGAAGTCTTCATCAGAAATAACTTGGAGGCGTATATCCCAAAATCTATGATTCAAAAACAGGGTGTGGTGAGAAATGTCGATACTTCACTTAGTGACACCGAAATCCTCTCAGTAATAGAGTGTGAGTTCCCAGTACTAAATATTAGGCGATTCACAAAAAAAGTTGTTAAACTAGGGCAACAAGAAGTAATTCCACTACCGGTATGCGTTCTAACCTTTAGATCACAACTTCTCCCTCAATTTGTGTGCATCCACGGTGTAAGATGCAGAGTTGAACCCTACATCCCCGCCGTCATTCAGTGCTTTAAATGTTTACGCTTTGGTCATGGCAGTAACCAATGCCGCAGTAAGGTTCGATGCAGTTTCTGCACAATGGAACACAATGCCGACTCATGCCCCAAGACAGCTCCACAACTCTGCGCAAATTGCTCAGGGCAACACTTGGCAACCGACCGCTCATGCCCCATTTTCCAGAGAGCAAAAGCGATCAAGCAGCATATGGTATACAATAACGTCAGCTACAGCGAAGCGGTAGCTACATTCGAAAACAGACACTATGCCCGAATGGCAACTAATCCTAGCCCCCAGGTTAACAGCCCCACCGAATTCCCGCCGTTAACCACTATACCATATACTCCAATTAATCACAGCTCATGTCCAACTCTCCGTGAAGAGACATATCCAGTATCTCAATCTTACCCACAACGACCCGTGCACCTAGCGGAACCAGTACAGTACTACCATTTCAAACAAACACAGCCAAATACCAGCACAGTAAAGCTAAACACAACAGGCAATCAAGTTAGGATTCCCCAAAACTTAATGTGGAGAAGCAACGGGCCAAGCCAACCAATAACTCACAATCCTTACCCGCCACACCCACAGAGAATGACAGAAACTCTACAAAACCACCAACAGTCAGCGGGAAACCAGCCTACAACCACCGAAACCCCAATTATAGAAAGGCTGATGAGTTTAATTATATCCATTATTGAGATGATCAGAACTAACGGCACGGTGGACCCAACACAAGTAATGAACTCACTTCAGCAGATTATGAAGGCCCCCGAACAATGTACCCAATAACTAAAGTAATTATGGCCCAAGGACGTTTAACCAAAATGCTGCAATGGAACGCACGCTCATTAAGATCTAACAAGGAGAGCTTTGAACAGGCATTAAGAGCATATGACGTGGACATCGCCACAGTTGCGGAAACATGGCTAAAACCACCAGACACCATTAGAATCAATGGCTACAGCATCATCCGATGCGACCGCGACGACGGCTATGGAGGAACAGCCATCTTGGTCCGACAGAGCATGTCACATGACGCACTGCAATTAGACGTCACAGGACTACCAATTGAGGCCTGTGCTATGTCCGTAAGAATTAACAACACCAGGCTAACAATAGTGACAGTATACAGCCCCCCCAATGTAACCCTAACCAAACCCCAAATTGTAAGGTTGCTACAGCAAATAACTGACCCATTTATCATTACTGGTGACTTCAACGCCCACAATAGTGCTTGGGGGTGCGAAAAAACAAACCGACTTGGCCGTATCATGCTAGACGTAATGGAAGAACAAAACTTAGTGATACTCAATGACGGTACAGTTACAAGAATTAGCAACCCACAAGAACGGAAATCAGTAGTAGACATCGCGCTAGCGTCTACGAACATCGCAGCGTTGATCGAGCACAAAGTGATCCATGAGCCTCTGGGATCAGACCACTATCCGATTTTGATTACCATCAACTTAAAACAAAACAATAGAAAACCTCAGGCTACACCAGATTATAACTGGAATATTAACGAGGCAAATTGGGGCACATACGCAAATAGCGCAGGAATACATCTACGGAGGTCGGAAGAGACTGGTGAGACAGAGGAAGATTATGGCAACCTTATCCGAATTATCAATCTTGCAGCTAAACAAAGCATACCAAAGAAAAAGCAGAAAACCTACACGTCTAGGAACCAGCCTCCATGGTGGGACGAAGAATGCGACAAGGCCATCCAAGAAAGAAGTGATGCGCTTCGAATATACCGCAGGTGCAGTAACATGGAAAACTTCATAGAACTCAACAAAGTACTAAGCTAGAACGAAAAGAACATTAAAGCAAAAGAAGAGTGCTGGGTGGAAAAATATTGTGAATCAATCAATAGAAACACATCTATTACTACCATTTGGACAAAAGTGAAAAAATACAGACAATCAGTTGACAATATGTATGTATCACCTAGCATAACCACGGAAATGCTAGAGGACATACTAACAACCCTTGCACCTCCTTCCGTGAACCCAAACCGCAATCCCCCACCCGAAGACCAATTTGGAGATTCGATGTCAAGACCTTTTAATATGGAGGAATTTGCAAAAGCGTCCAAGAAGTCGAACAACACGGCACCAGGAACGGACAACGTCCACTATGGAATGATTGAACACTTACCACCAGGAGGAAAAGAAAGACTTTTAAAAATCTTAAACAATGTCTGGAACAAAAGAATACAGATCGCTGGATTAAAAACCTCAAGAATAATTCCGATCCTGAAGCCGGGGAAGAACCCGAATACAACTGCAGCCTACAGACCGATTGCACTACTGCCATGCCCGTACAAACTACTAGAGAGGATGGTGAAAAACAGGATCGAGTGGTTTGTTGAACATAATAGCCTTCTACCAGACCACCAGTGGGCGTTCAGACGAGGAAGAGGCACCAATGACCTCCTAATAAGGCTTACCACCGACATCCACTCCAGCCTAAGCAAAAACCGTTACCTGATGACCCTCTACACTGATATAAACAGTGCATACGACAATGTCAACCTCAACCTACTAGGGGAAAAGATGCAAAAGATGAACTTCTCCGCAGTCTTTACTCACAATCTCATCTCACTGCTGGAAAACAGAATACTTGTCATAAAATATAAAGGCGCTACAATAGGACCGCGACACACAAGCCAGGGACTTCCACAAGGATCAATATTATCACCTATCCTCTTTAATATATATACAAGTGACCTTGCCAAAATACTACCGAGGGGAGTATATATACTGCAATATGCTGATGACATATGCCTCTACGCAGAAGGCGAAACTCTGATGGAATGCATAAACCTGCTCAGCATAACAATGGAACGGCTAAAGACATGGTTACAGGAGAACGGGATGACAATCTCACCAGGAAAATCATCGGTTATGATACACACAAGGCACAGAATACAACAAATGACATCTGTACAACTTGGACCATACACATTTCCTAACAAAAAGGTAATCAAATACTTGGGGATGCAGATAGACCACAAACTGAATTGGGGACCACACATAAAACATTTAACTAACAAATGTGAGAAAGCAATCAACCTGCTGCGGGCAACAAGTGGCTACTGGTGGGGTGCAGATCCGAAAACGCTCATGATTCTCTACAGAGCCCTAGTGCGATCCAAAATCGACTACGGATGCCTCTGCTATAGCTCTGCAGCTGATAGCCTCCTTTACCAAATAGACAAACTACAATTCAAGGCATTACGCATATGCTTCGGCGCAATGCACTCTACCCCCACTAACGCTCTCTTGGTAGAGGCCATGGAACCACCACTGAATATCCGCCGATATTACTTAAGTAGTAAATTTGTATTAAAGACTATGCAATTCGTAAATAGCCCATTAATGGAGGCACTGGAGACACTGGGTGAGAAGAACCACCATCGATAGCTACTGGCGAAGAAAAAAAAATCCATCATTCCTCATGTCTTACAAGGACCTAATTCAACATCAGCCGCTAATATTCTCTTCAGGACAAATGCCCTGCTTCGAATACCCATATAAAACAACCTTGACAAGAATCGAAGCAAGGTTGAATATACCATTTACCGAAAGCACGGCTAGGAACATAATCCTCCTGTCTGAAAATCTTGCACAATACAAAGATAGTGTCCACATTTATACCGACGGCTCAAAGATCGGTAGCACGGTAGGATGTGCCTTTGTGGATATGAATGCGCGAATTCAGGCAAGCTATAAACTTCACAGTGAGGCATCGATATTCACTGCTGAAATGGTTGCGATCCTTAAAGGCCTAGAATATGCAAAGAACACCACCTTCAAAACAGTAATCATATTATCCGACTCTAGGAGTGTCCTGGAATCCCTGCAGCACCTGAACAGTAACGCATGGAGATGTCACCTAACATACAATATTCTCGAGACGGTCACGGAGTTAGAAGATAGTGGAAAACGAATCATTTTCATGTGGATTAGAGCACACACGGGGATCAAAGGAAATGAGAGAGCGGATCAGCTAGCAAAGCGGGCAACCACAGATGGCACAATATTCCCACACATTAAAGCAACTGATCTCCTTGCGAGTATACGAAACAAAGCCAAACTAATGTGGGATACATCGTGGCAAGATTCTATAAAAATAAAAGGAAGACACTACGGCACCATCCACCCGACCATTCCTAAGGCACAGTGGCACGAAAAAAAATACACATCCAGGAAAATGATAACCACCATTGCAAGACTGAAATTTAATCATGGGCTCTTCCCCAAACACCTGCATCGCATCAACTTAATGGAAACACCAAGTTGCACCTGCGATGGAGTCAGCGAATGCGAGCCAAACCACCTTCTATTTGCCTGCAAGGAGAAATGGCAGAAGTGCTCCGAACTTATACAAGAATTAGTGGAATTAGGACTACAGTTACCCTTAAATGTAACCCACCTCCTGGCCTTGGAAGACGTTGCTATCTATCACGCCATAACCCAATTTCTCGAAGAAAACCATATCAAGATATAGCGCGACACTGGAACCAATCTTAAACAACTCCCATACAAAGGATCCATAAGGATACAAATTGTGGCTATGATCTCGGCAACCCGCCTGAGTCAACTACGGCACTTGTCCTCTAACGTAGCCGACATAAAACAAACAGGTCTCACCAGAACATGTTTATATTTAGCATGTTCAACATTGTAGATTAAATTCTATATGCACATATTGTATATTCTATTCATTGTTCCCTAAAACCTGTATATGCTTTTAAATTGTATGTTGTACATATTGTATATTTTACGTTTTTTATGTATGGTGTGCTCCACACATGTCCAATTGTATGTGTCATATATTGTATATATTTTATGCTGCTAATTTTGTATGTCGTATATATCGGATGGTAAGACAGAGCTGGAGAAGGAGCACATTCAATCTGTAAATTCATTTCTTTAATCAACCAAAGATAAATGTAATTTGCTGGCTGTATGGTTTTTTCCAAATGCCAATAAAAAAAAAAAAAAAAAAAAAAAAAAAAAAAAACTTCGTTGCCATACGCCGAGCGGTATGCTTTATGGGAACTTCGTTCCTGGACCCACATTACTTCCTGCACCTCATATCTCAGCGAAAGCATCGCGATTGTACGCATACATCTAGCGTTCGATAACATCGCGAGCTCACGAGTAACAAAGTACGGGTAATTTGTTGCGCACTGTTTATTCTCTTTCTGCCTAGTTATAAGTTTATCGCATCATGTCTACCCAATGTCGAAACGGTTAATTTACACAGGTTTTCAGAGATCTCCGGTGAACTGGAGGGTCGTCTGGAACACTCCGAGCGAATCAAATATCGTACATATATGAAGATGTTAAAGAAATTATATTAATGTATATTTTAAAAAAAATCCCAACAATCACAATCAGAAAATGCTAACGTTAATTTTACTAACGATAACTAGTGTAATATAAATCTAAACAACGGACTGAGGAAAAAGAAATACGTACACTAGATAATCCCTCATTTTTATTTCTAGATTCTTGCTGTGAACGTTCATCTAACCCTTTCTGATATTTGTGACGCAACCTGATGTCATTTATTTCAGAAGTTGGTTTTAAGTACTGACGTCTTACTTAAAACTAAATAACAGATCACTACGATTCATTTTATGAAATTCCAATCTAAATAGCAGAAATAATTCACTGAATTCTGCTTTAATGTCGATACGAACCTGAAATTTCGATTTAATTTTAAGATCGGTTGAGGTTGATTTGTGAATAGATCTTCAATCAAAGAAACAGCTTACTTGTTTTGAATATATATATATATATATATATATATATATATATATATGTAAACATTCTGATGCGCAAAAACTGAAACTTCTACTCTCGTAAACAAACGAAAATTATGAAAAAGTGAAGGCACACACAGCTATATTATAGAGTACTGCATCGAACCTTCGTCTGTATTTTATGTTTAGAACTTTTATATTGCAGAACAACTTGGACAAAGTTACCTGATAACTGTTCTTACAATCAATGGGAGGCGAGAGATATAAGCAAAATAAATTTATTATTTGGAACAAATAAAAACTATTTTATTATACTATAGACATTTACAAATAGTTATGTTGAAGGTGATTATTTTTAATAATATTAATTTATATGACTATTTATTAGTATTATTATTATTCTATTTACGTTGCATTTGGTTAACTTGTATCATATTCTTTTGTTAGAAAATGTTTACGGTAACTGAAATAGGTGATATATGTTTCACATTTAATATGAGCTACTGTTTAATATGAGCTTAAGTGACTGCGACACTATCGTAACTGATTGCATCAATGTATCGTTAAGCACGAATTTTCAACTCTGGATGCTAATGAATTAATAATAGCGAAAAAGTTAGCTTAAGATCCCTATAAAACTGTTTCATGCTCTTGTCTATTATAGCAGTGCGTTTGTTTTTTGTCTCAAATTACTACTTTGAAGGCACAATCCTGGTATTATCGAGAAAAGCTTGAAAATCCTAAACCTGGGTAATCATATTAGCGTCCTCCAGAATGCACTCACCCACAACCCTCGGATAATTTTACAGAGATAAGATATTACTGCCATAGAATCTAATGGACAACACTCATATCGAGTTCTATCACATCGTACTGAGGTCGCAACAAAAATAATGATAACATGAGAGGGACACATGCCTTGATGACACTTAAAAGTATTCTTTTTCCGTTTGCAATCAGTGTTTGTACTATGAGGAGTGTGTCTTCTATCCAGCCTGCTATCCGGCAGCGCTGGTCTGCGGTCGTGCCTCTCCGTTCGTGACGGCCGTTCACGAGGCGATATTTCACACATATTTTGTGTGAGCCATTTGTCGGCCTGTTGTTCGAGTCTGAATGGCCGGCGGCCATTGTGTGGCCTCGCGGATCGCAACTACCTTGTGTAAACACGGCACCTGCACGTGGGCTGTTAAATATTAAAGATAGTCCACAAACTCGCGGCATACCTCACAGGTCTGCCACGAGAAGAATTTACAATGCAAATAACGCTCGAGTTAATGCCGGTTGCAACGTTCAGAAGGCACCGCTGTTGGCATTGTTACATGTCATTACTAATGGAGCCCGTACGGAATTAGGACGCGGAAAGCAGATATATAATCTTCACTGAGATGAAGTGTTCGTCTGGGGTCAAAATTGTGTAATTAGTTCTTGCTACATTCTCTGAGCGGTGAACGTTGGGTCATTTGTTTCTGGTAGCGCCTGGTAGGGTGGCAGACATAAAGACTTCGTTGCCACCATTTCAGGCCAGAGGAATTATTATGGCGGACTTGACATCACAATTGTTTGAGTTGTGAACAGAAAGTAGATTTCTACTGACCCTGCACGTTACTAATAAAACTGATAGTCTATCTCTTTGATGTAACACCAAAGCCGTCAGCTTCTTGTAGCTGAAGTAATGTTAGTATGCTGATATGTTCCACTTCGGGTGGATCCAACTACCTGTCTAATAATGCTTTGATTACCATGTTTCTTTCCCTAACACTACTAGTAATTAATAATCATAAACATAGATTTATATTGCAACCATGACTAAATATGACCAGGAAATACTTATTTTTGCTGTGGTCGCAACGTCGAACCACCTTAGGCACTGATCATATTAGAAGGTATTATAGCCTCTATTTCTTATTTTCTCATTTGTTCAAATGTCCATTAAAAATGACGGCTATCACATATGGTATTAGTCGGAATTTGTAGTGTCTCAGTGCCCTTAGTTCTGATCCCTGAAATGAAAGGGACAGTGCATATTTTGACTTTGTAAAAGGGTTCTCATATTAATGTTTAAAGAAACTGAAAGATTTTGTATGCCCCTTCAGAGCTCAATAAGTTGTTGAAGACGGGTATAGCAAGAGAACTTGATATGCAGTTTCTGGCGGACCGTGTCATTGTGCTGTTATACCCATCGCTCGTATGAGGAGGATGCGGTTGATATAACAACCTTAACTATATTTCACCATAATTCTCTCTTCATTTACGTGTTGCTGGTGTAGCTTTATTTTTTATGATATCAACGAATTTATGTTGAATGTAACCGCACATAGAGGTCGTATATTTCGAAAGTCAACTGACCTGATGATAACAGGTGCACCATTCATTATACACTTCTTGCTGAAAGTACAAATCCTCGTCTGGGTTTCCAAATTTCGGTTTTCCATGGTTGTCAGAAATCACTGCAGGCAACAGTTCCTCGAAAGGCTATGACAAAACTCTTATCCGTTCCTTGCTTGCAGTGCTATCCGATATCTAGTGATGTCACGTTGATGATCCATAAAGCCTTGATAAAAAAAAGAAACAACGGGCCAACAGTCAGTACCAACGCTCCATCTGATACACGTATCACGACCTACGTACTCACTTCGGGAGCATATAGTACAGAGACTCTGAAATTAACCCAATAATTAGGCAGTTAAATCGCTGTTATTCTTCACCTATTTACTAAACGTGTGAAAATAGGTAAACGAATTAGGTAGCAGTGGCACAATTTTTGAGCCATATCAGTTATGTAACAATTTCAGGAGAGAAAGTCATGGTTCAGCTTAAAAAGTTTGTGTTTTGTGGTTTCTTCTGCCTGAGGGTGGAGGTATATCAAGTCCAAATCATTGACCATGAATTTTCCGGGCGTCAAACCTATCCTTTACAACAGGCAAACTTATTTGCTTCAAAATGCTACGAGATTTTGATTCAATGCTGAACTATAGGTCACTTCTATAAAGGTGGATTAGGTTAAGCCAAACTTATTGAAGCGAAACATCTTTGGGCGCGGTAGGGAAAAAATTATTAGCAATACAAGTTAAGTTGGCATGCGTCGCTACATCCTGCTAATGCACACTTAATGATACTTTGATGCAAGCAGCTATGATAGACTTCACTGTCAATTAAGCTCATGTTAAATAGTGGATCATATTACATGTAAAATATATATGTCATGTTTCATTTACCATACACCTTTGAATACAAAAGTATATGGTAGAAATTCGCTAAATAGAACAGAAGTAGGTTAATAATAATCATCATATATATTATTTCTAAAACGAGTATTTTTTACAAGTCAGAAAGAAATTTTTTGGAAATCGACCCTCAAGTGGCAAAAGTATCGTTATTTCCATAACATATTTTTTTTTCACGAGCCATTTATCTTCCTTGATATGTAAATGAAATAGTTAAATGAAGTATCATTTTACGGATTAAGGTCTCTGTTTTAGTCACATCATACCTTAAGAAATGAATTTTCCGGAATTTGACCCTTAAGGGGCAAAAGTATAATTATTTTCATAACGTGTTTTTATTATTATTACGAGATATTTATCTCCCTTGATACCTAACTGAAATCTTTAAATGTGGTATGATTTAAAAGATTAAGGTCTCTCCTTGGGCAACATTATAAATTAAGAGCGACTTTTTTAAAAAAAATTTGATCCTTGAAGGATAAAAGTAATAACTGCGTGCGGATGAGACAGTGCATTGCCAAGCCGGAAGATAACAGCAGTGCATATCACTGAGATATTAATAAACTACTTCACTGGCGTCGATTTATGTCAGTACCTATAACAGTAAACAAACAATTGATACAAAGGAGGCGATACTTCTTTCATCCTATGAAAAACCATCAACCTTACTATTCATAGTACTCGCGAAATTTTTCACTGGTCTTCTAGTAGTAATAAATAGTATTATAAATTATTATTAATAATAATCATGAACATACAATCTTTAAATATCTATATAACAAAATAATTTTTTATCTTTTCCAATCAAAACTTTATTTTTCTTGTCTCTCGCATCCTATTGACTGTAAAAATGGTTATCAGATAATTTTGTGAAAGTTCTAAACACAAAATACAGACTAAGGCTCGATGTAATGCTCTATAATGTAGCGAAGAGTGCTTATAACTTTTTGATAATTTTTATCTATTTACGAGAATAACAATGTTCTTAGTTATTGTACAAATCCTATATAGACAATAACGTTCCTTCACTCTTGTGAGAAAGATACATAAAAAAATACACAAAAATTACAGAGGAAATCATCTGCGTGGTCCATAGAAGTTTAATACTGATACTTAATGTTTATAAATGTGTTGTTTCAAGAAAAAGCTGAGAGCTGTTTTGGTCCAACCGAGACTGCTGTGTGCTGGCGGGAATGGTTGTTGCCTTTGTGGCACATCGCTGACGAGCTGTTGCGCCACTCTGCGTTCGGAAACGAAACTGTTGGCGGTTCACGATCCGCGGAGAATAATTATTGCGTGGGCGGAGCGCGTCATCTGAGGGGAGGCCCGATGGCAAGTATAACTCATTACGGACTGCGGTGCCGGGATTTATGGGCCCGAGTTCGTGACTGCGGCCGGCACCGCACACTCGATAAACCCACCGCAAATATAAGAACGTCAGATGGGCGATACACCGCGCTGCCCCACCGTGTTATCGCGCCGCTCCGCCGCCGCCGTGCATAAGTAATGGCCCGCAAGTATGCGCAGACCACGTGGCCCGATAAAAACGTCTTTAAGAAGCCCAGCAGATGTTAACTATTGTCTTCGGGAAATGAGTGCGGCAGGGCAGACCTAACGAACTGCATAGATGCCTACCTTTCAGTTCCGATCATATGCTGCTTCAGACTCTGTTTTCGGGCGTACCAGAAGTTAAAGTATTTTTCCCTCAGATTCGGCCACCCAGGACCACGTGATCACTGGTCATCTCAGGTGGCCAGTGTGAATCACGAGGGATAAACTGAGTTCCTGCCCGGCGTGCCTAATTCATTGAAGGCAAATCTTGTGTTGTTATCTGTCTGTGAAACGTGTAACTTAGTGTATTCTGTGCGATAAGTGTATATGTATTTTGTTTGTGAAATGTGAAGTCTATGAGGCGAAGATTAGGAACCGTCCCAGCATTCACCTAAATGGTTACCGGAATCCATCTATAAACCGCAGCCAGGACAACCGGTACGTGGAAACTAGGGCTAGAACCTAGTCCCCGTTATACCTCAAGTATACTAAACCACACTGGCACGTGTGGTTAACAGACTATTGATGATTTATATTGTAAATTCATTAATTTGCTAAGATAACATGCTAAGACTGTATCCTAAGCGCTTCGGCAACTTAAAAAATTAATTAATGTTTAATTAGTAACCAAACCAGTTACAACAGCTTCTGTATACTACATATCTGTACTAATAATAAATTGTTCAACCGTGCGACCAAGAGAGGAAAATTAAATTTGTAGGTATCTATAAATTATATTGTTTTCATGATCTCATACATCCAATTGATAATATTTATAAGTTGCTAGGTGTAACTTTTTACAGAATTATTTTGGCAAGTATAAGATCTTTTAACGTATATTTCGAGACTGCCTGAATGTAACCGGAGTGAAACCTAGATGGTTGTAAAAAGATATAGTTCGAGTGCATTTTTTTTTTTAATTTTTTTTAACAGTTTAACGTCCCTTTTCAACAACGTGGTCTTTAGAGACGGGAAAGGATGGGGGCAAGGAATGGGAAGGAATTCGGCCATGGCCTTTTGAAGGAAGCATCCCGGCATTCACCTGGAGTGATTTGGGGAAACCATGGAAAACCCAAATCTGGATGCCCGGACGGGGATTCGAACCGCCGTCCTCCCGAATGCGAGGCCAGAACGCTATCCGTTACACCACCACGCTCGGTTCGAGTGCAATAACCGAGCGATCAACCTGTCCCCCGTTTGAGTCTATTTCAGATTTTCATAACACTGATATTCTCTAACTTCGGTTGTTAAATTTGTTTACTTCCCTGAAGAAAGTTTGTCATTTGTAGAGGCACTCTTTTGTTAAAGTATGTTTCAACGCCAGAGAAAAAATTCATGAGCTCTTCAGCCTTTCCCAAAAAGACAAACACTGTCCATGCATCATCATACAAGTAATCCATCGCATTTCAGATACATTTCACAGGTGCTTACACTTAGGATTGTTCGCTTACGTTTCTGAATTATATTTTTAAAATTTTGAGACAAGACAGTATAAAAAAAAGAATTTTAGAGTTACAGATTAATGAACTTGGCAGTGCTTGGGAAACTAAATTAAATATTGCAAGTGTTTTTGCCACCCAAGGGAATAATTCAGAATGCTCAAGTGCCACATCTTGGCTTTTGCGAATGATTTAAAGTCAATTTTCAAACACTTACCTTATCAACAACAAGAAATGGTCTGGATCTCATTCCAAAGCCCAGGGCATTTTCTTCCCTTCCATAAATAATTACTACAAGAAGTTCAGCTTAATTGCGGCAGTAAATAAAGTTTCTATTGACAAGACCTCCAAAATCTGAGATTATATAGGCCGAAAAGATTAAATGCCTGTAGCAATAAAAGAATTATACTCAACCTTATAACTGGTAGACGTAAAAACATTATTGAAACAAAATTCGTGGATACAAGTTTGGGAAAAGTTTATGGTCTAATATCTTCCATAAAGGACTACCATCCGAAATTCAAACCCTACGGTATAAAGTTGTTAATGACATTTTACTGGCAAATGTGACACTAATTCTAATCCATTTAAAATCAAGAGTCAAATGTTGGCACATTAATGCATCGTTTTACTTGTGGGAAGGCTACAAACATCGGGATCTGGACGAAGCATGCAACGGCAAATTTATTACGGGTTACGTGCAAATTCGTAAGACGACTAGATATCAAGACTGTATCTCCAGTAAAACATAACTCTCTGGTTTGGATATTAAGACAGACTATGTACAAAAGCAAAACACCCAAGGACCTATAAGATTTTTTATCCACCCTCAAATCACATTATGGAATTGAAAATATTAGCCAGGTACAAAAACCACCTGAGAACCTACCTACATGGACATCTTCTTCATGAAAAATTTTGCAACCTCAATCTTCAGCCCATTAATTTGACCAGTTTCCTTCCACGTTCTGTAATGTACACAATGTTAGAACATTTTAACGATGTAATTCTATCAACAAATTTTATAAAAAATACTAGAACCACCTACTTGCACTTCACGAGCCACCGCCTTGAAAACGACACAATTGTTCGATGAACGTTTAAGACATCTCTTTGGGTAGCCGATGCCAGGCGCGAAATATCAGCGGCGAGCGAAGTGCGGATCAGATAACGGGGGGAGCCGTGGATGGTGCCAGGGCAGTTAACCCTCGATATCTCGGGTTCCACACCTGCAGCGATAACTTTCACTCAGCAGGGCTCGTTAATTTGTATTTGAAACACTTGGACCGGCGCGGATCTGATACCGAGGTTCGCCGTAATGTATTCCGGCTCTGGCGTTAGCCTTTTACGGAGGCGGCTTCCGAGGGCTCGTCTCAGAACTTCACATTACCATAACACTCGGCGGCACAGACCTCCGTCAAGAGCGCGTCGGCAACTGACTCAACCCACGACCGAGACCTCGGTGTCACTCCGGCAAGCAGCACAGCGCTGGTGCTACTGCAAGCCAGAAACCAAATAACCACAAACTTGTAACTCAGATTCATCAGGAATAGTACTGATGGTGAATTTTCATATTCGAAAAGGAGTATCACATACAAACTTCTTTGCTATTATACCAAGTGAGTTTTTTATCTTGAGACAACTAAATATCTCGAAAACTACAAATCCGATCAAAAAAAGTGGGTAATAAAAATTGTTCGTCTCGACGGGGGACATCCGATGATACCAAATTTGACTCCCCACCCCCACCCCCTAGGGGTGGGGGAAGGGGGAGAAAAAAAACTTAAATAGGAACCCCCATTTTTTATTGCAGATTCTGATTCCCCGGAAAAAACTACCCCTATTTGACCCCCAATTCGAGTCATTTTGGTCGATAGATGGCGCTGCATTTCTCAGAGTTTTCTCATTACTTGATGTACTTCCATTGCGTTCACATCGTCGCTCATTTCTCAGAGTTTTCTCATTACTTGATGTACTTTCATAGCGTTCATAACATCTCTGATTTATTTACTTCGTTCTGTTGCACGTGTCAATGAGAATGCAGGCTATAACGTTGCAAGAAAAAATTGAAATGGTCTACATTTATGGAGAATGTCGCAAGAATATCGATAATGCTGTTGATCTTTATGCTCATCGTTTTCCAGACCAGCCTCGATCGCGCGCTTCTTTTTACCGTATTATCCAACAGTTCACTCAGGAGGGAAGTGTGCACACAAACAAACGAAAATACCATCCGTTCCATGTTTCGTTGCATCAAGAACTTCACGGCAATGATTTCGATAATCGATTGACATTTTGCCGATGGTCGCTACAGAAAATACAAGAAGAACCCCATTTCTTTGCTCGAGTACTGTTTTCGGATGAATCCACTTTTACTAACCACGGCACCATTAATCGACACAACATGCATTATTGGAGTGTGGAAAACCCGCATTGGTTACGCCAAGTTGAACATCAGCGTCCGTGGAATGTAAATGTTTGGTGTGGGATAATTGGGGACAAACTTATTGGTCCACATTTTATCCATGGACATTTCAATGGGGAGAAATATCAACAACTCTTAGAGGACGTACTGCCAACATTGCTTGAAGACGTACCCTTAGACGTGCGACAAACAATGTGGTTTCAACATGACGGTTGTCCAGCACATTTTGCTGTAAGATCGCGGGAAGTGTTAGATCGTCTGTACAATCGTCGATGGATCGGAAGAGGAGGTCCAGTGCCGTGGCCTGCAAGATCACCAGATCTCACTTCGCCTGATTTTTTTTTATGGGGATACTTGAAGAATGAAGTTTACAGTGAAGTGCCAACAACGCCTGAAAACATGATTGAACGAATTACCAACGCTTGTCAAAAAATCACGCCGGATATGCTTCTTAGTTGCGTCGAATCATTCCAAGAGCGGGTAAATAAATGCATCGATGTCGGTGGTGATATTTTCGAGCACTTGCTTTAGAATTGTTGTTAGAAACAAACACGTGAGAGGCGAGGGGACTCACCAAAAACAAGCACCCCGATGGTGAGAGGCGAGGGGACTCACCAAAAACAAGCACCCCGATGGTGAGAGGCGAGGGGACTCACCAAAAACAAGCACCCCGATGGTGAGAGGCGAGGGGACTCACCAAAAACAAGCACCCCGATGGTGAGAGGCGAGGGGACTCACCAAAAACAAGCACCCCGATTGTGAGAGGCGAGGGGACTCACCTAAATCTAGCACCCCAAAGGGAACAGAAAATTACTACGTCCACGTCGTTGTTCCTGGGTAACGCAAAAAGTAATGTTTGACTTTCGCTATCTGCTAAAGAATTTGCATCAGTGCATTTTGAAATAATGTCCATTCCCATCCCTCAAGTTTGGAGGTGGGTGGTGTTATTGAATAGTTTTTGAAAAATATCAATCACATTAACTTGTATTTTGCTGATCTGATGTGTATTTCACGAGATATCCTCATTTTTAAATGAATTTTTGCTTATTTTGATTTTTGTCGATTGCAGCGCCATCTATCGACCAAAATGACTCGAATTGGGGGTGAAATAGGGGTAGTTTTTTCCGGGGAATCAGAATCTGCAATAAAAAATGGGGGTTCCTATTTAAGTTTTTTTTCTCCCCCTTCCCCCACCCCTAGGGGGTGGGGGTGGGGAGTCAAATTTGGTATCATCGGATGTCCCCCGTCGAGACGAACAATTTTTATTACCCACTTTTTTTGATCGGATTTGTAGTTTTCGAGATATTTAGTTGTCTCAAGATAAAAAACTCACCCTGTATAAGTCTCATACAGCAACTGTTTATGATTCAGCTAATTCTTCTACGTGATTTAAATATTTTATACTCTCTGATTATATATCTAGTTGCTGTTCAAGTTTATTATTAAATAAAATAAACGAGAAAAGTTTTTAAAAATTCAATTAACGCAATAATATTGAAAATTTCAAACATGGAGCGAAACTGTCAAACAAGAAAACGTACCGCAAGCAGTAACGTTAAAGTGTAACGTATAATTAAATAGCTTATAAGGATTTAATATTGTTTTGAAACAGATCTGAAAACAAACTAACAATTGGTGTGCCTAATTTCCGTTACTAAGAAAAAACTAAGGGAACTATTCCCCCAGCAATATTTGTTTAAGGACAAAGGGAGAAGCAATATCGATGTATAATCTATATACTTGAGAAATAAGTCTAAGTATCATAAAAGTATTATTTAAGAGGACACTCAGGTTCCTGGGAGAGCAATAGTTTTAGTATGTATACTCCTCTTTTACTGAATGGAGGTGTAAACTTTATTTTGAGGTCAAGGAAATGTCTCAGTTTGAACTTTAGTACCAACGGAATTTTTAGAACCCGTGTTGTATAAAAATATACTAGATTTCCTGTGATGAATGGAAGCAGCGAAATTATTGCAGTTTAGAAGGGAAATAATGAAGGAGAGCCAAGCTTACCCGGAATCGGTAGAATTCTGATTTAGGAGAGAAATTTATCATCTCGCCTATATTAACAATGCAGCGTAGTGCCCTTGTTTTTCCGGTTCGAGTCCGGCTGTGAGAATCGCAGTTTTAATGAAATGTTATGTTCATGGTTTGTATCCCTGACGAAGGTGAAACTATAAGCATTTACAGGAAAATGATTCAGGGGTTAAACAACCTGACTCACTGTCAATTCACCAGAAAAAAAGTTTGTCAGTATCTGATAGAGCTACACGTTGGTAGTAAAATACTTTTAAGTGCTGATCAGACTAATTTTTATCTTTTAAACTAATTTTTTTGTCAAATTAATATGAAAGTTTTTCTATAACTAGCGGAGTTCCCGGCTTTGCCCTGTATAGTTGGCGTAGATTTAACCGTACCCTATTTTTATTCCCGCAATGAGAAACATTTGTACAAAGTGTCATAAAATATGCGCCAACTTTTTTCGGAATTAAAGCAAACTTACATTCACCCGCCCCCTACCAAGAAACTGATGGGCTGAAGTTTATTTGCACGTATACTATTTTCATTCGTCCTAAAAGATTCATGAATATCAAGCTTACTAATTTACTGAACAACTCTAGATTATGTTAAAAACTCACATTTGATTAAATTGCGAAGTGAATGGATATACTTGTGGCTCGAAACTCCAGATCCTTTAACGCAGAAGAAAAAATATCAAAAGTGAATCCGGAATAATATTATCGTAAACAGGACTAATGCTGAATGCCAGAGATATTGTCCAGATATCGTGCTTAAAGAATATCTCTGTTGTTTTTACGGCTAGTTATGTCGTTTAAAAATTGAATATCTTGAATTAAAGGAAAGAATACTTCATGTTATTGCTTTTAAAAATTGAATTTATCGAATTAAAAGAAAGAATACTTAAATTTTTGTTTAGTGTGCAAAATAGTTATTACTGTAAGTTATCTTATTGCTTTAATTAAAGGCTATGGTCAGAGACATTGTGTTGTGTGTTAGTGCGGAGTATGCGGCATCTAGTAATTCCTCCTGTGGAATTTCTCACCATACGTTCAGAATTTCATTTAATGCTCCTACATTATTTAACGTTGAAACATAAGACATGCCAGACAAGTGAATTAAGATTCTAAGCTTTAAAACGGTGAAAACTCCATCGAAATCCGCCCAATAGTTTCCGAGTTTTTATATGACCAACATTTCCGGTTTTCGTTTTATAGATATAGATCTCATAGAACAATAAAATATCTGTGTTCTTCCTCATATGTTCCTTTTTTTAGGGACACCTACATCATACGAACAGATTTTCTTATCAGAAACATCGACAATACTTAAATAATCGTTTGTTGAATGATTCACATTTGGGCCACTAACGAACTACTGCTTTCCGTTCTCAATACTGACAGCACAGTTTTCTGTCAGGTCTTTTTATTCACACTACGATATGTCTCATTATTTTTATGAACTATTGTCTTAAATCATTACCACCCTCCATAACAGAACCTATAGAATGTGTTTGAACAGCTTGGAACGCAATGCAATTATTCTTGAGCGTTTCAAGCAACGATGCGGAAGAAATTTGACTTGAAAAACTTTATTGGAAGGGCGCAAAACTGAGTTCCGCTGCAGTATTCAGTTTTGCTGTAGCGCAGCTGTAAATGGTAGCTGCGCAGACGGTATCTGTGGTCTCATCGGACAACGCCCCCCGCCTACTGCGCTCGTGCCGGATTCCGCAACGGAGGCCATCTCATTATGCGTGTACACGTGTCATGGCGCCTTGCGGCCTCCGTTACTGCGCGCATAAACGTCGCGCGGGCCGCCACAGTGATTTAAGCGCCCAGTCGCCTCACGCGCCCGGCCGCCGCACACCTGTATCACGCGTCTGGGCCGGCCGCAACATGTTAAGGACGGGACATCCGCCAGTCGGCACATCAGGACGGTATCAAGAGCTCCTTAGCGGGCCCAGACATTGCGAATCGGTTCGTCGGGCCTAGTGGGGGATAGTTTTGTCATCAGTGAACAAGATAAAAAACAGGAAGACACACCAAGCATTATATGTCATCAGTATTTTATCTCATATTACCATGAACAGGACTATCAGAAGTGAGGATCTGAGCGAAGGTTCCTGAAATTTAATTTTTCTCCTCACATAATTTAACCTTGATAGTGAATAAAATAACATAGCATCAAAATCATAACTAGGTACACTATTTAACATGTATCGCACATATTATAAAATCTTCATTCTTCAAAGTCTAAACCTTCTGTCTATAAAACTTGTCAAAATAAACTTATTAGCTTTACAGCCAGTGACTGAACTACATCAGTAGCCAGGGAGAATACACAGCTTTCTTAATTTTTTCCTGTTCAGTATTTTATAGACGGTGAGTCACTCAGGAGACAAGAAATCAATTTTTATTTAATGTCCTTCGTTCTACTTTCGAAGTCGAAATTGTACTTCAAAGTACACTATAATACTATGTTTACCATCTATTGTATGGGGAAACGTAATTACAAATTTTCAATCAAGGAACGGGAAGGAATTCTGTCATTGTCACTTGAACGGACTAGCACTGCAGTGATTTAAAAAAAATAAAAAAAAAATAGAAATCTGGTCGAGAATTGAACCCACGTCCTTCCGAATGCGAGGCCAGAGCGTTACCGTTCAACCATCGTACTCGGTTTATGCGTCGTATTTGCATGTCACATTTCCGACATGCAAGATACACAAAACTCATAACTAAGAAATCAATAAAATTTATGTGTTTCATTTAGAATCATGGTCCTCGTTGTTAAGATAACTGCCTTAATAACTGATGGTTCCAAGTATGACCAAAATTTTTGTAGACCCTTCCTCTCTTACTTTGTGTACGCGATGTACCATATGATTGCTTCGAAGCTCGTAACGGCCGTCCTACATCCAAAACACCGGTCTAGCATGCTCCTTCATGAAGCTCAACCAACTTTTGGGCTGTCAACTAAGAGAAATGTTTTGAGATCATTGCAATAACAGCAGTTAGGCTGAGATTATTAGGTCACAAGTTGCAATCAGACCATCGCAAAAGGCTGTTTTCTGCAGTAATAACAAATTTTGGAATGTCCCTAATTCAAGCCTCACCAGCAGATGCTTCCCAGACGAAACACATCAGCAGAAAGCTTAACCGTTTCTCAAACAGATGGCGGCATACTTTTCTCCCTTTAAGGCGTCTTCGAGCGTAGCGTATTCAGCGTAATGATACACTTCATGAAAAGTCAGTACGGTTAATGACCAAGCTCACCAATCCACAATGCCATCCTGAATGAGGGCAACGGGATAAATAATCCTATATGGTAAAGTAAAAAAAAATACTAGGACATGCTGACAGATATTTTTATTTCCATCATCCTGCAATTGCTTTCAGAAAGTAGAAAGAACTGTATTTTAAAGACTTCAGTAGACATAAGATACCGTAAACCGTTATTATTTGCAGGTTCTTAAAATATAAGGAAACCTCAACTGTACTATATCTTTGCAGAAGCAAAGGCTCGATATTCCCTGCCGCTGACATATGCAGGATGAGATGCGTAGACTTTGAACTGAACCATTCCATACGTCAGTGGTTCCCAACCGGGATGGTACAACCCACCATTGGACGTTGATGAGGTCATACGGGACGTTTCTGGCCCAAGACAAATTTAGGGGGCGTTAAGAACGAACCACTGCCTCCCCGTTTCCCAGTATTATATTCGACTTCATCGGCTGTATAAAAGACGTTTTGCATTGGATTTCCATCATCACATGCAGCGGAAAGAGGATTTAGCGTATTCAGCAGTTTACTGACAAAGAAAAGAAACGTATTGTCAATAGTGAAACGCGGGGAGTTAAGATTGCTGATTACAAATGAAGCACCAAATATCGAAAAATTAGTCATTACACCGAGCTCAGTCCTCTAGGTGATAATATTATTTTTTCATGGTATGTGTTTGTTTATCAAACTATGAACAATACATCAATATCGATAGTATCTTTTTGAATTTTAAAAATTCTGTCCCTGTTTTTCAATATATGGTATAATATGTTCGACCTAAGAGATGTACTATCGAATCAATGTTTCAAAAATTGGCTTACTATCCAAGGTATTTTTTGTTTGTTTTTTTGGCGGGTTGGAGCGGTGAGCAAATCTTTTTCGAAAGGGGAGAGGCGAGTATTCTTTTTTCTAAAAAGAGACAGTAGACCTAGAAAGATTGGGAACCTGTGCCATACGGCATCTCAGTATTTGAACTGATGTCAGCACCGCTTTGATCGTCATACCTTCCAGCATTCACTTAACTCAAGCCTGAACCTTTAAGAGGTAATAGTTTGAACGAAAAACTTTTCATCTCACGTATTTGAACCTTCGTTATTTTTAGTATCTTTGCGGCCTGAGCTACGTGCGACACTCTACGTATTACAGGAATGACGAATTTAGATTTTCAGTGTGTTGCCCAAAACCCGTCACTTTTGACCGGTAACAGTCAGCCCGAGATAGCGCTCGCTGCGCTGCAGAGAGGCCGTAATGTGAGCACATTGCTTGACCCGTGTGCGCGGATCCGGTTCTCAGGAAACTCGGTGGACAGACTGATTGGCGGCCGGGGTCAGCGGCACGGCGCGCCCACAACACTAGCCTACAAAACGTATCCGCGACGGGCAAACGGCCCCTCAAGACAATAAGGTGGTGCTGACTCAGGTACAGCTCCACATTTCGTTTCGAAGGCTGGGCACTGGTAATATTATAATATCTCCACATACATCTATGACATAAATTGAAGCTTACCTTTCAGCAGTCTCTACAGCCCTTCATGCCCAAATTTCAGCTGAATATAGGCCTACACAAAGTTTTCTGACGCAGAGTCAATTTTAATATATTTCGTGCAGTTGGTTGTAAAAATTTCACCAATGTAAATATCATCACATCGCGTTTGATATCAATTAATAATTTGAGCTGACTGTAAACTAATAACCTATACTAAGTGTATCTTAGCGACCAACGCTTTCAACTACAATCCAAATAAGGACACTTTATTTACCTGTAAAAAAGTTTGAGTGGATGGAATTAATACGGTACTTTCACGAAGACTGAAAAGTTTTCAGATTTTCTGGACAGTGCATTTTTCTATAATGTAATGATAAATAAATTAATATTATTGGAATTTAATATTTATTTGGACAGAAAATTCTCATTTTAGCTAGTGATTTATAATCGGGGCCGAAAACTTTTCAGAACACCTTTGTAAGTAGATTTTCGTTCATATAATGACTTGTAGGTGATTAAAACTGGCAAAAACTGTGCCAATTACATAATCTAGCTAACGGTTTTATAAATATTGTCAATATTATAACTTGTGATTCTTGTAAAAATGAGCAATGTTTCCAACTTTCGTTTACTGTTCTGTTTTTCTGATTTAGTTCTGTTTCATTTTAAAGAGCTCCGAGTATACGATATATATTAGGCTCATCATTTAAACCAAACGAATAATTGAAGAGAAAGTAATTAAAAACTGGTTTCCCAAATCACTCCAGGCAAATGCCGGGATGCTTTCTTCAAAAGGCCATGACCGAATTCCTTCCCATTCCTTGCCCCCCATCCTTTCCCGTCTCTAAAGACCTCGCTGTTAGAGAGACGCTAAGCAGATAAAAAAAATTAAAAACTGCCTGTATCAATTATATAAGTAATGTCACATAATAATTTCTGAATTCACACGCTGCATTGAGCTTGATGGGTGACTCTTCTGTAGGTTCCCCAAAACACTCGAATTCCTGAATGGTTCATTAAAAATGGCCATGGTCGAATTCCATCCCGTTCGTTTCTGCCATCCTCTCTCGCCTCTAGTAACTACCTCGATTATTTCAACAAAAGGTGTAAAACCTGAAGTAAAAAAGGGGAGAAATTTATAAATGTTTGATCATAAGTTATCTTCTATCTATAGTTGATAGTGGTAACTAGTATATAGTTTATTTCTACATCATTATGTTGTATGGACAGAGTTGGATCACGCAGTGCTTTTATGATTCGCCTTTCTTATCTTCTATATAGCTCTCATTTTCTCTCCATGACCTTTCTTTCTTTAGTTCACAGGTTCCTTCATCTCCCGGCCGCATTATGCATCTGTTGATATATTGATTGAATAGGTTCCTGTCTAATAATTGCGATGTGTCTATTTGGGCCCTCTCTAAGTATTTTTTTAGTTGAGTTGTATTCGCGGTATATTTTTCAGCTTTCCGGCCTATATAATGATATCGTGTGTAAGCGTCGTTGTTGGGAGTATTTGAACGTGTCCATAGAATTTTAATATTCGTTTTCTGATGTCTGCTGCAAGGATAGACAGTTTCTGTGTACCAGAAGATACAAGAAATATGGCAAAATATTGTTGTTGATACTTATAAACCTGTAGTGATACTGGTGAGATGGCACCAAGAGGCAAAAACTCGCATTGCCGTAGCGAAGGAAGCGTTTAACAGGAAGAGGCGACTATTAACTGGAAAAGTAGAAAAAATCGCTCAGGAAAAGACTCGGCAAATGTTTTGCATGGAGTCGGGCTCTTTATGGGGCAGAGACGTGGACACTGAGGCGAGATGGCGAAAAAACGGTTACAAGTGCTTAAGATGTGGTGGAGAATGGATAGGATAAGCTGGATGAATAAAGTAAGTAATGTTGAAGTGCTGGAAAGGGTTGGTGAAAGGAGAAAATTACTCCAAGTGCTAAAAGAAAGAAAGAAGAACTGGGTTGGACACTTGCTTAGAGGGGAGTGCTTGCTAAGAGACGCATTGGAGGAATTAGTTTGCGGGAGGAGAGTGAGAGGAAGAAAGAGGTGCAAGATTACAGACAACATTAGAGATAACGGCAACTACAAGGATATGAAGAGAAGGGCAGAAGGCAGAAGAGCATGGAGAGCAGTCATGTGAAAACTTTCCATAGGGCAGAATACTAGATCTACATCTACATCTATACTCTGCAAATCACAAATACTGTGGGTGGCAGAGGGTGCTAAGCACCAAACCTAATTCAGTGCATTCCAATCCCGAACAGAACGAGGAAAGAAAGAATTCATGAATGTATCAGTACGGCATCTTATTTCTTGAATCTTATCCCTCCTGTCATTGCAACCTAAATACTGATGATGTTACTCTTCTATTTTCATTTCCCGAGAGAATAAGTCGGAATAATTATCTTGGATGATCGCACAGAACAGGCAGTCACAGTGGCACCCGGACGAAATCGATCCACTGCTAAAACATTGGTCTAGAAAGAATTTCTCCTTTTCGTCTTCTAAAACGTCAGGCGTAGTGACCGTAAAACCCATTTCTGTTTCCTTTCTTGCGAGTAGTGCTTCCGTTGTGTGTCTGGGTGCTGACAGACGGATAGCAGAGTCTGTCATGCCGTTCATTAGCGGCTCGTGCCACCTGCAGCTGTGCTCTGCGAATCGCGCCTGGCGCCAGCTGGGCTGCAGCTGACAGGCAGATGGCCACAAGAGGCTGCGAACCTCTGATTCCACTAAAGTTCATCAGCTGCTCTGTAACTAGCATAACTCAGCAGTTATGAAACTCTAAATTGTTCCACTAAACCTCAACTCACATCTCTCATCTCCTTAAATCAGTTTCTAACATCGTCCATATATGGAGGTTCGTGAAGAGATTCAAGACCTTCTCCGCAGACTATCATTATTATTCTGTTGCAGAATAACAGAATTGAAGCCTTTAAAGGAAAGTCGCGTTTTAACAAGTGTTACCTGAAGATTCTGATACCTATAAGTACTGTTATTTATTGAATACTCGTAACCTCCTGCTATCGTGAATCTAACAGCATAGCTAAGTGGAAAGGTGAGTGTTCATTTACTGTGTTACTACAGCCTATCTTTTATCGAATCCAGGATGCTCCAGAAAGAGGAAACTTCAGAGTGATTTTCTGTTTGATCCGGACAATATAGGATCAAGTAACAATTTTATCTCAGTATCAGCAATAAAAGATATATATTTGGAACAATAAAGTAAATCACCGCCTCGAATAATGCTTGCGACTTTTTAATTGGATTTTCGTTTACCCACTGAAGTACAAAAGGACAATATTTATTTATAGTAGGTCAGAGGAGCAGATACCAATCCTTCTTAATCAAAATTGGGGTGTTACTGCTTCATGACTCTTTTACGATTAGTTTCTCGACTGTATGGATGGAGTCCTTAAGTTCTTCATATGTTGCTTGATTCTCTTCAACAACGCACATCTGACATAGCCAAGGTCGATTAGTCTCTGTAATAATTTATAGTTTTTAGTTGCAGCGGTGTAACGAAAACTCATCTCTCGTTTTGTTAAGGCTCTTGCCAAGTGTACATTTCGATCTTCATCATCACACGTAAGCTACAATATATTCCGATAACACTGCTTATCAGATCCATATTTTTCCTCTGGCTACACCACTATCCACGTTTTATAATGTTATCTCCAAGAAGTCTCTATTTCTTAGTGCTGTCATAACATCTACAGTTAGACCAGCTTTATAATCACACAAATGTGTTTCAGCTTTTACGTTTAGTATCATCGTTTCATTTTCTCTTCATAAACCTCGATTAATTCTTGTTTTTATTTAGTTTATATTCATGTCACATTATTGGCTTCACTTTACTCAGTATATTCTCCATTTACACTCTCACCGACCGCAAGAACATCAGATATCCAAAAAAAAAAAATTTTTTTTTTTTATTATTATTTTTTTTTTTTTACTTAGATCTACTTCACTGCTTATTTTTCATATAATATTTTTTGATATTTTGATGGCCACCAGAAAGATCAGATTAATAACTTCGTCCCTCTTATTGTAATTGTTACTTTTCCAAGCTGCATTGTGTTTTAGCACACATAGCACAGACTTAATCTTAATGTAAAATATCAAAGAGTTTGACACAGCAAGAAGTGGCAGTCTAGTAACACCACTCTCTGGAAGAAGCCTTCTGGAAGCTGTATTGGTTTCGTGGTTCCTTTTGAGGCAGCAGATGCTCGACGGTAGCAATATGGCGGCCATCAGTCGCAGAATGACGGGGACCTAGGAGCGGCTCGTTGTTAGGCAAAACCTACGCTCGGTGGCTGATTACTGTACTTTGAGGAAACGTGATGCACATCTCATTACGGGGCGGCAGTCGGGCAGTGCTCGCCTTATTCAAATGAAGTGAAAGGATAGCTGCGGGCAGCGGGCGGCATATGGCGCTACACCACACCATTAGTCCCGCTCCGAGCTTCCGCTCGCTGCTGCATGCGCGTACATCTCCCACCTTAATGATACACACACACAGACAGAAAAATCGGTCAGCCTGCCCGCAGGTAGGACCGCTTCCTATGAACGAATTGTCCAGAGTTCCAATTTGCTGTGAGGTAGCGAAACTTTTTTTTGGCTTTACGCCTCGTCAACGTCGAGGACATTGGAAGTGGGGTGTGATTGGGGACAAGGAACTGGAAGGAATTCGGCCATGGTCTTTTTGAAGGAAGTATCCTGGCATTCGCCTCGAGTGATTTGGGGAAACCGTGGAAAACCCAAATCTGGATTCCCGGACGAGGATTCGAGCAGGAAAACCATCATCAACCAAAATCACGATGATCCTACAATACTATAAATAAAAACACATAAATCAGTACATTTTTTATAAAGAAATTATACTAATTTAAGAAAATAATATGATTGATGGAGCGTGATATTCTAACAATAAAGTGGATGAAAAAGTTTATTAGTATAACTAATGATTCCCATTTTTCTGAAATGGAAGACATAACATATACTTGTCAAATTCGAAAAAGTGCGAGGGAGATCTTGGCTTTTATGTATTTGTAAGTTTGATAAAGCAACACATTTAAGGTATTTATATTGGTTAACTAAAACATGGCGCGCATAATGGCCAAGTTACCAGAATTTTATTAAATTATAAATAAACGATCTATACAATAAGAAGATTCTATCAAGGAAAACTAAAATCAAACACTACAACACAGTAATCAAACCAGAAGAACTGTATGCCTCAGAATGCTTGTTCTCTATGAAAACTGGAGAAATAGAAGAGATAGAGAAAAGGGAAAGAAAAATCTTGAGAAAAATTTGAGGACCACTAAAAATTGAAAATGGTGAGTTTAGACACCGGAGGAATAAAGACCAGTACAAATAAGAAGAAACTGAAAGGCTGTCAGACACGATCAGAAAGACGAGAATCAGTTTTTGTTGGTCACATAATGAGAATGGATAACAAAAATAATTTTCAATCATGTTTACAAGAGTAAGAAGGGCTATCAGTGGATCCAAGGAGTAAAGAAAGATATGATTGAGATCGGAATAACAGAAGATTTAATACAAGATAGAGCAACTTTTAGGAGATTGATCCAAAATTTCAAGGGTTTCCAGGAGAAGGAGAAGAGGAAATGTAGTAACATATGGACAGAAGAAAGGAGGAAACACCAAAGTGAGAGGATGAAGAACTAATGGAAGTCAAGAAAAGAAGCATCGAAATGAGTGCACGGGACTACTTTTCGTGGTCCTTAGATGGCCGATACCGAAGAGAAGAAACGATCTATAACACAGCGATAAACCATTCTGTTTCACCAAGTGACATGAATACACACTGTAAAGCGTAGACTTGGCTCACAACAAGATCTTCCAAATTTTGTCACTACACGATCACGAGACTTGGCCTATTTTTACAAGAATTGTTTTTGTGCGATATTATTTTCTTTAATCAATTTAATTTATTTATAAAAAATGTACTGATTTATCTATTTTTATTTATAATACTGTAGGAATTCAGTCAGTGCGGTGTTTAGTCTTTGGAGAAAGCAACTAGTGTAGCAGCATCTAGTGTTAACATCTTTGGTTGTTCAGAGCGAGTGTAAGCAGAGAGTCGTACGCTGTATGTCGCATAGGACTCGCGTTTGAGGCGGAGGCCTCTATATTATGGCGGAATCAGTAATACTGTAATTCGTGAATATTATCAATTAATTACGTCAAGTAAAATGATGTTTAGCGTTAACGCATTGAGAACTACTAATGTTGATGTTTGGCGCAGTTTTGCCGAATAAATTGAATATTTCCAAACAGTATTCATAGTTAGTAAAATAATCCCGGGTGTCCAGCCGGATAGTGTTGTATAAATACAACGTTTCGACAGCTAGCTCTGCTGTCATTATCAGGAATCAGCTGTCGCAAGATGACTGTCACCGCCTATACTGGCTCATTCGATGGTGTTTATACAACACCATCCGGCTGGACACCCGGGAAAATTTTATTGCATCAGTAAGCCGGGAAAGTCTCCACTCATACATCAGTGCTTACAGTTAATCAGTAGCAATAACTCCGTTCATTTGGGCTGACACATTTTATCTTCCTATTTCAATGAGTAGCAGCTTAAATGTATTCCTGTTGAATCGGGCGATTCGTCCCTAACACGTTAATATTTCCTTTGGATTGCAAATATTAAAATATAATTCTTCGTGGACTGAAATTGCTAATTAAGTCAGCTAATTAACCACTATAAAGCAGATCATTCGTGTTGCAAATACAATAGACTGCTAGGATTCATCGCAGCACAGAATTGAGACCTTCCATTTCCAAGATAATTCTCTAATTGGCGACTGAGCGTGGTGGGGGAGCGATAATGCTTAGGCCTGGCATTCGGGGAGACAAGGGTTCGAATTCCCGTCCGACTATCCAGAATTCGGTTTTTCATGGTTTCCCGAAATCACTCCAGATGAATGCCAGGATGGATCCCTCAAAATTCTGTGGTCAAATTCCTCTACGTTCATTGCCTCCAGTCCTTAACCGCTTTTAATGATCACGTAGTTGACGAGGCATAAAGCCATAACACTAAAAAACAACAACTGCTATGTTAGAATTAACAACTAATTTAATAATTTTGTCTACCTTATATTTCGATTAACAACGACCAGCTGAATAGATTTTTTGACCAATGCTAATGTTCTGCTTAACAGAGTTCATTCATATTTTGTCTAACTATTTGACTGCCGATATGTAATCTAAATTTCTTTAAATAGTTACAGAAATTTGATTCAGAGTAACTGGTTTTACTGAACTGATTATATGCAAGTCTAAGGAAATGCAGATATAACAAGAGGAAAGTGGATACAAAAATATACATTGAGATACCATCACCATTAACTTGGCTTCAAACCGGTATACGGGATATCCTGTGCTTGCCAGATCTGTGGCAATGGCGAACTGTTTCCCGTTTCATTTCCGAGAGTAAATATTATAAGAAGCCTGAATTTTTGTCTGTGATGCGAAGAGTTTAAATTAGACTAATTTCCTCGTTTAAGTGACGAAAAAACTGTGACATTTGCTTAAGAAGGAAGAGTACTTTTAACAGAAATATACACCTTGCCACCTACATACTTACTGAGAAATAGTCGGTCAGGAAATCACTTCTCACTAGTTTTTCTTCCTCCATCTTATGCCCTGTATAATAATTAGTAGACCATTTATTAGTCTGATATTTTCTGTCGGAGTAATGGTATGTAAGTGTCAATGAACTAATGAAAAAATGGAATACGTCTAATTCATTTTTAATTTTATTTTCTCAGTTTTGTTGAAGCAAATTTACACCATACGTTATGCATTAGTAAAGCTAATTTAAAAATATAATACATAAAACATAAAATTTTACAGCACCTACTGAGCATGTAGTTTCGGCATTGGTTGTGAACGTTAAGTATGACCTGAAGAAGTCATTAAAAAACGATCAGATACAGCTAGCAATAAAGTTGACAGTACATAATCCATAAGTGCAAAATCTATTTAACAAAAAGAGCACTTTAACAGTGGCTAGTAAACAGTAGACGAATGGAAGACCGAGAGTGGTGGGTGAACGGTTAACGTTCTGGCCTCGCATTCGGGAGGATGCGGGTTCGAATCCCCGTCCGGGCATTCAGATTTGGGCTTTCCATGGTTTCCCAAAATCACTACAGGCGAATGCCGGGATGCTTCGTTCAAAAAGGCAATGGCCAAATTCCTTCCCGTTCCTTGTCCCCAGTCCCACCCCGCCTGTAATGACCTTGGCCGTCGGAAAAAAAGAAAGATGTATAAATCTGGAAGTATAAATTTCAAGTCTTTCAACTATTTTCGCTTTAGGACGTTAGATGAATAAATGAGTTTCTTTATAATACGTATGTCAGAAAGCATGATGTAAAATGCATGAAAAAGAAATTCAGATAATCACCCAAAAGAAATGTGAATTATATAGCAGCCTTACAATGTAAATTTTGCAGAAATTTTTTATGCACAAACGTCGAACGGGATTAATTGTTTGGCGACATACTACGTACGCGAACTTGTGAGAAACGGCATTAAATTGCATTGGAGTGTAAATAAGGCTTAAACTATTGACTAATATAGCGCACCTGATTCCAGTTTCTATAATTCTTTTAGTTGAAAGAAATAACTATTTAAAAAGTTTTATTTACACTACTTACGAAGAAAAAAATGTCGTATAAAGGAAAAAGAACGGATATCATCAATTTTTACGATCAGAAGTTCTTCTTAATATTTTCTACAACACAGGGTATATTCGTGTGTTGCAATATTTATTGAAATACACTTTCATTATTTTTATACAGTTTATACCTCCAGATTATTTTTGAAGACAAATTTTCTGTTGATAAATCAAAAAGTTTGCGTGGTATCTACAGAAATGCGGTAATTTAATTACTTTGGAAGTTCGGTAGCTTAAATCATTTCCGAAGATTACTAAGCCCAAAATCTAAATGTGTAAAAGAGCAGCCATTGGTGTAAAACATATCCCCCACATCCAGTGGACGGAATCTGCGTTTGAATGCGATGACGCTATCGCGGCTGTGTCCGTATTCAGCGCGCGGCTCCATATTTCGACTGGACTCTCTCTATTTGGCTTTTGCTATGAATAGTTCATCGCGTGTTGTGTCCAGATGTCCCCGCAGATAGCGGCGGCTTGTCTCAGAACACCGCTGTCACGAAACACATTTTAGGGGCAGTAAACGCTTCCTCGTCTCTCTCTCCCACGCGAGCATTCAGTTGTCTCCTAATTTCTGCACTAGGTACCTGCACAAAGGCGTCAACTGAGCGTTATACGATCAATAAACGGGTAGTTACGCTAACAAGCAAATAACAGCAATCGTAACCGGTTGTGCCATTTTTCCATTGAAAGCTGTAAATTTGTGAGGGAAATGATTATTGAAGTACTGCAAAATGAGAAGACGTATAGTAATTTTTCTCTTTTTACAGTTAAGTTGGTAGTTTTAAGCTATTAATGTTGTAAAGTTCTTTGTGAGTTGCGTGAAGTAAACGGACAACACATGCTTACAGCAGTGTTTCCGACTATTATTGCTTTGTAGTCAGAAGTATATTGCTCCTAAGATCCCACCAATTTGATTATTGTTCGTTACTGAAGTAAATAGTTTATGATAGTGCTCATAAATGCAGCCGAAGGTTATGCATGATTGTAATCCTATTATAAACAAGTTACAGATTAATGGCTTTCATTTTGGCTTGATCTGCAACGCGCAGTTGACTCTCATTTTGATTTTTATTTCGGTTGTGATGTAACATCTGTGGTTGGTTCGAACAAAATAAACACATTTTAAAAATATACTCGATGGCTCAAAAATGATAAAATTCTTAAAATTCAAATATCAAAGACAAAATAAACATTCAAATAAATTAACACATTTTCAGAATAATTAATCTAACATTCGACTGGATCGGATTTTAAACACCTAGACCACAAAACACGCTAAGCCAAAGAAAGGAAGAGGAAACATCCGTATTAGATTATGCATGTTGCCAATTATCATATGATTCGGATACAATTAAATGATAAAGTAGTGGAAAGTAGGCTACGTTACACGGACAGCAGGTGTGGCTACTGACAAATTTTCAAACTGTAAACCGATAACCACTTCATAAGTTGTATCTGCTGCAATGAAGCTATTATCATATTTACTCAAATTGGCCGTCTAGCAGCCAACTTCGTTGAAATAAAACTCCTCACAGACAGTGTCTCTTCTCCACCATTGTACGTTTATATATATATATATATCTGTCCTTCATTTTTAAGAAAAAACGAATACCGAGTATTTTTATCTTTATATTGATAGTTTTCGTCATGTGATTAAGGTTTCTCTTATTAGATTCTAGGAGTATTTAGCTAGAATATTTTTAGTAGCCAGAACAAAGTAAGTAATTTATTTGAAACATAACCATCGTGCCAGAAGCATTAGCCAAGCAGCGATGTTGTAGCATCAAGCGTAATTAACTCTCGGTGAGAAGCAGGGTCGTTGGTTATCCATGTCGCGCTATGGTGCCGGGTAATGTAACTAACGCTTCGGGCACTATCGACTCTCCGAACGTGACCGAGTCACAGAGATAACGTCCAGTAGCCAACGTTGAAAGCGTCTTATTATAAGGGGATTTGGTTTTATTCTAACCAAACTCAAAGTAGACGGATTCAAAATCTGCAATTCAGCCATTTTTTGACATTGCCAGTTTCATGACATATCACATATTTCCAACAGAACGCTCTAAGAAAAGTAGCAAGACGAATATCTGTTACCGCTTAATTGTTGCAACTGATTGTATTTTACCGGTTTTATCAGTTAAATAATTGATACGTGAGACAGTAAAAAGGCTCAAAGTACTGTACTGCAAAGACATCATTCTGCCATTCATTCATAGTTTTAGTTCCAGAAATACAAAGAAAAAGTATCAGTTTGGCTGCCGTCTATACTATTGACTATTAAAGACTAAATAAAATATAAAAGCAAGGGGGGGGGGGGAGATGGTAAATTAGTTATGGAAAGAACCGATAGACAAGTGCAGTGTTTCATTTTTGCTTGTTCAGATTAATCGCTTTCAGAAGCAGAGGACAAAACACGTTCGAATAGAAACTGCGATGGTCCATTTGATGTGGCTCTAACAGCGGACGTGACCAAATTTCCATGTTAAGTCCAACTTGTGCTCCTCTTCTCGACTTACGGCCCAAACCGAAGCCACTCCTTTTATTTTTACACCGTTTCTTAAATATCGGCCGTCTCATTTTATCGGCGATCGACGAGCGCTCGGTAAATTACCATATTACGGGTAGTGCATATCTAATCTGTGAGGTGAAAGATTGACACGTTCGATAGGGCCTTCCGATAGCTATCGTCAGCGCCATCTTCAGCGGCCGACTGCGCTATCTGCAAAGGCGCATGCGCGGGACCAACATTATTAAATGGTAATTGATGAATGGAGTGGAGAGGGGGCGACACCCTCGCTGCAGGCTCTCCACCCGGTCGCTCTTAAATCTCCACACAAACGTGTGAGATGCGGTATCGCCCACACTACTGCAGCAGTGCAGTTACACAAAACAGACCTCCTACACTTGCCCTTAGCTCTTATTTCAAGAATACTGTAGCATTGCAAATGAGTAGCTTAATGACCATTTTCAATAGACATGGGGAACCCTGGGAGAGTTGGTCGTATTCCTACTGAAAAACCTTATATTTTAGACGATTTTCTGTAATCGTGTTGGGACTAGAAAGCAGAGAAGGGAAAAATCCGGCAAGATTCACACACAGATATCTACATTTCCATTTCACCGAGCGGTAACGTTCTGGCCTCGCATTCGGGAGGACGCGTGTCCGAATCCCAGGTTTGGGTTTTCTCAGATCACTCCAGGCGAAAGCCGGAATGCTTCCTACAAAAGACAATGGCCGAATTCCTTCCTGTTCCTTGTCCCCAGTCCTTTCCCACCACTAATTACCTCTATGTCGACGAGGCGTAAAGCCAAACGCAAAAAAAAGCATTTCCGATTCATTTTGCGTACATATTCCTAAATTATTTATTTATCTTCATGACTGCTTTAAATCGAATGCTTAGAAAGAAAACCATGCAAACTCTATTATTTACAAACTTTTGTTTCTGACAGTTGTTATGTATTTACGTAATTCATGTTTCTCATTTAAATGTAGCGTAAAGCTTCATGCTGTTCATTCGGAAATGTTTTCAGTTAGGCAAAATTAACTAAATATATCTAGGAGATAATATTATGATTACAGCTAAACTACAATTAAAATCGTCAACCATGAAATTTCTTTCGACCATGTGGCAACATCAGAAATACTTTATACACATTTAAAACACTTTGAGAAATATTACTGACAGATAACTTCAGTGTGCACAAGTGTTCGATAGAGCAGCACCTGTCAGGGATCTGTCACGTCGTGTTAGATGGGAACAGTTAGAACACCCTATTTGCCCTCCCAATCTGTCATTTAATGTAATTTCTTTCTCATGCTCAAACTGAAGCAGTCGACGCGTGTAAAGCGTTTTATAAACGCGGTGAAAACGGCAACAGGTTATTCACATTACCGTATCATACACAATAATATGCTAGTCGACGCACCGAGCGTTATGGGTGGGTCGTTAACGCGCTGGTCTCGCATTCGGGAGGACCCCGATTCGAATCCCCGTCTTGGAATCAAAATTTGGGCTTTCCATGATTTCCCCCAGATCATTCCAGACGAATTCCGGGATACTTTCTTCAGAAAGCATTGGCTGAACTCATTCCCGTTCCTTCCCCCCAGCACTTTCCCACCTCTAATGATTTCGACGTCGATGAGGCATAAAGCCACAACAACAACAAAAAAGCTAGTTGACACCTTGTGCATCGTTGGGCGTGAATACGAGTGTATTTGCTTATATTCTTTTAATGTAGCCACTAAGGTTTTGTGTTATTGTGTTTGGAGACAAGGGATCACGGACCTTGGATAAGTTTATTTGTTTGGGTTTTTTTTAGTACATTTTTCAGACGTACAATTTCATAGTTAATAACGGTTCAAGGTATCGCACGTTTACTCGTACACTATGTTGCTAGATAGATACGACGTTCGTCGGAAAATTCGTGAACTTAAATAAATGCTCCTATCTAGAAATAAACGGGTACTTTCACCTTCAAAATAATCCCAACCTTAATCGCTCTAAAGAAACCATCATTTAATTACTTTAAGGATTATTTTAATAAAATCAATGGATTCCATTCCGTGACTGTTGAGGAGAGAAGTTTAGTTTCAATAAATAAAAGTCAGCTGATCGTGAAAGTGAATAAACGACGATACGCTCTTGGCCCAGAGAAAAAAAAAAAAAAGTTAGAAGAAAAGTGTTCCCTCGAAGCAGAGGAACCACCCAATGCTTGCTCAAACCAACAACGCTTAAAAAAGGACAAAAAGAAGTAAAGGACTTTTGTGATAGGATACAAAACAAGCAGATTCAGTCACCGGTTGTGAAATTTAAGAAGACAGAGACACGCTATTTCACAGCGCGCTGATTATATATTGCAATGTGTCGGTAAGAGCTATATTTTGAGTCCTAAGCGTAAAATGAACAGAAAAATCTCTGTATGATCATTTCAATTGGTGTGGCTATAATGCAACTGGAGATGTTTATGCCGAACCTACATTACTGATTCCACACCGTCTGTTCTGAACGTTTCCAAATGGAATGCAGCAGGAAAATACAAATACACCTCCCTCTTCTAAACCTGTTTTCACGCGTTAACATTCTCACACCGATTGGTCACACTGCCAGTCAGGTGTCAGCGTTGTACGGTGTACGATACGCGTTTATTGGAGGACTGTGCCACTCAACACGGTCACGGATAATCGCTTCAGAATACAAGCGCCCTGCCATAACAGCGGTCTTAAGATTTCCTTAACTTGCACATTGCCTTTGATTAACTGTGCCATCTGACAAATCGTATTACGTAGGAGTTAGTACTCAACAACCACGTGAAAGACGCAATGGATATCTTGACTAAATGTTATCATTCATCCTGTACTAACTATTCACAAAATTAAAAAAAAAAAACTTTCAATGGTCAAAGCTGGGTTTTTCCCTAACGCGAATCATAGCGAATCCAATAAAATCTATTCGAAACAGTAGATTAAGCTACATACAGTAGCGGGGCTACAAAACGCCGTTGAAGCAGTGAAAAAAAAAAAAAAGCCTGAAACTGTTAATAAAATTAAAAAAAGTCAGAAAAATTCTACCTGGTGGAGTGTATTATGTTAAATTTTAAATAATTAAGAATGCAAGGAGAATTTCAGTATTGTCTAGCCAAATTTTTTTAAATGGTTGATTACTGAATGAATTAATGTATGAGGAAAACAAACAAACGAAAGAAGTTTATGGAAGGTGAACAAATTGGAATGAACATGGGCATTTGGAAAGATATGAAATATTACTTGGATGATCAGGTTATGAATAATCCAGTAATGAAAACTATAAACTAAGAGCATAAAAATTCTTCAGATGCCTCATTAAATGGTGTATGAAATGAACACAATTTAAAGGCAAAAAATGTTGTTAATATAACATTAGAAAAATATATGACTGCGAGAGAACTTTAAGCGGTAGAAAAACTAATAAATGAATGTATACAGGTTGTAGAATGTTGTAAAATCAAATGATCGAACGACATGTCTTTCTTAACTGCATTGTTAAATATTGCAACACCTGTTCCGAAAGCTACAGATGCTGCCTTTCTATGATTGATCATCATATCGGGACAAATGTTGGGTACTAAAATGAACTAAAGGCCGTAGGTTCAGCGGATAGTGGGCGTTAGTTAATGTAAATAGAAATGTTGTTAATTTAGCAACGAAGCTAGAGTTTGATACTTGAGTATCATCTTAACACAGAGGGTGATCGTGAACTAAGGTTACAAAGCCTGTAGTGAAACATGTTCATTTTATTTCATAGAACCAATACAGCCAATATGCATTACGTTAGTTTTCGACATAGTCTTGTGAGGTACACAACCTCACATTTTGTGATTTTGACATTAAAAAAAGCTATTTTTATTTAATAATTGTAATTTTAAGTTCCAAGGTCAAAGTACGTCAAGATGAATGTAATGAGATCTCTGGAAAATAAAGAACAGTCGATAGAGTTGAAGAAAATATTTGAAAGGAAGAGGACGAGTTGGTTTTGGAAAGAACATGTTTTAAGAGAAGAGATGAAACAGAATGGTTAGATGGAAGCCACGAAGAATCCTGGCAGGATTAAGAAGAGGAAAATATTAGCCTGAGGGCAGAAGCGTGAGTATCGAAATAAAACCAGCAACGGACAAAGAGAGATTAAGGAAATACTTATGTGCTGGTCTGGTGCAGGAAATATAAGCAAAAGTATTAATTTAAAAGTATGTTAAAGTAACACTCACATGTGTTCTCTACAAAATAAAGGGAATAATACCAAGGGTACGTTACAGTCTCCATATCGGTTTAGGCAGTTGTTGCTTCGTGGGATGACTCTGAATATTACCTCCTGGTAAAAATAGTGTCCTTGCGTGATCAGCCACGTTGTCGCAAAGTGTTTCACCTCCTCGTCTGAAACTAATCGTCGGCCTCCTAGATGCTCCTCCAAGCGAGAAAATGGATAAAGTCGCTTGGAACGAGTACCGAGCTGTAAGTGGGGGATGATGCCGTGATGCGTCGGCTATTGCGATCCTCGTCGGTGACGTTTTTTCTAACGGCCGCAAACTTTCGACAACATTATCCGCAAACCTCTACATGCAGTAGGTGAATTTCAACCGCAGTTTCATGTTTCACCCACAGTAATCGAAAAACTGAGCGGATTTCTTCGCGAGACAAGTTTTCCAAACGAGTCGCCATTTGTAATTACATATAATTAGCGCTGTGAGTGGCAGGCACGTCAAATTCTGAACAGTTGCCAACCGCATGTCTTAAACCGCGTTCCCACGACGTCTTGTAACGAAGGCGGGGTGGGACGGGACCTCATTAGCCGAAGTGTAGGGACGAGCGCGCGCCGCAGGTTAGCCCTCGCTTACCTCGCCACCACCTCCCTCACCACGTTGTCTAGTCTCGTTTGGCACAGAGCACTTTACAGCAACAGAAGTGGTGCGCACCGCTTGTACAAACCGATGGAAACATCTCACCGCTACACACGCCTGTGATGTTTACCGACACAGAGTGGGTAGCTGCGTCTCGTCCCCGCTAGCAGAGGCGGCCCCGTTCCCATGGCGTGTGGTTGAGTATCCGTCCCGTCCCGCCTTCGTTACAAGACGTCGTGGGAATGCGGCTTTAGAACTAGCACACAATACTAATTTTTCTCTGATGTACGACACTTCAGAAATTTCAACCTTGTAACCTTATTTTCTGAACACCCCCCGTATAAATAAATAATATAATAACATATATAAAAATATAAAAATGATACATGATTCCTAAACATTTTTATGCTTCGGCCCAAGAATAATTCTCCGCCGCTCACTCAGCGCTATTACAACGAGGAGTGTTAAGTACATGACAGCACTTGATCTTTACATCAAGATTTTACGGTTCACGAGCGAGAGGCTAAGTGATACTGTAAAGCACAGAGGTAATCCCGAAAATTGCTAGCACAAGCCCAGCGGAGGCAATCAGCGGAGCTGTTGGCGGGTTCTCGCCAGCTGGCACTGTGGGCGGATTAAGTTGCGCAATCGAGCGCAGTTCGTCTGACATATGGCGAGCGAGCTGCTAATCCTGGATTAATGAGCGGCGTGCGGGCCCGAGGCGGTGCTCCTAGAGCGCCTCTTGTTTTGCCGGCCCGCGCGCCCCGGTAATAACTCGATGTAATCTCCGGGCTCAGTTTAGACTGGAAATTGTTAAGAAGCCGAGGTCCGGTCACGATACGGTTTTTGATCCGGCCACGGGAGAACAACACACCATCGGGAGGCGATCTCGAGTTATTGTGTTGCACACGGACTAGAGGCCGGTCACGACCCTACCAGCTGAGCCACGTGGTGAGCACCGCACTCGATGACGAAATCATTTCATCTCTCGGATACCGCACATCGACGGCGGATTAATAAATTTGTTTTGTTTATTGTTTTACACCTCGTCGACGTCGAGTTCATTAGAGGTGGGACAAGAGATGAGGGGACACAAGGAATGGGAAGGAATTTGGCTATGGCCTTTTTTTAAAGGAAGCATCTCGGAGTGATTTGGGGAAACCATAGAAAACCCAAATCAGGATGCTCGGACTTCAATCCGAACCCGCGTCCTCCCGAATGCGAGGCCAGAGCGTTAACCACCCATCGATCACGCTCGTTACTGGTGATTAGGAACAAAACACAGTGCACCACCTAATGTATAAGGTTGTGAAATAACATTTAAACACAATGATTGATCAAAAGTGCTTACTTGATGCAGTAGATGGCGTGGCCAACCCGCAGCCGCCTAGAATATTTTTTCCGCCCCGCAAGATACATTACACTTTTAAAACATATATTTATTTTATAATGGCCAAAGTAGTGAAAACTAATATATTAAAAAAATAGTATCATTATTATTATATGATGTATGTTTACATGTAAGAATAATAGTAAACACAATAATAACAACTCGTTATGTTTAAATTTTTCGCTCCAAAATAATTGTCGATAGTGGGTCTAAATCTAATATGGGGATATATGATTTTATATGCGGCCCGCGGAGTTATGATGCATTTCTAAAGTTGCCCGCAAGATCATTTGGGTTGGCCACCCCTGCAGTAGACAAATCTACTTTTTTTTCGAACCGGAAATTTTCGATTAACATTCTGAAGGGAGCTTTTTGATACACTAAATATTATGGCTGCCTTTCGGTTTGCTGTATCTGTATGTTATATTAGCATAAAGCCACGATAACGCCACCAGTTGCTTAAAAGTTTTTTATTCTTTAAAACTTTACTGCAGTTTCGACAAATACAGGTTTGTCTTTTATGCTCAAGATTTTAAAATTTGTACCAGCCAAGGTATCCAAAGCTGCATGGAAATACAAGGACACTAAGTTAAAAATTGTTCAAACAGATGTCATACTTCTGAAGAAGACAAACCTGTATTTGTCTTAACTGCAGAAAAGTTTTAAAGAATAAAAAACTTTTAAGCAACTGGTGGCGTTTTCGTGGCTTTATGCTAATATAAAATTTTTACCGTTGCTGACACGCAGCTATGCTCAAGATTTTAGTATCTGTATGTGTTTCATAGCCTATTAGTACATTAATTACATGAATCATATACGTTGAATTGTGAGGTTGGATGAAAGAAGAGCCAGCCCATCTATAGCAATTGTTTATTTGTCATCTTAAACAGCTGTGTGTAGCAAAACACTTTAAACATCTTACGAAACATAAGAATGATTAAATGTTTTCCTAACAGAAACAAAAATTCCGAAAAGCTCCTTAATCTAGAGAACACGTAGCTATCAATATCTATATGATATGTGATGCTTCTATCTAGTGGTAATATTATCTACGTCATCGAAACCTAGGAGTTTGGCTCTGAACTATCTCAATTTGCAGTAACAATTACTTGTCTATTGAAATTTCTAGCGGTAATGCGATCAAGGTTCAACGCGAAAATTTGGATACGTTGTGTTGCTATCTAGCGGAAATGAAACCATTCTTTATGGACACAAGTGAAGCCTAGCTATCATGACTGTGAACTGAAGCATACGCATGAACTAGATTGTTCATAGTTTTGCCATATACTTGTTGAATTTCGAAAAATTCCGATCTTAATTAATGATGTTACCAAAACGGAGAATTCTATCTTTAACATGACACCTCATTTATCGATTTCGATTAAGTATAAAGGGAGAATGATGGCTCGTCACAAAAAACACCTATTATAAATAATATATAGTTATGATAATAGTCTATCAGTATCGCGTATAAAAATGATGGCTGTACTGGGTAAAGTATTAAGTAACCGACTTATAGTGGCCAACTAAACGAATAATTACTGCACACTTTTTCAGATCCATTAACTTCATATGCTGTGCGATAGTCTTACGGTTCCACCCAAACTTGATGGAAAAATCTTAATAATATATTCTGTTTTCGTTTGGATTGTGGAGAAATGAACCTACGCAGTTTTCAGAAAATCCATCAACTTTTTATAATATCCAGAGTTTTATTATAATCAAAGTACAGACTAAATCGTAAGTCTACCAAAAATGACACCTAATTCTTGTTCGTATGAACTTAAATGGCATTATTTGGAAGGTTTGACACTGCCTGTATCACTTATGAAGTCAAACATGTACCAAAAATTCGAGTTAGAGTATTTATTTCTTTATTGACGATAATATTAAATTCACGATATATATATATATATATATATAATAATCTATGGCTTGATAAAATTAAATCCCTTTGATTTAATTATTAGGTTAGAATGTACCGACACAATATAAAATAAGTAGTGCTGAAAAATGAACATTCGGATATAGCATTTGCCAAATTACCGTACCTCGAATAGGTTGCGCCGATGATTTTTCTGACAAACTAACAGAGGAATACCTAAGGGTTTATGATAAACACTTTAGCTTGTTTCGGAATTTCTCCTGCCGGTTGTAATCACTTCTTAGCAGTTAGTATCACTAATCTCACATAATGGAGCTGCGTATAAACGCTCGAGGTGTTCGGCCTGAATGAATCGTATGGTGTTGGTTTTAACGGCGAAGAAAACCTGCAGGAAAATACTGCACTGTGATGTTGATGGGCTCTAACTGCGGATTTACATTTGTTGTGGAGCTCTTACCTTTGTTTTAACATTTGTAGCTATGTTGAATGATTTGCCAACAGTATACGATAGTGGCACCTGCTTATATTCACATTTCGTTAACAACTTCAAAATTTCAGTGATATTGATTCTCTTATGCTCTTATTTTCAAATTCTTCCTCGTGCATCACTGTAGTGCGTTTTTATATATATATATAGATAGATAGATATATTATTTTACGAACAGCATCGTCGCGTGGCTAAAAGTCAGCCTATCCAATCATATTCTTACGGCAGTTTGATGTAGACGATCGACTGCTTGTATGTCTTCTAAACTGCCTTCTGTTGGTACTCCTAATATTCAGGTCCAGACTACGCTGATGCAACTTGTCTCACTGCACATAGCATGCCCTGCTCTCGAATTCACTCAACTTAATTGTAACTTGACCTCCACGGTGTTTCAAATTTCTAAACGCGGCTGTACTACATACATTCGTAACGTTAGAAACTTCGGCAAAAAATGTTCAACCACGCACATACAATTCACTTCAGATTTATCATATATGAAAAGCGTCATTTATGAACCATAAGATTATGGAGTGCTGTACAGCCAACATTTTACTATCATATCTGCCCTGTGTATTGATACTTCAGAAAAGTATTCATACTGTCGAGAATCGAACCCACGTCAACCGTACCTCTTTGTCTGAGAGATGGCTGCGTTTAATAAGCCGCGCCAGACAACGACGTTAGTGTCTTCGCGACTCGTCGACGTCGAGATCATTAGAGCGGTGGAGGGTGGGGCAGGGTACGGGAAGAAATTCTAAGATTAACTTCTGAGGAAAACATTCCGGCAACCACCCGATTTCTAAGAACTATGGAAAACCAAAATCAGGATGGGCGGACGGGGTTTGAAGTCGCGACCTCGTTACGGCTCACCCACCAGGCTCGGTGTTTGTTTACTAGTGAATCAGCGCTACGCTGGCTGGGTATTTGAGGACGAGGTTTTTCCGCAGTTGGTACCGTCAAACCGTTAAGTTGGCGGAGTCTGGGTTATCGATGCGTTGCGTTAGGACGCCCGCGGGAGGCTGCGATAGACTGCACGCGCGATCGATCGCGCGTGACGTTATTGCGCGCGCCACAATGTCACATAAAGTGGACCGTAATGACGGCCGGAAGAGCGCTGACGGCTTATTCAGAGGGTCTTCACCTCTGTCCAGAGGCTGTAGACCCGCAGCGCGGGCGATTGAAACCCCGGCCCGCGGTAATGCCTGTAATCTGCCTCCGAGCCCCCCTCCACAAATTGACGATAAATAACGCCACCCGCACACGACATTGTTTTATACGATTTGCTGATACGCCCTAATGTGTGTAATTCTTTTAGCTTTATAAATAATATCGCGCTCGGCCGTTTTCGGCCGGCGCGTGTAATTTTGGAACGTTGGCGGGCAATTTCGTTAAATCCCGCGCGGTGGTGTTTTTTTGTTTGGCGTGCGTGTGCAGAGTGTGTAGTCCAGATAGCTGCGATAAGGCTGCACGCTCATCTAGGGCCCGTCCCGTGGCTGCGTAATCACCGGCTAACAGCGGCGAACACACTGCCCCGCAATATCTTCACGACCTAGTTGGGTGTCTGTTTAGTTAACGAAATTTTGGAAAACATTTAATAGCAGAGTCATCGTGTAGTTTCAAATGAAGCAGCAGTATGGCATTCGTTATCATGTGGCTTCGATCACAGATCCGGCCTTCCAGATTTAGGTCCTCCATCGTTTCGTTAAATCTGCAGAAAGCCATGGTGGAATTGCTTACTGTTCCTTCTCCACAATCCTCAACAGGCTCTATGACTAAATGTCAAAGAGCCGTAAAACAATTTAAAAAATTGATAAACAGGTACAAATTAAAGAAATAATCAAGTATTTTTTGTAATATACACTATAACACTTTTCTATCTTCCTTGTAAAATAGTATATGGGATCTGGATTAACTAAAGACAGCTGCCGTGACTGTCGCGAAAGTGCATGACCTTCAAAATCTAATAATAAGTAACAGTACTTGGATCTGAATGCTGCTTGAACTTGGACTGGGCTGGCCTCAGTCGCCATTTTGTTCGAATGTTTTGTGTGTTAATTTCGTATCTATGCTATAGAATCTATAATTAGTTCCAAACAGTATACACTGTAAAAGCAGAAAAAAACGAATAAAGCTAAATCACACCCGAGCTGGCTGTATGACCTAAACAGCAGAAAGCTATTAACATATATGTAAAAACTTGGACTGGTGAAATTTTTTCTGAACTCTGAAGTAAACAGTAGTTTTTTACCTGATTTAATTTTTATGTCAAACAACTTGTTAGTTACGTACAGAGAATTTCTGCCAGGTCAATATATCGTAAAAGGAAGTTTTTGGCAAAGAGTATAAAGTAAACGATTCGTACTGACATGATTCTTTCCAGGAAATTTCTTCTTTTTCCCCGAACATAAAATACTCTGCGCAAACAACACATCATCACAAAAGAAGTTTTTTGAGCTACGGGAAAACTGTGAATTGAGTGTGAACTTTCTGAAGGGAATTGCTCCGAAGATTACAGGACTGAATAATCCCTGTTTCAATACCACAAATTTTTGTAGCAATTTCTCCAACCAATGTGGGGAAACCATCTATCTGAAAATTGCTCTGAATTCTGTTAATATAGCGTTCATATCTTATGCCGAATTGTAAAGTTTGTTTATGATCACCTCAAATTCTTTAAAAATTGCAGTCAGATTTTGAGCTCACGCTGCTTTATTTAAGAAGTAATAAATACTCCCAGAAACACCTTGTTAAATCGATCATTTTCGCTTTCTGTAAACTTCATTAATAACAACAGCAGCTACAAATTCAGTGACCTAATTTAGTTGTTTCAACAGTATAATGCTATACATATGAGTCCTGCAATTATTTTCAATATGAGCGCTGCGAATAGGAAATTATGAAGGTAATGCCTAGAGATGGAGCAAGCTTTAGCTTGGTATCGTCTCCCTGCATAACATTGTTGTCATAATAACCAGATGAAACAGTTTCCTTTAAGATTATTTTGTGGCCATCTTGTGTTAAAGTAAACAGTTTCAAACTCTTCAATGCGCAAACACCTTGCGTCTTGTCCTAAACCGTCTCTCTCTTGGGTACCCTATCCACGCTGGATGATCAGCCAAGGGAAACCTGGAGAGTTTTATTTATTTATTTATTTGTATTGGTATTTGGTGTGTACCATACATACAGCGGATTACATCTTATCAAATACTACATATTATCCTTTGGTTAAGTACAGGGTCAGACAATTTATTAGTGCGTATACATTTATCAATATATGTCATACAATATATGTACATATGTGGCATACAAATTTATTAAATGCAACATTTAACATGCAAGATAATAAAATGTTTCACTCAGATTATTTTGTTGGTCAGCGTTGTTATAGGATTTGTTGTTTCGTTGCGTGTCCATGGTTTTGTTTAAGGTCCACTGGTGTGACCTCTTGATTCAGCTCGTTCAGGTGTCATATTTCGATGTTGTTCCTCGCTGTAAACTAGAAGAGGGTCATGAAGATTTCTGCTTTATTCTTTTGTAGGAGGGTCTTCACCTTGGTAGGCAGTTCTGCCACAATTCTGCTATTAATATTGATGATTCATCACAATGTCGTCTGCAGGCAAAAAATATGTGGTCAATATTCCCAAAGCTTCTGTCATCACACTCACACAAGGGGAGTTGACCATGTTGATCCTGTAGAGGTGGCTCTGATATCGACCGTGGTAGAATTTCACTCTGGAGACAAATGATGTGACCTTCCAACCCGGAGAGTTATTTACTTCTGTCTCGTGTGCCAGTCAAGTTCGATTGTAACAGTAAAATCCTTTGAAATGCCTCCTTGTGACACATCTTATTCAGATTCATGTGTTGTTACATTCTAGTGTATATCCCGCAGTTTTCATACCTGCTGCTTACCAAGTGATTCTTAGATTTTTGACTGGCTCAGAAGTGGAGAAGCTACTTTAGTAAAATTCCCTATCAACCATCCAAGTAAGTAAACTTAAAATATCTAGCAACTTAGTTCATTATTATTTGTTCACATCATCCGGGCAATCATTTTTAGGATAAGACACTCCTATCCAGCTGAGGGTGTACTGTAGTACGTGACGAAAATGTATCAATCGAGACGGCAGTGAGGCAGGCTGGACGTGATGCGGACCGCCCGGCGATCGCAATGCTGGCTCGACTCTCTCAATACGTGCGTTGTCTTCCAGATGAGATAGCGCATTGTCTGCCCTGCGTCAGGACGGAAAGTCGTCCACAAACTCTTTTCAAGTAGAAAATACTTTGCCACGAAAGGCTACAGCGAACAAAATCAAAGACTGCAGTAGAATCTTCTCCCAAAGCAAGCAAAGAGCATGTCTAAATTTTTCCTTTAGTAAAGTGGTAATCCATAGCGCGAATGCAGCGCATTACATTTTTTGCATCCTGAAGTGTCATTTTATATCTCATATGAGAACAGTAGCTTTTCGGTACTTATTTGTGAAGACAAATCGAGGAAGTTGTCTTTGTTGAAATAGCTGTAGACATTAGAAATTATTTTTAGCGGTTATTTTTATTACTTACTGGTACAAAATTTCATTGCATAAAACTTAGCATCTCTAATTGTCCGTCTAAAAATATCAGTGTTATAGTCAATGCTAGCTTTTTCTTATTTTCAAACGGTTTTCCATGTGAGGATTATTATAAATAATTGAATTGATTTCACAAATTTATTGTTGCGGTATTATTTAACATATTGTTACAAAATTTAGAGTAACATAGAAAACACCAATTTTGTAATGCTCTATGTTTTTCCTTACTGATTCTGCAAATATCAAGCCAATATTTCAGTTCATGCCGCACACGGTGCAGCATGATAGACTACCTATCAATCTATTCTAAAGCACGGTTGATGCTAGATCGCAGTTCTGTTAGGTTAGTTGGTAGAGAAGCCTTAAGCACTGAATATTTCACATAACCCCATACGAAAAAATTACCGCATTGGCATCAACAGTGCACCGTGTAAATATCAAAAAACAGAGTTGGCCTACTCTTCCGAATTAGACTCTTTTGGCACCCATCCGACTGACAAATCACAATCAGCAGGGTTCTTTGCCCTCGTTTCCTACGCACTATGGAGGGTTTTAGATTTTAATCCAATATACCAAATTATTAAAATTTGTTATACCACTGGAGTACCAGACATCGTCCATCGAGACGGCAATATTGGCTTCAACTGCAGCGAAATTCAAATTAATATTTGAAATTCAGCATTCATGTGGAAAAAAATATAAGTTTACAACGGCATTCCAGCAAGTAATCCAAAAGTTAAGTCTTCACGGCATAATACATTTATAAATAACATTCCTACTTAAACAACGAGATCATAACATTTGAACGATTTGCCTTCTGAATATATTAAAAATCGTCTCAGCATTACAAAAAAGAAATTAAATTGCTTTTACCAGTGTGTACTTGCGCAAGAAATGAAACTTCTATGGGTCATACATATATACATTCTTCTAAGTATTCTTCATGTTTTTTTAATGTTTCTAATGACGAACGACATTATCTTTATTGCATTTACAAAACAAATGGGAACTTTGTGCAAATTATTCTCGTAAACAAATGAAACTTATGAAAACGTTAAAGCCACTTTGGTACGTTACAGAATATTGCATTGATTATTAGCATATTTTGTGTTTAGAACGTTTATGTCAGGGAAAAGCTTGCACAAACTACCTCATAACCGTTGTGACAGTCAATAGGTTGCTAGAAACATAAGCAAAAAAAGAGAGTCTGGAACATATAAAAACTATTTTATGATATAGATATTTACAGACAGTATATTGATGATGATTATGGTGATTAATATTAATTTATATTACTTATTATTACTATTACTGTGATTCCACTTTGTACTTCGTGAATTTATGTCATATGCTTTTGTAATAAAAGGTTTACAGTACCTGAAATAGGTAATATATGTTTCACATTTAATATGATCCGCAGTTTAACATGAGCTTAAGTGAAAATGGACACTATCCTAGCTGCTTCCACCAAAGTATCTTTAAGTGCGCAGGCGCAGAACGTTGCGGATATTGCGCAGTTAACGCGTAACGCTATCAAATTATTGCCTGCCGTGCTCAAAGAAGTTTCAATTAAAAAAAATGTGAAGTCGTGGAGTGGACGGATCGTGGATTGAATCAATGAACGGGTTAAGAGCAGACGATTGCGGGTGCCACGGCGGATCACGCAGGTATTTTGATTGGCGTCCGGAAGCTGTCTAGGCAAACAGCGGACGGCGGGCCGTGCGCTCTGACTGCGACGCACGTCTGCCGCAGGAATGTTCCGTCGGCTGCAGTGACGCCGGGGATTCCCGCCCCCTCTGCTGCAACCTGTCGTGGGAACGCAGTCATATTCATGGCCAATCACAAATCATGTTAATCACTGGTGGCGCCGGGCGCTACGTGCGTTGGCGGCTGTGTGCCGCTGGCACGCGAGCCGAATCTGTGACGGGATGCACATTATCATTAGCTCACCACGCCGACAGGTACTCCGTCTTCTTGCCAACTTGTTGGCTCCTCTTACCCTCAACAACATATCTGTCCTTACTATTAAATCTCGCTCAAGACCTCAGGGGTCTACATCGTTGTTGGGAACTAATGGTCACATATCTCTGTCACATAATATGGAGAAAAAGTTCGTTTTCTCAGCAATTAACTTCTGATAGTTTTACAGAAATTCGCAAACTGTCTAAGCAGACCAAGCCCACTTTTATACAGGGTGTTACAAAAAGGTACGGCCAAACTTTCAGGAAACATTCCTCACACACAAACAAAGAAAATATGTTATGTGGACATGTGTCCGGAAACGCTTACTTTCCATGTTAGAGCTCATATTGTGGACGGCTGTGATACAATACGCCATTCTCCAGGGCTGCATCAGCGCATCAGGGATTCCATGCGACGGAGGGTAGATGCATGTATCCTCGCTAACGGAGGACATTTTGAACATTTCCTGTAACAAATTGTTTGAAGTCACGCTGGTACGTTCTGTTGCTGTGTGTTTCCATTCCATGTTTAATGTGATTTGAAGAGATTTTTTTATTATTATTTTTAATCTACTGTGAGAAGGGGTTACTAAAAAGTACTGTGTTCTTGATACAACTGTTTGATGCATTTCTTCTTCTGTCTCCAACATCTTTGATGTACATATGTCTTGGGCTAATTCCCAAATCTCTTCACAGTTCGTAGCAAATGAGAGCATACAAATTTGTTGATGGTAATTGGTGAGTCGGATGATGTAAAACTTGGAAGATCTAAAGGTGTTTTTCGTTTTCGTAAATAGAGTTTTTTCATATTAAGTGAATAAAATTTGGCCACCTTGGAGATCATTATACAATTCCTGTAAAGTGGTCGTTTTTATTATCTAAGCTTACTTTTGGATCACTATTTCGTTTATCGGCAAAACTAAACTGCTTGCTATCTCTCCTGAAGATCATGATAGACTCATTTTTGATCGCAAGTAATTACGTCGTGGCATGTTATATGGTGGTTCCTCCATTATGATACCCAAAGTAAAGATTGTAAACAATAGGTATTCATAAGTACATAGAGACATAGAAGGAGAATATACCATGCTAAGAATCTTAGAGTAAAAATTGAGTAATGTGCTGGAGCAGCAAAGGTTAAAGTAGCTGACTTAGGATACGTTTATAATCAGTAGTCACTGTATCGAAACTTGAATTCAGACCGAAATAGTGCAATTTCAACTAGGGACTAAATCAAAGACGTAACGTTACCCTACACAGACAAAAATTTAACTATAATAACTCCCAACAACGAAAAACATCTGAACAATACCAGTATATAAGTGATTGGAGAAATTACTGTACTATCCACGTCTATCTGACAGTACGGCCGAGCGTGTTTGAAAGCTACCAACAAGGATTCTAACATCATGAGTAAGCCTCAGTATAGTTTACGTAATGACAAGATGATTTTAGTACGTATCCCAGAAAACAAATATATACAAAGGTAACATGGTTTGTAAACAATTAGTAACAATTACTGACCCCTCTTATTTGTACTATTAGATCACCCTCAGTGATCTGTAGACAGAAAGTTAGTCCCTCATCTAGTACAGATATAATCGTACTAGGCACTTTGATATTGTCACAGTTATTTATTAAACTACAATATTGTTAATGAAACCTGTCACAAGAATTTTATAAACTGAAAACATCATAATAGCCATTTTAGGAGACTCCAAAAGTGATTTTTGCGAATTATTTTGAGATTAGCTGTTCCCGCTACTTCATACACGTGGACTTAAAATTTTATTACTAGAATTATAAAAATACTATATACTATATAATACGCTGTGTCTGTTTACATAAAATTTATGAGCAGATCATACAAAAACTGATTGCGAGGGAAGCAAAGTCTTAGTGACCGATATAAAATTGCAGAGAGACGCGCTATCAATCTGTCTGTCATATGGTTATTTTTTTAAAACTTCACTATAAAATATATTATTTATCCGGAATAAAGCATCCTATATTCTTCCTAATTATATGTAGTATTTCCTTGTCAAATTTCATTAAGATTGGTTTAGACTTTTAGTCATAAAAACGTAACAAACAGAGAGACAGAGTTTATTTCACATCTATAATATTGGAGTATGTTATTAGAGAACTGTGTGGAGGGCGTCGAGCTGGTTGGTTAATTAAGGATGCGCACGCGGACGGTAGTTTTTGACGACTTCCCACAGCAAGTGTCATTGCAATGCGGCAGGCGCCCCGTAGCCCCCGCCCATGCTGATTGGGTGGCTGGCCTCACTAATTATGCAAGGCCGTCGCCTCAGGCTGGGAACCAGCGCGTTCGCCACCAATAACAGGGACGGACGGCGACGGGACGAGAATCACTAGCGACAGCCACTCTCGACCTTCGCCCGCCAACCAAGGTGAACACACGCCAGACACGAATCTAACCAAATGTGTGTGAAAACTGTAGTAAATACAAAAATTAATAGCAGTAATGACAACACAGGAAACAACCAATGCAGATCGCGTTCAACCTCGCAGTGTCAGTACCACATCCCCCAAAGCATATTATTTTCTTTAAATAATTGAATGCATTTATAAAAGAAAAGAATGTACCGATGTATGTATTTTGACTTAATGTGTAGTAGGATGCGATATCCAACAGTTTGTGTAGTATTTGGAAATTTCATAAGCTTGTAGCTTTAACAGGTCCGTGTTGGGGCCTGTAGGCCCCTAGGTTATAACTGTGGTGCTGGTTAGTATATTTGAAATAATGGAGCAAACATTCGTTAAAATCGATTACTTATCACTAAGTTAATAAATCTTATAGTACAAAATATTGCATGATGTAATGATTATACAAATAAACGAGGATAACTTACTGAAGAATCGAAAGTTCAAAATGTACTTTCTGTATCGTTTCCGACACAGAAATGAAAGAGATTAACAAGCAATGCTCTCACGTTCAATTCTTCGACTGATGATCGATAGCTAAGGTGCTGCCTATTGTAGTTGTATCTTTGCAACCAAACTCCCTCAGAAAAAGTCCATGGGGTTACAAACTCAAATATTATAATAAGTATATGAAAGAATAGGTCTGCATGTTAGGAAAAAACAAACCATAGATGATGATTAACATTACCAAAACATGAACATTAGAAACACAATATTGATTATTCACACATGCGACTCAACCGTTTTTAGCTAGCACTCTACTAATCAGAGCGTCCCCACTACACGCCAAGCGATCGAGATTCCTGAATGCCGAAATAAAGTTTAAAAACAAATAAAGAATAATTTAAAACCATATATTAATTAAAAACGAATTAGAAAATAGAATTGATATTGAATTCTAAACACACCTATTTCAATTATAAACGAATGTATTTTTAATAAGTACTTACTTCAAGCAAAACATTAAAACTCAAACCTCTATTCCACCGCTACTCGCTGTTTACATCGTTTAAAAAATGAATTAATTTTACCTAACCTTCCGTACATGAAGGCTAGGGAATTGTAGTTGGTATTGCAGTTTCATGACATAGATTTCAATCTATCATAGTATACTGCAACCTCATGTTACAAGGATTATAAGTTCTCGTCATTGTACTGCAAAGTTGTAATTGTAGAACGTCTGTAAATTGCAGATTTTTTTAAAAATTAATAAATTCGCATCTTGTGAAAGTAGTGCACATAAATAAATTTATTACACCTAAAAACATAGATTAGTAACGTTCTCTTATTACGCTTTCATGTATATCGCAAATCGATTAAATTTATAACCTGCGACTTAATGGTTTTGTAAAAAAATTCCCTAGCTCAAATTAATACATTTTACCTTACTCCATCATTCCTGACAGTTTGTATTATGAAGGAAAGGGTGTGCTTTCCATAATTTTTTTGTCAGCTCCGAGGTTCAAATCCCGGTGGAGCCAGGAATTTTTAAGAGTTGTGTTTGATCATATGAATTACGCCATGACGTTCCGTGGTTCGGATTCCTCGTTAAACTGTAATTACAGCCACGATAGAGGCGGTGGCGCAACAAATCGAAACAGTTACCGGACTACACTAATTTACTTTACTCATAGTCATCAATAGAAAATATTTAACTTCAAATAAATTATTTCTCTTTCCTGTACACTATTCACTGAATTAAAAATAAGATCTGGGAAACTGACAGATCACGACCTGGAGCACAGTACGTGCCATAACCGGTACCCGAGCGTGGGCGGTTACTGTGAGGCCGTAACCCTTCAACAGTAATTACCCAGCGATTTGCATTGGCGTGGTCTCCCGTTACCTTCCATAGCGTGAAAGTATTCGCAAGTGTTATTATATGAGAGGATGAGTGTGGAGGCTTGTGTATTCAGTGCAATGTGTTATGAAAGACGCATGTACGAAGAGAGAGGGTGAAAACGTGCCGATTCATTCGAACCTGCTCTTCGGAAACGCTACAAAGAACCGCAAAGTTTGAAACCTGCCTCTGACGGCCGAATCACCTTCAACAGTGTTGCATACTCTCATTCCATACGCACTGCGGGGAAATATTGGGATTTAAATCAGAACTTTGATGCATTATATCTTGGTTATGATTGTGCCTCTCCATTTCCTATACCACGCTGCCCTAGTCGCAAATCAAGAATATTCCTTCGACCACAGGACCTCGAACCTGGTAGCTCCGTGTAGAGCGTGAGATATTTTTTTCTTTTTGCTTATGGCTTTACGCTTTGTCGACATCGAGGCGGGAAAGGACCTGGGGCAAGGTATGGGAAGAAATTCAGCAAATGAATTGCTTGCTAAAGTCAAAAACAGTAATGGAACTCCAGACCAACCGTAATACAGAACACGTCCACTTCTGTCGTCATGTTTGTCCTAGTTTTAATACTTTTAACAGCTGACCCAAGAAAATTAATTATCGCTAATTGCGCTTAAATTTACAAGTATTCCAGGAATTTGTGAAAAAGATTAAAATTGGTAGTCCTCATCGGAATTTGAATCCAAACATTCCTGACTGCCAGTTCAGAGACAAAACCGCCAAATCAAGATACCCAACTTAAAAATCTCGTTTTCTGTCAAAAAGTTACTCTGCAATGCTATTTGGAAGTAAGGGTTGTCCCCTGCTGAAGATCTTAGGTAATACAGTCAATTCAAAATATTACTGATCTTCGGACAGGTCATGTGCTGGTCAACTTGCCATTATTTTATGCCATAAGTTGTCATGCATTCAAATCAAGTGCACAATCAACTGAAATAGTTACAATGTTCGGCCCCTTTCGTATATCACATACATCACTATTATGACGAATTTTCTACTTCGGTTGCAAAATATTGACCTGGAGATCGTATGCAGAAATTTCCTTTCAAATATAATATTTTTATTTACCGGTATATTTATTTTGAATTGCCGTGACAAGGGGAGAATATAGTCGTAGATGCAGTGGTCACCTGCTTATATACTTGTCTGTATTTGCATATTACTAGCAGAGTTGGTTATTCTGTGAATGCACACACTTGATAATACAAACTGTCAGGATGATGGAGTAAGGCAAAGTGTATTAATTAGAGCTAGGGAACTTCATTTGGGAAACCACTAAGTCGCAGTATATATATACAATCGTTTTGGAATACATAAAGTGTAATAAGAGTATATTACTAATCTATGTTTTTAGATGTAATAATTTTATTTATGTGCACTACTTTCACAAGATGCGAATACATTCATTACAGTTGCCCAGCTTCTAAGCAGACGCGACAACTGATTTTTTTTTGTCCCCGGTGAAGCGACTCTCAAGTCGTTTAAACGAAGTAAATTGCAGCGAGAATTCTTGCCAGAACATCCTCTTTCTGTATCTCTTGTACAATAATCTTTTCACATGACCCCAGAAACAAAAATCAACAGGGGTCTGGACGAGTTGACGAGATGTACACTAAACATGACCTCCTCTTCGTGCCAACTTTTCAGGGAATGCCTGATTAAGTTGTTCACGAACACACTGTGGAAAGTGGGGTGTGCCTTTCATTTCCAAGCTCTCGTGATGTACGCCCACATTTTGGAATGGTTACCTACGATTACGTCATATCACCAGCAAATTAAGCCACGCTCCGTACCAAATTTCGTTTTGATATTCTGACACATGAAGTATACGTCATCATTTAGCCATTGTAGCTATTGACGGAGTTTGTTGCGTTGTCTGTGTTCAGCAATTCTCGAGGCACGCTGCACCGCGCCCCGCTGTCGCCCGTTGACGGCTGATCGACGGACCTGGAGCCACGCCACGCACACAACTGCGGCACGCACTCACGGATATTTATGGCCGCACGCACATCTCTGGCCAAACTCTCACTTTCCCTCAGGCTACTCGCTGTCCAATGCGACCTACTACCGTACGTCTGATACCAACTACTACGACTACTCTCAGTAGAAGGAGATGTTTGGCTCAGTGAGATGATGATAGTCGGATGTCCCTGGTGGTTTTCGGAAGAGCAGGCCTGAATAGGCCAGCACCAGGTTTCACTCCATCCTTTCATCTCTCACACACAATACAGACAATACTCTACACTTGCCACACACACCATCACACTTCCAATAACAAGAATACTATCACAAAGTAAACCACCCCAGGACGTGCCTGCAGAGGGGTTGACTCTCCCTATGGTGACCACCTATTCTCTGATACGAGTACTTCATCCAAAGAAGAAGAATGGCAATATCATCAACTTCTCCATCAAGAGTGATCGCTCCGCAGTTTAACATTTCCGTTGGAAAGAAGTTAGCAATCGATCACCTTGGTGTGCAGATTTTTAATTATTTTTTTCTACGGTGTTCGTGAATGTCTACGTCACACAAGTTGGAGGTTTAGCTTTTCTTTTCAGTCGTTACAGATTTACATTGAACTGATTTGATGCAAACGCGGAAAAACTACGTCTGTCAGGCAGTTGAGATTTGATCGGTATTTCTGAATCTGTATGTTCAACGATATTGGAATTTGGTACTGGAGACTCACTGTTTCACTATGTAATTAATTAATAGATTAATTTTCTGAAGTACTATGGGCACACCCGTTTGAAAGTCTCAAATATTTACTGTCGAAAACATCCCTTAAAAATTTTACTAGAAAGTAATTATAATTTGACCATGTCGACGTGCAGATATTTTAATGATGCTCGTACAATTCGACATAAGTAACGAGAAATGGAGATTAGTAACTTTGTGTCATTTGTGACCGCATTAGAAGAAAAAATGAAAAAATGATATCTTGTAAGCTGTGGAGATTGGGGCTGTAACACTTGATGACAAAGGTTCAACGATATACTTGTTACTGGACCTACGAAATCAGCAGTGGAATCGTATTCCTTCAGTACACAATACTTGTGTGAGCTAGCAGTAATTGACTGACTTGTAAACCGTAAACAACATCGAATAACTAAAAGAACGATAGGTAAATACTTCAATAGTTATCTTTTAAGCATTCAATATCGTTAATATAAACACGATTTTGCTTAATACTTTAGCGTTTCAAACTTGTACAAATGGGTTATTGGATTCCATTAAAGTTATTAAGATGATCTGATGTAACAAGTGGTTGTGTGGGCATTCGGGGGGTCGCCGGTTCAAACCCCCGTTCGGGAATCCAGATTTGGGTTTTCCATGGTTTCCCCAAATCACTTTAAGCAAATGCCGAGATGCTTTCTTGAAAAGTTCATGGCTGAATTCCTTCCCATTGCTTGTCCCCAGCCATATACCGCATCTAATGACGTCAACGTCAACGAGGCATAAAGCCATAAATAAAAAAAGGGTAGTGTGGGGCGAAAATACATAGTGAAATCTAAGCAATTTTATCTCTATCCATAAGCGTTTACAAACTGCGTATTCTTGTCACATGTTTATACTTAAGTTGTGCGAGACTTTTACGTCTACAATTACTTCTAGAAGATTTCTTTTAGAGACCATGAAACTAATAATAGCAAGCATTTTTCTCCGTATTCTATTCCTAAGCTTACTCGGTTTTTCTCGTTAATTGCTGTAACAGCTTGCTGCCTTTAACCACAGTACCTACCGCAGAAAAACCAGGCGTCGTAGATTAAAATAAAATTGAAATATGTGTTGCAGCGTGAGAATCTGCAACCATTTTCGCGCATTCGCGAGCTAATAAAAGCTTTGCCGATCCCTGGGGTACTAACTGGAGCACAAAACATTGTGAGATACTTTTCAAGAGTCGTTAAAACAAGCTCAGGTTTTTGTTTTCAAGGCAGTAATCGTTGGCCAGTTTTAGCTATAAATTCCTCCACTGCGTTCGGAACGCTGGAATTAAAGTTTCTTGTCTTTCGAGCCATTACAGTTTTTTCTGGCGGCAAGTTAATAGACTCATGACTACGTGACAGGGGCCAAGCGGAGGCAAGAAAGCAGACACCTGGCTGGCTACAATAACTCACGTCTGCTGAGCCAACACCTGAATGGTGGCTGATATCATTCCTCAACTCCACGTCATATTAACAATTCAACTTAGGAAAACAACTATAAATATTCGGACTCACTCTAAAATACTAGATTTAGCTGTTTCTCTATACCACTGGGCCAAACATACTGACAAAATCTGTTAAAAAGTCCACTTAGAACAGAAAAACCATAACTAAAGGTTTGTCAAAAACACCTTTCCTGGGAATGATTCTTTCCGATTACAGGAAGTTTCTGACAGGTTTTATAAGGAAGCTGAATCATCCAAACATGATATTCTGTCCAGACTACCACTTAAAAATAGACGTTGGATTGAGATAATGAAAGTGTATTTCATACATTTTTGAGAAGATATAATTGTTTATAACAAAGTGGAAAACAATCTATATTTTACAGAAATCTTTTGCATAATTTTAATGGTGTTCGTCTGCAACGTGAATCAAACTTAATTATTGGAATATGTTGAATGATTTATGCGAATAACCACCGTTGTTACACTAAAGAAACTTGAGTCTGCAACGAAGTTAATCGTTCTTGTGGTTTTTCAGATCCATTGAACTAGAAGCAATTACTATATAAAAAAATTACTCTATTTTCCTGAGCATAAAAAATAGTTGTGCTGAATGGACGCATAACCGGTAGGAAATTTTAGTTAGATACTGGTGCTTTTATTGAAAAAGTGTTCTGTTAATTGAATAAAAATAGATTATCGTCATACAGTCCTTGAATGTGACACAAATTAAGAAGTTTATACTAGAAGTTGTTTACTTTCACGGGTTAGTAGATATTATGTATCTGCCAACTTCCCTAATAAAATGAACCTTTCAAACATCGCAGTATGAGGAGCAGAAAGAATTTAAAAAAAAAAAAGTGTATCTCCTGACTGTAATTAGAAGACCATCGCGGATGCTCCCGTTATCAGCGTGTACTGACTTACCTTCTAACTGTCCAGTGAAAACAATCAGCAAGTTCTCATTAAGAAGTAACTAAAAATATAGCGTGTTTTATGCTAATGTTGATTTGTAGACTCAAAATCTTCAATCTTCTTTTGGGAACCTATATACCTGTTAAAGCGTTGACTTAGTGATTCGCTCGCATGCGATCGATTCCGCAATATAAGCTAGCGATTTTAGTAGCAACTTGTTGAAAACTCTTCATTAGATTATTTTGAAAGTTTGGTACACTTGTCTTATATGAACCGGCATTTTTAATAGTATTTCCCTCCTTGAAGTATCCATAGCTTGTAGATACCGGAAACTTAGACAAAGCATCATATTGTTTATCATTCCTTGGGCAACTTGGAACAAAATTTGTCAAGTATTACCATAAAGAAGACTATCAGTTGCTGTTATAACTGTGTTTATTCTGCTGAGAGAACCTAAATGTTTCATAAAACTTTCGCTAAAGTCTTCTTTTAAAGCTGCTGTTTATCATCTTTGCGATCGCATTCGTACACAAAAAGAGGGTGGATTATTCGCAGAAACACTAAAAAATTTATGAGCCTACCATAGAGCCACAAAGCTGCAATAACTAACTTTCTGAATTAGTTATTGTAGAGTTAAATTAAACTTAATCTCGCACCGTTATTTAAAAACGTGGAGGAAGATACAAAAGGTGGAGGAGATACAAAAATTTAAGCTTCGTACCACAGCAAATTTTCTACGATCACATCGTACCCCCTAAATATCCATGTTAGCTTTTCATACAGAATAACTTGATAAGACTGTATTTAAATGATGTTTAGTCGTAACATCTGCATAAAGATATAAGTTTAGCATACCTACTTTAGTTGTAGTAAAGTTTTTAATAACGAAATTAATTTATTGATTTGAAGTTCATTCTGATAATGGTTATAAAATATAATGGTAATTGCGTATAGTCTGCAACCTGGTGACAAAGATTCTAACCAGCTACACATTCAACCTCTGTCGTAGTAGTCTAATGTAACCCAGTAACCCTTTTAGGTAAAGAGGACCTACAATTTAATGTTAAATCCGAATCACTGAAGCATTTCTGAATACTGCAAATGTGGAAATCTTTTCATTTTTCGAGTATCCGTTAATGCCTTTGAAATCCTAGCCGGGACCAGACAAAATTTGAACGGGAGATCTTTAAATATCTAATTAGTCAACCAAAGAAGCACCGGCAAATGTTACTACTACTACTACTACTACTACTACAAAAAAAAAAAAAAAACCCTACCTTCTTTAAGAAAGAAATAGATATACGACAAGAAAAACCGTCTGAGACATCCACTCACCTCTTTATTTTCAAATGAAAAAACTCTCAAACCTTTACTTGGCCAGCTCTAAAAATCGGTAGCTCACGCGATGAAATAGAAAAAAAAAAGAAATAGAACTGATTTATTTGTATAGTACCGTCCTAGAAACACACTTTTACAAAATTTTTAATGCGATATTCGGTTTTCTGTCTATAATTTCAGGTCTGCAATTGTTTCTGTTTACGTGCTTGACGTCTGTGACAAACGAGCCGAGTTTCTCCGTTTTCCTTCAGGTACAGAACCCTAGAAACGACAGAAATATATCTGTAAATATGTCATTTGAAATTGCTGGGTACATGTGGAGGCACCTGTAGTGACGGTATGCTCCCTGGTTTTGCGGAGGCCGCTGCGAGGCATGGTAATTGGCGTGCCTGCTTATGAGGCGCATGTTCAGCCCTCGGCAATTAACTGCTTGAGTTATGCCCTCTCCTCCCCACCTGATCGAAATTACACGCCCAGGGTAAGCACCGACACGGCGTTTACTTATTTTCTTGCCTCCGCTGGGAGCTCACAACGATTAGATAATTAGAAGCTCTAAGAGACGTGCTGGCAATTTCTACGCAGAGAATGAGTCGGCCGAGAGGGGAGCACTTATCCCAAAACTATGCAATTTGAACATGCGTATGTTGGCGCATTCACGGTAGTTACGAGACAAGAGCGTAAGCAGAAGTCTGCATACATTAGGTCGTGAACGGCGTTCGCACTGCAGTAGACACTCCCACTGTTTGTTTCTTAACCGGTCATTGATGGCGATTAGTTGAAGCAGTTCATGATGCACGATGGGAAAACTCGCAGGCATTACGAAGGAACAGCGCAGGAACGCGGGTTATAATGAGTGCAGTTCTGGTTGATTGTGGAGTAAGTTACACGGCAAACAGAAGCAAGAACATGAAATATATAGGCCTATTGCATGCCGTACCCCTGTCAGGCATATTCGTTTACTGTGCAAGGTGTCATCCGTCCATTACAACCGAGAAAATTTTGAAAAGTTTTAATGAGCCTTGGTATGAGCATGACGATGTGTTGTGAATGAGAGATGAAAGCAGAGAGAGGATTAAACCCCGTGATGGACCATTCACGCCTACTCTTCCGAAAGACAATAACACTGTTAGGACATAATAGAAGCACTGGAATAACAAATTATTTTTATGTTTGTAATAATCTTATTCAACAACTTTCTACGTTTATTCCCATATATTTTCACCAGTACAAGACATATATCCATGACATTCTCAATTACCTTACCATTATGATTATGCTTTATACTATTTGGAAAGATAAACAATATAAATCATATGTTTACCCATTTAGTTCCCATTCTACAAGTGAATCACCATCAATTGTCGTATACCATCACTCCATGCGAACTCTGAAAAGTTTTAAAAATTTAAGACAATCTGGCTTTTTTTTTTTTTTTACTTATTGCTTTACGCCTCGTCGACGTCTAAGGTCATTAGAGGCGGGATGGGACTGGGGACAGGAACGGGAAGCAATTCGGTCATGGTCTTTTTGAGGGAACCATCCCGACATTTGCCTGGATTGATTTGGGAAAACCATGGTACAATCTGGTGATTTGGAATACAGCAACAACATTTCTTTACCCCAATTATGAAAATTCCTTCTGCTTTCATAGTTTGAACCAACCACTTCAAATCGGCAGCCAGATATAGTCTTGTTATGTCAGTGACTTCGACTATGGTATGAAATATAACAATTTATTGTAGTCAGCTACAAGAAGCTTCAAAAAGTTGAAGCTAAATACCAGTTTTCCTATATTACGTTCTCCACGCTTCATTTGCATCAGATTTTCAGACAATGTGTTTCGGATAATTTACATTTATCAGCAATGAAAATTTTTTTCCAGTTAAACGCTGTTCTGATTCGATCGCCGATAAAATCAAGTGCTCTCTTAATTACGCACTAGATTCATTTAAACCTGATATGCGGGTGGATAAAATCTACCTTTAGGCCTGATGATAAAGCCATCAATTAGGAGCTTGCTAATAAATCAGGTATTACAATTGTAACTAAAAGTTACGCAAGTTTAATTAGATTTAACGGGCTACTCTCACCACAGTTAATGGTCCTTCGGTGTTAAATATACTCATGTAACAGGTGTAGCTGGTTAATTAGGCTCTCTCGCTAAAGAAGCTTGGATTGTTTTAACAGTCGAGGAACATGCAAGTCCGATGTAGTTTTATTTCGGCAGAAGAAGCACCAATAAATTTAACTTCCGTTCCAATTCGAACTAAACTTTTCGTTATAACTATCCAAGAGTTTTGATTAATACATGTTCATCAGTGAAACTAACAAGTGTTTAATTACACTTAACTCATTGTAAATAACTCGAACTTATATTGATTGTGATTTATCATTCTACATGAAGCTGGACTAAACGCAATAAACTGCAGAAAAATGAAACAAATTCTAGTCGTGAAGAGTAATATTGAGGAAAAATGGCATACATAATTGACTTAAAAAAAAATAAAATAAAAAAAATATAAAAAATTATATTGGTGTATTGGTTCGACTTTGTATATTTTCCCTGATTACAAAATTCCTATTTACAACACTTTCCTTTGTACGTTTTGGCAATCAGTTCCACACAAAGTAAAGAAATAAAAAGTTTAGTTTCACCAGATAAGACATACAGCTTTCCTCCTGTTTCATACACATGTCTCACATTGCACTACCCATGTTCATATCTGATTTTTCTCTTCTGTCGGTATCTTTGACCATCTGTTAACTGTGGAGTGCTTTTGTGTATTCATCGAGGAGGTTATGCAGTTGGCTGTATTGGGGAACGTGCTCAGAAAGAGAAGTTTCGCCTGGACACTGCTAAGTATTCCAACTGCAAAGCTCCTGACATGTGGCGAACATAAAATTTTGCTTCATACTGTGATTCTGTAACTAGTATTAACGACTTTCGCCGCATACATTCCAACATGAAGTCTTTACTCGCGATCTCATAGTAACATCTTTACAACAGTTGAGTATAATCCTTTTTTTTTACTTATGGCTTTACGCCTCGTCGACGTGTAGGTCGTTAAAGACGGGATGGGACTGGGGACAAGGAACGGGAAGGAATTCGGCCATGGCGTTTTGAAGGAAGCAGATTGGAGTGATTTGGGGAAACCATGGAAAACCCAAATCTGGATGCCCGGATGCCCGAATACGAGGCCAGAGCGTTAACCACTCACCCACCACGCTCGGTTATAATCTTGTTACAGGCTGCTAGCTTGTCGTAAGGTTTTATCCATTATCCTAGGGTTTTTCTATTATTATTAAAGAGAACATGTTTGATACATTAGGACCACAAAGAGTTTTAAGTACCACATTTCGTGGTAATAGGCACTTCAGTTAAATCACAACACCTAGTATTGAATCGGGGAACCAAGAAACGGTTGTAGAGTTTATCTGGGTATCACCGCACCTAAAAAACAGTGAAATAAGAAACTTACTTTATTAGGGCATTTAATTTCACTACATTCAAATACCGCACATAATCAATATTTTTATAATCTGATATATAATCTGTCTTTCAGTACCCATGATATTCATATCCTGCTGTATCTTATCGATTTTCTCTGATTATCAAAAGCAAGGAGAAACTCCTCAAAATACGTCCCTAAAAATTGGATGTTTGTGGCAACATTCTACATTTCACGTCAATATCTTCTGCATATAGTAGACTATATACAGTATCTATATCACTCCACTATGATATGCTGTACAGCTGTGATATTTTCTATCGTTATACTCTTCTTCTGCAATCGATCTTAACTGTAGGAGCTAATGTTCTTTACTGTACATCATATTACCCGAGCGTACATTTCTACTTGATTTTATAGTTTCCCGTAATTCTGTCCTTAATTAATTTTTCCGAGATCTACCTCGTTTCTGATCCTTGCTGCACGTGGTATTTTGAGTAAACTGAGGTAAACTTACAGCTCGAAGGTGTAACATCTCAGGTATAAATGCTGACTGCTAACTGTTTCTTTCTTCAATTCCAGCCAACTTATGCCTTCCCCCGTAAATACACTTTCAGTCACGTGCTTCAGTACATTTTAACGGATTTCACTATAGTTGCATTTTCTAGATCCTTGACACACACAAAAAATGGTGGAGAGATGTGGGGAGTATTGCAATAAAATTTTTATGTTTAAAGTTCATAATTTATTGTGAATCACTGTTTCAATCTTTACAAATACGAAAAATATGTTATCATCATCTTCATAAAACAGGATTCTCATGCACGCTACTAGTTTCCTAGAATTTTTGCTCTCTTTACATCTTTTATACTGATTTAAATAATTTTAATAGCATTTACCAGCAGTGTACATGATTGCTCAGAGCATTAAACACATGAGAGAGATCAAACTTACACAGGAGAGAGGGAGATGATAATTTGGTTTACTTCATTTGTGACTGGGTTGAGGCTTTGGTGACTTTCAGGCAATCACCATTCGTTGCACTTATATATATATATATATATATATATATTACAATTAAAACTTACATAATTGAACAACACAATGAGCTATACAAAACTGATCGGCACAAAATTGAGTATAAGTCGGGGACAGTTTTTATGCTTACTTGGCTAACGGTACACGAAAAGAGGCAACGATTGCTCGCTTTCTTCCTCGACCAAACTGTAGACGGCTCTACCAATATTATTTACAGCTCTGAGGGTCTCTGATGTACCACCTCTGCCTTATGGGCTTTCATGTACAATAATCACAGATATTAACAGACCCCTCTTTGCCAATGGACAACTTGTTTTAGCATGTGATGTGACTACTGTTTGATTGAAAGCGCCAGCTAGTATGGCTTCTGACGTCATAGCATCTTCTAGCTGTGCTGCTACAGTGTCCCTTCTTTCAAAAACATATGTATCCACACTTTCTCACCATATTAATAGGTTTGCTCTCTTTCGAAATATTCCAAAATGCGTTTACCGATTTATACTAAACCCTAAACCTTAAAGATCTCTACTCGTTCTCGCTTTATTGCATCCTTTAATAAAATCCCATCTAATATTAAATCATCGGTGATCCCTACACCATACCCTTCTGTGTAATACCACTGTTTTATAAAGGTGTCCACATAGCTGCCACTTTCAACCAGTGGCGTAGCTAGGTCAACAAGGGCCCCAGTGCAAAAAATTTATTTTGGGCGCTCAGGCCAGATGGGCGACCGTTTTTTGCTTTGTGTTGCTTGTAGGGGCCCCCTGAGCTGAGGATGGGGCCCCCTGAATTGTGCTTAGGGGCCCCTTGAGCAGTGAGAGGGGGCCCTTAGTGAGGGGCTTACTGTGTCTCATGGCGCGCTTAGACGACTGTAGAGCTTTAAAAAAAAAAGTCGCAAGTTTGCAATGAAGGCTCGAGGGCCTCTGAACTGCGCTTGGAGGCCCCCGGAGGTATGCTTGGGGACCCCAGAGGTATGCTTGGGGGCCCCCTGAGCGTAGGGGCCCCGGTGCACTGCACCGCCTAGCCCCATAGTAACTACGCCCTTGCTTTCAACGTCCTGTGCTCCACGCCATGCAAAAACATTGAACAATCCAGACATGGTGATCATAGGCAGAGTCTGCAGTATTTAAATTTGTAGACTAAACAGTAAGAGTTGACGGGGGATGCAGTAGCCGGCCATCTGCCGCGTGACGTACTTCCCAATTACGCAAATTGCAGCAAGTGGTCGTCGCGCGATAGCACCTGCACCCACATTACTTCCCGGATAACGCCTATGCTTATGGTCCCAAAGCACCGGCTTCCAGGAGCGCCGACAGTGGGCTGTGATATATACTTATTTGCCTGTGTGAACTCTGCGATACCCCGATAAGTCTAAGTATCATGGGAGGCAGCGTTACAAATTTTGTTTCCAGCATATCTCATCCTCGAAACTCGTGGCGGAATTCACAAAAAATAAATCACAGCAAACGTTCCCGCAGGTTATAACGGTGAACTTGCCGCTCTTGGAATGTAGTGCCGACATGCTGTGGCCATAGATAGTTTGTATTTACTGACACAGCAACTTACCGAGCGTGGTGGATGACCGGTAACGCTGTGGCCTCGCATTCGGGAGGACGCAGGTTCGAACCCCCGGCCGGGCATCCATATTTGAGTTTTCCATGCTTTTCCCAAGTCACTCCAGGCGAATGCCGGGATGATTCTTCCAAATTCCATGGCCCAATTCCTCCTCGTTCCCTGTCCCCAATCCAATCCCGCCTTTAATGACCTCAACATTGACTAGGCGTAAAGCCATAAGTAAAAAAAAAGCAATTTAGAGACGAAGATTGAAGATGAAGTCGGCAACCGACTTCGAAACGTCCCATCAAATTGGCTAACACCCCCGGTGGGACGCCCAAGAACATTTTACACAATCGATCGGTTATTTCAGTATTTTCACAGTCTGCACAAGAAACACAAAAACTCTGCTATTCTGATTTTTTACCCAGCTTATATTTCAAAGTTCAATTACAAATAATACGCTCACAGTTATCAAATAGCCACAGCTGCTTTTTTATGAAGATGACTGAAGGAAATTTGTTTTAAAATGTTACACCTAATTGTGTATTATTTTATGGTACTGTAGGTATAGAGTAAAATGAAGATGTGGCCCAATTCGCTTGGTGTGAATATATTTAAATTTTGAATTGGGGGAATGTTTATATCAACAACACTGCATTGATACTGCCACGAGTTCACGATAATCTTATAGATAGGTCAATATCATGGTGATAATTCCAGAAAAATCAATTAATTCAAAGTAATTTATTGTTTTATTAAAAATGTATTTTTTATTTTTTGCATTTCTTTCATAACTTAGAACTTATATAGCAGACACTAGCTTCGAGCCCGTCAAAAATGACGGTTTGAACGCCATATTCTGGCTGTTCCTGTTTTTGCAGTGGGTTAATTATACGGAATTGTTATTACGTAATGATAAGTTCTTTGATTTTGTACTGTTCTAAATATTTGATTTGCTGTTCACATAGCAATATTGCAGTAACTTCTACTGAATTAATGACGACGGAAGTATAGAACCAATAAAATTAAAAGCCATTTAGGATTCCCGAAAACTTTTGCTGTCCATGTAATATCAGTTTTATTTCTGGTCCAGGCACAATTCAGCACGATAGGTATGGAACTACTTTCACCCGCATTAATTAATACGTTCAGTAACATGGCGCTTATGAAAGCAGTTTAAATGGTTTGTAAAACTGATTTCAGAGCGAATTATGCTGCAACAAAATGTTTCAGTTACGAATCTGGTCTACTTAGCCACAACCTCCACAACGTTGCATTCAAAAAATAGCTTTTATTACCCTCATATGAATAACGACAGGCAGCACCTATGGCGGTAGTCTGGATTTATTCTGGAAAAACTTGTATGGAAAAGCAAATATCAACCATTTTTAATGATATTTTCGTGATAAGGGTACCATACTGTGGTTAGATTATCGGGGTATTTTACTATGATTTATTTAAATAAATTCATTTTACTTTAATTTTACTATAATATCAAAAACAAATAACGGTCATTTATCTGGGTGGATATATTTCGCGATGCGTACATTTCTCTGAGTTTTGAATTAACTTCATTGTTTTTCATCATCTAACTGATACAGGTAATATAATGTAAACATAGAATAAATACCCTTCTCCTTACATTTACATGAATAAAAAGCAATATGTAAATTTAAAGGAATGTACTAATTGTAACTTTGTGACATATAATTGCCTCGCATTAATTTTTTTCACCTGCTCTCCGTATTTCTAATATCTCCGCTCACTGCTGTTTTGCGGCAGTAATATCGTTGTTGAATTGCGAGTGTCACATGGCTTATACAGTTGATTTAAATCTAATAAAAAGGTTATCTTAAATCGCATTTAATAGCTAACACATGTATCAAATATTAAGGGTATCATCTATAATGGTAGTAGGAATTTATTCAGAAAAAGAATTATTTTTAATTATATCTTTCGTTATATGAATACGTTACTCTGGTTAGATTATCAGAGTATTTGGTTAATATTTTAAAATAAATAAATGCATTTCACTTCATATGACGGGGACTATAATTTCGAAAACGGATAACTGTTATTTATTTTACTAATACATTTCGCATTACGTACGTTACTCCTAGTTTTTAATAAACTTCTTTGTTTCTTACCTTCTGCCTAAAAAATTCTTAGGTTATGGTCCTTATCACTGATGCAGATAAAATAGCGTAAATATTGAATCCTCTTCTCCTTACATGAATATCTGCGTCTAACTGATACAGGTAAAATAGCTTAAATATTGAATCTTCTTCTTCTTATATGAGTTTCTGCATCTAACTGTAGTAAATAAACAAAACGCGACATGAATGAAGGAATACAATATGGTGGCTGTTGATTGGCGAGTGACGTCTGTCACGTGACCGTTCTGTAGCCAATCCGTGAAGTAGCTATAGACGACGCACGCAGACCACACGTTAGCTTTTTATATAATAGGATACGAAAGGTATTCCAGTAATTCGGTTTCCAATTAAAAAAAAAAAAAAAAAAAAAACAACCTTCTAATCTTCTCTATAGAATGCAGAGAAAGCAGCTGATGGCCCAATAAATCAGTTTATTGGAGAATGTGACACAAGATTGATAATACTAAGAATTTGTCGGCTGTCGGCTGGTTTTGGTTCTCTACAATTATTCGCTGTTTTGCATTTATTAGTTTCATGATATTCGAAACATTCTCCTGTCGAGTCACATTTAAAACCGTCGTGTCTTTTGATTGATGCAGCCCTGAGTATCCACGTCTGTACGCCAGAACAGATGAGCACCAGAGATCACCTAAATCTCAGATGAACACTTCTTTGCCAGATACCCACCAAAGATCATGTTACAGCACAGTTAAACACTCCACCTATTTGATTTCATACCAATAGTTCTTTTTTTTTTACTACGCAACTTTGGTTATTTATTTCTCCAGTTTTCTGAATTATAATATGTTAGAATACAAGGACAATAAAACCTCTACATTAAAGATTAGCACTTAAGTAATTTAATTTACTGTATATATTAAAAAGATGCTTTGCCGCGAACGTTTATACTTTGTTACTAGAAGAAAAATATAAATCAAATGCATTATTATGCATATCTAGGCCCGCACAGGCGAACCACTTGGGAAATATTAGTTCTCAATAAATTTCATGTGTCTGGAGGAAGTGGGTACGAATCCCTATCCGGCCATTTAGAATTCGGTTTTCTGTGGTTTCCTAGAATCACTCCATGTAGATCACGGGGTGGTTCCTTCACAAGGCCAAAGCTAATTCCTTCCTGTTCCTTTACTTCAATCCTTTGCCTCCTCTAATGACCTCGGCGTCGATGAAGCGTGAAGCTATAAATTAATAAATAAATTTCATATACGATGAAAGTCGGGAATCATTTTTTTTTAGGATGTTTTCGTATCTTCTGGCAATCTGTAGAGGGTAGGCTGGATGCGCGCAGAAGACAACGGAAAATCACCGAAATTCCCAGGAAGTCACTATGTAGAAGGCTGTATGTGGTCAGAAAATAAAGAGGCTGTTACTAGTTATTTGTTCACAGTCCACGTCAGTACTGTATATGCAAATGGAGGGAATTGTACGCAAAATGTAAGCGAAAAATATTGAGAATGGCGTCTGAAACGGCGGAGTGTGGAAGTCTGCCAAGGCGCCTGCTGCCACGCGGACCGTGTGCTGATGCCCGGGGCAGCGGCAGCACGCAAATTGCCACGCGGGGGCGGCCGCTGGTTGTGTATTTACATAATAACATCGGCACTGTCGCAACGCTAGGAATGCCTCCGACACGGACCGATTCTCTCTGTAATCGCGCAGACTTTCGCTCTGGGTATTTTCAGGCACCGATCACGACTCATCCGTGCTCCGACGTAGCTAACTCTTCTTCCGTCGTGAAAACGTTCATTAAGTTTATTACTAGCCGCCAAGCTGGTAATGCTGGTAACTCGTAATTATTTTTTATCGTCAATGTGTTGAAGCAACTTGACGAATTTATCTTTGATAGACAAACGTGTACCCTCTCGCATGTGTATTTTGAATCTCTTCCTTCAGTTCGACCAATAGTGATATTCTGTACCAAACTTGTGTAAGTATTTTCGCTTTACATCCCGTGGATTATTGGAGTGAAATTTAATGCTTTTTGTGAATTAAGGTGTTTAAGGTACACAAACCTCACGTTCCAGTATCGAAAGACTGAATAAAGCAAAGACGTTATATTATTAACATACGTTATCTAACAAGTCGTGATATATATGTCAGTGGCTGATTGGCCAATGCTAGTGGGCGTGTGTGTGGATAGGTGTGCTGCGAACTAACCTTAGGGAATTCCAGTTCTACTCGAAGCGTCTCTTCTGTTCTTCCGGCAGCTCGACTAGAACTTTATTGTTTGGCTGTTTGTGCTAATGCTTGACACCACTGTGGTTTGACGGCCACAGACCCAAGGTTAGAAACTGTTTTAAGTTCTTACTACATGAAGCAAGGCGAGAATTGCAGTAGAACCAGTTTATTGGCCTCGAAGACTGAATAATACAGCTGATAACGTGCCGCAAAGTGGATTCCAACTGTCACCAATTTATCTAAGCCCTGAACTGTAATAGTTAATTGCTAGGCAGATGGTCGCCCCGGATAGGTAATGCATGGGAGGGTGGCAGCCTCCTAACAGACGGCTATCGAAGTATTCGAAGTATGCTAGACTACTCTCGCCAACTGCCCGATAGTATAAGACACTACTTCATCGCTTGTACTGTCCAAGCCGTCTCGGCTGACCTACAATTATGAAGGGAACTGCACTCTAAGGTGCTGACTGCAAGCGTACAGATTCCTGTCTGGTCAATGCTCGACCGCGCTCAGCATTGTCAATGATCGCCGATTGCCAATAGCTCGACGACTGAATATTCCTGTAATTCCGCAAATAGTAATGGTCTTCAAAATGACATATACATATATAAGAGTGTGCTCGACAAGTGTTTTACGGCTGATAGATGCAACAGCCTCCACGTGCTAAGCGGCAACGAACTCTTCGGGCATTCTGCAGCTGATGAGGGGTTTGTTTGCTATTATTATTCTGTACTTTGTGGACCAAATCAGTTCAGGAATTGGGACACTAACTCGATTATAGAATATAAATTTCAACATTTGCTTTTGATAGTAGCAGGTTGAATCTGATTTTAAAAGATACTCTACTGATGATAGTTCTCACTGATTAGACCAAGTAATTCTTAACACATTTATACAATACAAGTACACTGGGTGGCGGTAAAATGGTACATACCACGACTCAGAAATCATTCAGTGTGACAGTCTATCTCCCCCCCATCACACGAATGCATCTGCCGCTACAATATCTGACCAACTGCTGCTGACTACTACTGAATTTCTTCTCGCTTTCGAGCGGAGTGCGGCCAACGATACAGCTGTTCTAGCCGCTATGTGATTTCCTGTTGCGCCCACACAGGCACTGGCGCTGAAGATATTTATTCTTCGCGTCAACTAAACAAAATACTCCGTAAGTGATAAAAAAAAATTATACATAGTTTACAAGGATTTTATACACCGTATATATATATGTATATATACGTCACACTTACTACATACGTACAAAATAAAAGGATGATCATGATTCACGTAGGCTTACCTTCTACCAAATTCATAGTGATATCCTTATACTTTGTCTTAACAGTCAATTTTGATTATGGTCGTCACAGACGTTAGGCTGCACTTGGAATTTACATCGTTTTACATATGTTTTTAATTTCATTCGTCCTATATATTCGTAAATATTTCCCAATATTTCAAAATATATGAAATTTTTTGAATCATTTTGCCTGCAGAGAAAGAACATACGTTTTCATTTCCTGTGCTTTTTTGTAAGGAATACTCGTTTGTTTAAATGTCGTTAGGATATTCTTAGTTTTACTATTCTTTCCCTGAATTACTACCATGATCTATCACGTACAGAAGTGACGAGATAGATAGGAGTCGTCTTTTAAGCGTTTTACAGTTCTTTGCATTTGATTGAACACTGAGAATCAGCACCAGTAGCAAAGCGAAACAAAATTTCAAAATCATTCACAACAATATTGCACTATTTTGATAATCTATCTATTCCTAGGAAGAATATAAATCATGTAACATTCCATGACGTAAAGAGTAGTCTGGTAGCTAAATGGTTAAGGCGCACACGGATGCGTACAGATCCAAAGCAAATTTAAGCCAAACAAAGGCTTAACAATGTCCTAGTTGGCCCAAACAAACATACATACATTCCACGGCCCGCCTCTAATGACATCGACACCGACGAGGCGTAAAGCCCTAAGAAAAAAGACAATCCAAGCGTTAAACAGACATTTAAGTTTGCTCGGGTTTTGATTTGAGTTAATCACATATAATTCTAAGACTTTAATATTCCTAAAAAGGCATACCTTATTTTTCTTAGGCTTAAAAAATTATTTTGACAGCTAAGATAACGCTCTGGCCTCGCATTCGGGAGGACACCGGTTCGAATCCCCGTCCGAGCGTCCAGATTTGGTTTTCCATGGTTTCCCCAAATCACTCCAGGTGAATTCCAGGTTGCTTCCTTCAAAAGTCCATGGCCGAATTCCTTCCCGTTCCTTGTCCCCAGTCCCATCTGCCTCTAATGATCTTGAAGTCGACGAGGCGTAAAGCCACAGAAAAAAAAACCCATGGAAAACTGATTGTCGGTGGGAGAGGGGGAGAGGGGGAGGGGGAGGGGGGCGGATTTAATTCCACGCCTACCAGAACGCCACGTCAGAGCGTTATCGCTCAGTGAAATAGTTCACAGTCTGCTACAGACAAGTACACTTTGCTTTTAAGAGAGAATTCCTGAATCCTGCCACACTCTCGTTCATTAAAACCATTTGTAAAGCTGCTTCATACCGCTCAATTTCGCGTCAGTGAAAAATTCAAAAAAAAAAAAAAAAAAAAAATTAAAAAAAAAAATGGTGAATGGTTGTTTGTTATCTGTAAAAGTGACAGTAAAATAATTACACGATCACTTGCCATCACCTTCCAATGAAGCACACAGTCACTAAACGATGCGGAGTATTCGCTTAAAGTATTGGTCTATTTGCAAGGTGAACGCAGTTGTCAGGTGGCAGTGTCAAGTTGTTATCGCACTCGCATCTTGCGCCGTCACGGCTGATCCTCAACACGCGCTGGCTTCGCCTTGCGTCATTACGCCGTGGCTGTGGGAACACCTCAACAATAGCCTCCGCTCCCACCCTCACCGCCAAGGCCACTTACCTCACTCGCTCTCTAAATGAGCACAGTATCTTCAAACGACCTTAACATTCCTCAGTATTAACATACGCCCGCTTGGTCAATAATTGTTGCTTAATAATGTCAATAGACATTGCGTTCCGGAACGTTTTTCTACTAATTACCTTAATTAGAATGGTTAATTAGCTTACGAAAGTCAGCAGTTCAGCTCCCGAAGAATTAGCTGGCTTAGCAACATTTCCACTCTACAGGAAAATGCAGCGTGTTATGGATAACGATAAGGACCATCTCATCGCGAATTCATTCAAGCTGCTGTTCAATTGAATTTTAAATTCGAATATTGTTTGTTAATTTAAATCCCCTAAAAATGATGGGAGATATTGTTGTGACGAAATTATAATCACAGCTCCAATAGGACCACTCGGTTTGTTTTGCATTTAATCTGCTTTCAAAATCAATACTTAAACATTCGTAACAACAACATCTGCGTTCAGCTGTATACAATCTATCTCACCAAAGATCTTAATACTATTTATCGATAAGCTTCTTCTATACTCCAAAGACTATACATACTATGGCTTGTGGAATCGTTTTATACACATATCAATTCACATACATCTGTAAAATCATTTACAAATACATGTGATTAATTAGAGATAAAGAGAAAATAATAATGATTTTTGGGGGTGTGATATTGTCACACGTGCAGCATCGCCATCAGTTGAACAACTATCTGGAGCCAACTTACAATATTTTAAATAAGTAAGCGACGAAAATATGGGATACTTCTTAGGAAGTTATTGATATATTGTGCCAAACTTAGTGCAATTTTTTTTTAATGATAGAAAGGTTTCATACCGGGAAAAAAGGTTGGACAGATTGTTTATTGCAACTTTAGTATAAAGAATTACACTCACGATGGAATAATTTTTCGGTGACGTAAAAGGAAATAAGGGGCAGTTTTGGACAAGCTTCCGTAACCATGCATATTAACACCAGCCTTGTAAATATTGAGGAAAACCTCCTCTAATGGTAGGACATGTCTGCATCTCTGGAAGTAAATGAGTAATGCTTCATACCATAATAAAAATGAGTTAACCATCCGCCCCCCCCCTCCCAAACACACACACACACACACTCACAAACTTCCCACCTTTTCATAGAGAGCCATAATGCATCTCCCAGTTACTAATTGTGTTCTGCTACAATTTCAACAAATAAATCTAGTGTTTTTTATTGAATACTCTTCAACCCCTGTATTTAATATTCTTACTTTCCAATAACGACTTAAATAAGATTTTGCATCGCAATTCGTTTACTTTTCTTATGAATAACTATGTCACCTTTAAACTTTCAGGTTCAGATTTTAATTAAAAGTCTGTCAATTATTTATATTACTTTCAGATATTTAATGTTTGCAATTATTGAATTATTATTAAATTTATCAAAACTATGCGAAAGTTGAATATGCTTCTTCAATGACGTTAAGGTTGGATGAAATGCTGCACTATGACTTGCAGTCCTTCCAATGCATTCGATCGTGAATGATTATTCACGTTGCTTGGCATGTCAACTTAGTCCTACAGTGCCAATAAATAATGTGTCATTCGTGCCACAGTATTGCAGATCCAGTATTAAAATTTTAAATTGTTGATGGCTGTCTAGTTTTGTGTTAGAGTTTATTAGCTATGTGACGTTGGAAAATTTTTGGAGACGAACTTCTGTGGATAATGTGAAATTCCGAATTAAACAGTAATACAAGAAATCTTGCAATACATGGGGGTTTATTTTTTTGAATGATAACGTCATATAATAATAATTTAATGCCATGAATTCAGATTTGTATGGTGATCGTCAGAAGAATAACTCTGTTTTGATGAAACAACGTAAATAGTTTCACATACTGCCAATATCAAGCTAATGTCTACAGTTTTCACATGTAATGTGTAGACAATTTTTGTTTCTTGTTTTACCAACCTCCGAAGCAATACAGTTAAATGTTTCCAGGACTCAGCAGCATGGAAGCAAATAAATAAATCAGATTGCTAGATGGCTCGTGCGAAAATTTGGTGAATGATGATGAATTGCGGGTAGGTGGTTTGTAGTAGGAGGATGAAGAACGGGCTCATTTCTAGTAATTGTTTATTTTTCAATTGAAATAGGTACGTAACAAAACACTTCTTAGGAAACAATAAGAAATGATGAAATGTTTCCCTAACAGAAACAAAAATATCCAAAAAGCGCTTTACACAGTTTATCAACATCTCTGTGGTATGTTGTGCAGCTTTCTAGTGGTAAGGCGATCACTCCTTATCGCATACCCGTGACCTTGATTGTTAACTTTCTTAACTAATGATGTTACCAAAGCGGAGAACTTAATAGTTAAAATGATACTCATTTACTGATTTTGGTTAAATATGAAGGGAGAAAGATGACTCATCACAACAAAACACCTTTGGGGGCACGAATAATTCTCGGATTTTCTGCCGGTTAGTTTCTTTATTTAACTCATTGCACAACGTTTCGGAAGCTTACCTGACGAAGGCAGCGGAGGTTGCTACCGAAACGTTGTGTAATGAGTTAAATACAGAAACTAACTGGAAAAAAACCGGAGAATTATTCATTTAATCTACACGCCGGGAAAAGCTTAATTCTCATACCTTTGAGGCGTTCATTAAATAGTTGAGGTGTTTTTTTTTTTTTTTCTTATATTTGAACCCCTCTCCCGCTTGGTGAGATTTTCCCAATAATTTTAATTTTTTTATATATGTTCACATATTTTGCTTCTTGCCAAAAAAAAAAAAAAACGTTAATATTGATGTGTTTTGTGTACTACATTTTTTCTGTGAAATAAGAAGAGAAAAAAAATACATAAAAAGTTGACGCAATATTTTTATTCACCTTCCCTCTCCCTTTAAATGAGATTTGATGAGAGTTTTCCGGACCCCCTCCCCCTGTTTTAACTCAGATAATTAATTAAAATCCCCTTTTAGAAATAATATATATGATGTTTTCAAGCTCCCTATCAGGCTCGCCAGGACATCACAAAGACTGCAGCACTGCATACTGATGAAGTGAGATTTAACCGCCGCGCCGCGCTGATGTGTAGAATTTTATATACGTGCCGTTGCGTTGACGAGAAGCAGGCGTCGTTAATTGTTGCGCCGGCTTTCCCAGGAGGCGCTGCGCACGGGAGCCGCTATCTCCAGTTCGCATCGCCCTTCGTCTATGACATTTTATGGCTTCCACCGTAAAACGCACTAATAAAGATACCACCGGCTTCTGATTTGTTGGTATTTTACGGTTAATTGCCTGCTGTAAGTGTTGTATCGGGATGTTCTTACGTCGTAACCTCGCCAAGTTTATTACGACGAGCAGTTAAGCCATCAAATTCAGTGAATTAGATTTGTTAACGGCCTATATAGTAGCCGCTTTTATGGTTCACAGCCGCACTGCCTTGTAGCTCCTGAAAAATTGGCGTGTTGTTTGTCAAAAGGAGATTTTCTGATAAGATAAACTGCACAAGATAAACTGCATCAGCTCGATTAGCGTGCGCAGTTAAATGATTTTGAAAATCAGCGCCCTTGCAGAAGAGGCCTCTTATTCATTTTGCAGAACCACCAGTGCTTATTCGAGAATTGCTCGTATTAATGATGCAGCTTTTACTTTCCGTAAACTTCTTATTCTTGACCATTCCATAAATACAAGACCACTTAACGTAAAGATACAAAAAAATAAATGTTTTTATAGTTAGAAGTACTTCACAGTAAATTCTTTATTGTTGACTTGAATATGTGCTTGGTACTCAATTGCTGTATTTGTATGCAAATATAAATAACAACACAAAACAATAATTAAAAAATTTTCTGCTATATAGTTTATAATTTTTATTCAGTACTCTCAGAAACCTAAAAATACCTTACAACTGTCTAGTGTTTGGTCAAAACTGTAACTAGCATTCAACACAGCTAGTTAGAGTCAGGAGTTAAGATCTCTTGAATTTTTTTCAACTATGCAAAGTCAAATAATTTATTCCAAATTCAAACTACATGTCTTAATAAGGAAATATCACGGCGATGAAATGTGATAAAACGAAGATAAGACTTTAAAAAAAGAAAAAATAGGAAAAATGATATAATATATTTCCATGATAATAACGGATTTCTTTACATAACCAGTATTACGTAAATACTAGTAGCAGTATGTTAACAATAAAAGAGGACACAGTGTTTCATACAGTAACATTAGGAACAGTACAAGGTTTCCCGTGGTTCTATTTTTTTAACCAAGCCACATGTGTTTGTTTACCGATTTTTTGCCTACATCCCAATTTTCTTATTCTTTGCATAATTATTCAAATGAAAAAATTGTGTTAATACACTCCTCGAAATTGAAATAAGAACACATTGACGCCGGTGTGTAAGACCCACCATACTTGCTCCGGACACTACGAGAGGGCTGTACAAGCAATGATCAAACGCACGGCACAGCGGACACACCAGGAACAGCAGTGTTGGCCGTCGAAGGGCGCTAGCTGCGCAGCGGTTGGGCACCGCCGCAGTCAGTGTCAGCCAGTTTGCCGTGGCATACGGAGCTCCATCTCAGTCTTTAACACTGGTAGCATGCCGCGACAGCGTGTACGTGAACGGTATGTGCAGTTGACGGACTTTGAGCGAGGGCATATAGTGGGCATGCGGGAGGCCGGGTGGATGTACCGCCGAATTGCTCAACATGTGGGGCGCGAGGTCTCCACAGTACATCGATGTTGTCGCCAGTGGTCGGCGGAAGGTGCACGTGCCCGTCGACCTGGGTCCGGACAGCAGCGACGCACGGACGCACGCCAAGACCGTCGCATCCTACGCAGTGCCGTAGGGGACCGCACCGCCACTTCCCGGGACACTGTTGCTCCTGGGGTATCAGAGAGGACCATTCGCAACCGTCTCCATGAAGCTGGGCTACGGTCCCGCGCACCGTTAGGTCGTCTTCCGCTCACGTCCCAACATCGTGCAGCCCGCCTCAGTGGTGTCGCGACAGGCGTGTATGGAGGGACGAATGGAGACGTGTCGTCTTCAGTGATGAGAGTCGCTTCTGCCTTGGTGCCAATGATGGTCGTATGCGTGTTTGGCGCCGTGCAGGTGAGCGCCACAATCAGGACTGCATACGACCGAGGCACACAGGGCCAACGCCCCTCATCATGGTGTGGGGAGCGATCTCCTACACTGGCCGTACACCTCTGGTGATCGTCGAGGGGACACTGAACAGTGCACGGTACATTCAAACCGTCATCGAACCCATCGTTCTACCATTCCTAGACCGGCAAGGGAACATGCGGTTCCAACAGGACAATCCACGTCCACATGTATCCCGTGCCACCCAACGTGCTCTAGAAGGTGTAAGTCAACTACCCTGGCCAGCGAGATCTCCGGATCTGTTCCCCATTGAGCATGTTTGGGACTGGATGAAACGTCGTCTCACGCGGACTGCACGTCCAGCACGAACGCTGGTCCAGCTGAGGCGCCAGGTGGAAATGGCTTAGCATGCCGTTCCACAGGACTACATCCAGCACCTCTACGATCGTCTCCATGGGAGAATTGCAGCCTGCATTGCTGCGAAAGGAGGATATACACGGTACTAGTACCGACATTGTGCATGCTCTGTTGCCTGTGTCTATGCGCCTATGGTTCTGTCTGTGTGATCATGTGTTGTATCTGACCCCAGGAATGTGTATATAAAGTTTCCCATTCCTGGGACAATGAATTCACGGTGTTCTTATTTCAATTTCCAGGAGTGTAGTATTGTATCATAATGCAGATGAAAATCACCACTGAGAACGTTGTCACCAAGAAGCCGTGACTGATGCCATGCCAGATACGGGCTTAGCTTATTCGAACCCCAGTAAGGGAATAAATTTTCAGCAGCCAGTACCTGCACAACATAGCGGGACATAGGATGGTGGAAGATTATTAATTACTATATTGTTAACCATAGGTATGGTTTATAACGAGTGGCATTTTTTTTAACTTATGGCTGTACGTCTCGTCGACGTCGAGGTTATTACGGCGGGATGGGACTGGGGACAAGGAACGGGAAGGATTTCGGCCATGGCCTTTTATAGGAAGCATTCCGGCACTCGCCTGAAATGATCTGAGGAAACCATGAAAACACAAATCTGGATGCCCGGACGGAGATTCGAACCTGCATCCTGCTTAATACAAGAACAGAGCGTGGCATTGTGTACTGAGCGTAATAAAATGGCATTGCCGGTGCTAATTTAAATTTATTCTTGTAATAGTGACGTTAAAAATGGCAGTCCACTTGGTATCTTGCAGAAGAATAATTCTGAACAGTTACCCGGTACCCTTCGCCTTCTTTCATCTCTCTAGCACATAGCGACAGCAATCATAGAACGCATCACTGAACACATAAAAACACTTAATGTAAGGGAGCGTCCATAAACTACGTGTCTTGGTCTAGAGGGGGGAGGGGAGGGGTTGGCTGGAAAGCTACGCTCAGTTACGTGAGGGGGGGAGGGGGAATTCTGAGCCAGGGCACGTAGCTTACCATTCATCTTATTTGTCACAGTTGAAATGAGGTACAGAATACTCAACTGCATATGAATATTAATTTCAGTCATTTAATTATCTCCGTATGTAATTTACTATAGTCTGACAAGAGAAAACAGTACAAAATGTCTTCTGGAAAGGAAAACGTTACGCGCTACGTGGGGTGGGGGCAAAAAGCCACGTCCGGATACGTGGGAGGGAGGGAGGGGGGGGGTTTCACAGGAGGCCAAAATGGAGCTACGTGGTTTATCGACGCTCCCTAAGTATATCACAGAAATAAATTGAAAACCACCGTCGTTAAATTTCCACTTTGATTTACTAGGGACGCTACCAGCCAACGCATGGGAGAACGAATATGTCACGCTATTTGAATGTAGGTGTGACCATCAAAAACAAGTACCCATATAGAAAAAAGTAGATTACTGAATATCAAAGTCAGAGTAATTGAATTTTTTTACATGCGATCATAATTCATTTTATAGCATCAATGTTGATTGATACTAGATTTTATATTAAGTAATTTAAAAATCATTAGCAGCATTTTTTAGTAAATACATTGTATACGCAGCACTTGATCGTTATCACTAACATTTAGTACCTCCTCTTCTCCATGCACTACAAAAGCTGCAGGAGGTAATATTGTCAGTCAGGCATTCCCATGTCAGTTGTGTGAACGAGATCTTACAGAATGCTGTGTAAAAACTTGTCTATGTGGATGATGAAACGAAGGAATATTATAGAATTCACACCAGAGTAGTAGGAAGAGTGCAATGGGATTGGTCTATTTATTGAATGAGAGTTGACGGAAAACCGCTGAAGGAGAACTGATGGGTCAAGACTCCTGTGGTATGAACACATGAAGAGTTTTGAAAGGATGTTAAAAAGATTGTATAATTTGAAATTGAATGAAAAGAAACTTCGCAGAAAACCATGGAGTAGATGTAGAAAAAAAAGAGTTTGCAAGGCAAAAGAGGAGGACAGTTGGTGAAAAAACATAAGTCTCTGGAAAGGACTGTGTTCTTGGCTGGTGGCAGACCTCACCAAAGGCTTGGACTGTCCAGAATGTTGATGAAATAAATGGTTTTTTTTTTGGTGTAATTTGTGCTTTTAAGACAAAATCACTCCAACAAATAGTGAGGCAATTCACGTGGTGGCAAACTTGTGAGCTATACTCATAGATTTGCAAAGACTGACGAAACTGTCAAGTTAAGTGTTTTTTTGTCGGCGGCTAAAGTAATTAGAGGCGGGATGGGACTGGGTACAAGGAACGGGAAGGAATTCGGCCATGGCCTTTTTGAAGGAAGCATCCCGGTATTCGCCTGGAGTGATTTGTGGAAACCATGGAAAACCCAAATCTGGATGCCCGGACGAGGATTCGAACCCGCGTCCTCCCCAATGCGAGGCCAGAGCGTTAACCGTTCACCCACCACGCTCGGTATCAAGTTAAGGAAATGTAGAAGTGGACATACCATTTGTTTCTTACATATTTAAGGTACTTCTTCGTGCTCCTCGGACATATGGGTAAATGGCGGTAGACCTTGTTGCTCAAATCTCAATAAAATTTACTATCACGAGGAGGATAATATGCTATGGATAAAAAACAACGACACACATTTAGCTGAGGAATTTCACATTTTCACAGGTAGAGTCGCCTATTCATACTGAGAATCAAGTGTGAAAGAACGATGGCGATGCGTTTTGTTCTTGGTTCGATAAATAAGCGTTTGACTGCTTGTCAGGGGAGTGAATCGACTGCCCGGGTTTCTATAGCAGACAAGTCCAACTGTTCTGCCTGCTTGCAGTCTCTCTCACAACGCTTTTTATTTTAATTCCGCGATACAGTTTTTAAATAAGGGATGTCAGTCGCTGAAACGGGTACCTGGCAACACGCAGAATGTGTAACTGACGGCACAAAAGATTGTAAAGAAGGTCGAGCTATGTAATCCAGCGGTGTTCCGTGAAGCACCATACAGGGTGCGGCTTTTTTTACAGTATGATTATCGGCTTTAGAAACCCATTATATCTTTACAATTAGTTGTTCGAAAGTGAAAAAAATTTGGTGGTATTACTGAGTCGACTGTCTTACCCTCTTCAATCGTTTTGATGGTTATTTATTTCCTTTTCTTTTTTTTGATGAATTCAACCTACAGAGTATATGGAACAAAAATGCATAGTTAAGTGTTCAAAGTCTTCAAGATTGTGTACTTGGTTCAGCAGCTTGGAAGTCCGTGTCACAAACACGATCCAACTTGTTCCCAGCATCATCTCGGAAGTAAATTTATACATATGTAAAAACCTCGACTTAGATTATAGCTCTCGCTTTTACTCTGTGGACATTCTTAAGCATCACCAGTTGTGAGATTTTTTTTTTTTTTTGCTGTCGTCAGTCTTTAGACTGGTTTGATGCAATCCTCCATCCCTTCCTATCCTGTGCTAACCTCTTCATTTCTACATACCCCTTACAATCCACGGCCTCAATTATCTGCTTCATATATTCTAATCTCTGTCTACCTCTACAGTTCTTACCTTCCACTGTTCCCTCCACTAACAAATTAACCAATCCAGCATGTCTCAAAATTTATAATTTATAATTTAGAATTTATAATTTCGATATAGTAGTTGAAATTCACTATTGCACACCCATTATTTGCTATATCAATGCATTTTACGTGGATACGAAGTTATCAAGTTGTAATATGCGATTCCAATTAAATGATGCCGTTTAGAAGAAGCCGAATTACATAAACGAAATACGCGAATGATAAACTGAAAGTGTAGTTCAGATTAGACAAACACCACTAAGATAAAAATCATGAAATGTAGCATAAATGGTACTAATAACAATATATTAAGTATAAAAAAGAATCAGATATAGGGGAATTCTGTTGTTTAAGAAGTTGAATTTCACCTTATGACAAAAGAAGAAACGGTACCAAAAGAAAACTACCACTGACGAAAAGTACCTTCTTCAAAAGAAGAAATATTCTAGCTGGAAATGCAGACCTAGGCCTGAGAAAGAAGATTCGTTTTTATGTTTCTTTATTACAATCCTTAAACGAAGATACCCTTTAAAGATTTGAGTGAACAATAAGTAATTAAACAGCACGCAGAATTTAAATTTCTTTAAAAAAAAAAAAACCATTATAAACATTGATCGGTTAAGCTCTTTGTGCGAGGTTAACTCATTGAGCCCCACATAAACATTAAGCGTAATAATCGTTCAGGAGTTTAACATGTGATGTAAGAATTAATTGTGGTTCTAAGTGAAAATTTTTCTAGGTCTGTCTGATCTGGTGCCCAGAGAGTAGTAAACGGCTCTTGGCACATTGGGAAGATGATGGCAGAAACTTTGTGTTTGGTCTTGAATAAACTGTGGATGGTAGGCAGGTCTAGTTCGCGATGTAGTGGGTAATTGGACGAACCATGGAGCATCGACGGAGATGCGCAAGATTTTGTTTTGTAGCGATTGTATCCTTTTGATTCCGCTGTCAGCTGCATCTCCACAAAATGGACAGGCGTAAGTAATTAGTAAGGCGGTGTTGAGGAGGATAGTGATGTTGCTTTTAAGAAAAGCTTACTGTTGATTGGAGGATATAGGTTATTGAGCCGGGAATATGCGAGGTTGAGTTTGGAGTTGATGCGGGCGTTCCAGTAGGCAGTCTAGATGCACTCCTACGTAGGTATTTAACTGGCTCGTCTTGGCATTTCCATTATACAGGTGTGTTGCTGATAACAAACTAAGTAGGTGGAGTACGGCGTCGGAGAGTGAAGATCATTTGTTTTTGCACTTATATGTGCTCAGTGCGATACGCCACAATTTCAACCAGTTCCTAAAACTGGAAAAGAAGTTTCTGATACACAGCACTGTACTTAAATGAAGCTTGACCTTGGAGGATATCAATAAGAAGGAAACATTAACCATTTGAAGATCGCTGCTATTGAAGAATATTTAAAATAAAATGGAAAGATAAAATACTAAATTAATGTATTTTGGAAATAACAGGTGGGGGAAGAAGTTAGTGGAACGGTATCACAGAAAGATGAGGCAGACTGGTTGTCACGTTTTAATTCATGTGGTATTGGTTAATTTGCTAGCGGAGAAAAGAGTAAAAAAAAATGGATTGTAAAAGAAACAAAGATTATAATACATGAAGAAGTTAAACTGATGATGTAAGTTGTAAGTGGTATATTAAGATGAATAGGTTAGCTCAAGATAGGAAGAAATCAAACCAGTCGAAAGACTGATGACCGTAAATTGCATTAAATTAATTAAAATGCATCAATTTTACAGATTATTCCGTTTTTAGGATCAAAGACAGACACCTGAAGACCGTCTGTTTTTATCATCTTATTGTAAAACAATCTAAACCTACGATGTTTATTTTTCTAAACTTTTTTGGAGACATTTCTAAAGCATACGTAACCCTTATTTCAAAAGTAAGAGATATAGTTCTTCTAGAAATATATTTTCATTTTCATGCTTTATAAATTCCTTTTTATATACTTGATTATTATCGGCTGAGATCACGTAACCTTTAATTCAATTCCCGCTCTTGTTGCCACTAAACATTTGCCCAGCGGGATTCTTTAAGAAAAGGTATCTTTTGTTTCCAAGTAGAAAGTTGCTGTTTTCTAACTGCGGAAAAATCTGCGAACTGAAATTGTTTGTTGTGTCGCAATGCGTTGCTGCTGATTGGTCAGTATTTCACAATGCTAGCTCGTGGCACTGCAGCAGGGCGCTCATTAAAACTGGACGGTTTCCGACTGCTACAAGGGTCCAGCGATAAACGATGCCCTATGAACTCTCAACAGACCAGACCGATCGTTGGTGCAACAAGCGCAAGTTGATATTTCTACTGGTGAAACGCCCAGCGGTCCAAAAGTGCCTTAGATGTTGCTAGGGTTGTTGAGGTCAATTGTTTCTTTCTTTTTTTAGTTCGAAGTAGCACAAAAAAATATTGTATGATTTGATATTGTAGCAGTAAAATCTAAGGTCAGCAAGGCAATCATCCTGTCAAGGAAAGGTTATGAAAATAAGTTACTCTAAGCGAGAGAAGTTACTGTTGCCATCTAGCTACGGATTGTGTAAGTTCTGTACTAATGTGTTTTGTGCTTATTTAGATATTGGAGATCATCTCAGAATTTGACTGAATTATTGCGGAATTCTGAATTAAATCTGTAGGCAACATGATCGCAACAGGATATAAAGTCGAGTCAGTCGTATCAATATACCAACATCTTAACGTAAAATTTGGTATAGATACAAATCATTATAATAGTCTTATCTAGATCTCCTTCAAACGCGTTATTTTAATTTAAATTTCCAATTATTCAACAACTGGGCCTCCATCATAGAGCAACAAAAACATAGGTCACCCCATATATCGTAGCAACCATTTTATTTCTTCCGAAAATTTGTCAATGCTGTTGTATATGCACTTGAAAGCCTCCTAGAAAGACTATCGAAATATGGCGTCATTGAAGAGGGTAGGTAACAGCCGTGCAGTGCACCGGGGCCTCTACGCTCAGGGGGCCCACAAGCATACCTCTGGGCGCCCCAAAGTGATCCTCCGGGGGGCTCCAAGAACAGTTCAGAGGCCCCACAAGCCGTCTAAGGGAGCCCCTGAGACACAGGAAGTCCCTCACTAAGGGCCCTCTAACTGCTCAGGGAGACCCCAACTACTGCTCAGGGGGCCCTAAGCACAACTCAAGGGCCCCATCCTCAGCTCAGGGGGCCCTTACCAGCAACACAAAGCAAAAAAAAAACGTCGCCCATCTGGCCTGAGGGCCCAAAATATTTTTTGCACCGGGGCCCTTGTTGACCTAGCTACGCTATTGGTAACAGCACACAACAAAGTCTATCGGGTTTGCTCGAAGATCGTCCATGGGTGTGTGTGTGTGTGTCTAAATGACTATGATTTCATTCTTGAAATGAAGTACTCGTTTCATGGAAAACGCTCCGCAGATAGAGATAATCGTGATGGAGTTTCTATGATAGGTGGTTCACGCTACCCAGCGAGCGCTATTAATGCCATCTCCATAATTGGCAGACAACTGTGGATATCCTGAGCGACTACCTCGGAGTCTACCGTATATTATTGTGTTCATCTTGTAATGCACTAAAAATAAAAATCGCTGAGCCCAATGGGTGAGTGACTAAGGCTCAGGTATGACATTCAGAACGTTGATATTCTGATTTCTGTTTTCCAAGATTTCCCGAAATTGATTGCAGAATATCTTTTTGGTTTGTTAGTGCCGGTAGCAGCTATACTGCGACTCCATCTTTCGCGATGTTTCAAAGGTACAACATGGATGTCATGTTTTATGTTAAAAACCTTGTATTAGAACTACAATTTAGACAAAGGTATAGTAACTCAAACAAACAACTTTTTGAAGTGAAAATATTTTGGGCGCGGCACGTAGAAATTTGTAAACATTAAGCTTCAACGCGCATGTTTCCGCAATGTTTTCCGCATGCGCAATTCACGTTCTGCACTATTTACAACAGAGGGAATGAGATATTTATACTTTAAAAAATTATTTTAGTTATAAGTCAGAAATCTGCGTTTAAACCGTCATTAATCACAAACTTAGAAAATAGTTATTAACGAAATTGCAAGAACGGTTTTCACATGATTTTGTCCTAGATGGTCACCAATATAAAGGCTCTAAACACAAAATACAGACTAAGGCTCGATGCAATCCTCTTTAGTAAGATGCTTTGTGCCTGGAGACTGGGCTCACCTCAATGGATCGGCAACCTTCGGCGACTTCTCGATAATGCCCGAAGTGTTAGCTACACTCACTGCCACCACAGCGCTGCTTGACTAACCAGGAAAATTCAAATGTTAAAACAAGTGCAAATTCAAAATAAATAATTTAATTTGATTTTATTTGCACTTATAGTGTTAAAATAAAATGTAATTGCGGTGCCAGATAAAAGGTAATTATCTAGTATGGAAGTAACTGCATAAAAATACGAAGAGCAGGGATAAAAAAAAATTAATGCAATGCAATAGCACGTTAACGAGTTACAATTGTATGTTCACTTAAATTTACATGTTTATTTACGACAATTAGACGCAGAAATTCATGTAAGCAGAAGGGCATTCAATGTTTACCTTTATTTTTGCAGAATCAAATTTATTATAAAATCGGAGAAAGTTTTATACGAAACATACGTAACCTTGAGACATATCAATCAAATAAATAACAGTTACCCGTTTTTTAAATTATATTTTCCGTCATTTAAAATAAAATTCATTTATTTAAAAAAAATCATAGCTAAATACTCCAAAAACGTAACCAGAGTATGGAGCTCATATCACGAAAAATGTAATTAAAACTAATCGTTATTCGTTTTTCATTAGAAACTTTTCCAGAATACATTCCTACTACCGCTGTAAGTTGCCAATTTTTGACGGGCGTTAAAACTAGTAGTCTATAATCTAGCAAGCTGTGCTTTAACTTTTTAATAATTTTAATTTGTTTATGAGATTAACTGGAGAAAGTTCGTATTTACTATAAAAAATTCTATAAAGATGGCATGTTTCGTCCAGTCGACTGCGAAAGAAACATAAAAAAAATTGACTGCAAAAATAAACAGTTCAAGGTGTTTTATGCGTTGTTCATTTATGCCGACCATCTGCCAGCTAAATAATAGGGCTAAAATAATATAGTTGTGCAATTCGTGTACATTAACGATCTTGATCAAATGTACCGACAGACTGCTCTTGATAACAACATCTATACCTTCACTCTGAGCTGGTGGCTCAAGGTCATGATCTTGCGTATATACACACTGATACATACACTGGAGAGGTAGTTTCATTATTTCTGTACCGTCAGAAATACCCCTACGCGCCAGCTCTGAGCATCACAGCGTGAGGTCCATAATGGAAAGTGAGCAGCGTGTCAGCCACCGGAAATTTGGCGATACCTCTACGTAACGGCTCCGTCCATTATGTCTGTGAGAAAACAATAAGAAGGAGTAGCGGCTGGATGACAGGGGGCCAGAGCGAGCCATCTGGCGCGCGACCGACTCCGCTATTATCTCTGCCGCCGCGCCGCTCGGCATTTAGCACGCCTCTCACAAACCCAACCGAAATATTAGCTACATTGTCTCCCGCCCACACGGCCCAGCTGCCGCCTATGACAGATTAAGGCCCTGACGTTGCGAATATTAGTTCTGTAATGGCGGCAGGTCTGTCATCACGCCACCTGCCCCCGACACGGATCACTGGTTCGTAGTATTAACGGTACCACTGTGGGTTTTAGGGAACTAAATAATGGACTTTCTACTGTGCAGCCGGGCAAGAAAAGATCGCTTCCCTTGGAACTCAGTAGTGGAGTTCAAGGTGCTTGATGCGATGTTGATTTATGGTGAGCGAGATTATGCCACCATCCGCCGGCTAAATAATAGGGCTTAAATGATATAGCTGTGCACTTCGTGTGTGTCAACGAACTTCATTAAGTCTCAAGCACCGTCAGACCATTGTTGATTACAACTATACCCTGTTCACTCTGAACTGACGGCTCAAGGTAATGTTACCGTGGCTCCGCTCCTCACCTCATCACACCCTCCCTTCCTATTTCTCCGAGCTTACCATTATATCCCTGTAGGCGATGGCAAAGTTCCTCTTCTTACTGAACGGGCTATAGTTTGAATGATACTAGCAAATCTTAAAGGTATTGCTTTACTTTCTAGCAATTTAGACTGCCAGTTACTACTTGCTTGGATATTCCCATCATCCACAACATTATCATGCGATTTTCTGTCGGAGGATGATACATTTCTTTGGAGCAGGATCAGTATGCTTGATGTAACGTAAGTTTTACTAGTTCGCTGATAGGCAATATTGTTCGAAGACGTGCTCTGTCGTCATCCTCAAGTCCATTACCACCGCTGCGACAAACAGAACCCTAATGCTGTTTCCTAACGCCAACGCGCTTATATAGCATGGTGCTCACTTAGTTATCCATTTATCAATCGATCAGAAATATCTTGAATTGTAAATTAACTATATTGGCGCAACTTACCTGATTACTCTACCACTTGCATTTAAGAATTCTGCACCCACACATACAAATGTGCAATGCTTTTAATTGTGTAAACGCGTTTCCATTTACCGTTTTGTTACTATTTCATGGTTTGTCAGCAGTAGATTTAAACGCAGGAACAGTACTGGAAAGAAACGGCCTGTTTTAGTCAAACATTCACGTATTCGCGTTAATTTAAGAAATCACAGAAAAATTTACTTTATTTTTGCTTATGGTTTTACGCCTCGCCGACGTCAAGTCATTAGAGGCGGCAATGGGCTGGTGGTCAACGAATGGGAAGGAATTCGGCTATAGCCTTCTAAAGGAACAATCCCAGCATCTTCCTGGAGTGCTTTTGGAAAATTGTGGAAGATCCAAGTCTGGATGATCGGGACGGGATTCTAATCAGCGTCCTCCCGAATGCGAGGTCCAACATGCTCGGTGAAAAATGTGTTAACCAGAGATAAAAATCTTGCAATTTCAGAAGCATATATCAGCAAAAATACTCTCACATCTTTAGAATCGAGGAAGTATAACCGGTCTGTAATGATTTTTTGGCTTTTTCGCTTCTGAAGATACATAAACGCTTTTCAGATAGATATTCTACAGATATTTGTTTCATACATCATTGCTCCTCACTACTTTTTCGCAAGAAGAAATGACAGATAGTGCACCGATTGTAGTTTTCACAACTTCTTTCCAAAAGAATTTTCAGTTCCTGAGAATAATTAACTCTTAAAACTGATAAATTATGATTTCCTTGTTTTATTTCTCCAACGTATAGCAAAGTCCCTGTATTTATCCGAGAAAGAATTCTGAAATGTCATAATCTGTACTGCTTGTCTTTTACGAGAGTTTTATCGGCAGCTTTGAGCTTTATATGCTTTCCTCCTTTTGCCTGGGTCGAGAAACAATCAGTGTCCGCATTTCGCTTGCATCTAATCTTCAAAAGCTTACCCATCACTATAAGTCTGATCACTTCTTACGAGACACAGTCCTTGTTAGCGAATCGTAGATGATGGAGATGAGATATGGATAGTGGGAACGGTGACTGGTACGTGTCAGTGCGAAAGGGGGGGCAAAAAAGACGTGGGAAAGGCTGTAGTTTTAGGACCGGGAGCACATTGACAAGCAGTCCTGTCTAATCGAAGTATTTGGGAGTTGCACAGCGCGACGTTTGGATGCCACCCAGGATCGGTGGGCCGTTCCCACGCGCATGCGCATACCGAATGACGGACAGGCCGCGAGATGCAAATCGCTGGCCCGCCATTGTGCGTCTCGCCCCGCGCGCATACCCAATTGGCTGCTTATCAGGGACCCCGCTGCTAGCTGTTTATGGAAACCGTGTCCACACGCATCTCGCAATACATTCCTACCATGCGGAATTCAAACCACTAATGTTGCGATAGATGCTGCTTTTCGTATTGCGAGGACGATCTACACTAATATTGTACATATTGTATAAAATCTGTTTGCTACGTTTTCACGGCTATACGGGTAAAGCGATCTTGATGAAATTTGACAAGGAAATACTGTGTATCATTAGAAAGGACATAGGATACTTTTCCCGGGATAAATAACATATTTTGTCAGGAAAAATTGAAAACTAACCCAACGTTGACAGACAGGTGGATAGCGTGTTTAAGACTCTGTAAAGTTGTATCGGTCGTTCAGTCTTTGTTTCTCTCGCATTCAGTTTGTGTAGGTTCTGTTCATAAATTTCATGTACAGACAAAACATATTATAGAAAATAAATGTAGATATGCGCTGCACCAGACTATTATTTTTTTGTTGACCGTTAGTTCGGACCTAAAAGTATCAGTATAAAAGTATCATTTAAAAATATGTTCTAGTTCTAAATAAATAGCACCTTAAAAAAATGTTTATTCGATAAGTATATGGCAAAATATAATTTATGACTACTCTTCAATATAGGGCCCCCACAGATTTTTTTTTTCCATTTCAAGCAGTTTCAAATTCCTTCTTCATAAAAATTTGTTGCGAAAGTACTTAGCCAATATCGCACGAAGTCATTTTTGATAGAAACATTTATTCAACTATAAGTTTTTGAGCTATAAAAAATAACAAAACTCACATGGTGACAAATCTGGAGTATAAGGGTACAAATCTGTACAGCCATACTTCCAGTTTCGCTTGTGTACCAACAACATTGTGAGGCCAAGATTTACCATTTAATAACAGGACGCTACAGAACCAAACCATTCGTCTTTTGGCCCGATAGGCCTTCTAACTTTTCCCAAGGGTTTACAGTAAGACAAACGTTGTTTTTTGGTCAGAAATTCGAGGTAGACATCTTTATCTATTCCAGAAATTAATGAAGAATTTCACTCATTATAACTTTCTGATTTGCCTTCAGCATTCTTGCACCCAATTAGAACCGATTTTGGATGTAAAACCACCCAATTTCTAACGATTGTCTGCTCACTTCCACGATTTATTCTCATTATCGGTGCGTCTTAAAGTTCGTTCTACAAGGCTGTACGTTAAAGAACAGTCTCAGACCTTCGTAGCACACATGAGGCTTTCAAAGTGTATCATTACCAAACTGTTTGCCATCCGAGCAAAATTTTTAACTCACCTGTTGTCTGTTTGTTTGAAGAAGTCAAAATAATTGTATTTCCGGAATTTTTAACTTGCAATTCTTAAGAGATTTTTCAAAATCGATACCGTTTTTAGAATAAAGACTGGATGATAAATTCTGATACCGAGTTCTCTTTACACATTTTTTTTTATTCTATTCATAACAACAATAAAAGTGAAATGCGATGTGGTGAATAAAACCACAAAACTAAGTTTTTAATAATTAAATATTATTTATTGCAAAATACCACAGAAAAAGGTCAGTCATTAAGGAACAGGTTAGATTCTTTGAGTGGGTTAGTGTGGTGGGGGAAGATTGAATTTCTGGCACAAAACTTCGTTGCTAATTTGGCTTCTACAGTGATTTGAGCCGAGAAGAATTTGAAGATTATGTAAATACATATTTAAAACATTCTTATCTTTCTAAATTATGGTTCAAATACCGATTACGTCGAAGCTGTATTTTCATTGGTCTATGGCACTTGGTAAGTGATAAAAAATTACATCTTGTTTCTATAATATCTGTTGTTAACACTTAATTCTGTTGGATATGCATAATCATTTGGGTCCAGCAATCGGGAGGACGTGATTTCGATTATTGTTCAGAGTTATGTTCCCCACAGTTTCCAGAAATCCCTTCGCTATCGGAATGTTTCCTTATAATTTTTCTTCCGCTCAATCAACCGCTGCAGGTGTGCGTTTACCGTTCGGACTAGGCATCAGATAGGATACGAATTAAAGTTCCCGATTAGGCCTCCTAAATTATTTCAGTTGCTCTCTCGCCGCCCCCCCCCCCCCAACCCTCCACTCCCCCCCCCCCCCACCACCCATCCCCGCCCCTCGGCTGCTCTCCCAGTCATTATAACCGCGATTTCTAGGAGATGCTAAATTTTAGGATATTAATCACTGTAAGATATCTGAAAATCAGTGTTTGACGTTTTGAACTTTTTCCTAACAATCTGGAGCGCAATTCTGTATCAAGCGTGATGGGTGAATAGTCTTGTGTTCGAGAGGACTTGGCTTCGAATCCCCGTCCGGCCATCAAGAGTTGATGGGTGCGCAGACTTTCGTGGTCGTTATCTTGGCTGTACGGGTGTAACCGCGTCAATTTATCGAAACCTAATGTTTCGGCCATCATTTTGTGGTGCCACCTCCTTATATAGGTGACACCTGTTCCAGCCGTGACATTCCTCTGAAGAAGGCCGCAAAATGATGGCCGAAACTTTAGGTTTCGATAAATTGACGCGGTTCAACCCGGACAGCCAAGATAACATCAAGGTGAGTTTTCCATTGTTTCCCGAAATCACTCCATACGAATGCCTTCAAAATAGTCATAGCCGAATTCCTTCCCGTTCCTTGCCCCCACTGCTTTCCCGCTTCTAATGATCTCAACGTCGACGATGCAAAAAGAGAGAGAGATAACGCAATTTTGAGATTCTAACCGAAATCTTTGGTTGAAGAAGTCACACGGACGTTACGTTTCTGAGAATAGTGCGTCAGGTTGGCAGTCAGTGGCCTGGCCGAAGGGCAGCGTCGAGTTGGCCGGAAGAGCCGGCGGCAAGGCCGCGCAGTGAACACAGAAAGTGTTTCACGGCGCTACACGGCGCACCACTCCGACGCGCGCACCTGTTGCTCGTCGCTGCCTGCCAAAGTGACTACTCCACGCTCGCCGCAGTTTACTCAAGCTCTTATAATATTCTCATCAAGTCTGTGAAAGCTAACTGATCACATCTTTCCCACCGTAACAACACCGTGGGAAAGGTGCATAAGAAATTCTGAAGATGAGTTGCACTCAAGACTTCCAGTTTAAAATTATGTTGTTTTTTTTTACCAATTGTTATGCATTTAGATGTCGATAACCATTTAGATTTTGGTAACGATTTTAACTAGTTTATCATAATTTAAAATTTGTGAATAAGTAAAATATCTCACAGATTCTCTTTCAGTTCTAAGCTACTTTTGCATATCTCTCACCTCATGAATATACCCTATCCACTTAGAACTCAAGGTCATATTGCCGAGGCCTTGCTCCTCATTTCACCAACCCCTCCCTTGCTACCTCTTCGAGCTGACCGCGAGTGCGAAATTTACCCTTAGCATCTAAGCCTAAAAACAGTGAATGGGAATAGAACAGTGACGTTGAGCCGCCACTATTAACTGAACGCGCTAGAAGGTTATTTTACAGAAATAATGTAAAGTGTGTTCATGTTTTTGTGTTCGTTCTGGTCCTTCTGTCTTCGTCTGTGGTAAATAGTGGGATATTTTCACTATCCTTCCTTACTTCCATTGGGTAACAGTAGTTTTACTGTCACTGTTATTGACTGTTAAAGAAATATTGAATTCATCTTAAAGGTTAGCTGATAACTTCTATATTTTTGGAGCAGAAATTAATCTATTATCGATATTAAATCGCGTGGCCTGGTGGTTCAGTATTAAAGGAATCTGACAGGAGATTTCAATGTGCCAGGATCGAATCCCCTTCTCGCTGGGGATTTTCATAGGCCCTTAAACCAACCTTCTCCACTGACACAGCTTGTTGTGTATTGTGAACTATGCCAGAAAGTTTCGTGGATCGGATTAAAAGTTAAATTTTAGGTCCCTTTTACGCAGTAGGATTACTGGGCTGTGTTAGATGAGGTAAGGGGGCTTCCATAAAAATTAATTACGTGAGTTGTTTTTCCGGATTTCCGGACTCCCCTGCCCCCCCCCCCCCCCCTCTCTGGTGAGACCCGGTCCGGGAGACACCCCCCCCCCCTTTACAAGTCGCCCTCGCAACTTTTTGTAGACCTTTATTCAGCCTTCCAAAGCCGATTACACCCCAACTTTTCGACGAAAAAAACACCTAAAATCGACTTTCGCGTCATTTGTACATTTTTTTTTTTTTTTTTTTTTTTTTTTTTTTTTTTTTTTTACCTCTACAGTCCAACAAAAATTTCCAAAACCATCTCACGTTAGATTTCCGTTGACTCCCCCTCCCACTTGGTGAGATTTGATGAGATTTCGCGGGAGCCTTCCCCCCCCCCCCTATTTCACCTCACGTAATTTATGGACGCCCCCTAACGACGAATGGAACTGACCACCCTACCTATAATGACAAGCTAAGTATACTTCCTTCGGTATGATTCAACAAATATTCGGGTTGAATATCAAGAAAAACTAACTATATTAGTTCATAGATTGGTTGGATGCCCCCGAAGGTGGCATACTAAACCACTGTGTCAGGGGTAGGACAGCCAGTTTCTCTCATCTGGGACCTACAGTCTAACGTGGAATCCGAAACACGGAACGTCCTGGCGTAGCTCATGATACACATCTCTTAAAAATTCCTCCCTCACCGAGGTTTGAACCCGAGACCGGGGTTAGAAACTTTTGAATGCAAGCGCCTTCACCACTGAGCTACCAGAATCTAGAAGCTGATGTTAAACCACCTATCATAATAATTAACTTTACGTTGAAACTGATCTGTAAGCAAAAAACACGTCAGTAGTTTCACGGACGTCTTGTTTCGCTCTGAATGCGCTATAAAAAGATTAGTTACGGAACGGTGTCAGAATCTCCAACGCACACAGGTTCTACAGGGAATGATTTACCGTCGAGCACCAAGCGGCTGCTACAACTTTATGTACCGCCTCTGATTATTTATTGAGCACGTAGGAAGGCTTTCTTATATGATCCAAACATTTATTGATATTCTGAGAAATGAATAAGGAGCGCTCGTTAACCACACTACAAACAATTACGGCTGTCTTGTAAATCAAAACGGCACCCAGAGACAAAGCCTATTGTGTAGTAAGCTTACTCGAAGATACCAGAAAGTAGAGTTGTACGCACACCATAGATGAAAAGTATGAGAGTTGCTGGAAAAGGAAAATGAGCGTCACTTTTTTGTTATATTGTACAGTACCAAAACCCAATAGGACGCTTTCGTTTTAATGAATTATTTAACGCAATAGATTAGTTCAGGTCTCTTGATATATGTGTAAGACTATAAAGAGGAAGGTAATGCACAGGTGGTATTTTAAGTTTTTTCTGTTACCAGTCTCTATATTAGTTAGACATAATCCTCCAACCCTTCCTATGCAGCGCTAATCTCTTCATTTCCACATATCCTTTACTTCTTATCTAATTTAATGAGGAAGACGAAAAATGCCTGGTATTAATACAAAAATTTTGGCATTTCATCATTTCAATTATAAATGCATGTTCACTTTTAACGAAACCTATGATATAATATATATTATTTCTAATAAATTTTTTTATGATTATCAATTTACCTCCTTTGAAACCTAACTGAAATCGATATGAGATATCATTTTAAAGATTAAAGCTTCGTTTTGGAAAGAGCATACTTAAAGAAAGGATTTTTTTTTTTCGAATTGGATCCTTAAAGGGAAAAAGTATAATTATTTTACAAACATGTGGTATTTTCAGGAGCCATTTAACTTCTTTGATATCTAATCTAAACCAATAAATGAGGTCTAATTTCGAAGATTAAGGTCCAGGCTTTGGTAAAGTTTTATTTTAAGAAACAAATTTTTCTAAATTCAACCCTATTAAGGAAAATTATTAACTGCCAGGGTCACGGGTATGAGACAGATTAGAGACAATCTTCAAGGCTACGCTGGCGTCTTAAAGACTCATCGTGTTACCAGTAGATAGCAACAGCATATCTTACAGTCATATGGATATGCCGTGTTTGTTTTGTTCAGCTTAGGTATATTCCGGTGAGGTCTGTGACACCTCGGCTTCCGGGATATGATAGCTCCAAATTTTTGCGTAAAAGTAGAGGGCTGTAGGATAACATTGCTACTAATGAGTTATTTGTTCTTTCAATATATTATGAACCACCAATATCGCTATTTTTCGATTGTATTCACGAAACTTTCGCGTGGGTCAGTGTTTTGCTATTTTTGCACGGGGTCATCTAATCAAACATTATTATTTATGTAGCATGTAACATAAAGACGTTCTTTGAAATAGGTAGTAAGGTGTAATGTTATTAAGTATTATACAATTTATGATAGTACACAAATATATATTAGGTTTTTTTACACTACTGTAACTTTTTCCTTATGGTTTATGTCTCGTTGAGATCGATCTCATTAGAGGCGGGTGAAGATGGGAACATGACCTTTTGAAGGAACCATTCTGTCATTTGCCGGGCGGGGATTCGACCCGGTCCTCCCGAACGCAAGGCCAAAGCGTTGCTACTCACCCACCACGCTCGGTACACATTATTGTAATTCAAGCTACACAAATTTTGGTGTGATTTCTTGCCTCTTTCAACTCAGCCTGCATCTACATTAACAAGGCAGTTGGGTGTATCTTTAGTTACCCCCGTTCTACAGGGAAAACTGCGATACGGCGATTTGCTGAGAAAAGATGTTTAGAAGTAGCAGTACAGTGGCTGCACTTTTCCTACCGGATGTAACTTACTTTAAGCACCTTTAGGCTTACTGTTTCTAATTCGCGCTTTCGTTAAGTGCGCAGTCGCTCTACCGAAACGTCATTGTCGATGGAGGAAGCGGTGAATGGCTGACTAGAGACAACAGTAGACTAACGGACTAAGCCGTCGCCGCTTGTTGCCTTTGACGCCACCTTTTCTCTCGATCCCCGATCTGAAGAGCTCACTGTCCTGCGTTGTTGCCGCTTTCTCTGGATCGCTTCTGACCGTCTCTTTGTCCCCGCTTCATCTCCGTCACGACTGTCGTTTCCTCCAGCTGTTGTACTCGCTTCTGATACTTGTCCGCTATTTCTTATTGTTCTTGTTACGGCGTCCTTGATGTCCGAGGCTTGAGTGCTGCACGGTATTTTTCCAGCTGCCCTCGTGATCGTTTCTGAGGCGATGTTATTGAAAGTTAAACAGCCGAGTATTGCATTCCTGTGAGGTCGCGGTTTACGTCTGCCCCGGGGCATTACGTCATGTCGTCCAGTTGCTGCGCCATTGACGTGAACATCCTGCCATCAATCGGGGGACAACATCCTGTTTTGTGGCACTGCCTACGAGACTGGGCGCATAGTTGACGGGGACTGAGGGACAAAACACCGTCTGTTGGAGGATGCACATGTGAGGCCGTCAGTCGACAAGTAACAACAGCCGGCTATGGCAACCAAGTTCTTATCGCTAGGAATCTAATGTCCCACCCACAGTTAATTCAAGCATTGTTACTGATGTCACCTTGGCAGGCACCTGTTCCACAAAAGTTTAATAAAAAATTTTCTTCGATAAAATAATTTATCTACTTTGAGCGGCCTTGTGCCGCAGTGGTTAAGCCATCTGACTGGAGATCGAAAGGTCCCCGGTTCGAATCCCTGTTTCGGCGGGGTTTTCATAAGCCGTCAACCCGACCTTCACCTCTGGCACAGCTTACTGTGTAATGTGAAGTACCCCAGATTGCTACCGTGGCTCGGATTCGACATTAAACTGCAGGTCCTCTCTAAGCTAACAACCATCGTTGTAACACTGATATGTACACATCCACCGCAAATTCAAGCCAAAACAAAGGCTTAACGTGGTCCAAGTTTACCCAAACGAACATACATAGAATTAATTTTATTTACTCGTTCTGTTAATTAACCTTTACAAATGTATGTTGAGTTTGTTTTGCAGATTATTATTTATTAACAGTGACGGAGCATAAGCACCAGTGGAAATGTCTCTACATAACCACTTTTACGTTACCCCACATTAATTTATTCCAATCCCTGACTCTATTACCTACAAACGAAAATTCTTCCATCCCATGTTCTTTCAAGTTCTGCCACTAATTCGTCTCTCAATTTAGATCCAAGCTTCATTTCACCCATAGTGTGGGATGCTACCTCACGTACGTAATAGTTTGCTTAACCTGGATAAGCTGAGCTGGTTCTCAACCCGAAGGTTGGTTGATGCCTCCAGAGGGAGGGATACTATTCCGGGTATCAGAAGTAGAACGGCCAGTTCCTTTTCTGCTTACCTAACCTAACCCAACGCAACAATTACACTGGGTATAGGGGACCTAGAGTTTAATGTGGAATTCGAACCAAAGAAGCGTTCTAGCATACTTCATATTGCACAGCAAACTGTGCCCGAACTGAACATCGATCCAGGGCCTTTGAAAATCCCCGACGAGACAGATTCGAGATGGATACCTTTCGACCTCCACTGAGCTGCCAGATAGCTGAACGTCGATAAAAATATGGTAAATTCATACTTGTGATGTTTCTCATTATTGTTATAGCCTCCTCGGGAAGAAATCAAACTTTATTATTTATTCAGTTTATTGAATATTTAAATTACATATATATGCTTTACCATTTACGAATTATTACTTATTCTACTGGTTTTTTTCGTTTAGCATAAAATATCGCCATCTCCACCACTTTATTTATCAGATATTGCAACACGTGACCACCTGCAAAGGACGGCGAGGTTTAGTTACTAACAAATTCATATATCGACGATATTCCTCCTGAAAAAGCAGTCCTCAGAATTTGTAATCAGCAATTTGCTATGAATCCGGAAACAAATTTTATCAATTTTCTTACTTTTTTCTGATAAAATAATATTTGTAAAGTCATAACAGCAATCGCTTCAATATATAGAGACACAATACGGTCCACACTCAGACTACTTCAATATTTTATTACGTGAGGTAAAAGGAGTGTTGATTTTTGCTGTTCTTAGGTGAATAAAACTGGTTTAAATGATAAGAGTTTGATTGGTAGCGCATGTCGTGATTCCTGAGATACGTCTGGCTTAGCCGTCGTGTCAGTGAAGGTATCAACGAGGCTTGCGGGACACGATCGCGTGAGTGCAGATCCGCCGTGAAGGACGATCGGCCAGAGTTTCACGACCCGAGCGAGCGTCTACATTCCATTGCCCGGGCTGCCCGGCCTCAGAGGAACTAGCTAATAATAGAGTCACTAACCCACCACTTCCACAGACGAAGAAACAAATCACATTCGCTATAAACTTGATAATAATATCTTCACATAATCAGAGTTAGAATTCAAGTGACACACATGGCGAACGAGTCCGGCTCACGTGTAACAACGTTTACCCACAGCAGCAAATCTGAACTGGAAAACATAGCGTTAAGCAGGCTGAGAAGTGGTGCAGGCAGGACGAAGGATAGCCTAGCAAAATGGCTTTGTCTAGACCCAACAAGTATGTGTAGACGTGAGAAAAATTTACAACTCACCATCTATTTGTACGATTGCACACAGTGCCCACCAATTTGCACTTCGGAAGACCTCCTTAATGCCGGTGATATCGCTGAATTTAGTACCTTGATGTGGATTGCTGTACTTTTCTCTCTTTTAATTTTGGTTTCTCGTTAATAAATGATTGTGTGTTTTTTGTTCTGATCATTGTAACAGTAACGCTCTTAAGCACAAAATAAACCTTACATACTTTACTCTCGCAGCTTTAAATCCGTCTGTTTATTCATCCTGCCTAATACACGTATGACCTTATTAATATAGTAAGGAGGTATAGCTATAAGAATTATGGGTTCATCTGGATAGAAAATTATACTCTCCACACTAAGTATAGCATAGAATCAGATCCTGCAAAGAAACCTCCAGCTTTTAGTCCTGATTGATTTTATGTCTTATGTATGCTTGAGTGTGTAAAAAAATAGTATAAAATTACAGAGCCTCGTATTTTCTTTCTGGCTCACGGCTTTTACTGTCTATAGTATAATGAAAAGTGTGTGATATAGGCATGTAAATATTCGGTTCATATAATCGGTTAGGACCAATATTAACAATAAGTATTTAAAATTCAGTTCTCTTAAAGCAACTTAGACACAGGCATAAAACGTCTTTGTACTTGTTCATAAGCGAGATGTTTCCATGAGTATATTGTTCGTAAGTATTCTATGGTAACTTAAAGTTGCGAAGACCCGCTGATAATCTTATAAGTAACTGAGACACTAGCACAGACAGAGAACGTAAAAATAAATACACGACATCTCTCTGTAGATAATCTTATGATACAGTGTAAACATCATTGTAACAGTCTCCTTATGGAATTGCAGAACTGCTGTCGTACATAATGAGTGAAAAAATCAGAACTAATTAATCTGCGACTAAATTGCGACTCATTCATATAATGTTTTTTCATCACATTTATATCTTTTGTTTTTTGGGAAAAAAGAATTATTTGATACGAAACATATTGAACCTTTTGTATTGGTTACGTAGGTCTCGGAAGGAAACTTTAAGCTGAAGAAATATCTAATAATGATGTAGAAATAGGATACAACTTGCCTAGGCGCTAAAAGGTAGCAGTTGCATCCATTCAACGTAAGATAGGTCCTTAAGACATTAATAAGTCATCCAGCTGGACGCTGATTATGAAATAAAACTTCCGGCGTTCCTTGCAGTTGAAGCAAACGCCGGTTGTAAATATTTCGTTGGTGGTTTTAAACGTCCGCCGTTGGCAGTGTGCTCGCCATATGTCCGGAAGGAAGCCTAACCGCCACTCCTGTCGCCGGTGACTTCAATTACCTGCTCCCTCAGACTAACCTGTCCCGCCTATCACAAGAGCTGCAGTTTATCTACCTAATAACGATTCCTCCACCTGTCACTCACTCCTTCCAACAACGATAGATTTCTCATACGAAATGGTTTTTCCAGCGAACAACTCGCATGAATATCTGGAAGGAACAGAGATGGTATGATCGGTTCAGACAGTCATTCTCATTCTTTGAACTATAGGGATTATCAGCTAATTATGACTTTCTTTCCAAATTTAAATTTAACGAGCTGCGAATGATGTTGTAAACCCATATGTCCTGTTCATGGGAAGGAAAGTTAAATTAACTCTGAAGTCAATTCTGTTTTGGGATATACTATGATATGAATTTCCCCAACCTAGGATATCTATACGACATACTAGTATATCCAAGTAAAATATTGAATGAAATTTTTTGTCAGCTACAAATACGTTAACCGAAGCAATTTATATCTAAAAGCTCTGATAAAAGTTAAATTTTCTTGGCTGAAACAGTTCCCACACTCTTTGTATCTTGTGTTTTGTGCTGCTGTTTACAAATTTACAGTTGCTGGTACTAGCTTTGGAGGCTTGATTAACGGTATAAGTGGAATGAACATTACATACCGAATATAAAAAAGTAAAGATATAATTTCATGTTGTGAATCTGGTAAGAAAGAATAATACCAAACAGGTTTTCCTTTGACAACAATGCATGAGGGTGTTAACAGTCATGTATCTGTAACGTTGTTAACAACTAATATTTTTTTTTTTTTTTTTTTTTTTTTGCAATTAGACAGTTCTTGAGTTTTTCTAGAAATGTTACGAGAAATATAGAATCTTAAACTGAATCTTACAATACAATAGTTTAATTGTGTTATTTAATACGTAGATCTATTCTTTATGGAAGGAGCAATAGGACATTATATGTGTTTTAATGAAATTGTTATAGCTGTTATCATCTACCGTGAAACGTGACACAGTATAAATCTGTATGCTATGTAAAACATCAACTATGTATCAGTGACAGACGAAATTTTCTAGGGAAACTAGTCGAGTGAGAACGTTTGTATACCACGACGTTTATGTGGTCATATTCTCTGCCGCCGAAAAGTCGCGCTATTCAAACGTTTTCACTTAGGTAGTTTCCCGAGAAAATTTTAACTATATTCTTCGCAAAGAAAGTCTCCAATGATGTATTAGTGATGTCTGCGGCAAACACATTTTACCACGATTTTACTTACACATATTCAGCAAATAGAGACTCCACTTAACACACACACACTGTTCGTTGCCATTTAAAATCTTAAACAGAATAGTTCTAAAAATTTGTGCATGGAAGTATATCAGAAATGTTTTATTGTTTTTGTTTCTTTATTCTACTTATACTTACAGACTCATTCATCATACTATATACTCCTCAGTTTATTTCATTTAAAAATGGTCCATGTTACCAAGTCCTACCATTTCATCGTATTACATACCAATATTTTATGATGGTCTGCTACTAAAACTTGTAAATCTGTTTCTTATTTTATTTTATTTTTGGCGTTCTGTACTCGGAAACTAAAATATTAGAGTAGGCATGATCTCGACTACAAAACATTAAATACGAAAATCATTATCATCATAACTGCAAGGGTTATTCAGTTTAAATATGACAGACAAGTTCTTCAAAGAGTGGTATTATTAACGCTATATAACTGAAATATTATACCCATCCGGTAGCATGATGTGTGTGAAAGGATACAAATACTGTCATATTATACAGTATTGAAACTGACTTAGAATCCTGAGTAAATTCATTGCACTTGTTTTCTGTAACAGCTACTCCGTAATTCTGAACTGTACGGCAGTCTCAAATAGACTCACCACGTGTCTACAGAATATCCAGACAGGTACATAAATCACGCCAGTAGCTAACAGTTTGTGAGCGACCATCAAGGTACTGTTTTCTGAGTGCAGAAGTAGCGAAGTTGAGGCCCTCATTAACGGCAACCAGCTGGGCGTTGTTGGCGGAGAGGGCGTGGCGGGGCATGAACCCGGGACAGCTGGGCGCCGGCAATTATGAGCGACCCGCCGGCCCTTATGCTAATAGTCCCCCACCCCGCATTGTTTGCCGGCACCCAATCACATCTGAAATATGGACCGAGCGGTCTGCGAGATTTAAAACTTCATTGTGGGCTCGTTCCGTGTAAACTTTGCCCCAAGCAACACGCTGACTGCTTTTGATGTGAAAAGCTACAAAAGCCAGTCATCTGGTAACACCGGTAAGTCGTGGGATTTCGATTTGTTACACACATAATCAATTGTTTTTCCTTTGAAGAAGAGTTATCTACGTCTACATATATACTCTGCAATTCACAAAATTGTGGGTGGCAGAGGGTGCTCAGCACCAAAGCTAATCTCTTTGTTGTGCATTCCAATCCCTAATGGTACGAGGGAAAAAAGAATTCATATAAGAATCATTGCGGCACCTTATTTCTCTAATCTTATCTATCCTGTCATTCCGGCTCAAATAGGTTGGTGGACGAAGTATTTCACTACACTCGTGAGTGAAAATGGGAGTACGCATGTTTACCAATAAGTTTAAACGAATCGTGCGTCGTCTATCTACCAGAGACTCCCAGCCTAGTCTACTAATCAGTTCTGTGACGCTTTCATAAGGACTGTAGCAAGCGGTCACGAATCGAGCGGCTCTTCTCTGTACTTTCTCTATACTTTCGATCAACCCCTTACGAAACGGATCCCAAATGGCACAACAATAGTCCAAATGTGGACGCACAAGAAATTTGTACGCTATCTCCTTTGTTTGTTCATTACAATTTTTCAATATTCGACCTATGAATCGCAGCCTAGAATTAGCTCTACCTACCAACGAATTAATGTGTAAGTCCCATTTCATGTTCCTTTGTACTGTTACTCCCAAATATTTCATAGAATCGACCATATCAATAACTGAATTGTTTAACTCGTATTTCTGAACAATTGGATTCTTTTTGTTAGTTATGCTCATTGTCTTGCACTTTTTACAATTTAGCGTAAGTTGTCACTCAGCGCACCATGCCAAAATAATATCCAGATCACGCTGAATTTCTAAGCAATCGGCCAAATTCCTTACTTCCCTATAAATAACCGCATCATCAGCAAACAATCTAAAAAGGCTTTTCACTTTGTCTCCGAGATCGTTTATAAAAATTAAAAAAAGTTATGCTTCAGATATATATATTTTCGTTTCTGTATTGTCTCTGTCCATTGAAAATACGAAATGGGTTTATCATTCCTCACAGAACCTATCAGCTATTGTTTCTACTTGGTACTTCTTTCTTGAACATCCCGTATTAATAACTCTTATAATAAGTTATAGATTTTCCCCTATAATCATTACTTGTGGAAGTAAAACTATATTTTTATCCCGCTTTACTTTCTCTCATATCTTCTTATTGGCATACTGATGTTAACTTTTATCACCTTATTAAAAAAAATATAATTTTCACGTCATTACATTAGAAAATTTTTAATCTTGTAGAATGATTTTTTTCTCGCTTTTACTATCGAGATGTATTGGAAACACAGCAGAATAGGCTGTGGAGTACTGTAGTCAAAATCAAAATTCAATTGGTGAAGGAGTTGGGTGGTCACGTGATACAATTTAAGTTACGAATATTAATTACGCAAAATTCCAGCACAGCATTCACCTGAAACACATACATCAAACTCAATTTTTAGTTAACTGTTCAGTCCTACTGACCCTTCAGTCTGATACCAAAAATCTGAAAGTTCCTAATTTTTTGTCAGAAAGACAATAAAGTTTTAAAAATAATCGTAACTGCGCAAAATTGGGGATAATCTTTTTCAATATTAATCGTTATGATATAGATGTTAGATTGGAAAGTATTAGAAAATAGGAAACGGGTGTAGAGAATTCTACATGTCTTGATTAGCTGCGAGGCCAGTTGAATTTTAAATGAAGAACTGGGACTAGTATGCGGAAAAGATGAGCATGGCCAAAGCTTAGCACTTAATTTCCGGTATAAGAGAGTAATAAAGTTTTTTATTAGCAAGTAAAGTTATCAGGAACGTGCAAAAACATTTATCTCAAATAGTGAAATACATTAAATTTAAATTTCGAGTAGTGAGCTTACTATGGGACAGCAAATTTCACACCTAACGTGGTGGTGTAACGGTTAGCGTTCTGGTGGTCTCGCATTCGGGATGACGCCGGTTCGAATCCCCGTCCGGGCATCCAGGTCTGGGTTTTCCATGGTTTCCCAAATCACTCCAGGCAAATGCCGGGATGCTTCTTTCAAAAGGCCATGACCAAATTCCTTCCAATTCCTTGCCCGCTATCTTAAAAAAAAAAAAAAAAAAAAAAAAAAAAAAAAATCAAATTTCACCTTTGTCATGGACGCTAAACTGAATGGGGAGAAATCTGGTCTTAAGTGTCTTTTTCTGGTTGCGAATCGTTTAACTTTCAGATTTCCGAGAGCGTGGTGGTTGAGCGGTAACATTCGGGAGGATGGAGGTTCGAATCCTCGTCTGTCCATTCATATTCCGGTTTTCCATGGTTTCCCGAAATCTCTTCAGGCAAATGTTGGGATGATTCCTTCAAAAGCCACTTCCAGTCCTTCGTACCGAGCGTAGTGGTGTAACGGCTAGCCTCGTATTCGGGAGGACGGCGGTTCGAATCCCCGTACGGGCATCCAGATTTGGTTTTTCCATGATTTCCCAAATCACTCCAGGCGAATGCTTCCTTCAAAAGGCCATGGCCGAATTCCTTCCCATTCCTTGCCCCCCATCCTTTCCCGTCTCTAAAGACCTCGCTGTTAGAAAGACGTTAAGCAGATAAAAAAAAAAAAAAAAAAAAAAAAAAAAATCCAGTCCCTCGCCTCCAGTCCTTTTACTCTGCTAATTACCTCGATGTCGACGAGACATAAAGTCACAAAAAAATGTAATATGAGATGGAAACTGGAGACTACTAAGTTACTTGCAGGGACAATCATGGAAAACCGTTTAAAATCGGACTGTCGTTACGTCCAAAATTTCAGTGTTGGCTCGTTGATCCTCTCCGGTCCAGTATGATGACCGAATTGGCTGGTATAATACGGTAGTAATAATAACTTCCCATTGTGAGCTATATATAGAACCGTCCTTTAGCGTAATGTATCTGTGACTATTATTCTCCCTTTTATTTCTAATAGAGCAGAAATTTTCCTTTCAGTCTCTTTTATGTGGATAAGTAGACGTAGATGGCCTAGCAGACACGCTTAGCTGAGGTTTTGTTCGACCGGAGACTCGGTTTCTTCCATTGTACAGTACATATCCTAGAGAACGCGCGGCTTTCCTTTCTGCCAGCTGTCAGTATCCCGTCCCGCCGGAAGGTTTAAATGGCAGTTGTTTCTGTTTGCTCTGAATAGCGCGCCTCCTCCAGGGCGTGCCATATGCCCTGTCAGCGCACAAAGCCGCCATTACCTGACGTCGACGCTAACGACGCTCGTGTCTCGGCCGCCACCGGGCCACAAAGGCGCCAACGATGCTATCTCGCGCGATGACCGTTGTTACGTGCGGAATGCGATAGTCGCCGCTATCGCCAGGTCTTCATCAGCACCTCTGACTCTGGGATCAGTGAACGTCGAATCGGTGCGCCTCAAACTGCCGCTAGACTACCGTGTCGTTTGTGTTCAGGCCAACTTGTAGCCATTCCGTAATAACTTAATTTCCAATTCGTCCAATAGAGTGTAATACGTACCCGGTGCGTATCTAAACAAGTGAATGCTACTCGACCATAAGGAAAAAGTAGTGAATACTGAAGCATTGCTACATATACACCAGAATCCACAGTATGCATTGTGCCTGCAGACTGGACGTGAACTCAGTAACTCGTCAACCTAGCCGGCCTCGGTAGCGTAGGAAATGTTGTATGTCTGTATGAATGTTCTGTCCGTCCTGTGGCGTCCATACATTGGAAAAATACAATATATATACTGGATGACGACTTATACACTGAAAGCTATAACAATTACATTGAGCTGGCTGTATGGCCTCCGTTGCCAAATGCCATTAAAAAAAAAAAAAAAAAAAAAAAAAAAAAAAAAACACCAAACTCGTCGACCTTCGACGAGCAATTACACCCCATGTGGTAGTAAGCTTGGCTGCCACCACAGCTATCCAGGAAATTTCAAATAAATAACTGCATTTGATATTATTTCCACTTATATTGGCAAAAGATAATGTATCTGCGATGCAAGCTAGAAGACAATTGTTGTGAAAGTAATCTCACACAAATATGAAGGATAATGCGAGACAAAGATATATACAACATTCTATTAAATTTACATGCGTCTATTTCTTTAATTACGTCAACACAAATTCATGTAAGAAGAAGAGCATCTCAGGGTTAGATCTTTTGTTTGTGGCTGTTATTAGAACCAGGTCACATAATTTTTTGATTGATGATAAGAAACAGGAGAGTTTATTAAAAAATCAGTGAAAGTTTACGCGACACATCAGAAATCACAGAATATATCAAACAAATAAATAATCGTTATTTTTTTTGAAATTATACTGTCCTCAGAACCTTCTTCACAACAATAAAAAATGTCGTCATTTTTGACGGGCTCTGTGGAAGTAATTGCAAGAAGTAGAAAAACGAAGGTCAAAGATAAAAAAACATTATAATGCCATTTAGAGTTGTAATGTTCATTTTCTCACCCAGTCTGCTTTAATCATTGTGTTTTCTGTTTACCTCCCATTGCTTGCTGTCAAAGAAGTAGGGAACAAACAAAGGGAAGAGTGGGATTTAACTATTGTTTTTTACCACAACTTATGAGATGCTTATCGTTATGTACATTAAAAATTTTCAGTAGCTACGCATGTGACTAATCATAAACACGAAAGCAACTCTGCCTCTCTGTCTGTGCCCCCCCCCCCCCCCGCCCCTCCCGTAGCTAAACCGATCGTGATGATATTTGACAAGGAAATGCTATTTATCATTGTGAATGACATATGATACTTTTTCGGGATAGGTAACTTATTTTGTTATGAAATTACGAATACACAGAATGGTGCCAAACAGACGGATGTCGGGTGTAAATCTCTGTATATGTAGCTAACTCATCTCCCATCTCCGTGCATTTCGGGACACTTGTTTAGTAACTTGCAGCTTTCTACATCCAATTACAACAACAAAATTCTAAATCCACTTATACGAAGTACGGATAAGAGCTAGTACGGTCTAAAGCTTTAACTGAACACGTCGTACGAAGACGAATGAAAAGCAGAGAAATTTAGAATAAACGATATAAAATGAAAGATTGTATTTTGAGTCATCTTGTCATGTATTCTAAATGAATTAACTACATTTGTGCTGTAAACCCTAGAGGCAACACAAGTTCAAGTTATTTAAAAAATGAAGTAGATGCGGAAAGTTTGGTGCTAATAATTAATGATAAATGATTAACAGCTATTCTTTTCCAGTCAAAATTGTCTGATCGTGGATAGCATGAACTACGCAGAATCGCAAGCACTGTAGACACAAAAAAGTGGCAAAATAAAGCGCCAAGTGTCTTTCGTCAAGTTTGCAACTGCGGAGCGCCAGATTTCGTGGTGATAATGGAAGGATTCCCTGAGATCTGTCAGCAGCTAAAAGCACCACCTGGAAGTTTTGTTTACGGTACAACGCTTAACAACCGGTTATGAAACGGGCTTAAATCGGCAGGTGTCAGGTGCGGGCTCATCTCGGGCCCCATCACGACTCCGCGACACGGGAATGGAGCTCGCTAACAAACTGACAATTTTATCGGCACCTCCTTCAATCCAGTCCCAAGCGTGGCCTTTAGCAGCGACGTGTTTCTGGAATTTTTTAGCGTCAGGGTTTCTTCACTTGAGATATCGTGTAGACTACCACTAGTGAGCTGTCGTTTAAATGTGGGAGAGGAATGCTACACGTGATTTCCCACGGCACATGACTAACTATGCAGCTGTCGTAATACAGCGCGATGTGCGAATTATCTTGTAATTTCATCGGACGCTGCTTTTTTTTGGCTGTAAGATAAGAAAATTTAGTTTTTTTGGGAAGTAAGAAGGAAGACGGCTTCTATACAAAAAAATATGCGTACTTGGTTTATTTGCATAATCTCAGGGGAAATAAAGAACCTAAAGAGTTATATTAGTGCCCAAATCTCTGGTATATATTACATACAGTCTGTGATATCTGGTGTGACTCAGGATTACTGGGTTGGGTTCGGGAAGCCACGACGGAGGTGGATTATGTAGCAAAATGAAAATCTGTCATAGTTTGGTGCCTGAACTACCCACTTCCTACCTACCATTAGTGGCACACGAACTAATCACTTAGTTTAGCTTTACACACATTTTGTGCTCCGACGTAGATTTCTCATTTCTAGGTAAACAGTTTTTTACTTTTCTTTTTGATTTATTTACTTCCCTGGGAGACAAAGCTTCCGATTACAGTTAACCAACACACGATTTTTTTTAAATTCCACCAAGTATATTAGTTCTTTGGGAAATAGTACTGTACTCTATGTGCAGACATCGCTAACAGCATTACTAAACATATCGATGCTCTAGGTTGCAGTTCTTATTCAATAATAACTTCAATTGAAACTTGTCTCCCTTTTTTATTTAAACACTTGCAACGGATCATCGTCAACGATAATTTGCGATTGCGATAGCACACAGTGTCAATTCTTTGCTAAACGATAAATGAAAAACTAGTTGTTGGAAGTGTTATGTAACCATGTGACTTTATTTATTATATGTTTTTCTCAGCGTAGCGTACCTGTATCGCATTTAAGACCCAACCAATCTATCAAACATATTTCTTTCCAACTGTACCGTGTACACTTATCACCATTTCTTCACCAGATTACAGTAACAGTTTCAATACAAGAGTGTTTACAACGGTCGATAACAGCCTGAGTAACTTAATCATTGACTATGAGGATGGTTGAGAATAACTTTTAAACAACTATCACACAACAAAATTCGGAAAAAAAAATACTGTAGTGTTAAGTTGAATCATTGGATTCCTTTCGTGTTTCTAGTGATCCCTATAAAATCCGTATTCTCTGATTGACTGCACTCTCAATTATATTCTCGAAAATCACGATCCCAATTTGTACGGCTCAGTAATAAAATGTCAATGAGCGTGGTTGTTGAGCGGTAACCCTTTGGCCTCGCATTCGGGAGGACGCGGTTCGAATCCCCGTCCGGGCATCCAGATTTGGGTTTTCCATGGTTTCCCCAAATCTATCCAGGTGAATGCCGTGATGCTTTCTTTAAAAGGCCATGGCAGAATTCCTTCTCGTTCTTAGGTCCCACTTCTTTCCCGCCTTTAATGACCTCGACGTCGACGAGGCGTAAAGACATAATAAGAAATAAAAATAAAATGCTGTAGTTTTCGGGGCTCATTTTTGAAAATGCTAAGATCTGTCTCATTGTGAAATGATATCATCACGTAATAGTTGCCTTCATACTTTTGGATTAAAGCGAGCATTTTACTGTAGTTAGATGGTGACTGATGTACAAGCCTTTTTCGTCAAGTTGATAAAACGTAAATGTATCCATTGAGTTCTGTTTGAAATTGTAACCTGTCACATCAAGATCATTGAGTTATTTATGGAAGACTTCGTGGGAGTATGATTTACTACTTCTTCTTCTCGTTAACACCTTGCCCGTGCCCGACCGTAGGTGGTTGCCACGAGGGATGTTTTCCCCCTGCATTACAACATCTGTGAAGAATAACTGGGGTAGTTTCTGGTTGCCTTACGCAGTGTGATACTGTTCGGAAGTGTTATTGCAAGTGTGAATGACTGTGATACTGTGCGTGTGTGTGTGTTCAGTACACAGAGAGCTGTTTTCGTTGCCAGTAAGAAATGAAAAAAGGGAGATGGTTAAATCCTATTCCAGCCTATTCAGGCCTGCTCTTCCGAAAGACACCAAAGGAACCGTCAGACTTAACGTCTCCATCCGAAAAAACCAATCACCATCAACAGTGTCGGACGCCCTAACACCATAAACACTGTGGAGAATTTGGGGTTTAATACAAGGATTTGGTGCGCAATCTGAAGATTAAGAATTGTGCACCACCACGTCTCCTACCCGGTCGGCTAAATGCTGATGATAAATATTTCTTCCACTATCAAGACTCGAACCTAACGCCTAGTCAGGCGTTGTACAACATCAAGGTGACGCAAAGACTCGAACCTAACGCCTAGTCAGGCGTTGGACAACATCACGGTGACGCAAAGACTCGAACCTAACGCCTAGTCAGGCGTTGGACAACATCACGGTGACGCAAAGACTCGAACCTAACGCCAAGTCAGGAGTTGGACAACATCAAAGTGACGCAAAGACTCGAACCTAACGCCAGGTCAGGCGTTGGACAACATCACGGTGACGCAACTCGGTTTACATCGCAATAAATATGACAGGGAAAATAGTTTTAAAATGCAGTTTTTCTCACAGTCAAGTTTGAGATACTAGCCCATATATTACGAAATATATCCTACTTCTTCAAAAATTTCATTGAAGTCTATAACAAATTTAATAGCTTTTAAATGTGGAATTCACTAACATACAGCATAAAGTCTCTATAAAATTGGTGAAAACCATTTAGGGATAATGGCTCTATTTATTCAACATTAACACGCAAATAAACTATTTGAGGTAGAATTCTGTGGAATTTTGTTCTAATCTGTTGATACAAAAGAGGGTAATACTTCTTTGGTATTTGTACATCTCTATCGTTCGGTGATTGGAATGAATCGTGAGAAATATGAAGGTCTGAAAGAACCAGTATGTAGATTAGCATGTGTTTTGACCACAAAACGTGTGTCTTCTTTGATTTGGCATGGAACTCAGTGCTGCGTTTACCAGCGACAGTAAGGAGCATTACTGTCGTGGCTCACACGCGCGATATGAGCTCGTTGTGTACTTCCGCGTTCATGTCGTTAGCGTTGCCGTCACGAAATGCATAGACGTCGCTCTCTATATGGAGGGCTCCTCGTAAACAGAGAACCTCTTGGTCGGCCGTTACACCTCCAAGCAGCCACGCGTTATGGTTACGTCTCGCAATCAAAGGAAAGGATCATCGTCCGAATATGATCAGATACGAAAGGGCGCGATCAATAAGGAAGATATGCCGGGAAGAGGCTTCAAAGTGTTTTCTAGCAACGAGAATCAAATCTGGCTTCATGATTTTTGTGAAAATGTTCAGGATGAATGGTTTATTCCGCTGCGATATTCAGATTAACGTCTCATAATTGTGTAACTAGTGTAATACTACTCATATATGTATTTATGAGTGTAAGATTTATGGAGCACATAAGCCTATAATGGCACATCGCTATTCACAATTTTTCGGACTTGCTACGTGCAGTGTCAGGGATTTTTTTTCTTTGGTGATGGAGAGGGTGGTAGATTTAAAGATTATTCAGTAGCTGCATTATAAAAGACGAGATTTTTGGAAATATAAATCGGTGCAAACAGTATCTCGAAATGTATATAGAATTGAAACTCGAATGTAATAAGGAACTTTTAAAAGAAGTCTTCGTATACATTAGCTATTGATTAGTTTATATAAATTTTAATAACCACCTGATGTCTCATGGTTAAGGCGTCTGACTGGAGATAAAAAGGTCGCCGGTTTAAATCCCTGTAGCGGCGCGTATTTTAAATGCTCTGAAGTGATTACGTTCTTAAATATGAACACACTGATGACCTGAAAAATGGTGGAATAATAAGGAAAAAGTTTTCTGTTTGGTGTAATAAAGATTTAGTTGACCATAATATTAAATTACTTTTTAAAGAATTAAAGGAAATATGGAATTACTACCTCAAACCTTGCCACTGGTTTTATGTAAATGTCCTTCAATGAAACTTTTTTCCTCAGACTGTCTACATACATAAACCTGTAAGGGACCTTGTCCGTCTGTTTCTTTAAACCTGCATCTAAAGACTACGGAACCGATTTCAATGGTGTTTCCTCAGTTTAATAGCTTTGATCTAACTTAAATTATGTCTATACGTGACCGGTGAATGACTAAGAAATAATAAGCTGTTCATAAAGTGATCAGATATGTACCAAAGATTCTTAATACAACCCAGTCCAGTGATTGTTAACACCATCAAAGAAAATAACTTCAAATATGTCTAGAAAGTTTGGGAATTGACTTAAATCTGTCCAGTGACTTTCAAACATTAATATTAGATTATTATAAATATTTTGCAGGCGCGAATGTTTACTGGCCAAAGATAGTGAATTTCAACACAGATATCTCGTGTTTTTTTTTTATTTTGATTTTGCGTAACTTGAACTAAGAAAATGTTTTGCTATACCATCTCGAAACAGATTCATTAGGGAGCGTCCATTAATGACGTTAGGTGAAATAAGGAGGGGGGGGGGGTCCGGCGAAATCTCACGAAACCTCACTAATGAGGAATGGGGGGGTCGACGGAAATCTCACGTCAGGTGACGCGAAAGTCGACATTATGGGGTGTATTTTTGGTAAAAAAGCGACCTTAGGGGGCGGAAAGTTGCGAGGTCGATTGGTAGGTGGCTCCCTCAAAATCTCACGTCATTTTTGAGGAGGGTGTCAGACCAAATCTCACGAAGTCTCACCAGAAAGGGGGGGAATGGAATTCCGGAAAAACGCCTCACGTGATTAATGGACGCCCCTGTATAACATGTCGTAAATATTTTTGTTATTTTATATTTTGGCATTTTAAAAAAAGTTTTGAATTCAGAAAACTGATTTTTTTTTAAACTTTTGGAAATGTGAATACGAAATTATGAAATGTGGGACTGAAATTTTTTTAATAGTAATTCGCTTATCTATATTAATTTATTTAACACATACTATTCGTAGTTTGAGGTATTTCTATGGAATTTTTACTGTATTAAAGTTTCGGATTTACCTTAAAATATACCCCGGTAACTTCTTACGTTAATATATTTCTCCTCAAGCACTCAAGCGAAGCTGAAGGGAAATGCTAATTAGTTAACTAAGCGTCGTTAAGAAATTCCTCTTGACGCTGACGTAATTTTCTTGAGCTGAGCATGACGATACGTGGATTTCTTTAACTGGTATCATGTTCACTGCACTGAGCTGATAATTAAAACCGCTCGTGCCCATGCCCTACTGGGCCAGCCAGCTGCCGTTGCTCCATTTAGCAGCGTCGTCAGAAAGCTGTTCCGTGGCTGTCAGCTGTGACACGCCACCAATTAGTCAACTCTTAGCAAGGCCATTGTCTCGGCCGTAGCCAGCTGCTTGCTACCGTTTATGCCTTTTTTATGCTTCCCGGTAACGTCAGACACCGTGACAAAGTTTCCTTCCCTTTGATAACGACGCTCGCTTATCCAGATGCTTTGCTCCTTATACCCACCGTTCCTCCTACTCACCTCAGTTTCCCATCCACTTTGATTGTAAAGAAAGTTCATATACAGTACTAACACAACGCAACAGCCAAACGAGATTACCATTGACCAAACATTGTTGAAAGCATATTGGGACTGTAAGTGTCGAAGTCATCAGAAGGAACTAAACTGGCATTCAAACCGTTAAAACTTAAAAAGTGCCGTTAATATTATAGAATGAAATAACCAAGTTTAAATTTTGTACATCGATTACAATCAAAATTTTGTATGGAACCTGGAGAGATTTTCATGTCCGTATAGATTTAACAGAGAAGCAACAGACTGCGAGGCATATGAGTAATACTAATGGAATTCAAAACTGATATTGTAAGTGGAACGGTAGGATCTTGCAACAATCAGAAAGGATATCGACTAGAAATGTATGAAATATTTCACCTGAAGAAAATTTGATATCTGGAGTATTACCTGTCTAGACTCACTGAGATGAATATTAAGAATCAAATGCAATGGTTTCAGTTGTCAGTTATGAGCTTTTATTTATATTTAAACGTTTGTTTAGTCTGGCAAAATTAGCGCTGTCATGTCTTCTCTTCCACTACGGAAGGTGTTTATAAAACACATACAAGTTAACAGTATATTGCACTTAATTCACATATTGCTTAAATTAGTTAAAAACTATTCCGTAAAACTTTTCTTTAAAAATCGTTGGTCGTATAAAGTTTGAGATAACGTATATTGATACATCAGTACTATTTGAAAAGATGGTTACCGTTTCCGATGAAAACGGTTTACGGGACAGAATTGTTGTGAACAGTCATCACAAAATGGAACTGAATTTGCATTATAATACTGAACCACCAAAACGGCTCAGTTGGTTGAGGCATTCACCAACAGACACTTAGGTCCCACGTTTGAACACGGCTCTCTGTCATGGTATGGAACCGAATGGGGTAGGTGAGCAGTAACTCTCTATAGCCCTGCATTCAGGAGGCCGTGGGTTCGAAACCTAGAATAACCATCTACATTTCGGTTTTTCGATGGTATCCCAAAATCACAGTAAGCGAATGCGGAGTTGGTTCCTTCAAAAGGCATGGCCGACTTCCTTCCCGTTCTTTGTTTCCATTCCTTTCCCGCCTCCTGTGACCTCGACGTCGATAAAGCGTAAAGCTATAAACAAAAAAAAAATCATAGAATGAACTATTTTTTGCTGTCGTTTACTATGTAAATAATCAATGTATTTATTTCTTGCTTTACTTAGAAGATATGCCTACTCTTATCTCACAATAAGTATTATTTTAAAAATTTGTGAAATAAAATTTTCTTTTAATTTACCAGATGTATTGCATGATCACCCAGCTAAAAATTCTTGTTGAATAGCATCAATAATTTGAACCTGAATGTTTCGTTTTATTGTTCCTAATATATTTTTTTAATTTCTTTGCAGGTAAGTGTGAGCTGATTAATATTCAGGGGCGTGGTAAGTCGAGTAGCATCAGACATCCGTCGTTTGTTCACACATTTTGCGCTTCACCATTAGAAGAGAACTTCGAAACAATAATTCCCTAGAAAAAATTTTCATTATGCTAAGCACAAAATGATTAACTACATAACCTTGCAATTGTAAGTAATACATAATAGTTGCATTTTATTGATTTATTTGTTTCTAAGCAATTTCGATAACATGAAAAGTTAGGACGTCTATGCATTCACTACGCATGTGTTGAAAATACAGTGTTAGGTAAGTAAAGGTCATTTGTTTTTTAAATGTGCAATCAGCAAGATCTATAATCACGTATACAACTTTTCAGGCTACTTCAAGCACATTTCATAGCGGATTTATTAAATTTAGGCGGCATTTACAGCATCTTTCCAAAGAAAATTCCCATCCCTGCTCCCGTCACATACGCATGCAAATTATGTTATCCGTTTATTTTCAATGAATACCGAATTTATCTGTGTTATTCTAAATCTGAAAGTGAGCAATGTCTGTCTTTCGCTAAGTCCAGGAATCACGCAAGAACTACAGAATTAATTTGGATTGTGTTTTCACAGTCTAAAAGCTTATGCTCTGCAGCGGTTTATCTCATGCTTCTACATGATCGGTCAACGGAGCGAAAAATAAGAATAAAGAGACGCTACAGATCACAGTGCATCTCAAATGAACACCCCTTTAATAGATACGCAGCAAAGATAACACTTAAACTCAGATAAACACTCAGCTCTTTGCATTCCCTAGATTCTATTATTTTTTGACAAGGTAACTTATAATGCATGCAAAACATTGGCAAAATAACTACATCAAAGGTTAATACTCTAATAAGCGCAACGACATTGTGGAATTTAATTTACAGTTATGGTAACAATGATACTACATTACAAACTCGTATACTTTGTTACTAGAAGAAAAACAAAAGGCAAACGCATAGCTTCACACACCAGCGAAGCAGCGTGATACTGCAAGGTATACGAATAATAAATCACTCCTGATAGTAGTTTTCGGGTGACAGTAAATCGTCTTTGTTGATACTATGTAGTGTTTCAACCATAATTATTTTTCCTTACTGCTGCGTGGTTTTGTAGTATCTTACGTATCGCGTGAGTCTTTCTGGAAGCAATTATCTTTATTTTCCTTGGCAGCGTGATGGATGAGCGCGTATCGATGGTTTAGGGGAAGAAGAGGGTTTTATTTCCGGCCCAGTCATGCTTAAACCCATATTTTATATTTTCCCGAAATTGCTCCATGTTATTTCCAGATGGTTCCTACAAAATGGCGTGGTCGAATTCCCTCCCGTTCCTCCCCCAATCCTGCCCTCCCTGTAAGTAAAGTCCTGGGATTTTTTTTATTTTCCGGATTTATATAGAACTTGATACTGTGGTGGTGGTGTAACGGTTAGCGTTCTGGCCTCGCATTCAAGAGGATGGCGGTTCGAATCCCCGTCCGGGCATCCAGATTTGGGTTTTCCATGGTTTCCCAAATCAGTCCAGACAAATGCCGGGATGCTTCCTCCAAAAGGCGATGGCCGAATTCTTTCCCATTCCTTGCCCCCCATCCTTTCCCGTCTCTAAAGACCTCGCTGTTAAGAGACAATAAGCAGTTTTAAAAAAAGTTTATCTGTAGACAATGTAATTTCAATTTTCCTTGTGATTTCATTTTTTTTTTAACTGCTTAGCGTCTCTTAACAGCGAGGTGTTTAGAGACGGGAAAGGATAGGGGGCAAGGAATGGGAAGGAATTCGGCCTTGGCCTTTTGAAGGAAGCATCCCGGAATTTGCCTGGAGTGATTTGGGAAACCATGGAAAATCTGGATGCCCGGACGGGGATTCAAACCACCGTCTTCCCGAATGCGAGGCCAAAACGCTAACCGTTACACCACCATTCTCGGTGTGTGATTTCAGTTCTAGCCAAGCGTATCACACCACTTATAAAGAATAGTATCACGATACAAGCCACACAAGGCCTATCGTTTTCCTTCCAGTAGCTGTATGTTGGTGGTTAAACAACAGTGGTAATGGAAAAAAAATCCGTCGACACAGATGGGACTATATAATTTCCCTGTGATTCTTAATGAAGCAAGACTGTGGGTAACTCCGCCGACCACTGACAATGTTGCGGTGAGACCAATCGTAACAAAACAACTGGACATTCCAGTAACCGCAGCAGGAAGCGGAAGCCTGTTGTTGGTGAGGGGGACATCCTCCGGCACGTCCGGCGTTGCCCTGCTCGGCCGATACGAGCGCTGCCATCGCTCGGGAAACAAAAGTCTTCTTCCAGTGGAGTGGCCCGTGGGAGACAGGATCTGCTTGCCCAATGTACTGTGGGGAAAACTAACCGGCTAATGTGGGAACGACCTTGCATGCTGGAGAGCCGACCCGAGCCTAGCCACAGGTGGGCTCACCAGCTACTCGTCCACAGACAGCCGCTCGGTTCATTAAATGAACACGCTGATCATGGGGGAAGCAACTGCACTGCTTCAAAGGTAGACTATTTAATTGCTGCAATATATTTAGCGATTTCTGAAATGGTCGGCATATAATCAAACAGAGATATGTGCTCAGGGAAACAATGGTTTCTATAGAGATCGGTGGGTGAACGACAATGTTCCGCCTCGAATTCTGGGTGACGCTGATTCGACACCCCGTCCAGCCATTCAAATCTTGCTTTTCCATTTATTTATTTATTTTTTTCAAATAGTTCGAGGCGAATACCGGGATGGTCTCATCGAATGGCCATGGCAAAATTCCTTCCCGTTCCTTGCCCTCAGACTCCTCCAACCTCTAATGATTTCGACGTCAACGGGGCATAAAGACCTAAAGCCAAAAAAACGATCGTAGTACATTAAGTTGAAGGAATAGTCCAGCGGGAACTAAATGTCCTTTAATGTTAACGGTTCCCCATCGTTGGACCATTGTTCTCTAAGAATTTTCATTCAGCAAAAATTGTGGTCGGATCTTCCTTATTTCTTGTCGATGTAACTCGTAAGATATATAGAAATCAAATGTTATGAAGCTGATTATCTTCAACAATGTTTTATCTGACATTAATGTATCAGACACAAGAACTGCGGATGACAAAGCGCTAATTTCTGGAAGGAGTAATATCAGAAACTGAAGGTTGTTATTCAAATTCACTGCGAATAAAATTTCAAGTCTATAGCTATCCGTTTCAACAGGATAGTTTGAAAATATGCACTTGACATTACGTAGATCCTTTACTGGAGAGCCTACGCTCAAATATTCACAACATAAATCAATAATAATAAACAGAAGCGTCTAAGCGTGACTTCCCCATACAGTGTTACAGAATAATCAAGCTAATCTTAATTCTAAGAAACGCGATGATAGGTTTATAGTATTAAATCTGAATTTAATATGAGAAACTGTTAATTACTCTTTACATTGATTTTCTTACTGTAACGAAATGTCTAAATGATGCTGCTGATGAGAACTGTATATCATTAATCTTCAAAAATTTTATTTCTCTGGTTTCAGACATGTAATGATCGGAATTATTCATTCTGTAGTAATTAATTATTTTTTTAACCGAATGTTTCTAGTATTAAACTGTAAGTAATATTTGAATTTACATTTGTAATGACGTTAATGAAATTTTATGATGAAATCCTCTATCCATGCTCCATTTAAGATTATTTTGATATAGACGCTATGTTAGTTTTTCCTGAAAGAAACCTTGCTACAAAAATACAGTTGTAAGTAGTTATTTTTCCTGAGAGGATTATCTACAAAGCACCAGTCATTGTTTGGTCGGATCAACGTTTTTATGTGTCTACTCTTCCAAACAGAAGCAGAGGCCAGTGCATTTTTATTTATTAGATTGGCTTCCATCGCTATCATATCGCTGTCTCAAAAAAAGCTCTGAAGAAAATAATTCTATTGCTATCACAGCTTCACTATTAGGACATAAAATGTTTGTATTTACATTTATCTCTCCCATAACCGTGTTCAGTAATAACTTGATCATTTAAAGTACCAAGTGACTTTTCGAAGGAGGTCCGAACAGGGAATAAATTACACACTAAAGTTATAACAGAAATTTGGAAAGGTTTTGCCGTTTCACAATTTACGGTTGAAGACCAGGCAGTGAGGTAGCGCATGTTAAGGCACTAACACCCTCGATGGGAGAAATACAACGGAACAGGTTCGATTCCTGGTACCCGCGCACCTGCCATCCTGATTGAGGCTTTTATGCGATTTTCCGTAATCGTCACTGGATCGTTCATAAACCACGTAGCTCCATTTTGGTCTCCTGTGAACCCCCCCCCCTTTCCACCCACGTAGCCTGACGTGGCTTTTGTCTCTACCCCGTCACACCCCTCTGGCGTGGCACATAGCTTTTTCTCCTATTGATTTCAGAATACATTTTGTACTGTTTTCTCTTGTAAGACTATCATAAATTACATATGGAGATAATTAAATGACGGAAATACATATTCACTTGCTGTTGTGTGTTCTGTACCTTATTTTAATTGTGACAAATGGTATGAAGGAAAAGCTACGTGGCTTGTCTCGGATCCCTCTCCCTCCCCCATGTAGCCCAGCGTAGCTTTCTACCTAACCCTCCCCCTTTTTTTAGACCGAGCCACGTAGTTTATGGATGCTCCCCAAGGCGAATCTGCGCCTCATAAACTATAGGTTACACAAACAAATAAATACAACAGACAGAACATAGTTCCACGTTTCGAAGACAGGTGGCAAAACATCCGCTTCCTCATAAGACTACAACAGGCCTAGCAAGTGTGACTGATGAATATGCTTTCAAAAATAAGCACATGCCTCTAGAAAAGGAAGAGCCAGGGCTGACCTCCAAAAGTGGAGAAAGTCCGCAAAAAGATGATGATGACGTAATATGGATTAGGTTGGTGATAATGATTTTTACTCCTTAGTAAAGACAGTGATGGAACAGTCCTAAATGCTAATGTAATGCGTAATATGGGTGCGTGAGACAGTCAGCGGTACAACGGATAGTGACCGCAACAGACGAGCATCACTTTGCGCATGGGACGCTGCCCATCCGTCAAGAGCCGCATTGTCTTTTGGTATTGGTAGCAGCCGCGCCCCCGGCAGATTGTCCCGCAAAAATTGCGCTCCAATAACGACTGAGCGGCCGGCGCGTGCTGCGATCGCGGCACGATACTCTCCCACGAAACGCAGCCTTTACCTGATTGCCAACGCGTGGGTTGCTCCTCGCCAGCCATTTCCACAACTGGTTCACCTGCACCTGCCCTCTCCTACGCACTGTTACATCAGCTCACAAAACGGGAAAACAATGTTCTCATGATCCTCAGATCTAACTTGTATTTATCGTACATCGAAAATTTTACGCGGCTAGTCGCAAAACAAAAGGACCAGCTAGTTTTAGGTGACTATCCATATTAACATCCAACTAACAAAATGTTATTCCCCTTCAGTCTCATACATAAAAAAAAACATAGTCTCGAAACGGCAACACTCTAGCCAAAGATGATCCAGACTACGACCTTACCGTTAGTCAAAACTGGTCTCTCATTATCCCCGAGAGATTTATTTATTTATTTATCTTATGGACATAGCACATAATCATTAATACAATTGTTTCACACTAATAAAATGTAACATTAAATTATAGTTAAAATTAAAAATCGACATAGTGCAGCCAATGTAAAGCTTCATTTGAAATATTTATGAACTCTTTCGGTGATCCCCTGAAGGCTCCAAGTGAGCACTCAAAGGTCACGTGACGGATGGTTTGTTCTCCATCACCACAGTCTTGATTCGGTGAATCTCTCATTCCCCATGTGTAAAGAGATAAAGCAGACCTGCCATGGCCAGACCTAACTCTGTTGAAAGCAGGCCGGGTCTTGCGGGGTAGGTTGAGTCCCTTTAGTGCCTGTTGATTGTCAAACAGGGAGTGCCATTCTGGTGTGGCTGAGGCTATTCACTCCAATTTCCAAGCTTCTCTCCCGTTAAAATTGTTAGATATAATCTGTTTTGCAGTTTTTATACTCGAAATTCTTGATTTAAGTCTCTGAAATTGGATTTCCATGTCGTCGTGGATGGGGAGATCCAAGTTATGACAGATCTTATTATATCGGAAAATTAGGCGATTACGCTGTCTTATAGCCAGTACAGTTGAGTGGACTTAATACATCCACTAATTATCCGCATTGTCTGGTTAAAAACTATGGTATCTGTATAAACGCACTGGAATACAATCCTTGGTCCCCAGACCCGAAGTTACGCTTCGTCGACGGCTAAGGTCATTAAAGGCGGGATGGGACTGGGGCAAGGAACAGGAAGGAATTCGGCAATGACCTTTTTTAAGGAAGCAACCCAGCATTCGCCTGGAGTGATTTGGGGAAACCATGGAAAATCCAAATCTGGATGCCCGGACGGGGATTCGAACCCGCGTCTTCCCGAATGCGAGGCCAGAACGTTAACCGTTCACCCACCACGCTCGGTCTGAAGGGGTGAAGATTTGTTGATCCCCTAGTATTGTCTTAACTGATATCGTCATCGATCACTCATTCCAGAGTCATTGAAACTCCTACATGCTTTTGGATTTTTAGGCGGCTTTCCACGTGCTGCTGTGCGAAAGATGATGTGGTAAATGGATATTCTTCCCTCCTTCACCCTCCCCGTAGTTCATAGGTACAAGCGAAACTTCCTTTCCCTTCCCGCAAACAATTAACGGAATTGAGATCTCAAAAAGAAAAAACCAGTTTCACCATCACTAATTTTTGTCCTTCCACAACTCGTCAAGGTCGAGGTTATCTAAGCCTTTGTTACATTGTTACCAGCAAACATGGTTGATTCTATCTCTTCCTGGAACGCTACCTGCAGTGGTTTCCAGAAACAGCATTGCTGGTAATGTTCTGAGCATAAAATTCCCATTTTATCTAATGACGTCACAATTATTCAGGGTTATTCAAAGAGAAAAAGCAAATCTTGCATTTTTGTTTCTCACAAACTATAAAATATACGAATGTGTGCCACACATCTCTGGATAGAGCAAGGTTCAATGTTTTACTGTATACATTCGACATGGGAACTATTTGTTGCAACGGTGGTCCATTTATTGCAACAAATGCATTAAATCTGTGCTTTTCCCTTTGCATATCCACCCATCTCCTACGAATTCTTTTACGTTAATCCCAAGTCTGTTTATGACGAGGTGACAGTTTTTTGAACTTGTGATGGAGTGTACATTTGCACATCAACAACGGATTCACTTTTTGCATACTGTAGCACACATAACGACTTCTGCTGTGGCGTCGACATTTCCACGTAAACAGACAACAGCGCTATTGGCGGCAGCGTATGGAACTATTAACCGTGGGTCACAAACTTTGGACCCTCCTCTAGCTAGTGATATGTTGCGGGTATATATGTATCTTTTATAGTTTGTGAGAAATAAAAATGCAAAATCTGCTTTTTCCTTTTGAATAACAGCGTATTGTCTCCGTCAAATTTCTCACAGTATATTTCACTATAGTAAGAGTCTAAGTAAATCTCGGAAATATATATTACAGTCACTGTCAGTATGAAAACAAACGAAAATCAAATAGCCTCCACTGTTGGAAATAAGTTGAAAAGCGGTTTAAACTGTGTACATTGTATTGTTTTTCGTCAGTTAGATCGAAGTCGGCGAGAGAAGATGATCACCGTACATTCTACCTGTGACTGGAGCGGAAGTTTGCTTCGGTATGTGAATCACAGTGGGATCCTCCTCTACCTAAGCGTGATGAACTCAGCGGAAACGTGTGGCACGGGCAGGATATCCGCACCGCTTGTCATCTCCGGGATGCAAGATCATTACCTGTCGTCCCCCTCTCGGAAACACGCTTTGCTGCTGTTTCTGGTGAACTGAACCATCGGGCCCTAGGCGAGAGGTCTACCGATCTCGTGAGAGTTCCAGCTGTGGATATCGTAGTGCTTCAACACACTGCAGTGGTCCTAATCAATATAATGCTATGGATACTAACGCTGATAATTTTATGTTTAAACTACGTGGCTTTAAATTGTGTGATACTCTATAACAGTGGTTCCCAACGGGGGTGGTGCCGCCCAACGGTGGTCGTTGAAGAGATTGTGGGGGGTGTTTCTGGTCCAGGATGAATATTGGGGGCGTTGAGGTCCAACCGCGGACCCATGTTTTCCAGTATCACATCCGGCATTAAGGGCTGCATCTAAGAATTTTTCAATTGCATTTCCACGATCATACCTAGAAAAACATGATGTAGTGTAGTCAGCAGTTTATTGCGTAAGAAAAAAAAAAACAGATTTTCAATAGTGAAACGCGGCGATTTAACATTGGTGATGACAAATAAGGTACTATATACTGAAAAATTGGTGTATTACGGTGAGGTTAGCCCTTCAATTAATATCTTTCATAACATAAATTTTTAATCAAACTGAACAATACGGCTAGTATCTTTCAAGTAAGAGGGGCGTAAGTATGTTACGAGCTAAAAAACTTGGAACTTTATGACTTCCATTATTTAATACAAGTAGGGGAATCGGTATATTTTTTCTGTAACGGGGGTGGTGAGTGATTTTTTTTTCGGAAATGAAGCAAGGCCAAAAAATGTTGGGAACCTATGGTCTATAAAACGAAACCACATCTGGTACGTAGCATCCACACCAGAAATAACCAACTGAAAATATAGACAAGTTAAAAGAGATGAGAACCTCTGTCGTTCTGCATAACAGGAAATGTATACAGTTTTTGAACTTCAACAACTAATCTAATAGAATACGTCGCTTCTGAAGCGAACACAAGAGAGTAAAAGCCATTCTTATAGTTATAACTTCATTGAAAGCTTTTGATACGCTGCGAGGGGATGTAGTTACCTTTCTGTTCAATTCATATACAGTTCCTAGAAGACTATCCGAGCACTCACAGTGTTTTGAAACAAAATTTCAGTACTGAAGCAATAATATCCTCCGTCGCCATCTTCAGGTAAAATGACCAGGTCGGAAGACTGGAAACTTGTAATCTGTTTTCCTGCGATACGTTAAAAATTAGATTCAGCGGATCATAACATTCCAAAAAGCACCTTATTTTTTCACAGTACGTTCTAATGCAGGTTGCTGGTTTGAGTATTTCCACTCAGCTACTGATTGTTTAGAATTCCTATTTTATCTCTCATCAAAAACGGTACATTCACGACGGGACACAAAGAAAAGGTATTGTGAATATTATTCACGTCACAGTAATGAATATGTGATATTATGAAATTACAGTTAGATTTTTAAAACAGTTTAGAGGAATGGAGAAGGTACTTGATTTAGAAAATAATGTCATCTCATAATTAAAATCGGGAGTTCTTAAAAAGGATCATTCCCGTAGGCACTTGAAGCCACCGCGTGCTCGTACGAAGATGCCGCTTCGTCTTTCAGTTCAGTATGTTGGTTGGCATTGCAGGCTGTTAACCTGAGAGACTATCACAGTTAATTGGATAGCAGCTAAACGACCTACCGTTTCAGAGTTGCAAAGTAGCCACCCGACATCTACATATGAGAATGGAGCCTGTTTGGTCCTGTCGTTGTTTTGTTGCTCAGTGCATAATAGAATGTTTGTAGACGTGTCAGAGTCTGTAAACGTGCCTTTTCATGCTGACTGTCCGTCGTCCGCAGAGACTTGTAACTTAATTATCGGCACGTTCGTTATTATATTTAATGATCACACTGAAGGTGCCCTGACGTACAGTGGCGCGGCGGAAGAGTTGCTTTTCTTACCGTGCATTGCAGTCTCCGGCGGTCCGGTTCATTAACTACAGTCCATTGTGCTACGGTCGGTACGTATCGAACGGCATCACCGATGAGTACACAGATAGGTTATACAGCGTTCTTTACTAACAAAAGTACCAGTGTAACAGCCAGCATTTTATGTACAATGACTTGCTGTGTCACCAAAGAAAAGAAAAAGATATACGACAGATTTACCAGGCACTTCGCCGCCCTAATAGGCCACTAACGTTACACGAGTCATTAAAGGACAATAAATACAGCTTTGTAATGAAGTTTCTCTTAAACTGGATAGGCTTCTGTGCAAGGAAATTTTTAATTCTGTTGTTAAATAATACTGACATTAGTAAATTTTGTATGATTCCTGGTAGTGGAAAGTACTGATTGTTTCTACGAATACCTATAAATGTATAACTTAATATTTAGCGTACATTTTATATTTATTTGAAAAAGCGATTTAACCGATAAGTTTCACAGATGAATAATCTCACTAAGAAACAGTTTTAGGTAGGTTAAAACAGTAACATTTTTTTCCTTTTGGGCGTCATCTGTCTGTATTTAGAATTGTGAAATATTTGTATTAAACTATGAGGTATACTTCCAACTTTCTTTGTCGCTTTTTAGAAGCATGATTGAGAGCATACGATTGTGGTGCATAATTTCATGAACCATTTACTTTATAAAATACACTATGACTCGTAAATATAATAGTATTCCGATTCCAAACGGAATCGATAGTAACATTAAACAGGTCCATCCTGATCTGGGTTTTCCATGGTTTCCCTAGATCGCTCCAGGCGAATGCTGGGATGGTTCCTCACAATAGTCAATGGGCGCCACCTGCCATATCCCGTATATTCCTTCCAAACCATTACCTTTCCTGATAGGTGCAATGCACCCTCCGCCAAACACTTTTAGTGAATTAGTGTAATAGTAATAGTAGGTCACACGATTGTACAGGAATACCAAATGACTTCAAGATAGATCACGTGGTTTCTTAATTATTCGTCTGGTGCACTTGTGAATACCAAACTAGATAGCATATTTAAGAAGTGTTATTCAGAATAATTCATAGTTTTCTATTAAACGGTGCAGATGTAATTTAATTAGAAACAACACTATGCGAATGAGGCTAAAAGTTACTGCTAGAGAAATGCCATGGGTTGAACTTTAAAGGCAAACGCCACCTAGCTGACAATTAATCCACTCAAGGATTCAGTGTGGAAGCCAGCAGATGTCGGACTCCATACTGAACGGAATGATATTATTTCCGCTCCTGGAGATGAAGAATTCACTTAGACGTCTGAGGTTTGATGATACAGATGACTTTAATCTATAAATGGGAGTGATTCTGCATCCGATCACGGAAATTTTGCAGTAATTGGGTGTGAAGGTCAAGAAATCCTGGAAGAGAGTTGCTGATCTACAGAACTGTTTATTTCACTTCGTAAATATCATCGAGCGTCGTGGGTCAGTAGGAACGCTCTGATCTCGCATTCGGCAGGATGCGGGTTCCAATCACCGTCCAGCCATCCATATTTGTGTTTTCCATGGTTTTCCCAGACCACTCAAGGCGAATGCCGGAATGGTCCCTTCAAAATACCATGGCTGAATACCTTCCAATTCCTTGCCCCCAATCTTTTCCCACCTCTAATGACCTCTAAGTTGACGAGGAGTAAATCCATAAGAAAAAACCGTGAATAGCAACAACAAAATTAATTGATACTATGCTGCCCATGTACAGCTTTATACACGCCAAGAACTAAATGTTCAATTATGTACTCCTCCAACTCAAAGACTTTTCTTATAGTCTGTAATACTCTCCGTTCACAATGATTCTCAGGAGACAATGTTGACGGCTTTCGTAATTCATGAAGGTTAGACTCTACACCATATCTTAGTGCCGGTTTCACTTCATATTCTTTTCGTCTTCAGTTCTTGATGGTAGTTGACTAAATTCTTAAACATAAATAATGTTATGCAAACATTAGATTCACCAACATTTCCTCTCATTCTGCTAAGGCTTTAATCGTACAGCTAATATAAAGAATAAAAGCATTGTGTTCCGAATATAGGCCTACTGCACACGCACATTTCCCAATTTCTTCATTGCAAAGTAAACAGTTTACTGATTTCCCTGTAGACTTCGTTTTTTGTCGTTTGGTGTCGGTCGTCGGTTGATACGTTAATGTTGACCTTGAAGAAAGAACAATGTCGTGGGAACCTGGACCTGTAATCGGCGGCCGTTCTCAGGCGTCGCTAATCTGCTCTACTGGTTTCACTCACCGAATCAGAACTTAACCCGACGACAGCTTTCGGTATAACATTACTCCTTTTTATCAAAAAAAATAAATAAATAAATAAAAAAATAAACTCTAGTAGTTATTGCTTTTAAGCAAATATTGTATCAATTGCTCCGTTTATTTTTCTCGCTTTGGAACCTTCTAAACTTTAGAGGATTGTGGTCTAACAATTCTTTGATTTCTTTTCACTAACATTTATTTTAACAACCAATTTATAAATTGTTATTTTGTTAAGTGACAAACAGTTCAATGCATTTGATTTCAAAGCTTTCCAGTTTTACGCTGATTAGAACGAGGACGTAAGTTATTAATGATTTTTACTTCGAACATCATTATTCGCTAGGTAAAGCTTTTAGAATAATAGAAGGAATTACATACCTGAATCCATAGGAACTTCCCATATGTGCAGGTAATTCGGTACAGGTTTCCTTAATAGTGTTTCTTTATTAGTAAATATTTTTATGTTTGAAAATTACTCTTAGAAAATAAAGAATTCCTAAATCAATTTTTTTTTAAGTAAGTAGTCTCTATGGGGAGATTCGCCAGTATGCGCCACAGTCTAGATCGGGGAGATACAACGGAGTGGGCACGAGCCCAAGCCTCCACCTACCGGTCGTCAAGACTGCGGTTTTTAGGCGATGCTTCGCAGCCATCAAGACGAATACCGGGACGGTCACCAATCTCCGCCTCATAAACTACAAATTTCACAAACAAGAAAAATACTTATCATACGTTGGATATAGTTATACATTTCACAGACAGATAAAAACGCTTCGCTTCCCCCTCTAGAACTTGGTACGACTCGGCAGTAGGTGTAAAATATTTGGCGTCAGCAAGGGCATACGGCCGTAAAATCTTAGCTGCAAATCTGACTTGGCCAACAATGAGAAAAACTCATCGAAGGTAGCCGATTCCTAAATTTTTGGAAAAGGTGGCGAGGCAGAAGAAGAGTAGGATCAAAGTGAAGAGTCACACGGGTTCTTTGGTCAAAGGTGCATACAAACAATCTTCCCGTAATTATTAGATGTTACATCTTTTTACTTGAAGATAATGTAGCGACCAGTGCAATTCATAATGATGATAATGTATGAAATCCATTGTTGAGGGATACACATCACTCGTGAAAGTGGTAGATTGAATCCTGAATACTTCCCTTGAGACAAAGCTACAGCAAGAATTTTTGGTACCTGATGACTATAAAAAGCTGAAATAATTTCTAGATTCTAATAGATGAAATGTGTTCTATATACCTATTTCTTTAATCTAACTAGAGAGGAATTATGAATATTATTTAATTAAGGCAGCAAGGTACAATAAAACCACATATGCACTAAATGCCTTTTGTAAAGGAAAATAGAAAATTCGATTGTCTTACCACAAGAAATAGTTAACACGTATTTGAACAGTAAATCATCTGAACTGCCAGAAAATAAACGTGTAAAACTAAATTGGCTTTACATAATTACGAATGGGATATACTTTGGAAAAATGCTGTTCTCATCGAGTAATGTAATACGTCACTGTTATTGAAAGCATTATTGTCGACATAATTGGAGACATAAGTAACGAGAAAGCGAAATCATTTGTCAAAAATATAATAATGGGAGAGGTTTGGTATCGTAGTTGTGCAGTGGCGTGCAGTGAAACCCGACCGGCTGGTGGTGTTGTGCACTTAACGACGCACTGGCCGCGAGCAGCGCCGTAATGGCCTGGGCTGCGCAGGTCGCGAGTTCACAGGTGTGGTTTATGTCGGCAAACCCGGAGCCTCTGCCTCTCACCTCGCAGTGTAATGGAGCTCGCGTCAATACGTCTAGACTCTTGCATTAGAACCCGCTCAGGTGATGTGCTCCTGCTACTTCTGTAGTTGATATATGTTTCTACCGTTCCATACTTACTGCTATATTAGGTTTTGCAGCTCAGACGAATTTCACGGGGTTAATACAACGGTTTGGCTCGGACTGTTAATGAGACAAGAATGTGTTATTCCCGCTATTACTTGCTTACTGAAATACAATATACAGTTTCGATTCAGAATGTTATTGTAGGCTGCAGCAAATACACTCCTGGAAATTGAAATAAGAACACATTGACCCGGTGTGTAAGACCCACCATACTTGCTCCGGGCACTACGAGAGGGCTGTACAAGCAATGATCAAACGCACGGCACAGCGGACACACCAGGAACAGCAGTGTTGGCCGTCGAAGGGCGCTAGCTGCCGCAGTCAGTGTCAGCCAGTTTGCCGTGGCATACGGAGCTCCATCTCAGTCTTTAACACTGGTAGCATGCCGCGACAGCGTTTACGTGAACCGTATGTGCAGTTGACGGACTTTGAGCTAGGGCGTATAGTGGGCATGCGGGAAGCCGGGTGGACGTACCGCCGAATTGCTCAACATGTGGGGCGCGAGGTCTCCACAGTACATCGATGTTGTCGCCAGTGATCGGCGGAAGGTGCACGTGCCCGTTCGACCTGGGTCCGGACAGCAGTGACGCACGGACGCACGACAAGACCGTCGCATCCTATGCAGTGCCGTAGGGGACCGCACCGCCACTTCCGGCAAATTAGGGACACTGTTGCTCCTGGGGTATCAGAGAGGACCATTCGCAACCGTCTCCATGAAGCTGGGCTACGGTCCCCGCGCACCGTTAGGTCGTCTTCCGCTCACGCCCCTACATCGTGCAGCCCGCCTCCAGTGGGTCGCGATAGGCGTGTATGGAGGGACGAATGGAGACGTGTCGTCTTCAGTGATGAGAGTCGCTTCTGCCTTGGTGCCAATGATGGTCGTATGCGTGTTTGGAGCCGTGCAGGTGAGCGCCACAATCAGGACTGCATACGACCGAGGCACACAGAGCCAACACCCGGCATCATGGTGTGGGGAGCGATCTCCTACACTGGCCGTACACCTCTGGTGATCGTCGAGGGGACACTGAACAGTGCACGGTACATTCAAACCGTCATCGAACCCATCGTTCTACCATTCCTTGACCGACAAGGGAACATGCTGTTCCAACAGGACAATCCACGTCCACATGTATCCCGTGCCACCCAACGTGCTCTAGAAGGTGTAAGTCAACTACCCTGGCCAGTGAGATCTCCGGATCTGTCCCCCATTGAGCATGTTTGGGACTGGATGAAACGTCGTCTCACGCGGTCTGCACGTCCAGCACGAACGCTGGTCCAGCTGAGGCGCCAGGTGGAAATGGCTTGACATGCCGTTCCACAGGACTACATCCAGCACCTCTACGATCGTCTCCATGGGAGAATTGCAGCCTGCATTGCTGCGAAAGGAGGATATACACGGTACTAGTGCTGACATTGTGCATGCTCTGTTGCCTGTGTCTATGTGCCTATGGTTCTGTCTGTGTGATCATCTGTTGTATCTGACCCCAGGAATGTGTATATAAAGTTTCCCATTCCTGGGACAATGAATTCACGGTGTTCTTATTTCAATTTCCAGGAGTGTATGTGCTGTTTGCCAGTGAATAGTGAAAGTAACACTGTATCTTAAGATCAGAGCACGTTATGTTTAATAGTTTTTTGCTCTGAACTGTACCCACGTAAATGTAGAAATTGTGTATTTAATGGCATCAGTAACTAAAATTTCGTAAGACGACGAAGTGAGAACCTGTATTAATTCCAAATGAATATTAACCGGATACAATAAGGTGATGTTCGCTTGTAAAAACTGCAATGAATATTTCTATTCTATGAGCTTATAAACAAATTTTATTTCCGAACAACTTTTACTGCGATTATTTTCCTAGAAGTTATTTTTAAACCTGTGAATAGCTTTCAGTATCAGATATCAAAATTCACCGGAAATACGTACAATACAACCTGAAAATGTAATTATTATTCTATTTCACTCAAGCAATGAAATTAAAATCTCTATACCCAGACAATCAGTTACAAATTCCTGCAGGTAATAATATAAATCCAATTCGTGTACTGATGTCACTGCATAGACTCAATACTGAATCTGCTCAGTTTTAGAACACAATTATTGCTTTGTCCACCGTTTACGTAAAGAATAAGACGGTTTTTAAGTTAGACCCTGAGTTTTCGAAAGGAGAAAAACCAATACAACTCGGTTGGTAAGTTTTTTTGTGATCCGCGTACAAAGAAATCCCACGGAAGCGGCCACATGCAGGATTGTATACACTGCCTGGCAAAAAATGTGAAGAGCCCAAAAGGGAAGAAGGAATCGAAATGAAATTTCACGGGTTCAGAAGGCATGTGGAGTTACAATATTTCAGTGATTACAAAATCGAATCAAATTTATGAATAACATAGGAATGTGACCCCTCTGGCCTGAATTTATGCACTGATTTGGTTTGGAAGGGTGTCGTAAAGCCTTTGTATCCTCTCCTGAGGCAAGCTGTCCCACAACTGTTCAAACTGATCCTCGATATTCTGTATACTGGCACTGGAACGGAGTTGACGTCACAGTTGGTCAGACAAATATCCCATCGGGGACAGATCTCCCTCAGTCACTACCAGTCGTGACCTGACGTCATAACAGCTGGCTGCCCACAACATGCCTCCATGAGTAACACCGCTGTGCATCTCAAGAATGGGACCTCTCCCAAGGTCGCCTCGATACTCACTGAAGATGGTCATCAGAAGTAGTGCAGACTGAATACAAATCGACGCCATTATCAGGAGCCAAGTGAATGGCTGAGGTTTTAAATTCAGAGGTAACACTGCCTCTGCTAGCGATGTAGCAGCAAACCGTAACCCTTCCTGTACATCAAATTCTTTTAACAATATTCTTGCATAACCCAGAAACTGCAGCACTGAATTGACTAGGTTTCCACGATTTTAAATCTTACAGTCTGTTCTAAAACCTGAAATATGCGTATTTCACCATATTCCCTTGACTGGGAACAGAGCAAAACATAAATATCTCAAAAAACATTAACACCACGTTAGTTAGATTAATTACGAATTTATCGGTTTGCATAGGAGATTTAACACGATGCGAATTATTTATAGCAACTTTGTAATTTGATCCCTTGTCGATTGATCACATATTTTTACCAAACGTTTGTAACTTAATTACGATAATTTGCAAGCGACTGATTTTCTGGTTTAAGTAAGTGAAGTCACGAACAAAAGTTAATTCAGCTTACCGAAGGGGGGTAGAACAGCTAACCCGTAAGGCACTCTTCACCCACGTCGATGTGTGTTATGTTGATCATTAGTAACCGCGGGACAATAGCGACTGCTGACTACGTTTCAACACAACTTCGAGCCGTTTCATACAAACACCGAAAGATACAGTACTTAAACATACAAAAAACAATAAAGAATGTTAGATTAATTATATGTGTACACTGTACAACATAACCTAAAACCGCAATTTGTGAAAGTGAAAATCAGAAATAACTCTACACCACCATGGAAAGCAAGATTTCATCTTTTTTATTTCATTATTTGCAGAAGGGACTTGCGCTTTGTAGTCGTCAAGATCTTTTTAGGGTATGAAAGGATTGGGGACCTAGCATGGAGAGGGTAGTCTCCAATAGTCTTCGAGGAAATCTGTGTGGACGGACGGGGATTTGAACCCGCGTCCTTTCAGGTGCAAGACCCGAGCGTTACCACTCACCCACCACGCTCGATGGAAAGCAGAAAACCTGCCGAGAAACAACGGATACATAACGAGATTAATGCACTGTATAACTACTTCATATAAATACTTTATTACAAGCAATTGTTCTGATAGACATAATTTGAATCACAGTGACATTAGGAACGCTGCAGGAAATGCCACTAACAAAGTTTTTACTGTCCTTAAATTTGATATGTATTGGCACTCCCGACAGAGTCTCAGCCTATGGAATTTGCCTCTTATCTTCATGTATTGTATTCCATAGCGTAACCATCATAATATAGCCTCAGAAGAAGGTCTTCTGTAAAAATACAACAATCAATAATTTGTACAGCAGTGATTTTTTTAATACTGAGATTTGCCTTGTGGAGGTTATGCAGATTCACTCCGACTGTAAATAGGATACTATTTTGCATATTATATCCCGAAAGATAATCAAGCAATACGTGATTAAGAACACGAGGGTTCTCCATTCGCAGCGATTTCCCATTACACCTTTTATTGAAATAAATAACGTCTCCAGTGGACTAAACTGTGTATACCCTAAGAGCTATACGTTGAGATGTATGAAAGAAGTGTATTTCTGGCATTAGAAGTGTCTGAGCGTCGGCATGTAGCCGTGTCAAGGACGCGGCGCAGACCTTGCCCCATTCCCACCGCTTCACGCCAATTTGTGTCTCCCCACCTCCCTGGGAAGCGAAAAGACTAAAAGGAAAGAGACCTGTTTCAACAAGAAACAGACAATGAGAATTGTTGACGCGTTTTGATTGCAGCACCGGCCCAAACAATGGAGCATTAAAATAAAGTCAGCAGCTCTGACGGGTGCGCAGATGCTTCTTGTAGGAGACTTACCACTGTAACCTGCTTGACAGTTATAGGGTGGTTTACAGTAAGCTGCCGCCCACGACGTCGAATCAAGATTTTTTAAATGTCATTTGATCGATTAAGCCAAACACCCAACTCAGTTGCTTAAGTCATAATTTGAATTATTTATTTCTAATGTCGATTCCGACGGTTTGATCCCAGCCATGGGTATGGGAGATTTTAATTAAGTGTTGTGTTCGTCTTATGTAGTCCCCATTATAGTGTCCTAAATCACATGCGCCTCGTACAATATTTGCGATAAAATAAATTGGAGCTGGCTAAAAGGTCGCAGAGGTCGAAGGACGTTTTTTTTTTAAAGTTGATTCTAATCATAGCGTCTTGATGAAAACCGCCTATGATTTAACTAGAACATTTACATTGTGCGTTCAGCACATGTTAGTGGCTCCTAAGCTGCTGCGAAAATTTTCCAACAGTAGACAGAAATGGGTCGTCGTTACAAAATTTGAACTTCTTGGATACTCCAACTCATCGAGATCCAGTCATTCAATCAATAATCAGCCGTTTTATCGACCAACAACAACGATCTTCGTGACCCTGGAAATCAGTTACTTTTAAAATTATTAAAGGAAACGATACAAAAAAATTATGAAGGCTCTTTTGCTGAAACAGTTGTCTGTATACAAAAAATTACTGGTGTAAGTAATGTCTGTTGTTTTCCTTATTCTGTATAGTCCTTGAAATTCGTTTCCTTTTTTGAGATTTAACAGACAGTTATGAAGCTTAAAACAGTGCATCACAGATTTTTTGCATTATTAGCAGTTTTAAGAAGTGTTACTCCAACACTGCTGATAAAAAAGATTTTTATACACCATTCTCTAAGAATATTCCCACAGTCCCTTAAAAGTTAGCCTGTACTAGCACATTACATTATGTCTTCTATTGTTTTCCCTTTAAAATTTCACTATATTTGCTCTTTAAAATACCAACGAGAGCATAGTTAATCCACGTTTATTTACCGAATCCTAAAGTCGTCAATTGTTCAGCGTTTTAAACATATAACTAGCATAATTCACATATCGCAGCATATCATCTTAAATTGATCTTCGTGAGGTTTCCGTGTTGATTAAACGTTGGTGATCTTCTTGTTACTTATACATGACAGATAAGCTGTACGTTCGCAGAAACATTTTCTTAACATTCACAAGGATGATGGTAATGTCGGATACGGTGTTATTTGTTTTGCTGTGTATGTCAGCCGAAGTATTTTCATGGGTTCAACGTAACTATTTTGCTGACACTACACACAATAACGTTGTTATATTCGTTGACCCTGTTGCGACTCGCTGGCCATTAATCATTTTGAACTAACAATAAGACGCTAGCTGATGCCTACACGTCTCAACCTGCTTGGAAGACAATGTAACACGCAATGCACCCATTTGATTCAGTTACTTCTGCACGAACGTTTTCTGCAACGAACGTCAATGTCAAACATATACAACCAAAGATTGTAATGATTTGTTTTCATACTGTAAAATTGAAGTAGCTAAGGGCAATGCCTTTTTAACGGAGCTTAGCACACTGCAAAACTTATTAATTTAAAAAGTTTCTGTCACAGCTTTTTTAATACCTTGTGCTTATCATTTACCCTCTCAGTTGGGTCATGTCGTTTCGGAAACATGGTCGTGTCTGGCAATGTATATGGGCTGCTTCGAGCCGGGTGGTGGAAAATATTTTCACCGTCGGAATATCGCCGGCAGTGTAAGAGAGATGATAGTGCACGATTCTTAAACATCAGATTGCAACACAAATCTTGTGTTAATTTCACACCTCACTCCAATGCACATGAAGTGAGCGCATTAATTGTGAGGGTGATTCGTCCCTCAGAAGGGAACATAAACTCGTCTTTCGGATGAGCAGGCCAGACTGGGTTGAAACCTCCCCCACTTTCATATCTCATCCACAAAACACTACACTAAATACCTACAGTATCACAGACATCCACATGCAGTAATACTTACGAATACTTTCACATTGAGGAATGCAAGGGGAAATAAGTTTAGTTCTCCTATCCGGGTCGTTACTACGGAGAGGGTGATCTTCCATAGTAAACTGCTACGTCAGATAACAAGTATGGTACACACTTTTGGCACTAGTTGTAATTTGCTTATCGAGTACGTTAGACAGTGCCTTAGTACAATGAACTGTGGGAATTATTCTTTCTCTCCATTAAGGCTTCTGGATAAAAACTATAGTTACAAAATGAGATTTCTAACGTTCGTGTCAATGTTTTATACGAAATTTCATAGTATCAGCAAATAGAATACACTGAGTATAAAATTTTTATAAGTAACTTATATTCTCGATCATATATAGACTACTATTTCTAAAATGTGTTTTTTATTGTGACGATCCATCTTTCTCCCTAAATAATTAACCGAAATCGATAAATGGGGTATCATTTTAAACATTAAGCTCTCCGCTTTGGTAACGTCACTAATCAAGGAAGAATTTTTCTAGATTCAACCCGTAAATGGCAAAATTATGAAGAATTAAGGTCACGGTAAGCGATAGTTCCCAGTCACGCGGCTAGTCTTCGATGACGTCGATAAGGATTTATTTCGTACCGCTAGATAGCAGCACAAAATATTGCAGAGTGATTGATAAACTGTGTGTGTTTTCTAGAGTAAGGACTTTTCAGATATTTTTTGTTAATGTTAGCAAAACATTTCATTATTTCTAATTGTTTCGTAAGAAGTTGTGAGCGTTTCGCTACGTACCTGATTCAGTTGACAAACAAATTGCTACAAATGATCCGGTTCTTCTTTCATGCTACTACAAACCACCAACCTTGCTGTACATAGTATATCACTACTTTGTAACTTGTGTCAAAATAATATAGTAGTCGTATCGTTTTGCCTGCTACTTGACCACCCGTACAGGGCCGATCTGGCGAACCTGGCCCACGCCGGAAACTCCACCCCGCCTAATGACAGCTGACCTCACTCCACATCCGCTGCGCTACACATCTAGCCAATAACAGTCCAAGAAATGCCTCAACTCAAGAATCACCTATCTGACAATCAACTAGATTGACGATATAAATGAAGACACCTGTCTATTTATGTAACTTGCTAAACAGTACCTGGTAAGCTGCCGCTAGATAAAAGTTTCTTGATAACTTAACTTTTTGTCGCTTCATACATCTTTAGTGTTAAACAGTATACATTTACGTAAAATGATTCCTGAACTCCGTGATGCATTGATACATCACATTCCTGATTACGTATGACAGAATGGAATTACCAAGTTAAACCTGTGATGGAGATCCTCTAAAACTTGCGAATATCCTCGTCTGGATTATCTTATATGAAAAGCTTTTCGTAATTTATACGTTGCATGATCATAGATTTTTGTTCCTTCATTTAACATGCATCTCATAAAACTTATCTGCGTCCATAGAATAGAAAAAACAATTGTAATGAGGTTATATTCATGATTTTCTTTGGTTATTCTGATTTTTCAGAGATGATTAATTGTCTTTTCTTTGTTTCTGTTGCGTAATGTTTGTTCAATGTATAATATTTTTACTGGTTTTATATAGCTCCTCGTCTCTGTCCGGGACGCCACGTATAATATTTTTACTTTTCTAACCTTTCCTGTTAGTATTAAAGATAAACATTTCTTTATTATTCTTCATAAAAATAAACAAATAAAAACTCCATTTGGTTTTTATTTTAATTTCCTTTTATTTTACTGCTTCTTCGCGCACAGATACAATTCGCAGTTTATCTAAACGTACGTCTCTTTTTTCTCTCTGCCAAAGATCTTCTTCTTACATTCTCAGTTCATTGTTCAGAGATTATCATATACATTTCCACAGAGATAACTTTCGTCCAAATTGAATAAAAAGAAAAATTAGTACACAAAAAAATATTAAACTGAACAAGAAGCACATAAGAAAATGTAAAGAACGTTAATCATTAATGCTTTAAATATTACGAGACTATGTATCCTTACAAATGGTTTAGTGCCGTAGAAATGACAGTTATCATTATAATAATTTCAGTTAAAGCAAACAAATGAATGAAATACTTCCACATTTAACAGATTGAAGTAAAAATTAATTTATCGCAGTTCAATGCTCCTAGAAATACTGAAGTTAGTGTGTACACTTTTTTCATATCAATAAATTTTATCGCCAGATCTGTGGATGATCAAGATTCAGACATAAGTGTTTAATACACGGAAACATAGTTTTGAATTTTATACACAGAAAACGTATTCTTTCGCCAATAATTTAGCGGGTTCGACTGTGTTGTGTTTGGTTGATATAAGGTTTAGTTTCGACTTTTCCACGTCCTCGCTCGCCGTTGAATTCGATTCGGATCTTCTCCGACCTGCTTCCTGCTTTCACGGTGCCGTCTCGACAATGAGATCGAAAATCCCAATCGTACTGTCCTTCCGGTAGAAGGAAACAAAAATAGTAACCGACACAGTGTGGCAAGAAACACTAGATGTGAGAACATAGTTTCTCTTCACATTTTATTTTCACTTCCGCAGTTACTACTAATTACTTTTTAATACCTCAGTGTCGTGCAAATTTTGATTTTGTATTCTGTTTTGATCCGTGCTTCGTTAATGGACTTCCTTAGTTGTATAACTTTTGATGTTTGCTTGAAAATAGGCTTATTTCAATCGCTATATTTACAGTAATACAAATTAAACATGATCGTTGGCATTAAATTTATGAATTTATCCTAATTTATGAAGTTTTACATGAAGTTGCATAACATTATTTCTTATATACGAAAATTCTTTATAATGATAATCGACGAACTTGAAGTACATCTTACATACATCTCAGGAATTTTTACTTTCTCTTAGATGAGCTGGAAGTAATGAAGGTGCTAATGCTATTTTAATATCATACTTGACTGTGAACTAGTACCATGAACGAAGTTTAGCACTATTTTCAATTAGCATCATGAAAATAAGTTTACTTAACTGAGCAGCAATTTAGTGACATTCTTAATTATACTGAACAAGGTGTAATGTAATAAGGGTGTGACATACTTAATAGAGAGACCAAATGACAAATTACCTCTAGCAGGTTGAATAAAGAAAAAAAAATCATTATATGTAAATAGGAGAGCTTTCAAAATGTTGACTAACAGTACATAGGTTTCTAAAAACAAGTATTAGGAATAGGTTAATAATATTGAAAAAGAATTCACAAGTTCTAATATTGCCCAAAAGTTTTAATAAGATGCTGTCTTCCACATCCAGTCAATGTTAAACCTACTGATTTAGTATAGCCATAAAAGTAAGTTGATTCAAATTTTCGTAAAAACATATTAAAGATTAAAATAAATTGAGGCCAAAACTTGTTCTATCCATGTTAAACCTAAATAAAATATTCAACCTGTTCAAGATAATTTGGACAAGTGTTGGAAACTAAGGCAAGGAGCGGTTATCCCAAAATAATCGAAGGAAAACGAAAAATTAAGACTTATTTATTTGTGGCTTTACGCCTCGTCGACGTCGAGATCATTAGAGGCGGGGTAAGAAGAACGGGAAGGAATTCGGCCGTGGCCTTTTGAAGGAGGCATTCCGGCATTCGCCTGGTGTTATTTGCGGAAACCATGGAAAAACCCACATCTGGATACCCGGACGGGGTTTCGAACCGGAGTCCTCCCGAACGCGAAGCCAGAGCGTTAACCGCTCACCCATCATGCTTGGTGAGAAATTGAGAAATAAACTGACAACAGGGATCGCATTCGCAAGATTCTAACAAGAGGAGATTGTTAGTAGACTTCAGTCAGAATACAGTTTTGGATAACGGAGAGAATTGTTGTAATTAGGTTGAGAGAGCGAGAAATCGACTACATAAGACATATCCAGCAACTACCAAAGCAGTTCTGGACACTGCTTGAAGTACTGAACATCTTTTTTATTATTATTAGTTTCTTTCCTTGTTTTATGCTTCGTTGACCCCGAGGTCATTAGAGGAGGCGAATGAGGTCTGGGGGCAAGGAACGGGAAGGAATCTGGCAATAGCCTTTTGAAGGAACAATCCCGGCATGCTCCTAGAGTAATTTAAAAAAACCATGGATAACCGAAATCTGGATCGCGGGACGGGGATTTGAACCCATACCTTCCATAATGTGACGCCACTGCAGTACCGTTCACGCACCGTGCTCGGTAGTAATGAACAATAGTGAATAGGATCTACAATCAATAATCTATCGCTTTTCTCGTAGACCACAACCACCATGCCGTATTGTGAACACTCAGTAACTATTGATATTGCGAACACACTCGTCCTATCGCTACTCGTTTGTGTTCCGTATTTGGACATGAGATAAGACCATTTTAGCATGTACGTCCTTTTAATATGCTTGTCACCGAGCTAGGTGGGCGAGCGCAAACGTTCTGTCCTTGCATTCTGGTGGAAGCGGCTTCGGATCCTCACCCCACCAACCAGATTTGCATTTTACACGGTTTCCACAAAACACTCGAGACGAATGCTGGGATGGATTCTTCACAAGATCAAAGCGGAATTCCTTCTCGTTCCTTGTCCCCTGTCCATTCCGCCTCTAATGACCTCGACGTCAATGAGGCGTAAAGCCATAAGCAAAAAAAAAAAAAAAAAAAAGTTTATCATTTCTTTAGAGTGTTTGGGAATAAGATATCGCACTTCGGAATCCGGCTTTGTCGCATGCGTGCTTAAACAAAATTAACGAAACGGTACTGATTACGGATGATACTACATACTCTGAAACTAAGAACACATTCAAATTGCAGAAAAAAGTAAAGCGGTATACCTTTAAGGGTACTGAAGGAAACTGAACCATTTATAGTCGACTGGGTAGGAAATTCTGACGCTAAAAGCCTACATGTGTACAAGCCGCGAAGCTAAGAAACCTTTCCAACCTGATTCTGCACTCTTCTCAGTAATGTTGCATTACGATCGACCTTGATTACGTTGATTACGTGCGGGCAGCGGAACAATGTGATCGTGTGCGGTCCGTGTCGTTGGCTGGACGGAAGAAAAACCTGGCAGGGCGGAAATAATAGGACTGCCTCGCCAAGTAATGCTACATATCACGAAATTTATTACCGCGGATTACACGGTACTTTGGTTGGCAGATTGTCACTTACCGGTTCACAGGTCACCGGGCGAACTGCTTTATCTGGCGCTTGATTTATAGGCGCGGTGTACCATCATCCAAGATAGCATCGCTCGCTCGCTCCAGTATTTAGAGCGCTTCGTTGTTTCTAGACATTTAGATACGTCTTAAACGTGGAGGTCTTGAGCGACATGCAAACCCTCTATCAAAATGTATTAGTGCTCGTCTGAGGACGTTACTGCAGCACTAATAAAACAATACCATAGCAGCGTCTTCAGTGCCTTGCGGCCAATAACAGTTTTTAGCAAATGGCTTGTGCATGATTATATTATGGCCACGTAGTTAACTTCTATCATTACTGTGTCTGTACTAGAAGGAACATTATTACGTTAGATTCTTTGAAGCACAACGTAGGCACTCCACCTGTTTGTTTCACTCGAAGGATTTATTTACTTTTTTATCGTATGGCTTTTATGCCTTGTCGACGTCGAGGTCGTTAGAGGCGGGATGGGATTGGGGACTAGCAATGGGAAGGAATTCGGCCATGGCCTTTTCAAGGAAGCATCCCGGCATTCCCCTGGAGTGATTTGGGAAAAAAAAATGAAAACCCAAATCTGGATGCCCAGACGGGGATTTGAACCCGCGTCATCCTGAATGAATTATTTAATGAAAGAATAAAAAAGAGTTGCCTATTATCATAATACTCTAACTCCCCTATTTGCAGGTAATGCTCGCTGTACGTGCTAGAAGGAGTGTTCAAATAGTAAGATAAATACTGTTGTTCTGTTAGTAAGTTATAGTTTGGCATGAAAAGATGAGTAAACGATAAACTTTGAACATAGGAACAATTAAAACTGGAGTTACAATAAAGTTGACCTCCTCATGTTAGAGAACGAATTATTGAAGTAATAGTAGAGAACATCTTTCAATATTTGACAATTAGTAACAGATTTTTTAAATATCATTTGTACAGATTCTTTATTGATACTGTATTGTGTATATTACTTCTAAAAGTTTTTTTTTATTTATTTAACCGAAATTGATAAAGAAGGCATCATTTTAAAGATTAAGTCCTTCACTGTGGTTCCACCATTAATTAAGACAGGAAGTTTTATGAATTTCAACCTGTAAATAGCAAAATTATGAACAATCAATAACACGGGTATGTAATAGTTCTGAATCAAGCAGCTTGGCTTGCCGTGTGTCGATTTGAAATGATCATATTACCGCTATATCATAGAGATATTAATAAATTATATGAGCCTTCTAGAGTAAGGTGCTTTTCGGATACTCTTATTTCTGTTAGGGAAACATTTCATCGTTTTTAATTGTTTCTTAAGACGTTCTAATTGTTTTATTACGTACGTATTTCATAAACAATTTACAATTGCTACAAAATAAGCCGGTTGGTTCTCCTCTCATCCCACTACAAATGATCAATCTCGCTATTCATCGCATATCATTCATGAAATTCTCGCACGGGTCATATTAATTCGCCGTATGTCATTATTTTGTGAAAACATATTCGGGTTCGACATATTTATGCCGTGGTGTTTTATATTTCTGGCCGACACATTCAGTTTTCGAGATCTCTGCCACAATTCTAAGGAGAGTAAAATAGGTTCATTAGGCCTTTTGACATCGAAACAGATTTTTAAGCATGACAGGCCTAGGATTTGAAGGATTATGGCTTAACGCCTCGCTGACGTCATTTAATTAAAGCCGGATTTTTTTTTTTATTATTGTGGCTTTACTCATCATCGACGTCAAAGTCATTAGGGACCGGAAAGGATGGAAAGGATGGAAAGCAAGGAACGGGAAGGAATTCAGCCATGACCTTTTGAAGGAAGCATCCAGGCATCCAGCTGGAGTGATTTGGAGAAGCCATGGAAAACGCTAATATTAATGGGCGGGCGGGAGTTCAAACCAGCGTCCTTCCGAATGCGAGGCCAGAGCGTTACCGCTCACCCACACGGCTGGTTCCATTGTGTTACCAGATCGCTCAGTTCTGAGGCACTGGTCACTCCGTGATCGCTTTCGTCCTAACGTAGCCTCGACAGAGAGCACGAAACGCATTACAGGAACTTGTTCCATTGTGCTGTATTTGTTTGCGCCGCGTTGCGTTCTATACGCAGTTCTGAAGACCCCGGCTGACCTTTGCAGAGAACGGTAATCTTTAGAACGACGCCCAGCCGGGAACAACTTTCTCGAGTTACACCCGTGCATTAGAGTGTCCCGTTCGATGAAATCTCGAATTAGATTATTTTTCACCATGGCCATGCTTTCACCGACCCTTCTCTGCGAGCCAAGAATCGAAACGTTATTGGCGGTATCCGATAAACACGGCCGATGCTAGGAACGAATGAAGACACGTTCCTTATAAGTCGGAGTGTGAATGTGAGCTGGCCACAAATATGCGGAGCGGTGCGGGGGAAAAAGGAGTGCGACGAGAGAGCGGTGAGTCAGGCTCCTTTAAATAACAAGCCTCCGTGGTGTGGACTGAGGGGCTTTTTGCCCGACAGTGTGGTACCCGGCCGTCTAACTGTAGTCGCTGGCCCTGTCCACGGCGCATGCAAGAATGCGGGAAGTCGCCGCCTAACCAGACGCCTTTTTCCTCTCTATCCCCACACCTCTCACACTTATTCAGTTCGCGCCTAGAAGGATGGACGAAAATGTAAGCTGTGTTGCGAATATCGTGTGGAGGATATACTAGCAGATTGTCGTTGGAATAAAAGGCAAGTAAACTGTCTCACTTGTGAAGATTGATAATAGGGAGTTTGAGATTTTCAGATACCTCGGAATCTACTGAAAACTACACAAACATCTAATTACAGATTTTAGATTATAAACAACTGTATGTGTAACGTAATTCACTACAAATGCAATAAATATAGTTTGACTCCTGAAATTTATCTACACATCCATTGTACCATACTGAAGAATACAAAAACATTACGACCGAATAACGCACTTTAATAATAACAATAATAATAATTTCACATTTCATCTTGTAGCAAACGTTGTGGGATATATCTCTACTTGTTCAGTTGTCATTATTATTGTTCTAGTATTACAAACCTAAGAGTATTAGTATTATTAATAATAGTAATAAATCCTTGTGGTCGTTATGATCTGGTGATAGTGTTTCTATTGGCTACGCATTCTGCCCCTGTCATATCCACCTTAACCTAACCCGGTATTCCTACCGGATAGAATGAAACCTCAGTTTAACGTGGAATCCGAACCACCGAAGCTTTCTGGAGTACTTCACATTATACAGCAAGCTGTGCTAGAGGAGAAGGTCGGGTTACGAGCCTATTAAAATCCGCGCCAAAACTGGGATTCGAACTGAAGATATTTTGATCCGCAGAGAGACACCTTAACTACTGAGACATCAGACCGCTAAGCCATTGTGTCAGAGGTAGGACGGCCAGTTCCTTTCCTCCGGGAGCTACAGATTAATGTGGAATCCGAATCACGGGACTATTGTCTTAAAATTGCATTAAATTTTATCAAAGTAACATACACAGCTACGTAATTTCCAAACCGAGGGTGGCGGGTGAGCGGTACGAAACCTCGTCCGGCCATCCAGATTTCGGTTTTCATAATCTCCCGAAATAACTCCATGCAAATTCTGGAATGGTTCCTTCAAAATGAGTGGCCGAATTTCCTTGTCCGCAGCTCTTTGGTGCTTCTTATGTCCTCGCCATCCACAAGACGTGAAGACATAAGAACCAAAAGTAATGTCGATCTATTTTATCTTACAACTGATAATGCGCGAGTTTTTACTGATTACAAGTTTGGTAAGGAATGCATAGTTATACCATTATTTATAGTACGGATGGCAGAAACAGCTAAACCTTGTATATTGGATAAATATGAAAATGAGCGTAAATATGACAACGTATCCTGTTTAGAACAGGAGCAATGGTTCCAAATATTCTGTTAAATGATTTTTGATACAAATTAAATTATTCTTGAAACTGATAAGCAAGAAATAAAAGCTAACGTTTCAAACGGAATCTTCATTGTTTCCTATTTCGGCATGGTTGCTTGTTAAATCTTCTTAATTTAAACATCGTCTACTAACAACCGTTTTGATTTGATATTTTTTTATTGGATTTGTTTCGCCCCTGTGGAACGAAATTCGTCAGTGACTGTAAATGTACAGTATATAGTGTTATTGTGGAGTATCTGCATAGATCAATAATTCATTGATACACTTAGGAATATACTAACGACCGTTTTCGTTTCAGGTTTTTTTATTGTTTCGAATAGCGTTTCGTATGTTAAGCAGTGTGTGTATTTGTGAGAGAAATACGAATAAATTAAATTTGTTCTTTAGACATAGATGTTCGTATTATGCCTGTTTTAACGTAGTATATCGCAGAGAATATGCAATGGTTCGAAAGGAATTTGTTGTTTAAAGACGGCCAGCGCGATTACTATGAAAAGCCAAAAGACCATTAAGCACCCCGAGCGAGTTGGGTGAGCGGTAGTGCTCTGGAATGACATTCGGGAGGACGTAAGTTTATTTTATTTTTTAACTGCTTTACGTCTCTTAACAGCGAGGTCTTTAGAGACGGGAAACGATGGGGGACAAGGAATGGGAAGGAATTCGGCCATGATCTTTTGAAGGAAGCATCCCGGCATTTGCCTGGAGTGATTTGGGAAACCATGGAAAACTCAAATCTGAATGCCCAGACGAGGATTCGAACCGCCGTCCTCCCGAATGCGAGGCCAGAACGCTAACCGTTACTCCACCCGGATCGGTAATTTTGGTTTTCCATGCTGGGATGCTTCTCTCGAGAGACAATAGCCGAATTCCTTCCTGATTCTTGTCCTCAATGCTCTCACATCTCTAATGGCTGCGACATCTTGAGGCGTAAAGCCTTAAAAAAATGACACGTATCTAGAACTTTATACATTAAACTGGAATCTACAATTCACCAATATTTTCAATTTTATCTCCCCAAAAAATTATTACAGCTAAATTTCCACCACCGCTACTTCGACGAGGCGTAAACACTTAAAAACCACGCACATTTGTAGAGCTTTTTCTACTAGACTGGAATCCACAATTCGCCAATCTTTTCAATTTTATCTACAATAAAAAAAGGATAAACTTAAAACCATGTCATTAGAAAGAAATATCAAATTAGTTAAGAAATGTGAACCAAGTGAAGTGGAAATTCTGATATTTTATCTTTCTTCTGTAGTGACTTTATAAAAATAAAAAAAAATAAAAAAAAAAATCGTTTTGTGTTAGTATCAAAGAATTTTCTTCCTACTCAGAAGGGCATTAGATGTTAATCGGTTGCCCAATTGAAGATTGACGGAATACAACTATAACTATAAAATTCAGAAATGAAGTAATGCGAATAGCAGTTAATCTGTAAGAATATTACCTGTACCGGCTATTTGAAGTATTAGTGGAGATATGTCAGATTAAAATTGACACTCTTAAAACTTTTCAAAACCAGTAATCACGTTTGAAACTCCGCTATGCGAACGAGAACAGATATGGACTTGGGGCCGCACATCACGTGGACGTATTGAGAGTGAGTAGTGCGTGAAGGAGCGGGACGGCTGGCTGAGGCTTCTTGAATGGGACTGGTAACGGCGCGGCAGCCGGCGGTCTGCGAAGGCCGATGTTCCGAACCGTGACGGCCCATCACGCGGCCCGCTCCGGCTCACCAGGCTAATCAACACACGCACACCGTACTGTGCTGCGCTACCACACTAAAAACTCACTACAATCATAGGGTTAATTGCTTGGATTTAAAATTTGCTCTAACAGTTAGAACGAGTTTTTATCAACCTGGTGGGTGAGCAGTTGACGTTCGGGTTTTAATTCGGGGAAGACGCGGGTTTTATCCCACGTTCGGTAATCAAGATTTTACTTTTGCATGATTTCCTGATATAACTCCAGACAAATACGACGCTGTTTCTTAGTAAAAGATCATGATCGAATTAATTCCTGCTCCTTGCTTCCAATCCTCTCCCGGTCCTAAATGTCGCCGGCGAGCTGTAAACCTTTAAACCAAAGTTAATTTGTGTTCAAAGTCTTCCAGAAGACTGAACCTACATATTTGCTTATAACTAGGTTTTTATTTACTTATTTCTACGTTGCAATACATAAAGAGAAATTAACAGCATCTAAGGACTTATGTAAACGTCGAATTAGCAATCCATTAAAAAAAAAATTTACAGCATAAGCTTATTAATGTTAGTAGGCATTAGTGTTAGTACTGTAAATCAACGCTTACTCCCATTCGCTGAAGCAGTAAAGATTAGAAAAAAAAGAGTAAAGGGTGCCTCAATTTAGTTTTCACCGCAACTCGTTCCCACATAAATGGCAATAAAATTTCGTGTGTAATCATGTACTGTTATTGTTGAAATAATCTTTTTGATCGGTTTCGTATCACCGTTTAACGTTTCATCTAGAAGCAGATACCAGCGCTTGGTACTGACTATAGTTTGGGCATCAGGTTTAAAATCATGATATGGGAACATTTGTGTCCGTCCTCTGTGGTTCCGGTTGTTGCTGAATACAGAAATTCAGCAACCATACACAGCTACAGAATTAAATACAATTGATTCAATGATATACAGATGACGATAAAATGAAATACCTTAAGAGGTAGTTATGTGGTTTATTGGCCGAATGTAATTTCCTTAAACAACCAAAAATTATCCCTTAATTCATTGAAAATGCAGTTTAAATTTTTATAATAAGATTCAGTTAATTCTAGTACAAAATCACTTTATACCACATTGTGAGCTGAGTATTTCAAAATCTTTTTTTTTTCCAGTTTATGGCGTTCTAGTATGTTGATGGCTACTTTGTTTGAATTAGTAGTAATAAGGCAAGAAAAAAAATCAAATCATCGTATGGCATTGTCGGGTCTTCTATTCGCTGCGCAATGCTTCCCTTTTCGTGCCTTGCTAACAGAACCCTGTAATCCTATCGCTTATATGAGACCTACAGTAATCAGAACGACGGAAGCGTTCTGGAGTACTTCACATTACACAACAAGTTGTGCCAGAGGGGACGGTGGTGTTAGGGGCCTGTTGCAGATCCTAGACGAGACCAGGATTCGAACCGGAAAAGTTTCAATCTCCAGACAGACGTCCTAACCATTGATCCACCAGACCGCTCAAGCTTCAAAAAGGGAGTCGTTTGTAACCTACATCAAGACATATTTCCGGCAGTCAACTTGAGTCATATAAGGTAGTTATGAAACACGAAATGTACGACGGTCCATCCTCACCTTATACAAGGAAATAGGATATCACTTCCATGAACTTTAACATCGCCAAACGTGGTATTAAAGCTTATTGTTGTTCCCGATTGTAAGCTCTATTTAATTCTAGGGTTGTACTAACGGTGTTATACTACCAAGCGGTAACGCTCTGGCCTCGCATTCGGGAGAACGTGGCTTCGAATCTCCTTCCGGGCAGCCAGATTTCCGTTTTCCATAGTTTCCCCAAATCACTCCAGGCGAATACCGGGATGGTTCCGTCAAAAGTAAATTCCTTCCCGTTCCTTTTCTCAATTGTTTCCTGCCTCTAATGACCTCGACATCCGCAAGGCATAAAGCCAGAAACAAATTTCTACTCAATTCCGGTTTCAGTTTTACGGGTAGCACTGCGTACCCTTGTCCTAGTAATCAATGTGATAAAAATAATAACAAGCGAAACCACTGAACTGAACAGACGTACAATGTATTCCTTGATGCAGCTAACATCTTTCGATTTGAAAACATGGCTTCGATTTGTTTATTACGTTTAGAATTTAGATTTCCCTCAGAACAACTTTCATTTTCTCGAAGAAAGTATGAGAGAGTAGTTTTCGTATGTAGCGTCAAAATGAAGGTACGGGGTGTCGGACGGCTTGGCGCATTACGAGCTGTCCGTTTGGCGCGAGCGCCGGAGGAAGTTCGTGACCCCGCTCCAGTTCATTACCGCCTGCCCCACGTACATCTGTGCGCAGCGAGTTAATATCCGGGTAGGTTTCGGTCAGAGGTGACGTGGGGGTGGGGCGGGGCGACCACCGGCGTGGCTTCACCGCGGACCACCCGCAACCACGCGCTTCCCAACAGCAGGTGTTTTTGCTGTTTTATCCGCACTCGTTAGCAGGATCGTTAAGGACGGCTCAATTCCAACAGGATGAAGCGTGTGTCGCCTCATGCCTGCTAACAGAAAGAGCTTAAACACTGCTGTTTCATCTTCACGAGTCCAACCAATAGCTCACTGGTGAGGACAACGTGTCCAAACCCCTGTACGGGTATTCCACGATAACCGTGACGCTGCAATTTTATTGTGGATTCTTATGTAACTTGACGAAACAAATTGAAAGTAAGTAATAAAATATTCTGATATCCCGCTTAGTTCTCGAGATATGGTATCTTAAAAGTGAGGTGGTTAGTTTGAAATGTGTCCTGCACCAGAACAAACTTTCACCGAAGCCAACTTTGATGATAGTTTCTTATTTAATTCATTAGACAAATCGAAAGAGAAGAATATATTTTTTTCGATATCTCAATTAGTTCTCGAGGTATACTATCCGCGAATTGAGATAGTTAGGGCTAAATGCGTCCTGGACCAGAAAAAAAGTTCTTCAAAATCACCTGGAGCTATAACTATAGCTACGTAGTTTATGACAGTCGACATCTCAAGATCTAAGACACATATCAAAAACAAAATCATTTTCGATGTGTCTCGTCGAGTTGTATAAGATTCCATAATCAAATTGCGGTACCACGGTTATCACAGAACTTCCTGTATCACTTGTAACGAACCAGTATTTGAAGAACTTGATAGGTATTTGCTAATTAATATTACTTGCTATTCAATCTTGTCGTCAATTAATGATATCTTCCTTTAATTTTCTCTTCTTCCACAGTTCGCTGTCGTGGTCACCGAGGAGCTTTATCTTTCCCCAGATGTTAGTGATTACGACTGTTTTTAATTGAATTAAATAATTCTCCAAATGACAACACGTGAAACGCTTTTTTGAATTAATATTTATTTTTCTTCCTGAACCCTAAGAAAATATAAGCACCAGATCTACCTCTCCAAAGACACTAAAGCGCACACTTACAAATATTCCAGCGATTAAACATACTGTCAACGACTGAAAACTAACTTTTTGTGTCTGCTGCTCCTCTATATAGACGCTACAGAAATTTTCAGAATAATAGAAAAATAGCCGCTCGTTGTTTCTCGAACGGCGACAATGCACCTAACAATAAAAACAACATTAAAACAATCATTTACGAGCATCATGAAATTCACTGAAATGATAGTTAATGATATTTGCACACATAATTATCACCATAAACCAGTCCAAACAGTTGAAAATTGTCCTCTAAACATCGTGGCTCACCTCAACACTTACAATTACAAACTTTCAATTAATGTTTCATACATTACACTGACCTTGAACATATTACACGGCATTTACATACTATTCTATAACCACTATCTGAGAGACCCGACCACTTCCTTGCTCAGTGACTTTATATTTTCCCACTGATTCGCCTGCGCTGAACCTGATGTGTGTAGCAATGCCTTTGCCTTTTGTTTTCCGTCTAGTATCAAAGCGTAAAGGTATGTAGTGTAGTATCTTTGTAAACGTTACCATAAATTATATTTCACGAAGTCGTTACGGTTATTGGAGTATTAATCTTCGATTTAGTTGTTTAGTTAACGTTTTCGTGTATTATAACGTACTGTTTTATAAAACTGGAGAAATACACAACCAAAGCTTCCTAAACAAAAAGCAATATTAAAAGAATCACTGTTTATCTATCATATAGCGTCATATCTTATAGTATCCAGTTAATGAACGTTAATCTGAGACGCAGTGTGATTCTAAGCTTGTATATAGGAATATCTTGGAATTTGTATACATGATCTGAGTGAGAAAATGTACTGCTTACCTTATATATATAAAAATAAGCTTTTTAGAAATGAAAGCGATGAAATTCCGAAATTGACAAATGATTAGTTTTATTATCTTTTTTAAAAAATAAGCTTTATGACTCGTTAACGTGAGAAACTGTTGAAAGAGGATTGCAGCAAGGAACATAAAGAAATTCAACCATGGCATTTTGAAGAAAACATAGAAAACCAAAATTTCAGTGTTAGAAGGGGAGGCGAATCCTCGTCCTCCCGAATGCCAGAGTGAATGTTTACATTCATCTATCAGGCTCTGTTTTAATTAATGTGTTTACACGCGTAATTGTTTGCTCAAGGAGGTCAATGGAAGCGTTGTGTACTGCAACACTGACTTCAACACAATCAGTAACGTGGATTAGCGGCCGACAATCGACGCTATTGATCGAGATTTTGACATGAGTTCCGGAATTATTTCCAGCAACTACCGCATGCAAAAAGTTAACGCTGTTCCTTTCATGACTGATGGGCTCGACCGTGGCGAAGAATGCACGCGGTCATTCAGCAAATTTGTGTGGAGGTGCGAACAATATAAGTTAGCGGGAGCTGAACCTCAATAGATGTATCCATCACGTACGCGAACAAGCGGATCGGCCGCTTAAACTCATTCCATCAACATTATTCACCGTTCAACAACTCTCTCTGATTATACATGTCGTTTACAAATACGCGCCCTTGCTGGAAAATTCTGCAGTGTGATTAGTATCTATAAGTTACTTGTTGCACCATTCACCACTCAAAGTGTCAGCGGTCTGGTGACTCAGTGAGTAAGGTGTATGAAAATTGAAAGGTCCCCGGTTCGAATCTCTGTCTCGGAGAAGATTTTCAAAGGTTCTTAACCCGACCTTCACCTCTGGTACAGCTTTCTGTGTAATGTAAAGTACGTCAGAACGCTTCCGTGGTTGGGATTCCATGTTAAATCGTAGGTCTCTTGTACCCAGTAGAATTACTGGGGTTTGGTTAAGGTGACAGAAATCTCAGCCACTAGAAACCCAGTTACCAGGTCATTACCACCGCACGTCATTATTATTACCACTGAAAATGGGGATAATGAACTCTGCTTTAAACTACGAAGCTAAATTTGAATGATGTATGTGATCAATGTTTTCATACCATCATTAGAATGATACTCCACAATTAGACGAAGTATTCGAATCTATTTTAGTATTTATTTACGGCTTTTCAGATGGCGCAAATAATTTTCACCATGCGGGACTTGGCTAGCAGTGTACGAGAGGTTGTGGTACAAGATCAGTATTCGCCAGTTTGTATAACAAAGTCCTGGGTTGAACCGCAAACCTTCCCTCCATGTTTATACAGTGTGGATGTTTCGTCCGGATGGCAATGTTAGACTTGGCGGGCCCTTTGGTGTCTTTCGAAACATAAGTCGAAACATGCCAACAACGGGCAACAACTTCTCCCCCTTCTTTCATCTCTCTTCCAAACACAGCATACTGAATACACACAGAGAACTTCACAGTCATCCGAACATACAAAACGCTGCAGAATACTTTCATACTATTGAAGGACACGGGAAACTGCCCCATTTAACACTTTCGCGTAAAGTTGCTTTGCAGGGATAATGCCCTACATAGTATCCTCCCGGACCCGAATACAGGCACTGTTCCTTTACTCAAAACGTATTTTCCAATTTATTATCAAGTACGTTTAAAACTAGTATGAGGTAACAATGATGAAGAACTATTCCAAAGTGTTTCTCCTATTTTTTTCTCAACAGTGGCGTTTGTTACAGCGCCGAAAATGAAGGTTTATCGCACAAAGAGGAATGTCATGTACTGTAGCTTCACTCACGTCTTGAAGTGAGCTGTCGCCTCCTATTCCAGAGGACACATAACAGTGTGTGGCGTCAACTCAGAGAAACATTACGTACCTAGTACACAGAATTTTTAATCTACAATCAGATGAGAAGAATATCTAAATTGATTCTTGAGCTGGAATGTAAGACGTTAATTATAATCACTTGAACTGGATGTAGAAATATATAATCGCAATTCACAATATATCAAGATCATTTCTACCATACTATCCGATAGTTGTTTTATGTGCTTAATTCTGTGAGCTGTAAAGTTTAAAGCAATATAGATGAAGATGAAGTAAATAAATATTGGCAATTTATTACACCTGAGATGAGAAAATCTACCTTCAATGTATCAAATTGTGTCCGGGTTGGGGACATTATCATAGAAAATGCAATGGTAATTACTTCCATTATCTAAATATTATCTGCTATGTGAAGATTATCTCTTAAAACTTGATGTCAATTTCTATCTTACGCAGTCCAACAGTCTATTAAGAAGGTTTCGACGAAAAAATGGTAAATTATTTAGTTCCAGAAAAAAACTATGGCCTCACATTTCTGCTTCACCGAACTCGAGAATTTATCGAAAATATCTTTCCACATTTTATTTATTTATGGTATAGTACACACTACATACTGACAAAAATACTAATAATTATAACAGAAAATCGAATGTAGCTTATGATTTGAGACACGTCTGTATTGCATAAAAGAAGTCTATGTGAGGAAAAAACTTTTTTCGACATCCATAATCACCGGATGGTGTACACGTATTGACATTTTTATACTTCACAACTAATTTAAAAAACGCGGGGCTTTCGTGTTGGCATGATTGAATTTGCACGTTGTTTACTGCAATGATAATATATACAGAGCAGCTGAATTAAAGAGATTTTAAGAATATTAATTCTGAAACAATGCCAGCTGTGAAATAAACTAATATCATCAAACGATTCCTCAGAATTCCGTACAAGGTATCACTGACCGGATTGTAAAACTGTTAACGAGGGTGGAGGTTCGATTATTAACGATGGTGAAAGACCGTTTACAACCACAAGAGCTTACTGGTGTTTATGAAGTTGCCTATAGTGGTGACGGTGTTTACATCGGGGACACATTGTGGCGAATAGGCTTAAAGAACATATTCGCCACTATAAAAAAAAATAACAGAGACAAATCCGCCGTAGATCGCCATGCCATTAACATTGGACACGAGATAATATTTGAAGACAGGAGGATGCTGTGGAGAAAGAATTAATTGTGGCCTCAACGAGTGAAGGATAAAGCAGAAATTTTGAAGAAAACGAACTATTACTCTGTCACGCTTGGTGCTCTTTGCTATGCAAACAAACATAGTATCTCTGACGAAGGCTGCATACTTAGATAGGCGAATAAATAACGTGGAATTCACGGAGACTCCAGATATTATTAATATGATCAACCTACACCTTACTGAAGCGTTATTACAAAATTATACATCAGTATCACGAAGTGGAGACTTTAATATAGGTGGCGCTTGTCTAGTGGGTGCTTGCGTTGACAGGCAGCATAATGTTGCAGGCGGAGCACGCGGGGGCTGCACGCGGCAACCCGCCGCACACCGGCTGCGTTTCGAAAGAGCGCGTGTGAGGGCCCCGGGTGTCGATACAGGTGAGGCATCTGAGCCGGTCACGACGCCGTAACGCGCCAAATACAATGGTCGCTCGCCCAGAGGCCACGTCCAGATGACAGCTCCCCGGTCACACCCACAGTGTCCACAGTGCGCAGGCGAGAAACAGCAATTCACACCAGTCCGGTTTCTGCTGATACGAAGCACTCAGAGGGTGTGGTGCGAGGAGCAAATAAGTCTCAGTTATGCGGATGCTGTACTGGGTGTATTATCGACTTGTATGAAAGTCTATTTGTGGAACGAACAATGGGCCACAATCGAACTCATCAACTTCCGGGATTAGAGGTGAGAAACCGATAATGGAAGTGTACGTTATCTTTAAGTTCATCTACATTTTTCTACAGTATATCATTCAAATGAGGATGGGGAGGGGTACTTTTTAGCAAAATTACCTCACTAACCACCTACCGAGCGTAGTGAGTGAGTGGTAACGCTCTGGCCTCTCATTCGGGAGGACGCCGGTTCGAATCCCCGTCCGGGCATCCAGATTTGGGATTTTCATGGTTTCCCCAAATCACTCCAGGCTAATGCCGGCATTTTTCCTTCAGAAAGGCCATGGCCGAACACCTTCCCGTTCCTTGTCCTTAGTTCCACCCCGCCTCTAATGACTGCTGGGTTTCCCATAGTTTTCCAATATCACTGCAAGCAAATTCCTGCATGTTCCTTCACAAGGCCATGGCGAAATTTCTTGCTGACCCTTGTCCCCAGTCATTTCCCGCCTTTAATCATTTCAACGTCGACGCGGTGTTAAGGCATTAGCGAAAAAGAAAAAAAAAAAAAAAAAAAAAAAAACGATTACGAGGGCGAGATAAGTAAGGAACAACATTTCATGTAGTAGAAAGTCTAATAGGTAACCCATCACGAATACCAAAGCAACGGCACATTCTTGCGCTATTTTTCAGCAAAGTCGTCACGTCTTTCACACATTTTTCTCCTATCATGACGTAAGTTTGCGAATTCCCACAGTGCATAACACCATCCTCTGTGTGTAGAATTTATAGCCGGCCAATAACTTCCTCTTGATCATCATCGGATGTTTCTAGATCCGGACTGTATGGTGGATGCTGGAGCACCGTCCAACCAACTGCTTTCTTATTTTTTACTCACAGCTAATTTCACAAGTTGGAGGATATGTGCTGCATTTTTTAGTATACAATTTTTTAAGGAAAACATTTTACTCTGAATGTGGTATTATAATCAGCGGAGTATACCCTTGAAAATGTAATTGCAGTCGTAATCAGAAAGACCTAGGTCTTACTTCAGGCTCATAGACTACCTGATTCCTGGCATTGACCGAAACGTAGTGGTGAAAAACGGATACACAACTCTACTCCAGTTTCTTACAAATGTCTGAACGCTTACCTAATCGATTTTTTGGTAACACGTCAATACGTCGGAACCTACAAAAATTGTCCTATCGGTCTGAAATTTGGTATACACATCCCTTAGGCGATAATATTTGATTAAAGTGTATAACGTAAGTTTGTAATGTGTGGAAATAAGGTAAAATCACTTCAAATGTGGGTAGATGCACACATTTTATTACGCAATAAATACACGTTATTACATGTCAATATTTATTCTGTGTGTTTCTCACTCTTAATTCTTGGTCCAGGCTGCATTTCAACCTAACGACAACTGCTATTAGCAAAAAATTAAACCAACTTAAATGCTCTGTATCAAACATTCGTTACGGTAGACGCCATGTTTTTCCTTGTAAGGTAGGCTTTCATGCAATATATCTTAGCACTGAAAAACAATATGTCAGCCCTCACAGAGAAATTGTAAATTTTACATGATTTTCTATTTATTACGTATCTGCAATTTGCATGTGGAAAGTAGTTTCTATTCAATAATGAAAACTTAAAAACATGTGCGATAAATGTCAATAGCTATTAACGTGCATTTCTTGCGTAGTAACATGTATGAATTTACCCAGATTTCGAGTGATTTTTCTTCATTTCTACATATTCAAACCTTACGTTTACACTTTAAATCAAATATTATCGCCCAAGGAATGTGTGTACCAAATTCCATACCAATAGGACAATATTTGGAGGTTCCGACGTATTGACGTGGTGTCGATTTTTTTAGCCACAACGAGATAACGTGCGGTGAAGGTCTTGTTATTAGTACTTTGTTTTACTATTGATACTGTCTACTGTAGACCTGAAGTAAATCGTAAGAGTGGAGATGCGGGTAGAGATCGCAGCTGTGTTCCCGCGAAGTGGCCAGACCCTTACGTGACTGCGCGTTGCGGCGGAAACAAGCCCAATTACGTGTGAGAACGGAAATTACTTGATTTATTTCACTTGCTATTGGCGGAGGTGGGACGGACAAGTCAGGCTCAAGCTTCAGCTGTGTAAAGTCTCTCTCCTGCGGTAATTGCAACAAGCATGCACTTCAGTTTCCAGCGGATAGCGTGCTCACTGAGATGCAGTAATACTCGTTACCCCGTCTTGGCTCTCTGGCATTGCACTGCTATCTAACATTTCCACGGAAACCGTAACTAAAATCCTTTAACAATCCCACGCAAGTTTTTACATATTTCAGAAAAGAAACTCCTCCGTTCTTATTGTTTAATTACATTCACTGAATCACCGTATCAAACCACAAACTTCATATTGTATGGTATCTATCACAATTTTGTTTATTATCCGTCCAATTACGACCCGCGGAGAGAATTGATCATTGCTTCGTCTTCTTCATAACGTTTCATTTAATATAGCAGTATATTTTGAAAGCTCAATCATAAAGAAGAAAACAGGAAAATGAAAATAATATGTTCTGCAAGGAATCTGCTTGAAATGTTTCTAGTAAAAAAAACTCAGTGTTGATATCTCAAACATTTTTCTATATTGCATCATGAACTGAGAACTGTATTTTTAGTATTATGTGTGTTTGTGTTCCTTTGTGAATTTTATGTGCGCCATTGCTAAAGTAACCATAACATTTTCGTGATTATCTGTAGATCTCATATGACATTTCTTAAAACAGAAAAGCTTTTCTGAGTTCATTTGTTCAAACTTACCTTTTTTTTTTAACCATCTGGGAATTCGAATGCAGTGATTTGGGGACACCATAGAAAACCGAAATCTCCATAGCAGTACGCGGATTCGAACCGGCATCCTTTCGAGTGCGAGGTCAGAGCGTTACCACCCACCCATCACGCTCAGTTTAAACTTATCGCTGCTGTAACAGGCACCTCTGTTGCCAACGAACACTGGAAAATTACTTATCTCTCTAAATCTAATCAAAGCAAATCTGACCTTCTAACAGCAACCCTTAGCTCTGTCGAAGCATTTTGAGTAATTTGTTGTACCCACTGTGTCGTTCCGAATCTGAGAACTTCCAAACAACTCTTTTCTCAGTTGTTGTTCCTGCGATCGAATCCTTTATACCTAGGAGAGCAGTTCTACTGTAAGGATTTAGCAGAACTGGAAAGAAAAAGTGGATGCTGAAAATCAATTAATCAAGTTCTCCAGGCAATAGTACAAACTTTTTCACACCATTCCCCGCGAATTGGTTCGGTGCCAAATCGCGTCTATTAAGACGGAAACCAAAGCAAACAAACAACAGCACAGTCACGAAGCGACGCTGCACCAACTTTTATTCCGAGAACTTCGTTTCGCTTGACAGGTATCAACAATTAACGGAATTCACTTTTTGGTTCCAGAAGGGAGCCTGAGAAAGAACCTTTCGCAGGTTTTGTTCGCGTAGTGACTGGATTTGCCGTTTGTCATAAAACAGAGCTGAAGATGGAGTAGCGGTGGACAGCTGTCATCTTGCTGTCCCTTCACTTCACTATGGTGAAACTAGGAACTCGGCTCGGGCAAGAACCACCCACGGAGCGTGGTGGCCTGGCATTCGAGAGAACGCAGGTTCGAATCCCCGTCTGGCCATCCAGAGTTGGGTTTACTTGATTTTCCCAAATCACTCCAGGTGAATGCCGGGATGGATCCTCCAAAAAGGCCATGGCCGAATTCCTTCCAATTCCTTACCCCTAGTACTATCCCGCCCTTACGTATAACAGGCGAAAATCCAGAACAAAAACAATCCACTCGGATCGATCAATCACCCGTGCCCAAAGAAATAGGTTATTCAAATGTGTTGTTTTAACGTATTATAAATGTAACGATTTACAGTGAATTGTAGCCTACACTTATAGAATTGCTAAATGTGGCAATCAACAGTCATTGATGGAGAATACTCTTGTATTCCTATTTACACATGATTCATTAAAATATGAAAATCAAACAATTACTAGGATTTTTTTTTATTTTTTTATGCGGGAGATTTGTAAGATGTTTTATTACTTTAACATTCCTCGAGTCATTCATGCATCTAGTCTTCTCAAATATAAATACGCAATAAACGAACTTATACAAACGTAGTTACAAATTATTGTTATGAATCAATTCCTTATCGGCTGTTTTAATTCAGAAGATTTCTGAAGATAACATGAATTAGTTCTATTGAGAATATTCTCTGAAAATATTTAATGTGATATTTGTATAGAACGAAGTAAAGCTGAAAGAAAATTTAAGTTATTTGAGCTGGCAAATTGTGACATAAGAAGTTTAGTGTGTGTTACCATGAACCTGATCAGTGAACCGAAGTAGATTTACTTCGAAGTAATTATGTGGAAATCAAAGAGTTGTGGCAGGGTATGTAATCTTGAAGATTTGCCAAAATCGCCGTGACCTAAACAACGACAGATGTGACAATGAGTTTCGCCACAGAGGCGAGGAATGAAGTTTCCCAAGATCTGTCTGCCTGGGTGTCGACACGTGGTTGAATCATTGAGATGCTTATCCACTGCCTGCACCCGCGTTAGGAAACTCACGCGAGCCATTTTAGTAATAATCAGAAAAGCCGGCGGAGCATGAAATCGCCGTGTTCGGTGACAGAAAGGCTGCTCGGTCGCTGTACTCGGAGTAAAAAGATATCGTAACGCGATAACACATCCCATTGTTCAGGTTACTAACCTCAATTTTATTTCAGCTTTACTTTGTTCTAATCGAATATCTCATAGAACTTTTATCAGGGTATGTCCTGAGTGCCTCTTGCCTTCAGAATTCTTCTCGAACAAGATAGAACCTGGTGAATTTTGTGATAACACCAGTGTGCAGTAACGTATGCATATGCATGTGTACGTTGATAGAGACCAGAGGTAAAGTATAATGGCGTCATATAGTTACTTCTACGAAAAGAAGAAAAAGTGTGATTTCTTATTTTATCACGTGCTTTTCTGAATAACAAACAAGAAACTGTCAACCATCAGAATGAGTTTATAGTTTTAGTATCCTATTACCAAAGTTAATTTTTTTATTCTTTAATTAGATATTTCGGGTGTTTCTATTATTGCTTTAACTAAGGAATGCTAATGAGCGCGAAAGACGTTGCAATGGATACGTGTACTCTAAGTACAATGTATCTGTATCTGCAAAAATGTACCCCATAGGATATTCTGAACCAGAACATTATTTTGTCAGATGTGTGGCTCCCACCAGAGTTGCAACTCCCGCGAAACAGTTTTCGCGTAAAAAAACCGCCATAGTCCATGCATTTAGGTTGTTGCATTAGAACACTTCAGAATATTCAGAATTCAGAATATGAACAACTGGATGTTGTAGACCATTTCCCCAACTGTGTTTTAGTGAAATTTTATGGATAATTAATGTCACGCCAATGCAACTGAATATTTTTTTCCCCTAGTGGGTTTCAGTTCATACTCTGAAGCATCTTCAGTGAAACAATAAATATATAGAACGGCTAAATACGAACTGAAACGCGTTCGGAAACCAATATATGAGATATAAAACATTTCAATTGCTTTCATGTGAGATTAATTATTCATACAAAATGACAAAAATATAAGTTTTCGAAAAAATTTCAGAGTATATAAAACAATGGTTAACTTTCTTTTCTTATGGCTTTACACCACGTCTACGTCGAGATCATTAGCGGCGTGATGGGGACAAGGAACGGGAAGGAATTCGGCCATGGCCTTTTGAAGGAATCATTAAGGCATTTTCCTAGAGTGATTTGGGAAAACCATGGAAAACCCAATTCTGGACGCCAGAACTCGGATTCGAACCGGCGTCCACCGGAAACTGAGGCCAGAACGTTAAACGTTCACCCACCACGCTCGGTTTCGTTAACCTTGTTCTACTAATTCTTTTTCATTTAGAGAGATCAGGAACGTTTTAACATATTTTAAGCTGCTGTAGTTCGCAAACGTGGTATAAGATAAGGAGGTTCAGTAAACATATGGTTATTGTAACACTGTCACTGTGCCCTTATTATTCAAAGTATGTTTCTTCGAATTTTGATTGCCATACACTAATGATAACTTTTAATAAGAAAAAGTGTTTCTTTGGCCGTGTAGCTCAGTTGCCAAAGTGTCTGATTATGGCCGGGATAACCAGGATTTGATACCTGATGAGTGCAAATATTTTTATTCGAAACTGAACATCCGAAATGACTCCCCAGGTCCACTCAGCCTGCTATTTAATGAGTACTGTGGAGGTAACTCCTGGGGAAGGTAAAGAATGGCCGGAACATGGCGCTAACCCTGTCACTTTCCTTCTAGTGCCGAAAAGGTTGTAATGGGAATATAGAGCTCTACCTCCACGAATAATGCGGGAAGTGACAGTAGGAACCCCGTTACCATATTTGTACAAGATCCTTATTCATTACACAGAAATTTTTATAATGTACATGATGTGTGAATTCTTTATTTCACTGAAATAAGATTTTACAGTGGTGTTTTTGTGATTGCTGTCACTGTAGCATAACAAACAGACGTCCTCGAGTAAGTATTCACTGTGTATTTTTCTATGCAAGAATAAACCCAAAGTGTGCATACAGCAATTGCTTATTGTTAGATCGAGTCTGTTTGCTGCGTCCGTTAAAAACGAGAGTGTGAGAGAGCGCCTTTGGCGGCCTCTCTTGGAGTTTCGTCTCGCAGGCCGTGTTTTGCCAACTCGCAACGCAACCTCTTCTTGACGACGGAGCGAGCCAGTAAACAAGAAAGTCGCCTGCTGAAGGAGGAGCTGGTCATTTGAATGAAAGGGGGGAGCGAGCTGGAACGGAACGGATCGGCTCACAGCCAAAAAGGATCGCGGAACCAATCGCAGAGTCCCCACTCCGCCTACACGCCTTTCTGCACTCATTCTCCGACGCCTGATCACCTGTTGATTCATTCGTAAACATTTACACCAAATGGGCGATCCGCATTTCCGCTTAGACTCATTGACTGCTTTTACGTTTTGTGGGGAATGGTACAGGTATGGATATTAAATATAACGCTTACCTTACTTCAATCGTTTTATTTCCCACCATGATCAAGAGTAGCAGGGTTTTAAAATATCTCAAAGGATTCCTAATGTCCTTCAAAGAACTAGTTGTATATGATATACAACAGCTTTATGTCTTTTATAATTTCCTCAAAACATCATTTTGTAGATTTTTTAATTTAGGTATTATTACACAAGGAAATAGGCATAGAGCTCATGATGATTTTTCACTAAAAAAGTGACTCACAACAGTATCAAGTATGTAATAACATTGTTACGAAATGGCCATCGATATGAACCAGCTTTCATTAAAGTTTTTAAATTATTTCTCAAGTTTATGAATAGTTCTCGCTTTAAAGTATTATGACCCTTAAAGTAAATACATTGATTCTCTAACAGCAGGTATTGTATCTCGAGAATTGTATATGAATATCTGTAAAAACTAAACAGTTGTACATAACATTTGGTTACAAATTCCTGTACAACGGGCCAAACTCGAAACGGCGACCCCAACAACTTTAGGACGACTCCTACGTTATAGAGCGGCTACTAAAAATATATCACACAACATACTATCACAACTGTAAAAACACTGTAGTTTCTGAATGCAACTTTCCAAGAAAATCAAGGAGCTAGAATGAAAGAGCGAGGAAAGACTGAGGTGAATGTTTTCAGCACGATTTTATTTATCGAACTATCCCAAAGTAAAGCAATATTCATGTTCGGTTCACCACTGGTTCGAATGCAATCATAGTTTTAATCCTGTATTCTGGTCACCGTCATGTGTAAAAGGTGAATGATTGAACCATACATACCTTTTTCTGATTTCACTGATATAACTAGTTTTGTTCCTCTTTACTCTCCATCTTGTTCTGTTCATAGCATAGGATGTGTGAAAAACTTTTGCAACTAATAGGTATGATCACAAGCCAAGTATGCAAATTCAAGTAGTTTTATGCTACGTCAGATACTGCTGAAGTTCTATCGAAAATTTAAAAAACAATCGTATATTTATGCAATGTATAAAAAAATGTGTATTGAAGTAGTACCGCAATAAAAAGACGACGGCACTAAATAGAAGGATCCATAATATTAGAGTAAGATATTTATGACTGTATATTATTGGGTGGGACAAGATGTTCAAAATTTTAAAGAAGTCAGGTCTAAAGTATCGAGATAGAAGAACACTCTATAAACTGTATAAGAATCAAGTAACTATAATAACAGTAGAGAATCACAAGAGACATGCATCTGTTAAAACGGATGTGAGACAAGGTTGTAGTCTATCCCCGTTAATATTCAACTTGTATGTAGAAGAAGCAATGAAGAAAGTCAAAGAAAAATGTCCATGTGGTATAAGTTTTCAGGGAGAAAAATCAGTATGCTACGATGTGCTGATGACATTGTCTTGTTAGCAGAGAGGGGCTGAGGATATTGAGATGTTACTGAATTGCATGAACAAAATACTGAAGGAAAATTTTGGACTGAATATAAATCAAAACAAGACAAAAGTGATGAAATGTAGCAGAAATGATACCAATACTAGTAGATTAAATATAAAAATAGGATCGGATGCAATAGGAGAAATAAGTGAATTCTGTTACTTGGGAAGTAAAATTACAACCGATGGCCGAAGCAGGAATGATGTTAAAAGCAGAATAGCACTAGCAAAAAGAGCCTTCATGAAAAAGATAAACCTTTTAGTTTCAAATATTGATCTAGGAATTAGACAGAACTTTTTAAAACTCTATGTGTGGAGCACAGCACTTTACGGTAGCGAAACATGGACTTTAGGAATACCGGAAATAAAGAAAATTGAAGCATTTGAAATGTGGTGCTACAGAAGAATGCTGAAAATTAAGTGGACAGACAAAGTAAGAAATGAACGAGTTTTGGAAATGATGGGTGAGAAAAGAAGTTTGTGGAAGAAGCTTACGGAAAGAAAAGACAGGATGGTAGGTCATATTTTGAGACATGCTGGATTTGTTAATTTGTTAGTGGAGGGAACAGTCGAAGGTAAGAACTGTAGAGAAAGACAGAGATTAGAATATATGAAACAGATAATTGAGGACGTGGGCTGTAAGGGGTATGTAGAAATGAAGAGGTTAGCACAGGATAGGAAAGGATGGAGGATTGTATCAAACCAGTCGAAAGACTGACGACAGCAAAAAAAAATTATTAGTTAACATCCTATGAAACAAGAGATTTCTGTATGAAGATACTTGTAGTTTGTTTAGTTATATTCAGCTAGTCTGCTTTTTATTGACATCTAATATAGATTTAATAATAAGTGCATTTTTGTTTTGCGTAGTAGTAGTCCGAATGTGTGCGGCTGAGTGATGTGGTTGTAGTGTGCCTGTTTAGAGCCTGCTATCTGCGGGGGATCTGGTCCGCGTTCGAGTCCAGGTGGCGTCATATCGCTCGTGACGACGGGCTTGTTAGAGCAGCACTATACGAGCGCCGTTATAGCAGCCAGCAAACGATCCGCCTGCACTCCCAGACGTGTGTTAAAACAGGGGTGTGCCACAATCAACGGAGTGCACCGTGCAAGCTGTGTAAACGAGTGCTTAAAACTCCACTCTTGTATGTGCAATCACTCGTAGGGTCGAAAAAAAAACAAAAAATAAACAAATAAATAAAAAAACACTGATAGAATTATTATTTTGAATCTGGTAAACCGCAGCACACATTGTCCTTCCGAAAAGCTTAAATGATATCATTCCATAGCAACTTTCGGTGGTAATTTCGGTAGTATCTCATAAAAACCATTAGTAACGTTCGTAAGTATTATTGTATTTCCGTATGATAATGATACTGCATGTGTGAATTATGGATGAGAGATGAAAGAAGGATGGAGACTGTGAGATCAGGTTGATGCCTATTCAGGCCTATTCTTCCAAAAAGAAAAAAATACGAAAGGTGTGTCGCGCTTAACATCTACATCTGATAGATGCATCACTATCTACAGTGCCATGTGTCCCTGTTTCACTAGCACTACGGGGAGGTTTGGGGTTTAAGCCAGAATCTTGGTACATAATTTGGTGACTAAGAATGGTTCACAATCATCTGTCAAGACAAGTATCGAATTATAAAAATTCCTTCACCAACGCAATTCGAATCAGCTAACCCCGTAAAAAAAAATGCCGAACAGAGCTAGGCGGGTTAGTGGTGAATTACTGTCTTTAAACTTCACAAAAATATCTTCATAGTTGATATAAAATTCTGTAGTTTCATGCTTTCATCTACGATAGGTTTGATTATTAAAAACATTGTTTTGTCACCCCGTCAGAAAAAAATTTTCCTATCCTTCCAATGGGATTTCCACGATTTTCCACAGCTTCACAGAAAACTCTGCCATTGTTTGGAACTCGTCTAAAATTTCCTATTATGTTAAAAGGACATCGTAACAGGGACACTACAGTTCTCGGCTAACAGCTATTTAAAACAAAAAAGACTCTGACATACTATCTTGCTGATGTCAGCTCTTCACCTCTCGCAATTTCTTTTAGCAGCATGCTGCCGCCAGGAAATACGTACTCAAAAAAATATATCGCAGATACTGTGTCGAGCGATGCATCAAGGGACTTTTTATAAGCCAACCGTGTCCTGCATACTCAGCCACCCACAATACTGAATGTCATTCTGTGCCGACTGCAGTACATTGGTTAATCCCATCGTGTTTAGAACGATAGAAACTTACGGTAATTTAGTAAACGCTTCATAATTAGCATCATAATTCTGTGTGATTTCATCATTTTATATTTTTTACTTTCTCCAAATGGGTTAGTTAGCAAAATCTTGCAGTAAGATTTAAGTCCTTGAGGAGCAGATATGCAGATTCGAGACTTTTCTTCGTTGCATCAGATACTTCATCTCACTTTAAATCAAGAAGTAGTGACATGATTATCGATGAAATTTCATACTTATATTTCATTGTGGCTCTGCGTAGTATCGGCGAAGCTTCATTGTTTAACCATTATACAACGAGCATCCAAGTAAATAAGGAGATACGTATTCAATGTGAATCGTCATTACATGCCATTATTTAGAAACATACTACAGGAATACTTAAATTTGTGACGGCATTTGGAGTCTCCTCCAGACGGACTAAGAAAAAATCGTCTTATACCAGTATTTAAGCGAAAATATTATTACAATGAATTACAAACATCGTTCAAATATTTAAACTTCAATACCTGTCACAAAACATTTTTAAAACACAAAACTATAATCAATCCTGGTGGATGAGCAGTAATGCTTTGGAAGGAATGTCTTCTTTTTTTAAGAAATAATACTCAGTTCTTGATTTTGGCTTACCTGGAACACAGCACGGTGCATTGGAGTTGTAGCGATGTTCTCGTGTGAAGCCGAGGGAGGCGGGGGTTGCCGACTTCCGGCCGGAAGACAGATTTCACGGCGACGCTAGCTACGCACGCCCATCAGAGAAAAATCACTAACAGCCACCAGCCTATCACGCCACTACCATTACTATGTGAAGTTTGACATCAGGGCTCACAGTCACATGTATTATTATTATCATCCTCAATATTATCACTACTAGCTTCTAAGCTCTTCAAAAGTTACGGACTGAACGCAGGGGTCTGGCTATTTATTACTTCAGGATTACTATTACAGTGACAGAGAATATACCAAAAAAACTACGTAGAATACAGATAGGTTCTCTACTCGCGTAAATAATAAAGGGTTGAACACATTGTTCAGGCATTTAATTTCCTCGAAGTTACTTAACTACTTGCGATTGGTATGAAATATCTCTCATAACCTTAAAAATTACTAAATGTGAAACTTATATCTTAGTTTACTGTAAGCGTAATATCTCTGGATAGCTGGTATAAGAAAACATTTACATCAACTGAATATAAACAAACAAAAGTCAGGTAATAATTAATATGTTAATTTAAACGTAATACATACTGCTCTCTCAGAATTCTGGAAATTGATTTCTTGCAGGATGTTTAACTAAATATAACTGTTATTAATAACGCGCATAAGGGAACGTACATAAATTACGTGGCTTGATCTGAGGGGGGGGGGGGGGGTTCGATAGAAAATTACGTTGGGCTACATGAAAAAGGGGGCGAGGGTTTCCGAGCCAAGCCACGTAGCTTTTCATTCATATTATTTGTCGCAGTTAAAATAAGGTGTACCATGTGAATATTTATTTCCATCATTTAACTATCTTCGTATGTAATTTAAGATAGCCTGACAAGAGAAAACAGTACAAAACGTATTTCAGTAGGAAAGAAAGCTACGTGCCACGCGGCAGGAGGAAGTGAAAAGGGGGGGGGGGGGAAAGGGGAGAGTAGAAGCAAAAGTCACGTCAAGCTAATGGGGAGGGGAGGTTCACATAGTTTATGGGTGCTTCCAAACCTCGAATAACATAGTACCAGCAAATGCTTTATATCCGAGTGAATACATTTAACGCGAGCAGGTTCGAATCCTGCCCGCCATACAGCGATCAAAATCGACAGTTTATAAATGATTCCCACTTATCATTTGCGCAACGCTGTTGCATCCAGCTTCCATTTAAAAATGCATGTCACAAGCGGATTATTGTCATTAAAAACTTATAAATTTCGTAGACAGACGGAGGAACTTTCTCACTTCAGTTATCTTTGAGTTACAGTATGAAATGTCAATGAACCTTAACCACATTTCCTATAAGGGACTGCTTGTATAAACTTCTTTTGATTTGCATATGAAAAATGCGAAAACAATTACTTCTAGAAGCCATTTCCTAACGCAGTACGGTGCAGTTTTCATTGACATTCTAGAAACGTCGTACAGATGGCTTAATACAAACAGTAGAAAAACAGATTTTATATCTCATTTCCTGAAATGAGAAATTCTCATATACAAATATTGTAACTTGGAAACGGCTAAAACGATTTGGAAGAAATTTCATAGTTACATGACGTTTTCCTTTTCAAGTTTATATAAATAGGTGTCTTACCTGCAAAAATGCGAATTTATATATATATAAAAAAAAAAAACGAGCAGTTCTTGTATCCCGGAAACATTTCTAACGCCATCTTATAGAAGTATCAGGTACCAGTAAGCCTACTGATGTCAGTTAAGTTTCTCTTTGGTTAGAGGAAGGAACTGTGCACTAATTTTGTATATATTTGATATCTCTGAAACGGATCTAACGATTTGGATGAAATTTCATATGTAGATAACGTTTGGCCTAAATAGGTGTCTATCCTGAAAAAATGCGATTTTACAGAAAAAACGAACATTCCTTGTATTCGGTATCTCGGGAACGGCACTAAGGGTATTTCGTAGAAGTCTGAGGCAGCAGTAAGCAAATTCCTGACGATAACGCGATTTTACAAAAAACAAACAAACAAAACTAATGTTGCTTTACAACGTCATCCAGTAGAAATTTGAGATATCAATAAGCTTGAAGCGGCTTTATTTATTTGATTGATACTTTAAAGTGAAAATGAATAACAATCATAATATAGCTGATTATTTTAAATAAAATATTGAATGTGTGCATTTTATTCAACAGATTGCAGTTTTTATGTAGGTTAGTATGAAATATATTGAATGTATAACAAATATGGAGCGGTCTGGCAGCTCAAATGTGATTAGTGAAAAATAAGTGGTTAAGACACTTCCTCTCAAAAACTTCTCGCTCCGGTCCCGGGTTCAAAGCCAGATGGGGGCAAGAATTTTTAAGACTTGTATTTGATTGTATGAGCCACGCTAGGACGTTCCGTGGTTCGGATTCCACGTTAAACTGTAGATGCCAGAGGAAAGGAACTGGCCGTCCTAGCTGTGGTACAATGGCAATAACTCCTTCTGGAGGATACAACCAACCTTCGTGTTGTAGACTAAGTTAGATTTTTGTGATATTATTGTCTATATATCCAAACTATCCAATCTAATAGTATTATATGAGCACCTCTTGTATATAGGTCAAATTAATTTCTCACAAACTCTCTAAAGATTTTGATGAATTCTTTCACACTGAACCGAAATCGAAATATGCCAAGCGAAGATCGATCACCCAGGTACTTTGAGATATAACCGTAACAATTAATGTTTTGGAATTCCTTAACCTAACTTTAGTCTTTCGTGACTTTTTGTTGTTGCTATATGACTGTAACAGATCTCCAGAAAAGTATAGTGTGACTGTGTTAAGTTTGAATTAGGTTTCTTTTTAAATCTATATTAGAACTTAAATTGTTTGATATTCATAAAAAATGTATTCCAGTTTTTTTTTTATCTTAGGGTGTGGGTTTAGTTTATTACTATCGCAGTTACGCTGGTTTTGTTTTGAATTTCATACAGAAAGTCATGACTACACTGAACTCTTGCATACCACGTTGCTGTGAGATTGCCGTGTGCACGAAACCGCTTTCTCACTCCAACGCGAGTCCTTTTTTTTCCTTCTCCCCTGTCTTCCCTCACTCTCTACTGCTAAAACTCCCCCGCGCAAAACAAAAGAATCTCATTTACGTTTCGTGTTCCACTACATTTTACTGCAGCTCATTTTTTCTGCTCCTATTTTTCAATTCTGTAGCGTTTTTAGCCTTCTCGACAGTCGCAGCATTTCTACAGTAAACAATCCGAGGTATACATTCCCAGAGGTAAGTCAACGACGCACGAATATAAAATAAAAGTTACCATAGTCGCTGCTGGATGTGACAGCATGTGAATATTTACTCAGCGATAAAGCACTGCTTTCTTCGCAATGAAATGTGTTATGAATGCAAGTACAAAACCTGACGACAGTGCGAATGACAATAGTGACTATGAATGGGTTTCGCTTCAGGAGGTCAGGTATTTCTTCACTGATATTAAGCTTCCTCCATCTAGCTGAACACGAACATGATAAGACAGAAGTTTCCCAACATCTCGTTAAACTCGTAATCAGGAGAAAATAATAACAATTAATTATTAATTCATGATACACAGTTTGGAAAATTAGAAACCCGCTCCTTCCTTTTCTTCTAAGCAGTGATTAGAGTTTGGTAAATTAATCCTTTAACACCAAAAAATCATACGCGATGATAATTCGTACGTTTAAAAAGTTTTATCTTCCTGTGTGGTGAGCCACACAATAATTCTCAAAACTGGGTGTTTAATGCTGATTTTCCTTAGTTTTTTAATAAATAAATATACTATCTGTTTAACGAAAGGAATATCTGTTTGCTTTCTGTTATGAAATAACCACAATTTTGGTACAGTTTTAACTATTTTTTTTAGACAAATTCTGCTTATGATCAATATTCTGAATGAGCGGATCATTGTCATTCTAGAAGAAGCAACTGTTAACGTTAGAAATAAACTGTGCAGTTACTACTTGACCATGTGGAACACAAAAAAACTTACAACATAATGTTTCTTATTTCGTAGCAAAGTGTTGTCAGGCTTAATAGATGAGTCATGTAGTAGTAAACATTCTTGTAGTGATACGTACAACTTAAAAAATCTGCTTCGAATTTCATTCTATCATCCCTCAACAAAAAACTATTCAAAAACATTAAAATATGTTTATTTTTCAGTTATTGTTTCTTTACTCTTCAACTGTGAAGCAAAGGAACCATTCCCACTTTTTCTTTCAATACTAAATCAGAGAGATTACTTAAGTACGTGTAAGCAAAAGGAATAGCCAATTACATTCTAGAATAAATTTCCATTGGTAATTAACATTATTATCCTTCGAGCACTAGGACTGCTTTCTGTAGTTCAACTCGAGTCATTCGGCTTTATGTCACTATTACACAAAACGGTTAAATGTGCCGAAGACTATGTGAACAGTAATGTTCATAGTTACCCTGTGGATCTTATCCCAGCAAGCCTGTTTATTCAGTGATGAAGAAACAGCGTTTATTGCTCAACGCTTCACAGCTTTGATCGACATTTCACGAAGCGCCATATAACATTTGGGCACGCTTTTCACGAATTTCGTTACATTAGTTTCGGTCGGCATGTCATTAATCGCGAAAGACGTCGATTTAATACTTCCTGAATGGTTCAAAATTATTTCTCACCTTTCTTCTTCTTGAATGGGTTTTTTCCGATTATGTGTAGTACCAACTAGAAGAGAGTGTTGCTATACATTTATTACTAGCTGAGGCTTGGCTTAAATGTATTCATAGGTATTCCTTAGTCGAATCATAGCTAAATGTGAGTATTCGCATTGAGAGTCTCAGCCGAGCGAATTATACACAGGCGATCGTCTATGTTGTGAAGAGTCGTAGCCGTTAACCCAGTTTCGACAGATAAGCCAAACATTCTCACGCTCGACATTTCACGAATGTTTCCACCAAAGCCGTAACATTCGTTTTGCTCAGGCTCATTAACTCACGAATTTTTCCCTCTGAAGAATTAAGTCATAAATCTCTTGGATGACCAACGGATTAACCGGAAAATCGAACTCGCGTAAATATACATCATATTTCTAAGATAAAAATTGAAGTATTTTATGTGAATTATTAATAGTTCTTTTACTGAGCTGGCTGATACTGTATAAATACTTGCATGATATAGAGCTGTATTTTTATTCAGCCATATAACTGCTTTCGTTTCCCGTCGTGTTTATGAGAATATTAATCAGGTGATCCGATAGACTGAATGGATAGCTTGCCAGCTTACAAGTGTTATATCTATTTTTAATGCTGAATGCTCGTATTACAGGTCTAAATGTCGATTATAACTCTTGGTAAAGTAGAAATTAAAAGGACCTAGCATAATAACATCTCATAATACATCATAGTTTACAACCGATAGTTTTCTTTAAGGAATCAAGGTTTGAGGATTCATTAGGTACTTTTGTTATTGTTAATTGTTTCAAGAAACTGGAAAAGTATGGTCATTAAAGTAAAAAGCAAAGTCTTGGATGGTCGTAGTGACCTGGTTACAGGGTTTTTATTGACTGCTGAATCAGCTCCTATAATTTTTTTTTCTGTTAACTTTACAGTTTGTCTACGTCATTAGAGGTGGAAGAGGACTAGGGGAAGGAATTCAGACGTGGCCTTTTAAGTACTCAACTGGCATTCGCCCACGTCCCTATCGTTTCCATCTTAACCTAATCCGTTGATCCTACCGAGTATAGGGGACTTACAGTTTATTGTGGAATCCGAACTACGGAAACATTCTGGGTTACTTCATATTACACAGCAAGCTGTGCCAGAGGTGAAGGATGGGTTAAGGGCGTATGAAATTCCCAGCTGAACCGGGATCAAACGTCTTAACCATTGAGCTACCAGACCGCTCTGTCTATTAATTAAGAAGGTATCTGTACAAGTCAAATGAGCACATTTTAAATCCTTTCTGTGTCTGGATTACCAACACGCAAATGCTTTTAATAAACAATCTTATGTGCTTCTTTGCACTAGTGTTATCATACCGTTCCAATTCCATGTGGTTGATCGGAAAATTTTTCGATGGAGATGCCGAATTACTTTCACTGCTAAATCCGAATGTAGTAAGTCAGTGATGAAGAATTTATTGGTTTCCAAGCATAACAACGTTTACCGGTACATTGTAAAGTCATTTTCGGTTATTATATTTTATATCAAGTATTATTCATTCACTTCAGAGAGGGATCTTACGAATGTTGAGTTTGAGACAGCAAATGAATCTGAGCCGTTTCTGCTCCTACAATTATTTACTACCTTCCCTAACACTCGTTTTAACAACTGCTGACAGTGTAGATCTCCGACAGGAAGAGTTAGTTACCCTGCTTGTTGAGACATGGACGTGTTCTGTCGAAACAGGCCGCACCCGTCGCCAGGCAATTAACGAAAATACTTCAATTCGGCGGTCACGAATTTTATGTAGGACATACACTAGATGACGGCACACCGTTCACCGCTTTCTACAGTCCGACCTGTTGCCCGGGAAACGTCCAACTACGAAATAGTTCCTGTGCCAAAGTGAACAGAGTTGAATGTTTCTGGCATTACTGATAGCCAACGAATATGCTCCTACAACTTGTCTGCTTAAAACATGTGCTGATCGTTCCATAAGAAGTCGCAACTTTAGACTTCACCTGAAATCCTCTGTTAAATATTATGTACTGATAGGCTCATTGTACTGTTATGGTCAACAAAGCAGCCCTTTTCAAATGTTCTGGCCTCGCATTCGGGAGGACGCGGGTTCGAATCCTCGTCCGGGCATCCAGATTGGGGTTCCCCACGGTTTCCCCAAATCACTCCAGGTGAATGCCGGGATGCTTCCTTGAAAAAGGCCATGGCCGAATTCCTTCCCGTTCCTTGTCCCCAGTCCCAACCCGCCTCTAATGACCTCGGCCGTCGACGAAGCGTAAAAAAAAAACAACATTTCAGATATCTGTTATGTAGGTAGTTATGGGAAGTACTGAAATGCCTTTTCTTTTCGCCAGAACTTATTCGTTGTTCCTTACCATCTAGTTTCGAAACTGAAGCAATCATTCCGTGCAGAGCAATTTGGAAACAGAGAAAATCGTAAAGGCGTTTCTACGACAGCTGGTTCCCATTATCGAGTGATACACACCTGACGGCATTCAAAGCTTTCTCCATCGTTGGAAGAAAGCTATTGACAATCTGTACGACTACTTTTGAAGGCTATTACCAGTTTGTGCTGCAACTTTTTGGTGCTGTGCATTATTGGGTTCACTTCGTACTATTTATAACTAGCGTTACCCGCGACTTCGTACTCGTAGACTTGGAATTTTATTGTTATAATCGTATATAAGAAGCCGTAAGTTACATAAGAGGAGTCCCAGAAACTGATTACGATAAAAACAAAGGCTGAGTGACCGATATAACGTTACAGATATTTAAACACGCTATCCGTCTGTCTATCGCCCTTCGGCTTGTTTTCATGACAAAATATGTTGTTTATACTGAAAGAATTATCCTATGTTCTTCGTAATGATACACAGCATTCCTTTGTCAAATTTCATTAAGATTATTTAGGTTGATTAGTCGTGAAAACGTAATAGACACACAGAGTTCTTTCGCATTTATATACTATCTACCAATACGTTAATGTAAATAAATCTAATCTAATACCTCACGCGGAAAGAATATTTTTAATGTAATTAACTCTTGCTAAAACCACATACATGATACAATACATAAAAATGAAATGTTTTAAGGATCACCAAATCAAACTCAGTTTTGGTCCTGCGCTTTGGACCCCGTAATAACAACTGAACACACCTTGAGTGATAAAGGACCATGAAAATAAATTTGAAAATTATGTACTGGTATATCACTGCTTTTACTATAAACCAAAAGAATTGCTATTTATGCGATAGGAAACACATTCCTGTAGAAAATATGCTGGCGGTATAAACAGAATAATACTGTAATCACTCGATGTTTGGGGCATATTTTCCATGCACGCCTTTCTTGGACTATTTTTTGATAAAAAGTGAACATGAAAGCAAAGAACCTTAGAAATAATGACACACAAAAATTACAATAATCCTGGACGTTCTTTGATTACACTAATCTTCCTCTTTTACTCAAGTTACTACTATCATTGGTTGATATTTGTAGCTGAAAAAATAAAAACGAAGTGAACGTTTGAAAATGAATTTTTCGGAGTGTGTGACATCACACATAGATTTTTATACGCAAAAAATACCTAATCCAATCGTTAGAAAAATAACGGCTCATTACTTCAGAATCCTCCATCTGATTTGGATTAGTTGAAACGCTCCTGTCGATGTCGCGTTTCATCTTTCAGAAGAAGCACTGTGATACTGATGCAAGACACCCTGAAAAACATAGATATTTGATTGAATAAAATTTTTATATTTACAAAAATAATCAGTGTTTCACTACATTTTATTTTAACATAAATCGTTGGTTTCGGCGTTTGTGGTCTTTCATCAGGTTCCATTGTACTTAGCATTTTATTAAGACTTCTCCCAATTATTCCATATGCTGTACACCTGTCACTATGGATCTGACATCATGAATACTTCAGCATCTCATGTACTATTTCTGAAAGATGTTTTTTTTTTTTTTTTTTTAGTGACGAGCTACTTTTTTCGGTTCACCACTTTGCTAACATCATCAATTAAGAAAATAATTTTCCGTAAATCAACGCGTAAATTAGTAGAGCTATGAACAATCAAAGTAACATGAATGAGATAGTGCAGAATCAAGCCGCTAGGCTTCCCTGGCGTCAGTAAGGAGTGGTCACGTACCGCTAGATAGTCACACGATATGGAACAGAGCTTTGGATTTCTAAAGTAAGGAGCTTTTCGGATGTTTTTGCTTCAGTTCTGGAAACATTTCATAACTTCTAATTGTTTCGTAAGACATTGTAAGGTTGTTTTGACTTTACGCCTTGTCGACGTCGAGGTCATTAGAGGCGTGAGAGGACTGGGAGCAAGGAAAGGGAAGGAATTCGGCCATGGCCTTTTGAAGGATGTATCCCAGAACTCCCCTGGAATGATTTGGAGAAACCATGGAAATACCAAATCTGGATTCCCGAACAGGGATTCGAACCCTCCTCCTTTCGAATGCGAGGCCAGAGCGTTACAGCTCACCCACTACACTCGGTACGTTGTAAGTGTTTGCTACGTACCTTTTTCAGTAGACAAATAAACAACTGCTACAAATGAGACGATTCTTTTTCCATTCTAATACAAACCACCAGCCACGCTATTCATCGTTTTTCTTTCGTGAAATTTCCGCTTGGCTCACCAACTCTCTACTTTGAGATGTATTTAGTTATTGCTATCACAACTTAACGCAAAGTTTAGTCATTTACAGAGCTGGACAGGTAGCCCCGTGAGGGCTCCGGAAGTGACGTAACGGCGGCTCCCAGGATTAACTAAGCGGTGCCCGGCATTCCCACCGCGAGGGCGACTCGCTTCTAATCTGTCACTGGCGCCGTTCCCACACATCTGGTCTGGACAATGGGCCGGACCGCGCTCCCACGAGCGGAGTTTTTCCGCCGAGCGCTTCCGACGGCGAGAACAGTTCCCGTCAATTGGGGCGTACACTGGCTCGACCTTGACACTGCAGCTACTGTGCCACGCACTCATTAATGCACAAGCTAAATCTAACACAAAGCAACTTACTTACATAATGGTTTTTTTTTTCTCCCTCCAATACAAGCTGATTTTATTCGGTAAATTGTTGATATCTTTCGTTGACAAAAAAACACTGGTGGTTATTTCGGACTGTTGACAGAAGTGAAAACTTAAAACTATGAATACCATACGTGCAACTCGTCATACTTTTAGCTACAGATACACTAAATAATAATAATTCTGTGTGGTCGTAATTGCCTGGTGACAGCGTTTCTATTGGCTGCGCATGGAGGCCCTAAGCCAGTAATGCTACTAGATACATGGAACATACAGTTTAACGTGGAATCCGGACAACGGAAGATTCTGACGTACTTCGCATTACGCAGCAAACTCTGTCGGAGGTGAAGGTGGGGTTAAGGATCTAATAAAATCTCCATCGAGACAGGGATTCGAACCGGGGACCTCGCGCTCTTCAGTCAGACACCTTAACCTTAACCACTAAGCCACAAGACCGCAACCGATATATTGTTAGCAATAGAATGTCGGTGACGTGAACTGATAAGAGTTTACCCATCCAAAATCACCCAACGCGCCTAAAGAACTTTTCATTTTCAAAAATTAAATATTTTATTTAGTCCACAACCCTAAGGTTGGTCGAATCATCCCGAAGGAGATGTACAGAGCCACGACAAACACAAAACAACGTGAGGCCAATTCCTTCCGTCAGGGGCCTGGTGGGGAGCAGAATCCTGCATCTTCTCATGTTTACGTATGTTTCTTTGTCAGCCCTTCTGTTTGTTTACAACATTCCTCATCCGTAACCGTTAATGTATAATGGAAAACTTAATGAGATGCTTTACGATATTCCAGTTACTTATATAACACTTCTATCTTTTAACGTGAAATCATAACCACGCAACTCCCCGGCGTAGCTCATATAATTTAATATAAAAATTCCTGCTCACCATGGGATTTGAACCGGGGACCGCAGAAAAAAACTTTCAGAAGTAAGCGCCTTAACCACTAAGCTGCCAGACCGCCTTGTTATGAAGTATACGTGTGGTAAGTACTATCAAAATCGGATATAACATTAGCATGTTGGTGACGCGTCCAACGCGCGTATCGTACGCGAAACACGGCATAGCATGTCGATGACGGGAAGTCGCGAATTCATAAATTTAAGCCCGTTCAAACTACGCCTAGGGCGCCTGTAGAAGTTTTCACTTTTTAAAAAAATGTCGACTTTTTAGGACATCTAGAGTGCGGTTCATTTTCACTAATTCTCAGTGCTATAGTCTATTTACAGGAGCTTAACATCAAAGTATTTTAATAACTAGAGGTCAAGTCGTTGAATTTCTGATAACCATCTGTAAGTAAATCTCAACTGGTCAACAATAGGATTCAATAAAATTTGGAAGTATGTTTGAATAATAGGATATGACAATTACATACCGTACTGAAAAAATGCTGCCAAAACCCGACACTCGGGGACAGCTTGGGGAGTATGAGCTGAGGTGTACATACAGGGAGTGTACCCATCAGGCGAATACTATGTATCTACCAGGCACAGCAACAAGCACACGTATGAAGTCAATAGCTAACTAAATAGTACAATGCGTAGAGCAAACTGAAATCAACGATGACGCAGTGGGTTTCAGTTCTAGCTAACATGCCACTCATTGGGTAGTGCGAACTTCAGCGTTGCAGAAGGAATTAAAGACTGAGAACTTCCAGGATATTATGATAGAACTATCCATAACATTTATATTAACACTGAAGTCTAGAGTATCCACAGAAACACAAAATAATAACCTTCTGTATCACTAGCGATGGGAGGAGCGAATAAAATGAAAAACAAACCCTCCAGATCACAAATATGAATTGTTTGGTTTGCAGGGAGAATACGGAGAATACAAACAACTGTCATTCCAACAGTATTCCAAGATTTCGTGCAGACGGAAAGATAACATTCCCCCAGACTGGGGAGCAGAACCCTGCATCTTTTCGTGTTCATGTATGTTTCTTTGTCTGGCCTTCTGTTTGTTTACAACTTCTCTCGTCCGTTACCGTTAATGTATAATGGAAAACTTAATGAGATGCTTTACGATATTCCAGTTACTTATATAACGTTTCAATCTTTTTAACTGTTATGCATAATATTCGCCGTAAAATGTCGCCTTCAACAAAAATCGATTCATGTGCCAAATATGAGTTATTACACTATATTGCTCGTATCTAATAGAGAACATGTCACCGTTAGAAGCAAGAAAAAGTTTTGTAATCGACATAGCTGCCAACCTAGTGGTGAAAAACTACAAATTTGGCCTTGTTAGTGTTGCTAATGACTTTCCCCCAGGATTATTGAATCACGAACAGGCAACATCTAGTGCACCATTATAGAGTTTAAACTGAATGTGATTATAGTAAGGGTAATTTAAATAATATTGGTACGGTCATTGCAATAGATTATTTTCTGAAATTAAACCACAAATTTGGCCTTGTTAGTGTTGCTAATGACTTTCCCCCAGGATTATTGAAGCACGAACAGGCAACATCTAGTGCACCATTATAGAGTTTAAACTGAATGTGATTATAGTAAGGGTAATTTAAATAATATTGGTACGGTCATTGCAATAGATTATTTTCTGAAATTAAACCAAAAATTTATATCGTGTAAAACGCTTTCATATGATACCTGGGCTATTAATGCTCATACAGTAGTTGACAAAGTTATCTATAACATTTTTTAATTTGTTTTATCTAAGAAATTGGCTCTCCTGTCGGTTACAAATATCTAGCGTCACGTTATTAGTTGTTACGGCGAAAAATTGTCAATTTGTACCGTGTTTTCAAGTATTGCTATTGCACCTTCCAACTTTTATTCATTCAAACTGAGGTAATTTTCTCCTTATAAAAGCTTCTAATGAAAACGATAGCTATTAAACATAGTCATCAATGGGTCACGTTTAACTTCACGCTTAGTTAATACTTCATTAATGTTTTCTGCTTTATAACATTTACAAACAGATATACCTTCTTTTCGAATCTTTAATGGTTTGTCAGGAGCAACGACATATACAAAACAATGATTCTTTCAACTACAATGAGCTATAACACTCGGCTAAACGGGATGGCCGGAAAATTACAAATTCCAGAATTCCTTTGTTATCACCGTAGAAACTATCGTGCTCTTACTCTGGAATTGAAAGATAATGATATATCTTGACATTAAGTTTGACTACGACCTCCCAAGTTAATTTGATAAAGATACCTCCGCAGGCATCCCTTAAGTGGTTTCACTCATTAAACGCTGCTCTAATCTTCGGATTCCCTAAGAGTATAATTGGCGAAATTGGTTCACCTCTATACTTAACCTGCTCCACATTGCCGACGTATCCACGTTGTTAGTCTAAATAACTGGTATGAAATTATCGTTAATCTTCCGATAATCCACTGGGCATTTAAAACGGATTAATAACTGTGTGTTTATTCGCTTTGTTAAAAGGAATGGTGAGCAATTCTGTTTTCTTGGAGTTAAGGTGTTTCTGTGCAGACTCGGCAATTACCTAGCCCCTGCCAGAGCTATCATTACCCCGGCACACATTTAGTCACGCCTCATTTCGAACTCAACTGAATTATACATCTTAAACACGAGAACCGCTACATCTCTCTCTAAAACTGATAATATATTTGAATCAAAAAGTGTAGTGATTTATCTTGATTCCCGTGTATTTCTCGTAACGGACAGATGTGCTTATCCACTGCGCACCAAGGCTACTTAGTTCCGCCAAACTCCGCTAGAGGCGTGTTGAAGGTGGCACAGTGACATCTGGCGGCCAAGTTATGAACTTTGAGGATAGGCCGTCTGCTTTTGCGTGTCTGTGGGTACTTACGCACGGGACAATGAAGATTATTAATTTTCGAGTGTCCGCTACTCTGTTGGGCTATTAATAATAAATAAAACTCACCGCTATTGAATGGGAAAATGGAAGGCATAAAAACTGCCCGGCGGCAGCATAAAATGAAAGATAAAAGTGCGCGGTAATGCGAAGTGGTTGATTAATGACACGCGGTTGACATAACTCGTTTTTTTTAAAGTTTTCTGCTGCTCAGTCACTGACAAAGAAATAAATCACGCAGCCTGGAAACTTTCAGCAGTGAATTTAGCGCTGATAGACATTGCTAATTGAGTGTTTATGTGTCAGATGAAGCCAACAGAACTTATTTTGAATCCATTTATTGCATGAAGAAAACATTTGACTCACTTAAGTATCTTATATATTACCAAGTGCTCATTCCAGCGCATTTCAGGAGGAACGTGTTTGAATTCCTGTCCTGTATTTTAGTTTTACATGGTTTTCTCAAATCAATTCAGGAGAATGCCATTTTGGTTGTTCCAAAAAGCAATGACAGAATTCCTTCCCGCTCTTGTTCCTCATCGTTTCCCGTCTCAATCTAATATCTTTGATGTTGATGAGCCGCGAATCCAAAGTGAAAACAAAACATAAAAAGAAAAACAGTCTCACTATCTGAAATGTTTATCGCTTTCATATTTTCAGTCATCTCTCCATTAAATGAAATATGTTTTTTCCGGAAAACCTGAAACCCGATGGGAGCAGAATTTATGCAGTATGGTGGATGTTGCAATCATTCATATTTTAAACTGATTAATGTTCCTTTCGGAAAACAACTTTTTCCATAAAAACAAGAAGAAGGGGAAGTAGTTTGTCCAAATGATTATTTTTTCCTGCGAAATGAATCTTTGTACACGAATTCTTTCCACATATTTCGCTTAAAACTTTGTAAAACCATATCATTATTGTATAACACTTCTTGAGTAAATCAAAATAATGAAATCCATATGACAAACCAAAAACTGATTTCATAATATTTTTTTATTGATAGACCGAACTCTGTCTTCTTTTATTCTAAACAAACTATTTCAGCAATGAAAAGTAAATCTGTATAAAATTTCCTACCGTAATCATAAAATGACGTACAAAGTGAGTTTTATTCCTGTTAAAATGTTCTAAACTGTTCAAGGGTTTTTATACGGATGTGTTTTTTATCTTCTACTAGCAAGTTGATCAGAAACGTTCTTCGTGTGCAGTTCTTCTTGCAAAAAGTATCTTACACCTTCGTTATATGTATCTACACCCTCATAAATTTCACTCTATTTATCTTCCAGATCAGCTAATGGGGCATCACAATTTCTAATTAACGTTTAAAACTTTTTCTCATTGATTGCTTTATTAATTATGTTTTGCTTCCGGTCACTTCGTCTAGCGTGACTAAAATAAACCCTGTTATTCGCTGCACGGATGTGACACATAAATTAAAAGACAGTGTTACATACGTTTTTAAAGCATGCCAAACCTATCACATTTTCAAGGTTGTTACAGCATTGTTTAATATTTTTTAATTGCGTATAAAATTTACCGACATGAAATTAATTCTGGTTAATGCGAAGTGTTTAAGCAAAGCATTTTGTACCAGAAAATGCCATTTAGTTTTATCCTTTTCAAGAAAAATAACAACACATTATTTTCAGCCAATTGTTTTCGAGAAACTGTTTAGTAAAATGTCTCGAAATTTTACGTTCATTCCTGTGTCGGAGATATAAATCAAGAAAATAAAAAATTTCCTTCAATTTATACATACATATATAACAGCATCGTATCGGGCCCATATTAATACTTCTCAGTCCCTTGAATGAAAGTTCTTCAAATTTTACACAGTTAATCCTTAGTATCAAATACAGGACAAATTCATATTCCCCCAAGATCAGGTTAGGCGGTGATGAGCTTTGACATAAAAACTCGTTTTTTGGCACGTTTAGATTCTATGCAACGCATTTTTTTAATCGTCCTTTTGAGTTCTAATAATCTACAAACATGAAAAAATATATCAGATCAGGAGGTCACGCACCCTAAAATCTTTCTTTTGTCCCTAAAAAACGTCACCACTTGATTATTGTCAAAGTGTTTGGTGATTCTGCCAAGAGCGAAATTATATATATTCCATCCATAATCCTGCTAACAATCGAAAGATGATGAACGTTCCTTTCCAATAGAAAGGCTGTTGTCTGTCGACATTTTATCCATGGTAACTAACAATTGCCAAGGGCAAATCCTGGGCAGTATACAGCTATTCTCTGATTTTCTGCCCTCCTGAGGTTGGCGCGTACGAATTTATCATTTACCGCCCCTTGAAACATGATTTTCATAAATGATTTGGTTAAAAAAAAATGTCCTTCTCTTTGCAGATGACATTAAGATTATTAAGAAAATCATGATATGAAATGCCTGCTTGGAATTTAAGAATTACTTAAGACCTATTGAAAATTGGTGCCTACAAAACAGTATGAAACTTAATGATAATAAATGTTCCTGCATCACTTTCTGCCACACCAAGCCATCATTGCATTTTGAACATGAAATGGAAAACCAGCTATTTAGTCGCTGCACAAATGAAATAGAGGTACGAGTCCTTCTAACATATAAACTCAATCCAGAAGAACATGTCCACAACATGTGCACCAAGGCCTCCAAGTGACTGGGCTTACTGGCACACACTTCAAGATTTATCAACAATACTGAGACACTCAGGCTTTTGTCCTGTGCCCATGGCAGACATATACAGTACTTGAGTACTGCAGCGTTGTATGGTCACCTCATCAGCTCACACTGATTCATCAGATTTATAATCTTCAGAATAAGTTCATAAGGCTTATAGGTTGTCGCATGGGATTTCACTACAAAGATGTTCCGCTGGTCGCTGTTGGAACGCATCTTGGCCTGCATCCCTTGGAGTTGAGACGGAATGTCCATGGTGTCGTCTTTCTGAAAAAAATCATTTATGGGGTTATAGATTGCTCCGAGATTCTGAGAAATGTGTATTTTCGTTGCCCTTCTGGTACACAGTTGAGAGAGCTATTTGGTCGACGACATGTGTGCACGAACTATGAGGCTAGCAGCGCATTAAAACGCATACAGAGATTAGGTAATAGTTTACTTCCTGAACTTCATTTTTTATTGGTAGTGTCGCTGTTTTCAAGCGAGTACTTATACGTGATTGGAGTCAGCAATGATGGTCTTAGTATAAAGTACTGCCATAACTATTTGGTTATCCTCTTTTTATTTGTTTCTCTGTTTTTATTTCCTGTAAGAATTCTTATTTTTCTGTAGCTGCATGTTGAGTCTTATGAATATTTAATAATTTTCTCTCGTGTAATTATTTTCTTGTTTTTGTAATTTTATTCTATAATAGCTGCTTTCTGTCATTTCTTGTTTTCACTATAATTAATTGATCATAAACAATGATAATTTTGTTTACTTTACAGTTATCGTAAGAAATATCAATATAAAATGGTTTTTCCTTTGAAGTAAAAAAATGATTTTGCCTCCCCCCTGAAGTTGCCGCCCGGGGCAAGCACTGCAGTTTGTCCCCCCCCCCAGATCCGGTACTGGTTTTAGACGATCATCTTGCACCGTCTCCTGTCGGAGAAAATTTTATTGTCCATAACAGATTCCCAATTCCTTCTGTATCGTCCTTCAGTTGGTCCATCCATCTTCTTCTTCGTCTTCCAGCTGGACTCAATATGTACTATCTATTCTTTTAACATTCGAACACAGAATATATTCAAATTAATTTGTGAATCTCGTGCAAAATTATCATCTGCTGAAGTCAGTAAACCGAGAGAAACAGCGCAGTGTAGTGCAGGCTGTGTATGGAGACACGACTCCCTCATGGTAATGCGGCCCCTTGTCATCAGAGCCCCGGCGTGATGTATGCGCCGGGCGCGGACCGTGAAATGCGAGCCTTGTTTTAATTTCGCACAACAATGTGCCGCCATCCGTCAGCGTCACCGGGGTGACAACTTTCTTTAATCTATCGCAGACGCCGCCGCGAGATGGGAAAACTTGCGCCGTATAATATGACGGGGGACGTGTGTGCAGCCCCCACTGTAACGCTGCCTTCGGAGATCTACCGTAACAACATCCACACTCTATTTTACTTTTTTATGCGAAACATTCACTACATTCTCAGCAGCAAATCTCAAAGATCTGCAGTTGTCTCAGTTTACAAGGAAATAGGTGGCGAGTGATATACGATGAGTAGTGAGGCTGCCGGTTTTCAATAGGATGAAAGAACAACTGAAATAGATATGTAGCAAGCACTTACAACATCTTAAGAAACGATTAGAAAACACTTTCAGACATATTGACCATACGTATGACATAAAATTGTGGTAATTTACAACACAATATAAAATGTAATTTACGCTGCAGTTTACAAGCAAATGATATTGTAAACTATTTACATTAAAAATTTATAGTACCAAATATTTACATTACCAAACCTCTTTGTACACATTATTCGAAGTGAAAATATTATCGTCAGTAACCTTTTGAATAAATGTTTCGCAGACAGGAACAAAAATATCCATAAAACTCCCTTGTTTAGGAGAGACACACAGTTTCTCAATTACTCTGTAATATTTTCGGTTGTTATCTAGCGGTAATGTGATCACTCATTATCGACGACAGCGAAGCCTAGGAGCTAGGCTCTGAACTATCGCATACGTGTGACCTTGATAGTTCGTAATTTTTCAATTTACATGTTGAATTTCTAAAAATTTCTTTCGTACTTAAAGAACTTCATCTTTAAATGATACCTCATTTATCGATTTTAGTTAAATATGGAGGGATACAGTAAGTTTGTCACAAAAAAAACCTAGGAATAATTTGTTGGAGTTGGACGATAATCTGCTGCAAACGAACTGTATAAAACACTGCTGAAACAAGCATTTCTCTGATTGTAACGGAACAATTTAAATTTTATTTAACTGGGAAAATTTTCAATACAAACATTCAGGATTAGTTTATAACTGCAGAAATATCAGAGTAAATTTAGAAATGTCAAAACGAGGTACACCAAAGAATATTCAAACACTGTGAATTATACATGGACCCCTTTATTTTTCCTCTGTAGTCTCATATGAATATGACAGATTGCTGCCGAATCTGGGTGGTGAAAGATAACACTCGTACCTTAGATTTAGGAGGATGCGGGTTCAAATACCCGTCCTACGATCACATTTTACTTGTCTATGTTTTCCCAACATCCCTCCAGGCGAATGCACGGATGATTTCTTCGAAAGGGCATGGTTGAATTTCTTAGCGTTCTTTCCCGCCTCTAAGCAATAAATAAATAAATATGATAAAATACAGAACTTCCTTTCTTAATTAATTATATTACCAAAGCGGAGAAGTTAATCTTTAAAATGATACATGATTTATTAATTTTCGTTAAGTATAAAAGAGAAAGATAGTTCGCCACAAAAAAACACCATTTAGTAATAATAGTAATAATAATTTCTAAAATATTCTACAAATGCACTCCACATTTTCTGTGAACTGTTGTGGTCCATACGTAACTTCTTGTTTGTGTTGAATACCGTCTTAATAGCAGAACCTTTTTCTTCTTAGAAGAATATTTTGATTATTCCCTCTCCTAGTTGATCCATATCTTCAGCTAATCTGCTGCAGGGTTAATGAAGATCTTCTTTCTCCTACATAATGAAGGAAGAAAATACCTTTCATATATAAATAATGTGAGAAACATCACACTTCTTGTGGTAACACGAATAGCTGGTGACTTAACCTGACTAATATCCGCGGCCAGAAAGCAATTAGTTTAAATTAACTAACTGAGAATTGCGCTATTTTGCACTCATGCGTAAAGGCACGGAGTACGCCTGCAACCAGCGGAGCAGAAAAAACAAGTCTCTGTGTAGCAAATTAGCCGGACCTTCCTGAATCGAAACTGCATGCAATTGTTTTCTGCGATTGTTTCAGCTTTTATTTATCACACCGGAATGTTTTAAATCTGACCTTACCTTGAGCTTGATTACCAATATTATTTTGTTATCAGCAACAATGCATGATCGAATCTATAAAGAAAAATATTCGGATATGAAAACGCCATAACTGGTAAACTTGCATGGACAACGTAAGTAGTTGTTAATAAACTATTAATCATTATCATCATCATCATCACTGTTCTCCAGCTCCATTCACTCGGGTATTGGTCACGAGCACTCTTCACTTTTTCTTGTCCATTAATAGTTTTCCAATCAAGCCCTATGTATTCCAGAGCCTTCTTAATTTGGTCTATCCATTTCTTTTTGGGCCTTCCCATACGTCTTTTACCTTGGATGTTCATATTAAAGTAGGCCTTTGCTCTTCTTTCTTCCTCCATACTCTGGACATGCCCATACCACCTCGGGCGAGAACGCTGCAAGGATTTTGCAACACTGATGTTTAATAAATTTATTGGTACAGATGTTTTATTATTTTATATACGCTTGTATAGTTAGCGATTCTTGAAACGTATCATTTTACGCAAGTTAGCCACCTTTTATTTAAACCATTAAATTGATTAAAATATTGAGCTTCTTCGTTTTGTCTCATGCAAAATTGACATTGAAATTTCTGCTTAAAATCATAGAGACGGGAAAGGATTGGGGGGCAAGGAATGGGAAGGAATTCGGCCATGCCTTTTTAAGGAAGCATCCCGGCATTTGCCTGGAGTGATTTGGGAAACCATGGAAAACCCAAATCTGGATGCCCGGACGGGGATTCGAACCGCCGTCCTCCCGAATACGAGGCCAGAACGCTATCTGTTACACCACCACGCTCGGTTTTTTTTTTTCCTTATCTGCTTAACGTTTCTCTAACAGCGAGGTCTTTAGAGACGGGAAAGGATGGGTGGCAAGGAATGGGAAGGAATTCTGCCATGGCCTTTTGAAGGAAGCATCCCGGCATTTGCCTGGAGTGATTTCGGAAACCATGGAAAACCCAAATCTGGATGCCTGGACGGGGATTCGAACCGCCGTCCTCCCGAATGGCGAATACTCGCTGTATAACATGGGCCTACGTGACAGCATACACTATCGTGTATCAAAGTATTGTTAAGTGTATCGTATTAAATGTGAAACATATATTTCTAATTGCAGTTGCAATAAATCTCAGATTATAAACGTATATGATACAAATTCAGCAAACGGAAGTGGAGTGATAATAATAATTAGTAACATAAGTTAGTATTGCACCATCATCGGCAAAATGCTATCCGTAAAAATTTATTTTGCTGATGCGCAATGCATCCTATTGATAGTAAGAACTGTTATTAGATAATTTTGTCGAAGTTGTCATCTGATATAAAAAGTACAGAACAGACTAAGACATGATGCAATCCTCTATAATCTAGCAAAATGTCCTGTATAGTTTTGATAATTTTCCTTTGTTTACGAGAGTAAATTGGATAAAGTTCCTGTTTATTGTGGAAATGCAGTAAATGTAGTATCTAAGAACGCAGTTTCTGTCGGCGCTGAATATATGTGAAATGCTTTCGGGTGACTAGCCGAGTTAAAGAAGTGTCATAATTACACCATATTTCGGTGATCACAAAACTCCGTCGCCATCTTCTGGTGAAGATGGCGACGGAGCTGTGATCGCCGAAATATCGTATAATTATAACACTTCTTTAACTTGGCTAGTCACCCGAGAGCATTTCATATAAAGATAGTATAGTTCGCCCACTCGAGTGCGGAAGAAACTTTAAAAATTCGTAGGAACAATACCCAGAAAAAATTGTGTATGTTCCACAGAAGTTTCACTTCTTGTGCGTGTGCAAACTGATACACGCAATTTAATCTTTAATCTGTAGAGACAGTCAAATCATTCCGGGTTAGAAACCTTACTACCAGCAGCCACCCTAGAAGCCGGCTAAAGCAACGATGAATTAGAGATATATCAGATGCAGACAGGTGTTGGTATTCACTTGGAGCTGTCAGCAGTAAATAAGGAACGACGAGCGGGCGCCGGCCCGTGCTGCCACCTACCGGAGAAATATGGAAACTAGGGCGTTATTTCGGCGTCTCGCCCGCCCTGGCGCGGGGAGAAAGCGCCCATAAAACGACCAGAAAATTGGTTCCGAGCAGTTGAGTCGGCTTGGAGCCGAACCAAGGACCTCACACGCAGCCGTCACGCGCTCTGAGCGTCTAACTTTAAACTCCACCTGGCCGCCTCTCAACACGCACAAATAATTCACCATTGAGGGCACTCTCAACAGCCAAGGCCCCGAAAGTGGAATAATGCATTTCGAGAAATAGCGTTAAGAGACACTTTTTTTGGGAACTTTCGAAGACGTGTGCCATGGCTGGAAGTAAGCGCTTTACAGAAAATAAATAAGGCAATTGTATCATTATAAAATCGCAACCCAAGTCATACCTTACAACTTAATCTTACAGTAAAAAACGACTTTTTAAAATGTTGGCACTGAATTGTGTTATTTCTACCAGTAGTAAATAATACGTATTACACATACCAACAATAATAAATCGCGTAGTTATATATATAGAGGCAAAATTTGCGCGATAGCAGTAATATATGTTATGATTCAGTTTTATGCCACAAAATATGGCGTTTGGTCCATATCTTATCTGGTTCATAAGTCTAAAAATTTGTTTGGCATAATTTCTGGTTCGAACTTACATCAACTTTCATTTCAGCACACCATTGGCTTAACGCCTTAAATGTTGAGATGTAGCAATTTTTTTTGCAGCATACTGTATATTTCTACATATTTACGGATATATTGATCCATTTTGCTATTTTCTCAAATGCACGCGACTACGATTGCTATAAAACTTGGTCAGTGTTTTGTAATGCTTTAGGTATTACTATCACCAATGGAATGATACTACCTCCCCTGAGCACCAAGCGTACTGGGTGAGCGGTAATGCTCTGGCCTCGCATTCCGGAGGATGCTGGTTCCAATCCACGTCCGGTCATATAGATTTCCCAAAATCAGGCGAATGTTGAGAACACTTCTCGAAAAAGGCCTATTTCTTGCCCCCAGTCCTTCCTCGCCTCTATTGACATTGACGTTGATGAGGAGTAATGCGATTAAAAAAAAAAGGAGATACACTGTAAGAGAAATGCTGAAATATTTGGGATTTTGGAGGTATGCGATACCGAAAGGAATGTTTTAAAAGGATCTTCTAAGGCAGTTACTACAACCTTAGAAAAATTCCATTGTCAGCAATTTTTATGCCCTGAAATGACAGAACATCAGAAATGATACTCAGACCTGACCGTTTCAGAAATTTTCCTTTCCAATGTGTAATATAGAATGTGTTAGACTGATTTTAACTTGTAATGGAACGCAAAAAAAAATTACGCCAATTTTTGGAGAAGACTATCTGACAATCTTCGTTAATTACTGTAGATTAACCCTTTTTTATTATTAGATCTTTTAAGGATTATTTGTAAAGTATTCAAACCAAATTTTCGTGACATAATTTATCAAAAAGAAAATCGCACGTTCTGCCTTTATGCCAAACTTTGTAGTTCTGAATCCCTGAATCTCCTACTTTATAACGCACCTGAAGTGTAATAAAGTTATCATTTTATGAATGGATTATATTAAATCTAATATAAGTAATAAGTATATTGCGCCTTTTGTATGCATGTTTTATCACACGTATGTTTGTTTTAGCTTCCCTAAGTAATTTTTTGTCCTTTATTTTTCAGGTAAGTGTTCTATGCTTCATCCGCATGTTTGGTGAGTGGCTAACAATACATAGAAGTAGTTTGTAATTAAGTTTGCCGTCAGTAAGAAAAAGTTACAGTAAGTTAGAGGCCTTTGACAAGTTTGGTTCTCCTCACTCCAAGCACACATATTCCAGTTCAGAAACACTTTGATGATTACAATGTTACAAAAAAAATGTTTTTCTTTTTTTTAATATCGTAACGTCTGTTCCTGTTACGGATGCCACGTTCAAATCGATGGTTTCGAGGTGGTGTGACTGGAGAAATATTTCCATGTGTAGAGCTCGCCAGTTACCCACTTCCTGCCGCAACTTAACACGCAACTAAATAATCGCCATTTTGGTTCCGCCAGGGCTTCTTCAATATTTCGTAGCTGTCACGTTTACACACGAAATGTCGACTTCGTACTTCGGTCTCTCGCCTGTTTTTGCTTGCTCGACCAGCTGCCAATAGATTTTAGGCGCTTTCGAGTAAATGTCGTTCTAAAAATAGCAACGAAAAACTGCGAGTCATGGCGGTGTTTGATTTGTCTCCCAAATGGAATTTGCGTCCTACTCGTTTTCTAAATCGTCTTCCAAACCCACTCCAGAGAAATATCCGTTGTTACCTTAGCACTTTTGGATATATTCGAAACAGACCTAAGGAAAAGATTTCGCAATGTTGGAGAGATCAAGATCTTGGCCTGTCACCTGTCTTTTTTTTTGGGGGGGGGGGCTAAAGCGAAGCTGAAAAAATCCCCACAGCGGGGATATGAAAATCAATGTTACAGATAAAATTGCTGGTTTCATATCTTCTTTAACCAAAGATATGGTTAGCAGTGGATACAACCATCTTCATTAGTAAACATTACGTCACTCTAATTTTTGACAGTTGTTACTTAACTCATAATACCGTATGACAAAAGCGGTTTAATGTGATAACACCGGCCCTTTATTTACTATCTAATCAGAATACGTACACAAATTTACTAAGACTGGATGGGCCATACTAAAATATCGCGAATGATACGCGATGAATAGCGAGTTTAGTGGTTTCTAGTAGGATGAAAGAAGAAACGACTCGTTTGTAGCAATGGTTAATTGTTAGCTGAAATAGGTAAGAGACAAAACTCTTACGCCTTACGAAACAATTAGAAATTATTATATGTTTACCTAACAGAAATAAAAAATGTCCGTAGAGATCCTTACTCTACAAAACACACAAGTTTAACAATATCTCTGTGATACGTAGTCATCCTGGCTCTGGAGCGTCCAGAAACTACGTGGCTTAATCTGGGAGAAGAGGGTTGAGTAGAAAGCTACGATGGGCTACGTGGGGAGGGTTCGGATCCCAGCCACGTAACATTTCAATAATATTATCTTTCACAGTTAAAATAAGGTACAGAACACACAGCATCCTGTAAATATTTATTTCCGTCATTTTATTATCTCCGTATGTAATTTACAATTACCTGGCAAGAGAAAACATATCAAAATGTCTTCTGGAACCAACAGGGCAAAAAAGCTAGGTGCCATGCGGGTTGGGGGGGGGGGGGGAGGGTAGAAGCAAATGCCACGTCACGCTATGTGGGGGAAGGGGGGTTTCCTGAGAAGGCCAAAATGGGCTACGTAGTTTATGGACGATCCCCTAGCGGTAATGCGATTACTCCTTAACGAAGTCTAGCAGCTTTACTCTAAACCATCAGTGATTTTGACATTTGCGGAGGAGTTTCGAAAAATTCCTTTTTTAATTAATGGTGTTACAAAAGCGTAGAACTTAATCTATAAAATGATACCTCATTTATTGGTTCTCCTTAAGTATGAAGGGAAAAAGATGGCTGTTTGCCCAAAAAATACCTTTTAGAAATTATATATATGATTACAGACTGCTTAAAAATGGACTAAACCATGAAATTTGGGTCTTTACAATGGCAAGTACAGAATGATATTTATATGGTTTAAAAGTAAAACGCAAATGAGAGTAGTTATGTAAAATATTGTTTATTCATCTTTTTCCAATAAATTTCATCAGATCTGTGATCAATAATTTTGAAGCTGCCAGCAATCACAGCAGAAGAATTCCAGTATTGTTCTTTAAAAAGGACCGTGGATGAATTCCTTGCTTGTAATTAAATCCTGGCTATAGGGAACACGACGTCGATAAAATACTGAAGCAAAATAATAATAATAAATAAAAAACTGAACACTCTTTACTGTTGCCTAAGGTAACTATGAACATTCTGTACGCGATGTTTCCTAAATTCGCTTTTTCTTTACGCTGCAAATATCTTCGCCTCCCAGGTGACACGACTTGTGGAGAGAGTTATGTATTATGTGTATCTGATGATAGTGGAGATGGACGGCTTTGTGCCTGCTGCCGTTACAATTCATTTTGAAAATGAACGCCCAACAGCACGAGCGTTAAAATCGTTTGACCAACAACAGGCAACGTGTGAGATTCAGTCGTAATGATAAACATCCATTATTTCCCGCCTTAACAGCCGTCCGTAAATACACATCGATTAGTGTTTATAGAGCGGGTTTACAGAGATGGCCGCGCTGATCCCTCGCTGCGATATCTCGCGTCCAGCCCCAACCGTGTTATTACGGGCCTAAGCAAAACATTCATTAACTGCCCGGCCGACTCGTGCGCTACCTGCCTGCCTGCTCGCAGCGGAATGCCAACTCTACCAAGCCAAATCAAACGCCCCCGCTGCCTTCACCATTCTTCACATTGTCACATCTTTCGCTGAATTTCTGCCAGACGACTTTTTCCTTGCACAGTACAGTATTCCTTCAGTTTTTCCTTCAGATCCCTGTGTCAAGGTTCTGCTGGATAGTCCTTTCAAATAATGCTGATTACAACTTCGTTAATTAGTTATTTTATTAACAGGTTTTTACATTCCAGTCGCCAGGTTATTTTATCTTTCACCAAAGGATAGTTATTAACATAACTTCTGAAACTAACTAAATTGACTTTTCATTTAAATTTTATTCCGTCAAAAGTTTCAATAACAAACACGGATAGGTTAGAAACCTCGTTCAGAGATACTAAAGCACATTGCAAAACAATTCCAGTGATTAAACTCACAACCAATGACTGTAAAACTGATAATAAATACTGACGACAACTGTTTCTGTTCGCTGTTACTTCGAGCTTAAATAAGCACCATAGAAACATCCAGAACACGACAATGAGTTTCGACAGATGTTTCTAGAACGCTAACGATCCCACTAACAATTAAAATCGTGCGAAAACAATTTCAGCTCGTACAAAATCACTTACAATAATTAGAAAACATCTTAAAATGGAAATTACTACTGTTTACTTGCATTTAAACATGACAGTGATAACATGAACCACTCCAAATAGCGGAAAATTGTCCTCAAAACACCGCCGCTTATTCAGTTAATATTGCAAACATTATACTGCTTCTTATCATATTCTACAACACTTACAGAGTATCCTTCCATTAAAGTCACATTCATTCACAAGAAATAGCACATATTATTAATTAATCAACTCTTACCTCTCTGTACTTGATTACTAAGATTAAAATTCATAACAGGCTATTTCTGAGGGCTGTTACACCTGCTTCAATCTTGGTTATTCCATTTAAAGTTAATTTCCGTGACTCTTCTTCCTAAAAAGTTTCGTCTTTACCCATCACGTGTCAATCTCGAGGTTTTTCGTGTCCCATCGGTCATATTTTCTAATGTCCGTCCCCGACATTTTTGTTATACTATCCGTGGTTTGGATTCCTCGTTAAACTGCAGGTCTCAAGAGGAAAAGAACTGGCCGTCCTACCACTGACACAATGACTTAGTATGCCTCCTTCGGAAAGATCTAACCAACGTTTGAATTGTGGACTAAGTTAGTTAATTTAGATATTCTAAGGGGAAATTTATGCTAATGTGTTTCATATAATACAACCACTGTATTTACATTTCTTTTCAACTTCATTGGTATGCATTTATCGCAAAATACATCCGGTATTTCTTTCCGATTTTGCCCTCCGGTTTGTATACGATTCTTGATTGCCCTTTCGACGTCCTTTCTCTCATCCATTGTCACATATTGGGCGTTGCTGCACGCTGCTTAAATATTAGTATCACACGTTTAACTCCAGTGAATCACTTCCTTTTGCTGAATTTGTGCATATCTCTCTTTTCCTTCCTAAACACAATCATTTATCCAATTTCTTCATAGCATGAAGCTTAGGATTCCATCAGTAAATTATTCTTATTTATTTTCGTGCCATTATATGATCATCACTTTGTGATTTCGCTATCGTTTTTGTTTGAGTCTCACACTCCTCTTCCCTATACGACCCCCTACATTATATAAGTTACATAAATTTGTATCAGGTAATTACTGGACGCAGATCTAGCTGATGACCTTTTCGCTCCGTCCGATTTCTGTTTTTGATACTAATGGTTCCCATACCGTGTTACAATCACCAAGTTTGGTGTTCTTTACGGCTCAGTTCTTTGTCCTCTACTGTTCCCAATACACACGAATTATCTCATTTCACCAAACACTATGCGTTTAATATGTCATTCCTACCACTCTTCAATACGTAGGTAGCCAACACAGCACAATACCGGGTTTTGCCCAGGAATAATTAGTTTAGTTAAAAGAATTCATTTAGAAATAATGATTTTTGTAAAGATTTGTTGTATTTATTAAAGTGTTCATTTCTCGTGTTGGTATTGCTTTAGAAGCTATCTTTAATTTCTACCGTAATCAAACCAAATAACAAATATTATGTTCCATTGATAAAGATTCTTCCCGGGTGTTCTGCTGTATAAGTTCTACCACACACGACGATTCGACAGCTTCATCCGCTGTCTTCAGCAGGTGAACTGAAAGTCAAAGTTGCTACTGCTACTCCGTACTTGTAGAAACAAATATCATGGAAGTCAAAGTCACGTGTTAGTTTCCACCACTTTCTTAAAATTACATTTTCGTAACTGGTATCTTTTCTCACTCCAACATTCTTTCCTGATTTTTTTTTAAGTTATCATTTGACACGTGTTTTTTTCCATAGTTTTGGAACTCCAAGAATTAAATCACTACATTCCTCCCGCAAGCACGAAACATTCAACTGTATCATCTTTGCCAAATAAGCAATTTCAGTTTTTACCGAGCCTAATACCGCTTTGCGATGATTCTCTTAAGTCATAATTTTAATCTGTGATAGTAAGATTAAATTCATCAGCTGCTCTCCTTTCTTACTTTCTGGTAGTATCATAGAAATGAAAACGTTATATATCAAATAATCCTTTCTGAAAATTTAAAGGTGTCAGGGAGATGTCGGAAATTTTCTCTCATTTCTAGCGAATTAATTTGTTGTTTATTCTTGCATTATCAGTACATGAATAGACTAGGTACTTCGAGTGGTATCATGACGGTACCGAGTGTAATGAGTTCTGGCTTGTCGCTGACTATTTCACGGTTACTTTCCCCTCTCTGACTACTCCCCTACCACTTGCCAGCTCACCCCACTGTCGCAGGACCCGGAATAAAACCTCGATTAGGCTCCCAGGATAACGGCTTCGCATGCCACTTCGCCAGAATTATAAGCAGCCTACACAGAGGAAATAAAATGAAAAACAAACAGTACACTTTTATTGAGTTGTGACAGGGGTAAAACCGTTAAAAGGAAAGAGATGTCTGAAACGAAACGGCATCATCGTCTTCAAAAAGATATTAAAATGATTTTAACAAATATTTTTTATATGTATGTTTAAAAAGGAGTTATTCTCGTAGCATAATCGGCTTATAACAGACTTCCATTTGATCAGTAACAATAACGGTTAGGTAGACTTGTAACCACAAATACATTGTCTTACGTTTATTCATCAGAAATATGCGACGTTTTTGTTGGTGAGTGCAAAATACAAAAGATGGTTATATCTGACGCGGCGACTAACATGTGGGAGGGGTCGCCTCAACAAAAGCAAGCCTGTGCTTTCCTCTGGGCCACACCACTCCACGGTAAATGTCAACCCTCAAGAGGAAAGGCTACGACAAGACTAGCGACGCTACGCCGCTTGGATCTTTTCAGCTTACTGTTTTAAACTAGAGACATAAAAAAACAGCTTATGCGAATAACATATTTACTGTGACTGTCAATAAACTTCTACAATACAAATTTTACGTGACGATTCTTTGTGCAGTTGAGCTAAACATTAATAGTTTCAGGAAAATTTTAACGTAGCAGTAGCAGCAGAAAGTGATCGTTACCTAGAAACAAGAAGCGTACAAATTAAGCCAAGGGAAACAAAACATTATTATGAGTATGATACAATGATATCATGTCAGACGAAGAACTACAATGAAACTTCTAACAATGCAGAGAGCGATACTAATCCAAGAACGAGATGTAGAGGCTTTCCAGAGGCGTCGATAAAACAGAGTGTCGAAGAATAAACTATTCGATTAACTTGAAATGAATACGTATGATGAAGGTATCACTAGAAAGACCGACTGTGGTGTGTGAGCAGGTAACGCTCTGGCCTGGCATTCGAATCCCCGTCCGGCAATCCACATCTTAGTTTTTCATGGTTTGTCGAAATAACTCCAGGCGAGTGCATTGTGGTTCCTTTAAAATGACATGGCCAAATTCCTTCCCGTTTCTTTATCCCAGTCGTTTCCCGCCTCTAATGACCTCGTCATAGACTAGACGAAGACGAGTAAGTGAAAAAATGGAACCTAATGACATAATATTTAGTGGAGTTGGTTGGCCGTAAAACAGACGAATAGTCATTAAAATTAGAGAATAAAACCACCTTTGTCGATAGTAAAGAGAACCACGAAGAAGCCATAAACATTAATCTTAATGGTTTTACTAAACTTTCGAAGTTCTGTGATGTATCGAAGATTTCTTCAAAAATATATTTGTATACAGTTGTTTCATTTTATGATGTTGGCAACCACGTATTGATTTCCGTTACCTTTCATTCGACGCATACGCCTTTCAGGCTTTTATGGGGACAATATTTATTTCAAGTTCATTTGCTGCTCGTGATACTTTATCTTTACTTGCACCTCATTCAAGGGAATTATTTTCAAGTTTCAAAACGAGAACATTCATTTTGTTTAATGTGTTCATATTACAAGAAAAATGAGACGTACTTACTTAACAGAAAACAAAAGTGAATAATCAGGGTTTCCAACATAGTACTTGTCTCAAGGAAACGTTATTCAAATGATTCTTTTTCAGGCGTTTCTTTGCTCTAATATGACTGATAAAAAACTTCCGTCTTTAGCCTCGTCCACCCCACGGAAGTCTTGTGTGCTAGTCTTACCCACCCCACGGAGACATTAATGATTTCGTCCGATAGCAGGAACAACATAATCTTTTGTGAGCGTCGTCCGACCCCACTTTAACAGAGTACATCGATTATCAGTAATAAACAAGCAGGCGGGCAGGAACATTAGGTGAATTAAAACTCGCGGCTCCCTCTAAAACAAGGTCTGCGCTGTGCCCATCAACAACATCTCCAAGCATCCAGTGAGGCTGATATGAAAATAACAAAAGTTTTGACTATTTAATGAGTGACACATTTTTGAAGACTGACCTATTTAACAGATCACTCTTCCGTAAAAGGTAAACAAATATTACATATGAACAAAAAAAATATCTACAGCTCATGCGTTTCTATATTTCAACATACTGGTCAGAAGGTAATAAGGTTTTCAACAACCGTTACTTCTGCAAATGAACAAAAAAATATCTCGATATAGTTATAAACTTAACTTAGTCCACAACCCGAAGGTTGGTTGGATCCTCCAGAAGGAGGCGTACTAAGCCATTGTGTCAGAGGTAGGACGGCCAGTTCCTTTCCTCTGGGACCTACAGTTTAACGTGGAATTCGAACCACGGAGATATAGTTATATTTCATATCAAAACATCGGCCTGATGGCTCATTTGTTAAGACGTCTGACTAGAGGGTCCACGTTTAGAATCACTGTCTCGGTAGGGAATTTTAAAGGCCCTTAACCGGACCTTCACCTTTGGCACAGCTTGCTGTGTAATATGCAGTCCGCCAGAACACTTCCGTGGTTCAGATTCCTCGCTAAACTATATCTCTCCCATACTCGGTAGGATTAACGGGTTAGGTTAAGGCATCTACAATAGAGGCGGACTGCGCTGGCAGTAAAAACCCTGCACCAGGTCATTATGACGACACAAGCCTCTAACTTATTATTAAAAATTATTCCTGAAATTTTATTAATTATTATTTCTATATTTTTATTTGTCAGACAGCTTTTTATTTACTTCGACACGTACCATTGTCAGAAGGCTAATCGTTTCCACAATGGACCAACTATACACATTACAGAAACTGTTACGGCATGAAACCACACGTTTATCGAATATTTCAACTGTGAAAACTGATATTCGTTTGTTCGAATAGAAAAGCAATTTCGTTCACCATACCGTTTGAAGAATTTTCGACAGTTGATTTTTTTTATCGTTTTTTGCTTCGGCAACATCGAGGTCATTAGAGTCTGGAAAGGACGAAGGGCATGGGAATGAATTCGGCAATGGTGTTTTGAAGGAATCATCCCGATATTCGCCTGGAATGATTAAGGGAAATGATGGAACCGAAATCTCGATGGTCGGACTAAGATTTCAACCTGCGTCCTCCTGATTGCCAGGCCTGAGTATTACCACTCCGACCACGCCACTCAGTTTCTTTGATGAATAGGCGTTCTGTGCTGGAGAAAACGAATTTGATCTTAGAGCACTGCGGTAATTCATTAAATCCTATGAACTAAGGGCGTCGTTTCATCTCCCTGTCACCAGAAATAAGTTAGCTAATTAAAAATAGATATGAAAGCTCACACCATATGTCGCATAAACAATAGAAATTGTATTCAACATAATAACTTTATCATACTTATTTTCTCATTAATTTCACAGTTTAATCCCAGTGCCAAGAACAATAGTCTCCTCCTTTTTCACTATCTCATGCCAATATTTTTGGGTCGCCTGCGTTTGATAAGTTTTACTCGTCCTTGGCATGGTCAAATTTGGAGCCATGGTCTTACAGCCACATGCCCTTGCTGACGACAAGCATTTTGTATCTACTGGCAAGTCGTACTAAGTACTAATGGGTGAAGGGAAGTGTTTTCATCTGTCTACGAAACGTGTAACTGTATTCTGTATGTGATAAACGTATTTTCTCGTACAAGAGACATCTTTGACCTCGAACACTGAGAACCGCAAGAAAACATGCTTAGAATCACAAGCGATCATAAGCAAAACAGTGGTGTGTGTCATTTCCATGCAAGACGTTGTATTCTACCTCAAGTAACATTTTAATAGAGAGAAACAAAGTAACAAGATATCAATATCATATGGAAGAAATTATACGTAATTCAATGACGTTAGTGTATCATTATATTTTCAATCAATGCTGCCAAAAACTATCTGCTTAAAGCACGTTAATATAGCGTAAAACACACATATACAGAAGAACCAAACACCTGATAGTGCTTTATATTAATCCTCAAAGTGCAGATGCGGGATTTCGTTGAAGTGGTTAAAACAAAGTAGAAGAGAACAATGTGCACACCTCACTAAAACCACGTTATCACATTCCAAATCACTTTTGCATTGACGCAGTCCAGTATCAAACGCCACACTAATTACATTTTCAAGTTATGATGTTGGTATGTCAATGTCATAACCTGGCTTTCGCCAAGCATGTTGCAACATAGGCTTGTACGTAGGTGCAGCAAATTGACTGTAAATCACAGAGTGAAGTTTCATGATGAAATAATGATCATGTATCTTCACTTGTGGTTTGGCACATTGTAGTCTTACAAAATCATTAATCCTTCTGATGTAGAGCTTACATTGCCGAAAGAAGTAAACATCAAGGGGTTGGCAATACTTTGTTGTTTTCGGTGTGAATATTTTCAGAAAAACATCTTTGTTTGGAAAAGTTGCATCTAAGAGGGTACGGTCGTATAACCTGACCAAGAATCACACAGCAATAGGCTCTTTTTATTTGTTACATGACCGCGAAGTTCTCGACTCCGGAATTCTGCATGGAAATGACACACACCACTATTTTGTTTTTGATCGCTTGTTAAACTAAACATATTTCCGTGCGGTTCCGAGCTTTCGAGGTAAAAGGTGTCCCGTGTTAGTGAAATGTGTAGTTTTTGGGGAGGAGATTGGAGGCCGCTCTGACATTTGTGCTGATGGTTGCGGAACACAGCCTAAAAGTGTTTTATCTGTCAGATTTCCTCCAAACGGAAATCTGAAGTGGTTTAGAGGATCTTACATATGAAGATACAGAGATGTTTTGGACAGGAGCGTGGTGTGGACGCCATCGAGTGGGCTGGATGCTGACTGCAGACGCAGCTTATAACGCCGCCCCTGTGATTAACGAGCGTTGTGCGGCGAATTTGTCGGCGTGATTAATACGGCGGCGGCGCCATCATATCTGTCTCCATGGCAACGCGCCGCCCGCCGAGTTAAAGTTCGCGCCGTGCGGTGGCGATCGGACGGCGCGACCCGGCTTGCCGGCGTATTGATCGCCCCCGTCGCTCGTGACGCCCGTCAACTGTTAAACTACCTGTCACCAAACACTACCACATTGCCCATTCCTATAATCTGCTCACTTAAACACTGATTTCCTAAAAATTTGGAATGTCTTGGTTCCTTATGAATCACTTTCCCCAAGTTACCACACATTTTTGTCAGTCTCTGTATGAGAATTATTTATTTGAAATAGTCGTTATCCAATCAAAAGAAAATGTTACTTGGCAATTAAATGAAATCTAAAATTTTGTCATACCAAATGGAAAGGTCGTAATTATGTTTACACACTCTAACTACAAAAAATGTATGAAGTTAGTAAAATATTCGAATACCATTTATTTTATATCAACTAAACCATTCAAGAAAAATCTACGATAAAAGGTACACACTTTGACAATAAATTTGGTCGCCGCTGAAAAATTCTATCATTCTTATTTTGCACAATCTGACATCAATATCATCATAAGAAACAGTATTACATTACTGTTTCCTGGGATGACATTGATGTCAGATTGTGCAAAATAAGAATGATAGAATTTTTCAGCGGCGGCCAAATTTATTGTGAAAGTGTGTACATGGAAATTAATCCTGGAAAGTCTCAATTAGTATGACAAGGAACCCAGCCATAAATAAAATTCTATCGGTGCTTAAAAAATTTCCGACTAGGGAGAACATAAGACGCGTGTTTGACCATTAGTTCGATAACAGGGCTTGAAACGGGGCGAAAAGGTTCATATAAGAATGGTCAATTATCAGATTCGAAGAAGGTGACAGTTCTCTGTGTCGAAAACTGTTAATGTTTTAGTCCACCACACGTAAACATATACAACCAGTGCATAGAAAGACTAATCGACGTCTTGCATCAGAGGAGAACGTACCTCGTCATGGATGTACTTCTCTGGCTTAGAGCAATGCCTCAGCGACAGTAATAAAATGCCGTGACAACGCGGCTACTTGCTGGAGCCACGTGTTCCTCTTATCGGGATAACACCCCGCGTCGCTCGTTTTCGGGAGGAATTTTTCCCCGGAAATTCCATTGGAAATTTTCCCGACCAAGCATCTGTAACACTCAGAATAAAAGGGAGCCCTCCTAGTGTCAGACAGGTGGGGGTGACTCTGTGGTAACGCTTAGTAATTCCGACACCTTACACCATCTCACACAACGGCTGGACGTAATCTCCAATGTCTAATAAAAATATAAAAAATCCACGAAAATCAGTGATGGCAGTGGCAAGACATAACACAGTCGCATAATAAATCAGAAAGACTTTTTCTTCTTTTGGTGTCTTATCGAGTGGCCCGACTCAAAACAGATTAAATTCAAGGTAATCAAGACGGAAGTTAGGTGAGAATCTGTCCCAATATAAACAAAACATGGCGCGCTGCGTAGATCAATTTAAATGATAAACTAGCACTGATTCAAGACAGCCTCATGGATTGAAACCACTTAGGAAAACCTGGACGGCGCTGAACCGTGTGAGAACTGGCCACGGTAGATGCAAATACTGGATTCACTAGAAGGGAGTAACAGAAAATCTTTGTTGTGGCTTTTGATACCACTAGCAAACTATCCACCACATCACCATGGAATACCTGCTTACGAGATTCAGTGGTTTGATTCAGCAGCTTCGTGAAGCAACCATAGAGACAACTGGATGGCTCCAATCTCTCGACATCAATCTGTTGAAATAGCTACATCCCATTTCATCTACTGTAATTCAAAATAATTAATATTTTTGTATCCTTGTGCCATACGAAATAAATAAATAAAGCAAGAAAATTTGTGTATGGCTGTGTTATAAGCTACTTCGTTTCTACATATGGCCCATGACTGCTAAAGAAAAGTATTGGTGACACAAAGTTTTGACATTAATCTACCTGATGAAAACTCACGAACAAGAAGTGAACACTGATGCTAAAAAGATGCAGAATGATTTATTTAACCTGATTTCGTGTATTTATGTTCTAGGATTTATTGTCTAATATCTAGAAGCTTAAAGAATATTAATATAAACACTTTTCGTCTGAAGAGATAAATTCTTTCTCGTGCACTACCTTAATGCTCATTAGGAAATTTTCTTAGGAAACGAGTTAACAACGCCAGAACAGACTAACCATTTGCTTTCCTCCGTGTTTCCGTCGAATGTATTGTAAACGAGTATTGCGTTTCTGCTTGTGTGAATCTCCCTAACTGTACTTAACGCCTACTGATCCAAAGAAAACGAAGGTGCCAACAATGAGTAACCGTTTCCGGCTGAACATATTCCTGTAGTACACGGTTTGATAATTTCATGTCTATAGCTTCAGTCCTCCTTCCCCTGTGACCAAGATTCGTATAACCATTTTTTTTTTTTTTATGTCACAATCAACTATACAACGAGTATAGCCCCAAGCACAGTACTACACTCTAATGTTCTTGGCTACGAGATGGATGTGTTAGTAACCTGCTTCTTACCTTTTATATGGTGTTTAAATAAATTCTAATATGAACCATGTATGTACGACGAACCAAGATAAAATAGAATGATCTAGAAAATCTCTAAAAGCAGGCGTAACAGACAGAACACTAGAATCAAATAGCTGCCTCACCAATTAAAATTGCTGGCCTCTCAACCTGTGTTTAGTTGGTTCGAAGCGGTTTGGTAGCCGATTGGTTAAGGCGTCTGACTGAGTACGAAAGGTCCCTGTTTGAATCCCGGTCTCGGCTGAGATTTTCATGGGCCCCAAAGCTTTCTATATAATGTGAAGATCGCGAGAACGTTTCTGTGGTTCGTATCCCATGTGCCCTATACCTGGTAGGACTATCGGATTTTGTTAGGCGGCTACGGTAGGGGCGGATTGCGCAGCCGATAAGAAACCCTGTCACTACCAAATGAAATTTCTATTAGCTGGTTTGAGTCCAGGTTGTGTAAGGTATTTTCAACATTCTGGACTTTGCAAGCAGATCAGAAAGGTTGGTGGTTTACAATTCCCAATTAGCATACTGTGGGTAATGTCCCGAGTTAAATTTCAAACTCTGGGCATCGCGTATGGTGTGAGAGCATAGGAAACTGTTAATGGTGATTCGTCCCTTGGATAGAGACGTTAAATATTTAGCGTCTTTAGAAGAGTAGACCCGAAGCCGTGGTACCAGATTTCATTTTCTTCCTTCGTTCATCTTTCATCTAAAACACAAACAATTTGCTGCACCGAACACACACTGTCGCTGTCATACATGCATACCATAACAGTTTATACTACTTTCTCAATGGATTTTTTTTTCTTGTGTCGGGATGGTACTGGGAACAAGGAACGGGAAGGAATTTGGCCTTTTTTTAAGGAAGCACCCCGGCATTCGCCTGGAGTGATTTGGGGAAAACATGGAAAACCCAAATCTGGATGCCCGGACGGGGATTCGAACCCGCGTGGTCCCGAATGCGAGGCCAGAGCGTTCACCACTCACCCACCACGCTCGGTCTTTCTCATTGGAGAGGACAGAGAGAATAACTCTCTCGGTAATATAGCTGCCTATATCTGAACGACAGGTACTAGAAGAGCTTACCAGGATTTTACTTGATAAAGGCTGTGAAGGTAGCTGTTGTAACGTCCTACAAGGCAGAACTTACATGCCTAAACGCCCGATAAGAATGTTTAGTTAGTAGTAACATATGGATCGATGTATAATCGCAGTGGTATAACAGAAGTAATGAGAAATATAAATACAGTACTAGTACATGGATTTCTTCATTTCCTGATATTTTGAAGTATATGAAGAGCGCTGGCCTCGAAATATTTTTTCTCAGTACCAAATATTATTGAGGTGATTAGGTGAACTGAGAGCGAATGAAAAACAGTTATTTCGATACAACTGGCTTACTATTCCTTTACTTTTTGCCTTTTCACGTATTGTAGGATATTATTGAACATCACACTTGTAACGTGGATCTCATAATTTATTTGACTAGAGGTTAGTTGTTTCAAGAATCAGATTTTCTCTGGAAACGCAGCAGTAATGTATGTCTTTTAAAAAGAAACACTGACGGAAACAGAATATTAATATCTGAGTGCATACATTTTCCCATTATATCCCCTACCGTTTTTGGAAATAATTTGTACCACAGAGCGAAGCAGGAAGAATTCATTGTAATGTACAGAACAAATAAAGCCATCCCCAAAAAGGCGACACTTGTTCATTCAGGTAGTGGCACAATACATCATGAAAAATGAAACACAGTAAATATTTACAAGGGACTTTCGGTTGTACATTAACATTTCACGCAATAAATTTTTCATTTAAAATAGAAAATCCATTTCTGGCGGTCGTGGTATCTTGGGTGACATACATGCAAATTTGTAGAGCAGTTATTGTGTCCAGAGGCCGCAGTATATGTCAACACCTGCCGCGAACGCTCCACTGGAGCATGGCGGCAATCGTCACATCTCATTCCACTCCATACACGCGTGCCAAGATAAACGCCTTTGCTGCATTGACTAGATGCATTGTCTACCATACGACACTTCCACACTATATCTCTTTGCTATTCCACAAATACTCAAATTCAGGGAAAAAATTAAAATACCACATAACACGTAGGTTTTTGTGTGATCAAAAACTATGATGAGGGCATGAGCAGATTTCTGGACTTACCTGCTATTCACATTTTTTTTAAAAAAAATCACTAGCCACTAAGCCCGTCAAAAAACACGGATTCAACCAAGTGTTCCGGGAAGTTATTTCCTTGAAAGCGCTTAGCTAAATAGAATTGTTATTAAGTAACGCGCATAACCTCTGCTTGCTAGTAACATCTATGGCCATTTTTAGTTAGGCGACAGAGGCCTTATTTTTTCCTTATGGCTTTACGCCTCGTCGACGTCGTGGTCATTAGAGGCGGGATGGGACTGGGGACAAGGAACGGGAAGGAATTCGGCCATGGCCTTTTCGAAGGAAGCATCCCGGCATTCGCCTGGAGTGATTTGGAGAAACCATGGAAAACCCAAATCTGGATGTCCGGACGGGGATTCGAACCAGCGTCCTCCCGAATGCGAGGCCAGAACGTAACCGCTCACCAACCACGCTCGGTAAACAGAGGCCTGGATCGTGACGTTAGCGTTACAGGCAGCATGGTACAGCGCCACAGTGACGAAGTTTAGCCTTTTATTAGAGTTGATGGCTATACAGACAAAGAACCAGAAAAACTAGGAGGGGAAATTGGGTATAAAATTCAAAAAGAAAAAAAAAATGATCAAATACTTTAAATCAAATATCACAAAAAAAATTCCGAACTCAATAATTTTAAATTGACAGATACCACGGTATTTACACTTTCATTCTTATGGTGCCATGTCAGATTCCGGACGTTGGCGGTTACCATGAGGGCGTATCCTTACCCGTGTGTGTTGATTTGTGTATTGTAGGTCTGTATGATTGTGACAGTGTGTGCTTTCAGAATAGAGTGTTGTATGAAACGAGAAATGAAGAAGGGAGAGGGTAAAACATGGTGCCCGCCCGTTCAGACCTATTCTTCCGAAAGTCATCTGAAGGGGTCGCCTCATACGATGAACGAATCACCATCAACCATCATTCCATAAGCACTGATGAGAGATTTTGGATATAACCCAGGACTTTGATGCGTAATCTTGTAATTAGAAATTGTGCACCACCACCTGCTAGTCAAATCCAGATGGTGAAGTTTATTTTTATTATTATTATCAGGATTCGAACCAACTAACCCCGTGTTAGCGCCGGACACCATCACGGTGCACAATCAACTCAGGCAAGGGGTAGGCACACTTTTATTGAACAGTTTTACTATAGTTTAGAATTGTAGGTTGCAGGTACGATTCACTTCAGACTGAAAGTTTATAGGCTTCTATCCTCGATATTTACCACTATCAAATCTTGCTTTGTGTACGTAATGTACGCATAGATCTCTTTGCAGTTCGGATTCCACTTTAAACTGTAAGGTCCCGTATAAAACGAACTACCTGCCTACCTCCAAATCAAAATTTTCACTCCTATTATTTAAGATACATCGTATTTCTGTTCCTTCAAGCCTGACGTAGAAATTGACTAGAATTTTTCTTGTTGAATGCAGTGCAAGCCTTTTTACAGAGTATTCACGCTCTTATGCATTAGATGAACAAGAATACAAATAACATTGTTATATTCGCTAGTCCTTGTAGAGAGTACAAGAACTTTTTTCTGTTGAATTGTTCTGACAGTCTATGCGGGCACTTCATAAATTTTCGGAAGAAGTGATATCCAGAGATTCTTCTGGTTATGTGTGCGAAAGGGGCTAAGAAGGCAATTGTATGAAGAACTTAGCTACGTCTAAGGTGGGAAGCTGGGCTTCTGGTTTTGAGTAACTGTGAGTCTTGAATTTCATGTTACTGATGCCTGTTTTAAACACAAGTCATTTTAATATACACTAATATTATAAACCCGAAAAATGCTCTGTCTTTATGTCTGTTACGAAATTTGACTAGGAAACACCATGTATCTTTAAGAAAGACATAGGATACTATTTTCGGAATAAAAAACATATTTTGTCAAGAAATTTCGAAAACTAACCGCACGCTGTCAGACAGACGGATAGGTTGTGTAAGTTTCTCTAATATTATATCAGTCGCGCAGGCTTTGTTTCTCTCGCAGGCAGTTTGTGTGTGATCTGTTTATAAATTTCATGTATGGATACAATTTTTTATACAGTACAGATGTGGATTTCCGCTGCACCACACTACTGTTTTGTGTTTATCTAAATGTTTCGCAAATTGGTTCTCTTCATATTACAGGATCAATGGTAGAATGATATGGTGATGGCTTCCCCATCACATTGTCCTGAATCCGACAGTTTTTACGTAACTTACCAATAAAATTCTATGTTCACGCGTACCTATTCGCGGGTAACAGCTAGTCTAATAAAAATCTAACGAAACGCTATACCGTGTATCTCCGCAGAATTCTGCTAGTATACAAAATAAAGAATAAAAAAAACTGATGCATGTATCAATACGAACACGCGAGAAATGAAACATCTATGGATTTTTCTGTGTATTTTTCATGTTTCTTTCTTTGTATTTTTTTATGTTTCTTTCTCACTCAAGTGGACAAACGGTGATACTATATTGCATTTCTACAGAAAATAGGAAATTTGTCCAAGTTATTCTCGTAAACAAATGAAAATTATTAAAATTTAAAGCACACTTTGCTAGATTATAGAATGTTTCACCCAGCTTTAGTGTGTATTTTGTATTTAGAGCTTTTATATCGGATAAAATCTTTGACAAAATTATCTGATAACCTTTCTTACAATCAATTTTCGTTAATATGGTAACTAGCTTCTAAGTCCGTCAAAAATGATTAAACGCAGCTTTCTGGCTCATAACTAAAAAAAAACCCAACTAAAATACTGGTTCATATAACAGTCTGCAAAAAATTCGTTAGTAACTAACCTCTGTTGTAAAGACGAATGCTAATATTTGTGAATGAAAATTACAGCTTTTATAGTACGCGAATTAGTACATTCACTGTATCGCGATTTAAATGTGATTCCATATTTCTTTTGTTACTGTAACAGCGATCAAGGAAAATAATGAAACCATCTACATCGATCGAATGTAAATAAATAAAAAAGCAACTAAAAATACTGATGTATCCCTCATTGTGTAATAATGGTGACTCCTCTAGATGTAAATGCACTGTCTGACGTCTCCTCGCGATTTTCTCTGAATATTAAAGCAATTTAAGCTTTAAAACTTAAGTGCGCATGCGCCGCAACGTTCTGCGCATGTGCATTTAACGACTAAAGCTAACAAATTTCTTCCTCCTGGGTACAAAATAGTTTCGTTTCAATTAGTTGTTCCTTCTACATTTTAACGCCAACGTCACAAAAGGCAGGACGAAGTGTGTAGTTGTTTATGCGCATGTCTTCAGCCACACCTGGATGAGAGCAGATTTCACGGGTTCCATTTCCGTCGCCGTGCCCACCGCCCTTTTCCGTTGCGTGCTCTCTAAACAAACCGAGACTAGGAGACACACAAAGGTTGTTCCCGGGGCACTTTATCGAATCCTGGCTGCAGGTCGTATCGGCTTCCTTCCACCTGTTTTATTCAATAGGGCGGGACCCGGAGCCGCTGGAAAAAAGCCCATTACAAGAAGCTAAGCCGCCCGGCCTGTACACACTTAAGCGACTTCAAAGTCAGAGGGGCGCACAAAGCTGGGGGGTTCGGCCCGGCACAATAATGTCTTGCTTCTGGCCGGGGAAATGTATAGTGGAACTCATTCAAAAGTGGGAATGTTTATGTCGCGAGGGTGGCAATAAAGAGCAGACCGAGGGTAGGGGGTGGCGCCATTACGGTGCTGTACGGAATTACGGAGGAGAAGAGTGGATTCGACTCAGCAAAGTGGGAGAGAGCCTCGTCTCACCACGGGCATTACGGCCCACCACAGATGTTAACTAATAATGTATTCACTAACGAGATGCTTCTTCATTTCACTGTATTTTCCATCGGTAGATGCGTTCTGTCTTCCTTCGCACTCCAGAGATTAAAGGAATTATACTAGTAGCCCGTTATACATGTTTGTAATAACTCTGATATCAAAGGTAATCTACATCTATAAAACGAAAACCGGGCGTATTTGTACCAGAAAAATTAAAAATTACTGCGCAGATTTCGATGGGGTTTTCACGGTTTTAAAGATTAGAGTCGCAATTGAATTGTTTGTTATGTCTTATTCTTCGACGTAACATAAAGCCGGAGTGGTAAATGAAAATTTTAACGCACTGCCTGAAACATCAGAAATATGATGCCTACGTCATACATTGCAAAAAAAAATTATAGCCATATTATCGCATGTAACGTTTCCTTTCTTAAATTTTTGTTTTTAGTCTTTAAACCCCATAGATGGCCGTATCTAATGCAAAGAGGAAATCAAGTAAAGTGGAAGATTTGTGAATTAGTTTTAATAATGTAATAAAAAATCATTCGATATCTTCTTTGCTCCTTGAAGATACTATCTGAGACCGCACTGCTACAATCTCTGCTATTTGGAAGTGAAATTATATTCGCTGTTTATAGCAAGTAATGCATATTTGATGTCTTTCAATATGAAAGTGAACTGTTTAAAACCGTTAGTGTAGAACCTTCCGAGAAATTTGTTGCTTTTTGAAATTACGATCTCAGGCCGGACAGCTACAATCTCTGATGTTTTGAAGTGAAATTAAATTCGCTGTTAATAGTAAATATTAATGCGTATCTGATGGGTTTGAAGGTGAAAGTGAACCTTTAGTGTTGATATAACAGTTTTATTGTTGAACGATTCTGTCTACCACATTTCCTGAAAAAAGTAATTGTTTCTATGATTGCACGAATCGCTATGGTTATTATGATGAAAGTTAGTACACATGTTCCTGACAGGACGGCTAAAACGATAACCCCATCTCCTTTCTGTACACCGGGGGTTAGCAGTTTAAACAAGTATTAGAAAATGGAGTGACTGACGTGAAATTCGATTCACAAGTGCAAAAAACTGACCTCTGTTATGAACTTCAATATTCACTGTGTGTCCAAATCAACCTAGACCATACCGGGCAACGCCGGGAACTCGAATAGTACTTAAATAAAATGTTATTACTTGTGTGCAGTATTTTTATTACATCTAAAATTGCCTCGCATTGGACCAAAAGATTCGACTGATTGCTTAATGATTTAACACAATGATCAATAACTGCACCATATCTTACGTAAAAATGTCAGGTTCTGACAATTTACTAACAGTGCACATCATACAAATTTTCGAACTTAGTAGTTTTGTATGGGTGAAACAATAATTTCTCAACTCTTCCTTATAGTGATTCTTTTTTCCTTGATACTGCTCGTCGATAGCAGTAGCGTTAAAGCTAGGATAGCGTTTTTGATGGAAATGTGAACGCAATTAGGGATATGGTTTATTAATGGAACCGTTCCAGAATTTACTTGGTCTGATTTAGGGAAATCACGAAATCGGAATCTGGATGCCTGACATTTAACCCAACCATCAGCTTCTTTACAGTAAGACTCAATGTTATTACTCAGCCATAAGGCAGAAGCTTTTGGATTAACACATCATCAAAAAACACCTTTAACAATTTTTCACAGCTTGTAGTTAGAAATTTGAAATTTTTAACCATCACGTTCAGCTTGCTGTACTGTTAAAAAACATTATGTTTTCATTTAATGGACTGTGATGTTAATTGATACATTTGGTAAGAATTTTTGCACACTTTGTGTTACGTTGCAGGTTGATGAACGCAACAATTGAGTTCTTAAAACCATCCCGTTGGCTCAGTTGGTCTCGGTACTGTGATGGTACCCGACACGGGGTTAGCTGGTCCCAGTCCTGATTGTGGAAGAAGTTTTCATCATCAGGACTAGCCGCCGGGATAAGATGGTGTATAATTCCTAATCACCAAATCGCGGACCAAAATCGTGGGTTAAATCCCAAACCTCTGCAAAGTGCTTTTGGAACGTAGACAGTATTGATGGCGATGGGGACGTTAAACCTGGAGATCCCATAGTTGTTCTTGGGAATAGTAGACCTGAATTAGACGTCACTCAATTTCACCCTCTCCCTTTTCTCCATCTTTCATTCATGTAGAATACGAGAGAAGTACCCATCAACTTATCGGCGCAGTACGAAATAAAGAGATCTTAAAGTTAAGTTTGTTCTGGCGCGGTTATTGTTTAGGAACATTCGTGCCGATATCGATTTTTGTTGTGTCCTAGCGCAGTAGCACTTAGAACGTTCTGGTAGTTCATTTGGTGTCTACTGCAGGGCCACCCCGGACAGTTGGAGCAGCGTGGAGCGGAATGAAGAGAGCGTGCTCCCGGCAGCTCATGAAGCGGACGGCTACACAAAGCCCCCGGTACATGGCGCGCTGATAAATGTGGCGGCAAAGCGTTAGTTCGGCGTCAATGCAGGAGCGCGCTCTGATATATGGCGCGTCTCGGGTTCGGGACCAGCTGGTCGCCAGCTGCCGTTCACCGCTATCACAATGGACAGCGCGTTTGTTTACTCGGATGTGCTTAGTGATGCATCGTGGAAGAGACATGTTGCTACTGCGCGGGCTTGCCTGACATACAAGATATCTCTTTTCAGATACCAAGCGTGGTGATGAGCGGTAACGCTCTTCCTCGCTTTAGGGAGGACGCGGGTTCGAATCACTTTCCGTTCATCCAGACTTCGGTTTTTCATGGTTTCCCCGAATCATTCCAGGCGGATTCTGGAACGGTTCCTTCAAAATGCGACGTCCGAATTCCTTTTCGTTCTTTGCCCACAGTCCTTTCCAACCTCTGATGACTTCGACGTCGACGAGGCGTATAGCCATAAGCACCGTATAACTTCACTATATTTCCTTGGAACAACTTCATTAACGATACTCATTGTTTTTAGAACTATATATTTCAATCTTAACAAATTAATATTTGCTATTTAAAAAGCTGATATCTTTTGATACATACTGCAGGGTGACCCGTATAGTGTTTCAGAAATTGTCCACGGGGATGTTGATCATAATTTTTGACACTGCCTTATAACTTGTCGGCGACATGGCTACTGTAGTCGTTGTGGATTGCATCTTAAAAAGGACGATGTAGGTACTTTGTTGGCTCTTGAGCAAAACAGTTTATAACTGAAATATAAGGAACCAGAACAGGATCAGGTATGAGGTAGTTCTTTTATGCGAAGACAATATCCTAATTTTATTCGACAGACAACGTCGAAAACGAAAGGATACAACTGTTAGGTTATTAACTTTTCACGATACGAATACCGTTAAAAATAATAAAGGAACATACCTAAGACAATTTTGGGGTAAGAAATGTCGAAGATAACATTTGGAGATAGAGGAAAAATGTTATATCAAATAAGACAAGACAGGAAATTACAGACACTATAAGAATAAACACACCAAACTTTTATGGTCTCTTGTATAGAATAACGGATACAGCTTGGTAGAAGAAAATATTTAAGCTCATTTCTAATTTAAAAAACGTGATAGATCGGCTAAAAGAAACAAGAAGGTATTTGGAGAAACCCAAGATCGCCTTCATCCCGGTCAGTAGAGGAGGCAGAGGATAGGAGGAGCAAGTAACGGGAAGGAATTCGGCCATGGCTTTGTGAAAGATCCACACCGGTATTCACTGAACTTATTTAGAGAAAACATGAAAATCAAAAATCTGGATTGCAGGAAGGGGATTTGAACCAAGGTCCTTCCGGATGCTAGGCTGGAGTGTTACCGCTCACCCATCAGTCTCAGTTCAGAGAATAATTTTAGATTAACAGAACCACACACATGAGGAAGTACTGATAAGAACAGGGAAAAAAAGTCTAGTGAACCTTAGTCTTATGTTAAAAGTGGCCAGAATTTAAATTAGAAAAAGAAATTTAGTACTTCAGAAACATACAGAGGTATCTCAGGTGAATGACGCAGCTGGTCCTAGGATATCGTTCAATCTCATTACGAAATGAGTGATGCGGGAGAAATTGGTTCGTCTGTATTGTTGCTGAGGTGTTGATGGTGTGGGTGCTGACATTTGGGTTGAGTGACATGCGACCTTGGCTGGGCTGGCGGCGGGTCGGGTTGCCCCGTAAGAGAGTCCGTGTGAGATCTGGTGTCCAGCCGCGATCACAGCGGTGTGCCTTACACAGGCCTCGCTCTCACGCCCCGCAGGCCGGAAACCCATTAAACCGCACAAGTTACACACTCTCAGCTCATATCCCAGTCACCGCGTACGAGTTTTCGTGTTTCTTGGAGTCCAAAACGTCAAACAGGTGGCTGATGTTAACTGGACACCAAAAACACTGTTCTCTTTCCCTAGGGCTTTACGGGTCTTTGCTGGCGAGATCATTAGATCCGGGAGTGAACTATGGACGATGACCTGGAACAACTTCAACCATTACCGGCATTCGTAGACTAAAAAGAAGCTTCCTGGCCTTGCATTGCGAAGTTCATCGGTTCGAGTTTTGCGTTGGGTATGGGTAATTTTAATCAAAGATCGGGCTATTTGAAACCATGCTTTTACACTATGAACTTTTCTATTTCAACATCATTTTAGTGTAATTGTTCTCAGCAGTTGAGCAAAGATATGAAAAGTCTAAGTCGCTGTACGAATTTTAACATCTTTTTTCAAAGACCTCTGTCAAAAGAATAGAAAGAACAATTACAGATAAATATTATGTTATAAATCGCTCTTCCGTTACACAAGTCGATACATGTGTAGTAAATTTACGAGCAGACAACACGAATAAGTAATACTTCACAAAATGAATCAGTAAGCCTGAAAACATCATTTAAAAGTGAGCAATTTGCATCAGACAAACTCCACAGACATTCTGCAAAATGAACTTATAGTTTACTCTATAAAATAATAATATGTATTTGGAGCCATCATTTTTTTAAAGTCATAATACATCGTTTGAACTTCACGATATAAGATTCGCGGATATTCCTCTATGTGTATTTGGTGATGCGACATATTAATTCAGTTTTAAATAAACAGGGAGGAAAAATTAAGCAGAGATTCTATTCGATAGTTATATAAAACCGACCTAGACTGCAGGTCCCCTTTGCCCGGTAGGATTACCGGTTTAGGTTAAGTCAAGTAAAGAGGACAGTATCTGGCTACGCTACCTCCAATACATGGCTAAGTATGTACTTTCTTCGGGACGATCCAATAACCATCCGACTGAATATCAATCTTAACATAATTGTATTTAGTCCTCTGCGTTCTAAGAAAATTTCTTTTTAACTTGCCAATACATTGAAGAGTAGCATTAAAGTAAAGTAAATTCGTATTATGATCTGGTGAGATAGTTTCAAGTTGCCTCACAACCGCCACTGCCGTGAATAGAACTACTGTTGAATGTAGAAACCAACCTCACGCGAACAAAGTAACGCAGAAAAATTCTGGCAGAACGTTACCGCTCACCCAGCACGCTCAGTTTTTCCAGATTTGCTGTTAGTTCGTATTCTTTCTGCGGTAAAGCAAGTAATAGAAACACTTCGCCAAGCAAGAAAGAATGCGGGAGGATCCGGGTTCTTATACCCGTCTGGGCATCCAGATTTGGGTTTTTCATGTTTTCCCAAATCACTCCAGGCGATCAAGAGATCATGGGTGAACTCCTTCCCGTTCCTTTCCCATCGACGAGGCGAAAAGCCATAAGCAAAAAAAAAAGGAAACAATAACGCTATTATACATTAAATCAAGGTAGCAATTATGGATTAAATGATCCATAAATAATCTGAAATCAGTGTGGGACGTGATTCTGTAAAAAGTGATGAACTATATATTCATTGACCAATGATTTCACTATTTATGGCTGTGACAAGATAGAAAGGAACAATAGATATTAAACGCGGGCATTCATTCGTAGTGGAGCTGCAAGAATACACGTGTTTCTATTATTCTGCAACTGCGGGATAGAAAAGCGAGTGAATGGGGGAGGAGAGTGCATAGGACGTAGGCTGATGCCTGTGAGGTTAACTTATGGGCCCAGTACTCCGCCCTAGTGTCGTTACGGTACACTTGGAGGAATCTACAGCTAAGTTATCGCGGACAAGGTCCGCTCCGATTGATATGCTTGTTATTGCGGCGGTCGACAGAACAATGCACCGTGCGGCCCGGCTTATTGATCACGGCGGGTTGACATTCAACAAGTGCTGCCCGGCCTCATCCTTAATAAGCTTCTTACTGCTTCCATTAGTAGCAGCCGGCCGGTACACTCGCAATACACTTACAATAGCCGCTCCGCCTGCTAAAACAATTCCCCTCGCAATCAAGCTTTTCGCTGGATTGCCACAGTAGACCGTCGTGAAATAGAACCGGTACTTACTATTAAACGTCCAATACTGCAGGGAAATGTGGCTTGCAGATTACTGGTCTGGGTCTGTAGGTAGGCAATCCGATTAGTCGTACGTAATACGTCTCATGAAATCAAGCCAATTTACTGTGTATCTGTAGTAACAATCTTGAATGGAGGCGGGTTGTAGTAATCACTTGACCACAGCTGGTGAGGCTCAATGCCTTACAGTTCCACAAAGTTTAATGTCAGCGTCATCTACTCTCATCTTAAGCTGTCACTTTCTCGTTGAAACAATTTGATTTTTTCCCCATGTTTGTATCTCTTATTGATTTCAATATCCAGTTTTTTCGAATCAACTACGATCTTGATAAATTTGAGAATGAAATATTATGTATAATTAGGAAGGACAAAGGATACTTTTTATGGATAAATAACATATTTTGTCATGAAATTATGAAAACTATCCGAACACACAGACGGATAGCGTTAGTGTAATGATAGAAAGGAATGGTGACTTCTCCAAATTATTATTCCAACTCCGTGCTTTTAGGGATACCTTTTACTTACTGCTTTGGTATCCGATTCTGGCAATAAAATTCCAAGTCCACGCGTACGAAATCGCGGGTATCAGCTAGTAGTTGTATAAATCCGAAAAGGTGAAGAGGAATAACAAGACAGCATAAGGAAAGAGATAATATGGAACTCATAGATGTAGAAACTCTAGCTTACGAGAATACACATCATCCATTCAGCATAATTACTTTCCTCTAGTCGTTTTGTGAAATGGTTAAGGAAGACAAGATTTAAAACGTATCGATATATAGAGAGAATGGGTGAGGATAGAATAGAAATAAAGGTAAACAAAATGAGGATATAGTGTAAACGGCCCAGATAAAGAGCGATGAATATACGTATGAAGTCTAGAAATGTCTATAGAGAAGCGTTGAAGATTATCATGTGGTGTTAATGGGAAGAGACGCGATCTGTCGTTTGACTGTAAATGGTGGAAGATGGTAATAAAAATGTGATTGAGTAAACTTTAATAATTAAGAGGATAAGCGGTCTGGTGGCTCAGTGGTTAAGGCGTCTGAATGAAGGTCCCCGGTTCTTATCTCGATCTCGGCTGAGATTTTCAGAAAGACCTTAACCCAACCTACAGCTCTGACACAGATTGCTGTGTAATGTGAAGTACGCCAGAACGCTTCCGTGGTTCGGATTACACGTTAAACTGTAGGTAACCTTTATGGCAACAACAATAGTTGCTACACTGATATGCAGATTTCCAAAGTAAATTCAAACCAGACTATCAATTAACGTGGTCCAAGCTCACAGTTATGAAGATACTGAATTTTAACGAAATAATTAGCTATTAGTCACTTGTGTCTGATTAAAGGAAAATTTAAAAAGTGACATACGATTTTCCTTGTTATTTGTATTTTTCTAAGAGCAAATAGTATCCGAAATAACGTTCGGAAACAATGATAAACAATGGATGGAACGTTTAGTCTAATAACTTCAGCTACTTGCTGAAAATTTTAGACGTCAGTGCACTGGGCTCTCTCTATCTCCGAAGTGACCAAGAGTGATAAATAGTCTTAAATTTGTTGTAGACGCTCCCGGCATTGATTTACACGGTTAACACGTGATGGACTGTTGTTGAAGCCACCTGCTGGGACAGCCGGGGGTCGAAGCGCGGCCGTCGCCATGACAACCCCCAGCCGTCGCGGCGCACGCGTGTCGAGCCGGGGGAGGGAGGGACGCCGGCCCCCACCCCCGGCGGCGCCACGTGACGCGATCTTTGGCCGTCGGCGAGCCAATGGCGTCGCCGCAACCCCCGTGCCCTGTGATGTCGCCGCACCCTCGCGCCGCGCGGAGGGGCGGGGCCCTGGGGAGAGGGTGGGGGCTGACACCGCGACGCCCGCTCCCAGAGATTACGCGCCGCACCCAGGGAAAAAGGAAATATCTGCCGGCACTGTTTTTTCACCGCACTCGCCTGTGAATGTGTGAGTCAAGCGTCGGGAGAGAAGACACCGGAGCGGAATCTGTGCGGCCGGAGTGGGGTTGAGGCTTTTATTATTATCTGGTTGCGTGGCCCCCTCCCGTGACACTCCTCCCCTCCCCTCCCCGCCTCTCTCCGTGTCCCCCGCGACCGAGGAGGGGCGAAGCCTCTCAAGAGTCGCAAAGTGAATGCCACCCTGTGAAGTGGCAAAGTGCGAATACCGACTGGCCGTGTCCCCGGCCGGCGACGCGATGCGTGCTCCGTCGGCCGCGCCGGACGACGCCTTCGCTACCTGCTGCTGAGACCGCGCGACCACCCTGGATCCCAGCCCCGGCTTCAGCAGCCTGTTCGCGCTGCGCGGCCCAGCCATGGACCTCACCACGGCCTACCGCTACAACCAGAACATGATGGAGTACTACACCTGTAAGCTACCTCACACAGTGCTCTTAATGTCCACCTTCGAATGTTACTCCGTCGTATTAAATCCGTTATCTGGACAGTTTAATAGTCGTCTTGGACGAGTACGTAGCTATCTGGAAGTTAAGAATTCGATGATGGGAGATGTCCAGCACTGCACCAGCATCCTTACTACTTTGTCTTCGTTCACTTCAGTTCCGCAATATGACCATACATCTTTCAAGTAGTGGGGCAAGTGCTTAGGTTGTACTGGGAGTTTCGTCTGAATTTGTTGCCGAATATGCGAAATTCTCCTTTCATTTACGAGTGCAATGATATATTTTGTTCACCAACCTATTTTGGTCGTAATGACAGGAGAGATAAGGTTTGAGAAATAAGATGCCGTACTGATGCTTATATGTATTCTTTCTTTCTTCAGGCTATTCGAGATTGGAATGCCCTGAGTTAGTTTTGGTACAAAACACCCTCTGCCAACTACAATGTTTGTGAAATGCAGGGTATAGCTCTAGTTCTAGAAATTGATGTTACAAAGGTTTAAAAATGAATTTTGGCGTTTTGTGATTTGAGCTTTAGATTGTGTGTCATCTTCTCTGCAAGTTAAGAATTCGATGACAGTAAATGTCCTGCAGTTTACCGACACCCTGGTTACTTTCTTGTCGTTCACTGCTGTGTCGCAATATGAGCAGACATCTTTCAGGCAGTGCGGCAAGTATTTCGGCTGCGACTCAAATCGATGTTTCCACAATTTAAAAATTTATGTATGCAACTTCATGACCCCGAGCTCTGAACTGTAAGTCTATGAACAGTATTTGAGTGGGATTGACGATTTATCGCATAAGCGGAGCAGAATATAGACTGTTTGTAGGCTCTTTGTAATTTTCCTGCTTAAAGTTCGTTGGCAGTACAGGCTAAAGTACCGAAGATAAGACCTTTGCCTCTTTCGTCTCAGGGACATTTATTTACTGTAGACTTATAAGAATGAAGATCATTAAATGACAGATTTAAATTATTAAATTTCGTAGTAATTTCAAGAAACTTGTTTTCAGTGGCTTTAAAAATGTCTACACAATTTCAGTAAGTTAAAAGAGTTATATTGAATATAAAAGTTGTTTGGAGTGTGTTGTAGATACAGGCAAGTTATTTATGGGACAGTTATGATCAGCGGATAAATAATTTTTTTGCTTCATTAAATCGTAATAATTTCAGCATCCTGTTACTTAATTCACATATTATGAAATTGAATGCCACAATTCTAGATGTAAACGAGAGGTCTTTTAATGACAGTGAAAACCATTTTGCGATGACATAAGCTATCTTAATAATTACAAAGACTCCCTCAGCGAAAAAAATAACGTATTCTATTACTGCAAAACGAAACTGTCAGGCCAAACGCTACAGTCATAAAAGAAGTAGTTGTTCTTATTAAATAAACTATCACAAAATTAACTACTAGGATTTGTGTTATGGGATAGCAATTTTCAGTAAATAACGGGGTGATTCATTGTGTCCCGCACTTCAATGCATACATAACATTTAAATGCATAGAATATATCGATTTAGTGATATGAACTGTATTTCTTCAAAAGGAGCAAGGAAAATTTGATATCAAATTTTTAATTACATTCGAAGGAAAAGTTGTTTATATTATTATTATAGCAACTTGCAAATCGCACCTACATCTCGAATCAACATTCTGTGAAATTAACCTAAAAAGCGGATACAATTTTTTAAGATAACTGTTGCTCATTAACCGTTACAGTAATATTAATAAATTAGTTATCTTTCGATTGTGTTAAGTGTTAAGTTTCCGGTTTTGGAAACCAAAATTTCCTCAGACAAGATAATGAGTGATTAATAGCCAGCGGTAGCAAGTGAAAACGGCTGTGAAATGAGAGCCGGTCATTAACGCTAACCTCAGCCACCTAGTAATCAATCTTCCCATCCGTCTTGCTCAGGCAGCACTGAAATGTGTGAGAAACGAAATTTCAGTGGCGCTGCCGAAATTGAATAATTTCTCATTATTTCCAATCACATAACAATCTAATCTAATCATTATCTAAGACACAAATTTATAATAAAACGTGATTACTTTTTCCATTTTCTTCTGCTAAAATTTTTCTGAAATTGGCGTATAAAATATGATATGATGCGTAAATATGGTCACTTAGGCCTAAATGAAAAGCAAACACCAACTAACGGGTACAAAACAAGTACAGTAATGTCAAACTGCTCCCAGTTTACGAAAAAAACCAAAATCTAACTTATGCTTTCATGCTAAGGAATTCTGAATTCAAAATATGAATTAATAATTTTGATAGTGTAAATTATTATCCTGAAATATAAACTAATTTCAGTATTCCATTTCTGTCATACATGTATTTCCGTTATGTCTTCAATCGATGTAGTTAATCAAAAACTATTTCCCTTATCCATAGCAAATGGCAGGAGAAAAGCGTTTATAGACAATACCGTTCGTCACTTACCACACGTCAGTGAAATACAAGGCTATTCGTCAGACGATAGAGCTATGAAAGTGGGGAATATCTACTCAAGCGATATTGATATTATTTCAATTAGGCAATAGCAGTCTTCTAATACTTCAAGCGGTCTTTGTCAAGTACCACGCCGAATTTTCTTGAACAACAACATTTTGAGATATACGACTTTTATAATACAAAATCCTCCAACTAGCATAAAATATTTTAGCGCTGATTATAAAATGATACAGTTTCAGCTCGTGCGATAAATTTGATTTTGCTGTAATCATTCTCATATTTGATAATTTTAATTCCACAGTTTACTGTTTAATAATTGATTTTAAAAATTACAAATCAAGTTAATGAAAAATTAAAAAGTTTTAAATAAACAAATTAATTTTTGGAATTTTACAAATTTTTCTCCAAGTATCCTTCAAATGCTGTAGGAAAACAAATCTTTCGCATATACATCACAATATTTTGAACTTGTTAGGAAAATTATTTGGGAGAAATGTGACGATTAATATCTTAATTTGAATTATACAGACCTCGCTTCGAAGTACGACTCATTAAATTAGTTATTTAGGGATTTTTGTTGTAAATGGATGATTACAAACTTGTTGTCTGTCGTTCGCCTGGTTGCTGATTTTATACATCGCTAGTGGTTATAAAATGCGGTTATCATTTAACTGAATAAGTACCAGAGGGCCGTGCAAAGCTTTAGTATATTCTGTAGGCGAAACCTTCACTACGGTCGCGCATTTCCGTCGGAGAAAAATAAATTAAAAAAGAATTAAAATGTGAGTAACAAGGCTGTCGTGTCCCGGGCGGCGCCTGATAAACTAAAAGCGGCGGGAATTGCAATGTCTCCATTCTCGAATGTGTCGCGGCAGAATGAAATACCTGTGCTGTCAGCCAGAGATATATATCTGTCCAAGGTCAGTCTTCGACCGTTTCCATCATTACCGACAGCACTCAAATTAAGATATCCAGAGTTATTTACAAGCTACCTGTAATACGATGTTAATTAATTTTGTCGGGTGACGTTTGATGTGAAGATGCGGCTCGGCGCTGCCGGTTATGGCAATGGCGGAGTTAATAGGTGCAGTAAAAATATTCTGTCAGTCTGCGATTTACGGGCAATTAATTTACGTCTCGTCTTCCTTTTATTTATTGTCCTAAGAAATTACCGTCGGCGTCCCTGGTTTAAGAGCATATATTCTGTATACAAATTGTACTTTTGCGTGCTACGACTTCACTAAACATGAGACTTCTGTGATACTGAATTAAATAGAAGAAATTTTGAAAATTTCTTCTCCATAGTGAAAACAGCATACTGGAAGCATTTCCTTTATATTTTACAAACACGATTACAAAGAAATTGTTCCTTTAATGTAGCGAATTGTTTAACCAGATGTTTATTTGAAAACCGTTGAGGTAATTGAAAGGTAATACTGATATGTAAGCAACATTCTGTTTATATTTTTTGTATTAGATCACTATATCGTTAGTCTAGAAAAATTTACTGTGTTGCGAGTCATTTCATTACATCGTTCTCTTCACTTCGTTTGCTTTGGTTGGAACGAATCCTAACCTAGGGCAAAAGTGCGTTATTCCTTTTTAATATGTTAAGCAAATATTGCATTACTTGATAACAGATCCTTTTCCTGTAAAGGAGCCAAGAGAAATAGAACTTGTTTTGTTGTTTTAGAAATAAGTATTTCTTTATTTGAACTGTCCAACTGATATTTGACTAATTTTAGTGCAATATTTGAGTGTATCCACCACCATGGAGTCGGTTATTTTCTTTGTGTATTCAGATAATAAATCATCGAATTTTCGAAGTTGCGTGGTTATTATTCGTTTCTTTTTATATTTATAATTTGTTTTAAGAATATAATATCGATGGTAGTAATCATCTGATATAGTGAAACTTTCAGTTTCGCTCCAAAGTTACGAATCATTACTAGATTAGGCACGAGTATGGAGGTATTTTGTTGATAATTTTAAGACATTTAGTAAATTATTTTTGTAATGTGTGAATGTTATACATCCAATCTGGTAATATTGTATGGGAGAAAAATATTTTTAACAGCACATTTGGCTAAAGCAAAATTTCGACCTATATTATTCGTATTTCATTGTAGCCGTAGGTAACATCTTTTTCTTGACGTAGTTTCTGAAGCTACATGGTTTTCATCAATATCAATGCCGACCATCAAAAAATACAACGTGTTTCCCTGTACAATACATATCAGAAAACGTAAATCTTAAATATGTGACGAACTTTATTAAGCAGTACGGAGAGCATATTTTGGCGATTAGCTCATCACTATACGAGCAATTTATTTTTCAACACAAAATATTAAAAGTGAAACAGAAACGAACGCGAAGTTGGAAGTTGATGGAGAACTGATGATTTTAGTTCATAGAAGCCAATAATTACTTGAATCGTGACTTTTGTGAGGTTAACTCCTCAAAATAAGGCCTATACCAAAACACTCCTATGTCATAATAAAAGTATACCTCTCCTCAATGATTACGTTATCAATTTTGAAGTTGTAAGCTACGGTATGAATTTTGTTTCGAAATCAGCTTTAACTGTTTTATTCCAAAATCCAGCTTCTGAAAATATGGAAAGTTTTAACTTGATTTACATTTTAAATTGAAAATAAGAGTGATTATAGGTATTTTATTGATTGATTACGCTGCCTAGTTCCAAAAGCCTCCGGAATGTTTTGTTTTGGTTTAAGACTACTTGTTTCTTAGTGGTTGTCAAGGGATACTGCAGTAAACACTTTGCCCAGTGTCTCTGAATTAGGCTTATTCTTGCTTGAATGGAGCGGTTTTTCGATTTAACAAACAATTCTACAGAATTTCATGTTCTCAATACCGTTTCTATGAATTTGGGTCCCCCCATAAATAAATAATTTTACATTCTCGTTATATTTATTTTACTTAGCACATTTATTTCCTTTATTAGATTTCACAGTTTATTTTAGTCCCATATTCAAACAAATCTTAAATAAGAAGCTAAATAAGATTCTGAATAACTATTTTCTTCTAATTGTAGAACTATTTTTTATATGATCAAATCGATTAAAAGCAAATTATGTGAAATGAGTTTAGTATGATAGGGAATCGTTTTAAAAAATCTGGTCATGCCTGAACAATGTCTACATTCGAAACAGAACGAATACTAGCCTAATCGAAAGTTAAAAGTGATTTACACTCTTATGTACACAATTTCTTATTTTATTTAAAATAATAATATTAATAAAGCCTTACCTTTTTTTTTTGCTGTGGTGGGAAGGAAGAATATTATTCCTAAAACAATTAATAAGGAAAAATATTGAATGCTTAGTGTTTAGTGTATTGTGGTTCTCAACGTTTGTTCTTCTGACTCTATAATTAATTCTGACAATATTATGATACGCGACGTGGATTCTGCAAGAAATTTTAATCTGGGTTAACAACCTCTCCTGCTAACATAACTGTCCACAGTGTATCTCAGAAACTTATGTTGTTTGTAAATGTTTTTAATGAAATTTGTATACATCTAGTGGATGCTTCAAAAAATGATATTCAGCAGTAAAATTTCAGTGAATAAACATACTTCACAGGAAGGGAATGTATAGTGGAGTTGCTAGTCTGATAATTTGTTTCTTCTTTCTCTCCAATAATTTTCAAAATTACAGTTCTGTTCAAAATTAAAGTCAAAACCAAACAGCAGTTTAGCTAAACATGGCGGCAAAATTCTAAGGACAGCAATGGTTCAGCTGGACTGGATTTCTAGTTAGAATGGATAACTGTGGTTTTTATTGCAAAATGGGTGTTTTAAGTGACCGTTTACATAGATTCGTTTCTAACAAGTTACTAGCAGAAAGATGTAAAATATTTGGTTTAATAATAATAACGATCATATTAATAAAAAAAAGGCTTAGAAGCCGTCATATTACATCACGATACAAAAAATCAGTATTTTGGATCATATTGATAATTTCTGATGTTTTTAATGTTTCAATGTTCGAAGACTTTGCTTCCATGAAAGCACGGTTTGGTAAGAAGTTAAATTAATTTGTTCTGTATATCTTATTACACAGTACCACTGTCACTACGTATTTCTGCCAACTTGAACTTTCTTTAGGATTTTCTGTTTTATCATTTCGACGGCAACACCGTTTCCTGTTATGCCAAAGGAATGGAAATAGCATCCATGCAATTCTTTACTTTATTGGAGTTAATGGCTAGAGATAACGTTCAAGCCGTATCCATACTGGAATCACGGAAAAGCAGTAGAAATTATTTTTTCGTTAATCATCCGATATTTAAGATGTTGATTCAAATTTATTAAATAGATTTATAACAATGGAGTAAAAAATGTATCAAATGAAAATATAAATATTTGTATACAACGGCATAATCTAATATGACAGCAGATAGATATTTGAATTGAATTGCGACTGAGCTCCCGTGGCAATTTCCCTACTAGTAGATTTACCCCTTCCTCGTTACTATCTTTACTTTTTATTATTATCTTATCTTCTCTAATGTTGCCATTTACGTATTTTAATTTTAAATTCATTCAAGGCTTTTGGTAAATTATTCATCAGTTCTCTTTATAATTGATTCCATTCTCTGACACAGGTAACAACACCAAAATAAAAAAAAATAAAAAAAATCGATTTCTTCATCCATGAAATTGAGTGCCAGCTTGTACTCACTCAAGGTCATCTTTTCCTTTCCATGCATTACTCATAATTCTTCGAAAAATATCTCACTAAGCCTCATCACAATCTATACTCCCAGCACTCTCTTCACCTAACTACCGTCTTCCAATGATTCCAAATCCAAATTGTTTGTAATATCAGTTACTGACTGGATACTGCGGTAATTTCCACAAACTAATCTAGCTGCTCTCCTTTGCACATCCTCCAACTCCCGTATTTAATACCCAAGATGTGGGTTCCATACTGCACCACCATATTTAAGCAATGGTCTTAACAAAGTTTTGTAACCCATTTCTTTAACTTTTGTGACACATTTACTCATCGTTCTCTCAGAAAAAGAAGGATTTTGTAATCTTTTCCTACATCATGCCTAATGTGTGCTGCCCACTTGAGTTTATCAACAACATTATGCCAAGACATTTAAACTTGAAGCAATGACGGCCATGTCCGAATCGCTTATTGCCTCCACTCGCTGCTCTAATAATCTCGATTTGATGATCGATAAAGCCCTCGTAAAAAGTGCCGGATTGGTACGCACAAAAAGTTTAACAACGACCGAAACAGATATATGAATAGTGTGCCGAAAACAATAAGACATCTCCAGGGCGGGTGAAATCAGGAAAATCTCTTTCTGTATCAAACACGCAGTAAATTCTGAACAAATACTATACTTTTTTGTGGTATACTGTAAAATGAAACACAGACGCAATCCGAAAGGCTGCTTTGAGGAATCGACTTAGCAACACAGCAATATGACGTGTGTGGTGTGGTTGGACGCATTGCCGTTTGTCGACGTGGCAACTGCGACGTTGCACCCTCCCTTCGGGCGTCGCGAAGAAAACCAGACGCGGCAGATCTAATTTACCGGAACAGAAATGGACCGCAGAGGCGCGGCAGCAGCCTGGTTATTGGTATTCTGCTTCCACTCGCTCTGCCCCATCTTCACAGCTAGGAGTCCACTACCACCATCAAGCTTTCTGGTGACTCAATGGTTAACACCCTAGCTTTCAGAATTCAGAGTCACGGATTCAAGTCCCGGTGAGGCTTGAAATTTTCTTTTTCTTGTTCACATAAGTTATTTTAGGATATTCCATGGTTCCAATTACGCTTTAAATTGTGGGTCCAGTCAAGACAGAGGCGGAATGCGTGGCAAATCGAAACTCTGTCATCAAATATTTAGTTACTTCTTAATCGTTTGTATAATCTATTAAATTATCCGTTAAGTTCTTTGCTAACTGCCGCTTTCCTATCAAATGCTTAAACAGTTTCTATTTTCAGTACTCTCCCGCTATTGCTGCCTAGTACTAAGGGTGTTTATAATTAAAATGTAACTTTATATAGTCTATTATGGATATCTTAACCTAAGGGTGAGAAGTATGTCAACCATATAAACTTTGTGTAGATGACTGAATTTAATTTAATTGCAATGGAGCAATTTCCCTACATACTCATCTTACACTTAATTGCAAAAAGTGCAAGGCAATGCGGATAAGTAACAAGAAGAATCAGGTTGTTCACAAGTACATAATAAACAATTCACCTGTTGACACAGTTCATTCCGTGAAATATCTGGGGGTGATAGTACAAAGCAACATGAAATGGGACATGCACATAACTTCCGTAGTAGGCAAGGCTAATTCTAAATTACGATTCATAGGTCGTATTTTGAGGAATTGTAATGCTCAAACAAAGGAGATAGCGCATAAAACACTAGTGCGTCCGCATCTGGATTACTGTTGTGGGGTTTGGGATCCGTATCGCAAGGTTCTGATTGACTCAGTTGAGAGGGTGCAGAGGAGAGCCGCTAGATTCGTGACTTGTTGTTACAGCCCTTATGAAAGCGTCACAGAATTGATACATAGATTGGGCTGGGATAGTTTGGAAGAAAGACGACGTAGCTTGCGTTCGAACTTATTGGAGAATATGCGAAAAAATTTAAATTTCGAGTGCAATGAAATACTTCTTCCGCCAACCTATTTAGGTCGCAATGACCGGAGGGATAAGATTAGAGAAATAAGATGCCGTACTGATACTTATATGTATTCCTTCTTTCCTCGCACTATTCGGGATTGGAATGGGCGGGTTTAGGATTGGTGCTTAGCACCCTCTGCCACCCACAATGTTTGTGATTTGCAGAGTATGGATGTAGATGTAGATGTAGATCTTCCCCCTTTCCTGCACCTACCTACATTTGCCGTATACAAATTTGATCTTCAAATTCTTTCAACGTTTTCGGTAAATTATTCATCATTTCTCTTGGTAACTTATTCCAATCCCTGATACCCTTACCTAAAAAAGAAAATCTTCCCACACCCTTGTGCCTAAAATCGAGTGCCAGCTTGTGGTCATGGTCATCTTTTCCCTTCCATGAACTACTTTTCATACCTACTGCAATATCTTTCCATGCCTCATCGCCAGTATACGCCCTGTACACTCCCATGACCCTCGTCATCCTCCTCCTGTCTTGCAATGAATCCCATTCCAGCTCCTTTATCAAATCTGTTACTGATTCCATTCTGCGATAATTTCCAGAAACAAATCTAGCAGCCCTTTTTTGCACTCTCTTCAACTCGTGTATTTGATACGCAAAATGTGTGTCCCATACTACACTACCATATTCGAGCAATGGTCCGAACAAAGTTTTGTAACCTAATTCTTTTACTTCTCTCGTACATCCCCTCATCACTCTCTCCAACAAGTACAGAATTTTGAAAACTTTTCCTACCAACTGTCCAATCTGTCCTGTCCAGTTAAGCTTGTTATCAAATGTAATGCCAAGATATTTACTTTTCAAGTCTTCAGCAAGCAATTGTTTCCCCACCTTATATTCATAATTAATATTTTGTTTTTTATTTGTGTATCTAATAAGCTGACTCTTCTTTGCATTTATCTTGACCTCATGATTACCAACCTAACTAGATATACTGTCCAGATTACCCTGCAACTGTTTACAGTCCTCTATCGTTTTGACCCTTTTACATAGCATTATGTCATCTGCAAACAATCTAATTTCAGATAGTAAACAATCAACACAATTATTCTTCAGAATAATTAATAGCGATGGTCCCAATACGCTACCCTGAGGGACTCCCATTTTTACTTCCACTTCTTTTGATACTGAATTGTTATTATGTCAGTGTAACGTGTAGATTTTTAAGTTGTTGTCGTCCTGTTGTTCACCTAGCTCGATTGGGAAAACAACCTTGGTTAAAATGGCAAGCAGGCCGCCGGTAAGTTTGAATCCGCACCAGTTATATTTCACAGTGCCCGATATAAAGAGCTTTAACATTAACGGCCGTTGGTCCAGGTACCATAGGGACCAGATGTCCAATCAAAGTATAGCTTGTTGGATCTGTCATGCACTGCAAACAAGCAATAATAATTTTACATTATGTAAATCTTTTTAAAAATTCGTTGATACACATCTTAAATTTGAAGTTGGCTTGATGGTTTTTCAGTCTTTATTATTATTTACTATCAATTGTATTTTACGTTACAACTTTGATTTTTCTGCAAAGTTTTATTTATATTTTTCGGTTTAAGCCTATGTTTATTTCTTTTTTATCTTAATTGCGTATGCTAAAAGCGTTTAGAAATTAAAAAACTAGCTTATTCTGATACCAAAATGTGACTGAATCCGGCGAAAAAGGCATACTAATTCAGTGACTTAGTAATAAAATGGTCATTTCCTTTATTCTGTAACCTAAAATTCAGCATGGATTCGGAACCATTAATCTTTCTCGGCTAACTTCCACAGCACAAATCAATGTTAGCCAAAGATGATGATGACGTTAAAAGCTATACATTCCATTGCCATAACCGGCAATGTCTCTACCATCAGGCAAGTATCCTATCTAGAGAGTCAGATTGTTCTATGAAAACGGTAACATTTTCAAATTTCCAATGTTAAAAAAACCATAAAGCACTGAATTTTAAAAACTGTTATTTGAAATTGTAGCTCACCAGCTGTGAGTTGCTGATGGTTTGAAATAAGTCGTGACTTAACCAGGGATTGATGGAATTGTCTGGACGGCCTAGATGGCTCTCTGTTTATGCACAGTGGATAGAAAAATGCAACAAGAATACCAGAACGTTCACTCCTTGTTCGTTCGAAATAACAATTATTTTCTGATAATAATTTTCTTGCTAGATGGGAAAACGTTTTATGGTTATGGTACCAGTTTTATTTCGGTAAACAGAACAACACGAACAAAAATAATGATATAAATGTTTTAGACCGTTGGATAAATAATTTCATAACATGTCTTAAATTAGATACTATGCTTACTTCATGCACACTAGAATTTAACGTAACGCGACATACAAAAAATCAATTTGTAATACACTTATCAATATTTTTGATTGACCTAAGCTGGAAATACAAAATGAGAATCATGCTTCGAAATATGAAATTATTAGCTGAAAGACATGCTAACTGTCAACGATCTGTCACTATTAACGATATTAGTGCTTTAATATGCCTTTTCATCCATTATAAATCTATCTTTCCTCATTTAAAATTTATTTTTCCCAATATTTTTCAAAAAAAAATATTTGATCTACACCTAATCGGAGATTCAAGAACGCCTATTTTTAGCACTGTCCAAAGTAACATTAATGCTTAAAGGGTATTGTGCATTTAAAATCACGAATTTATTTTTTCAAAATACCAAATACACGCTATATTTTTTTCTATTTCTGTACGCCATATCGACGTCATTAGAGACAGGAAAGGACAAGGGATAAGGAACGGTAAAGGATTCAGTCTTGGCCTTTTGAAGGAACCAGCCGCCATTCCCCAGCCATGATTTGGGGAAACCATCGAAAACCAAAATATAAATGGCTGGACGGAGATTTGAACGCGAGTCCTGCCGAATGCGAGGCTAGAGCATTACCGCTCACTCACTACACTCGATCACCGTTAAGCATACACATAAATTTTTTCGGTAGCTTGTCTTACAGCTAAGCATAACAAGTTTTAAAACGCAGAAGTTGTTTCGCCCATTTAGTTGTTCCGACACCGGAGGAGAAGTGAGTCGAAAACAGACAGAGTGAGAGCCCAGTAAACACTGATGGAGGCGAGCGAGAGATCTCTGTGGTGTTGTGATTGGGCGGGAGTGATGGTATCGATCTCGAGCGTCGCACGTGGCGCCCCGGCGTCTTGAGGAGAGTGCCGACGCGAAGCGACGCGGTCAGCGGACGGCGTCTTCGGCCGTCGATCATTAGTGCGTGTCGGGTCCACCTGAGGGCTGTACCGCAGCCGTCACCGGCCATGTTGCACGCCGTCTACCGGTCACTAGCAGAGTGTTCCCCGGTTTAGAGATTCCACAAGTCTTCGGATGATCGAGTCGTTGTTCCTTGATGGACCACCCCCAGTATTTTGGATATCTGCTCGCCGTTCGGCGGGCACTGCTCAAGATAGGTGGGTACTTCCAAGCTAGGATCACTTGCTCACCGATTTATTTAATCCTCGGGCATGAGTGCATTTAACTATTACAGTATTTTCCTTATTTGTATCTACCTACATTAATAATATTAGAAACGCAAAAGTAACTTTCTCTCTCTCCGTTTGTTAATTACGTTTCACTACTAAACGGCTAATCACATCTTGATGAAATTAACAGCGAAATACTGTGTATTATCCGTTATAAGATACTTCGGGATAGTAACATATTTATGTCATGAAATTTGGAAAACTAACCGAATTGTGACTAAACAGATGGATAGCGCGTGCGGATCTCTGTAATTAATATATAGGCCCTGTTTTCGGCAGTCAGATTTCTATATCCATTTCTAGCAATAAAATTCTAAGTTCATGCGTACTAATTGGGCTAGGTAATATGAAAAATGCGAAAGTAACTCTCTCTCTATCTGTTTGTTACAGGTTTCACGACTAAACGTCTGAGCCTATATTGATTAAATTTGCCAAGAAAATACTATGTAACATCCGAAATAGGATACGTTTTTCGGGAATAATAACATTTTGTCATAAAATTTTGAAAACTAACAGGACAGTGACAGATAGATAGCGTGTGTAAGATTCTCTAATGCTATATCGGGCGCTCAGGGTTTGTTTCACTCGCAGTCAGTTTGTGTGTGATCCATTTATGTACATACACAACTTATTATATATTATATATGTGGATTTGAGTCCCAGCAGAATATTATTTTTTGTTTATATGTTGCTAGCTCACCAGTTTTCAATTTCAAAAAGTATATATTTTAGTAAGGACATCAAATCCAAAAACGTTGTGTACAAAATGATATTGACATGTCCCCATAAAGTGACATAATTCTAAACCACCAACATAATCTGTCGGAAGAACTGTGCTAGGTACTCTCCCACAGCTAACCCGTTTCCCCTCTTTGTATTTTGCTATTTTTAAATATGTTGTGAATTCGTGAAGGAGGATCATTGATAGAACGGCATCGTGGTTGCTTCCTCCTCATATTATCCGTGTTTTTTGGGATAAATTTTACGTAACTTACATCTTTCTATATCAAATTCCAGCACTAAACTTCCAATTACACGCTTACGAAGTCGCGGGTAACAGCTATACGTGTGGTGAATATATATGAGCTTTTTCAGAAATAGCACGGAATGTCATCCCTCTACATTGAACGACGGAATTGAAAAACTGATTGCGTGAAAATTAGTTAAGACATAAATAACAACTCAATAATATACTTTTTCACGCATGTCAATATAGTTTATATTTCTGTTACAAAAAAAAAAAAATTGTGTTCAGTGGTGGTGACATATACTTTTGATAAGTTTGTACTCTGTACGTTTAATGTCGTGTTTGAAAGGGGTTACAACACAAATAAAGACGGGTTACTGTTTTCCGGATAGTTTGTATGGCTCTAGAACAAGTTATATATTTACTGGATTGAATTTTCGGTAAAAATTCAACGTTTTGACTAGGATAAGAACATTAGAAAATAAATGCTAAAACGTACATAGAATCCTTTCGAACACATCTCAGAATTATGTTTGGGTATTGCAAGAAGCAAAATGAATACCAAGGAACTTGAAAAATGTTGTGGTTGTTGTATCATCATTTCTTCTGAAAAGATTACCCAGAGGTAATTAATCCCAATTTGTAAATGGTGGATGTGGAATGAAGAAAATTTATTCACTTCCATTTCAAAAATGGCGTTATCTCTAAGCTTTCTTAAATATTTACGAATCATATAAAAAAAGTAATGTGCACTTCGTCATGTTCAGGAACAGATCTTTTGAAAATAAAACAAAACAGTTTGTACAATAGATATATATTAAAATAAACATCTTCCTTTTTTCACAAATAGTAATGGATATTACGAAAAAATTCTGAAATGTTTGCTTTAAAGATACGTTATTTTATAGATTATTGGTATGGTGGTTCAATTTACAGAATGTATTAAGAAACTTAAATTTGTATTCTGTGGATGGTAATGACCATCGATTATGGTGAAATTTGATTTTTATATTTTGTGAACGATATTTCCATCTGCGTCAGTGCCAAAAATTTTGTAGATCATACTCGCTAATATTTTTAAGGTCGCGTTAAAGATTGTTAATTTGCGCTTTACTTTATTACTGTATGTAGTACCATACTACAATGAAAGGGCCAAAAATATTCAATACTTCTGTCATTACAACTGAGTTTTCTTTATGGCCTAAATGTGAAAATAAATGGTTACTCCTCTGGCAATTTCAGTTCATGTTCACGATTTTGGAACATTTTTTATTTTTTTATTTGCAAACATAACTGTAAACAAGATTTCACTTTGTAATAGTCTCGTAGCGTCTTCAATATAGCTGCAGAACTGATTTTGATATTCGTAATAAAAACGGTTTACTGTGTAGGGGTAATAATTGAAATTTACCCTGAAGGTTCTATAATAATCCAAAGTTCTCATATCTTTCAGAAAAATAAACAATTTAATTCGCGACAGCTTGTTGTGAGAAAAAAGCATTGCAGTAGAAACGAATTTCCTGAATCTGAAACAATCACGTGAAACGTTACTAAGGTTGCCGTATTCAGGAAGTTTATTTTTGACATTACCAGCACATTTATTCACAAATACAATGTGCGTTCGTTAGACAAATAATTCAGAATTTAAAATATTGATTCAATTTAACACCGGATAAAATAAAATGAAAATCGTAAAATGGCATTTCTTCTTTGTGCTCGGGAAAAAATACTAACGCATTTGGATAGTTTAACTGTCACCGTGCCGTGTTCCTTGTTTAATAACTGTAAGTGAAGGAGATGTATATCCTGGCAGTATTATTTTCTAATCCAATAGAATGCTATCAAATTTCTTACAAAAAAATTTAAACAATCCCATGTCGACAAAAACTTAAAGACAGTTTGGACCGTAACATACAGAGTAAGGCGTTCAGTAGTTACTCTCGACGAAAAGCAACATGACGGAAAAAATCTATAAATGTGTAAACTACAGGACACATGTCACCTGTGGATGGAGAAGGAAAAATGATTTTTTTAAAAATGAAAATTACGATATAAAAATTGTTTATTTTATGTTTTTTAACCAAGTAAATAATAATTTTCATTTTAACCTCTTTTAATTAAGGTCTAAATTAGTTCATATAATATTATTTATTTTGTTGAACTATCGACTCTTCAGTAGTCCAAATGAATCTTATTTTTAAGGAAATAAGAATCGAGAATTTGGTTTACAACACAAACATTAATATTTCTTATAGAAATGAGTAAGGCTACCTGATGAAAAATATTTATTTTTTTAACGAAACTGTTTATAATTTCGTATATTAAGCCCTAAATATTTGGTTGAAGTAAATAAAGGAGCTGTACGGATAGCAGCAGCTTCAGTCATTTTTGGCGCATTTAAATCGGATTTGTTGTGATGAATAGCTTCAGAACCATCACTTTGTTTCGATGAGTCGAATAGCTGTTGTGAGACCACTGACTTTAAGACGGCAGTTGCCTGAGGCCCCCTTCTTGAGTGTTATGCCGGGCAGTGCACTTGTTGATTCCGTTGTTCACGGCGCAAAACTTTTGCGCCCAGCAGATCGATGCTTGATTTCTAAGCCAATGAAGCGTGCATGCTGCTTGCAGAAAACTCTCGCCACATCCACACAGCGCCCGTGTAGCAAACAGACTGAAAACTCTTTAGTCCACTTTGTGTTTCCATGAAACGTCAGAGATTTTCGGCAGTTGAATGCTGAAATTATACGATCCAGCCATGCATGAATTTTCTCTTGCGTGAAGGAAGTAAAATCTGGATTTCAGGTGGAATCGTGATCTCCCGAAATTTAAGCTGGGAGTCGTATTCTGTCAATTGTATAGGATGAATATTTTGACACCTAGAAGCGTGACAAGAAACTCTCTCGAATAACAACGTCGTAAATGACTGCGCCGCTATTTCCTGATACACTCACCTCACGATTGATAAGAATTGCTATTATTGTATTTAAGCCTACAACATGTAAAGTTATACATATGCTTAAAAATTGCTTTTTTTCTCCTGGGCTTCGCTCAAGGGGCCTAGTTTTTTTCTGTATTTCACCACATATCACACTGCATCTGACATAAATACTAATTTCTAATAATTAAAGGTACCCACCAAAGATCACTCTTTCCAAAATAAACATTAAACTCTTTCGCTCCTGTTAATATTGTTTTTTACTGTTTTTGAAAGCGTAACTTCTCTTATTTTCTTCTTTGTTTTTATTGCGTGCTAATTGTAGTAATTAAAAGTTTAATTATATCATCTTTAAATAAATCTGCTTCAACTATACGAAATTCTGTGTGTTTTTTTTATTATTTTTTTTTTTTTTTTTTTTTTTTTAAATTTTACCGTTAAAGGTTACTAAGAAACATTGGTACAAACCTCAAACAGGACCCTAACCTAAATTTCTGAGGTAGCCGATCATAAGATAACAGGTTTTTTTCTTCTCCAGATTAATAATGTAACAGAAAAACGTTTAGTACATACTAGTATTTAATAAAACCTTGTCGAATAACGAACCTACAGATTAGGGTAAAAGTTTAATCAAACTAGGCCAGCCTTACTCGTGGTATAAATGTATTATCACTCAGATAAGCAGGGAGTAGTCGTATTTTGTAATATGTAGGGACAGTTTGTTAGTTTTGATTGTCCTACTTCAGTAAACGCGATACCAGTAAATCTCTATATTAACTAATGTGGTAAAACATAAACTAAAACCTAAGTGTAGAATGAATGTGAAAATTAAAAACAATAAATTAAAAAAAAAACACTGAATGGTTCCAGTCATAAACGTATTAGAGGATAGTTGCAGCAAATATATTTTTTTTTTATTGGTTAGCTACTGAATGCACACATTGCTCTCACGTACCTCTGACGATTTACGCATCGAATTCCAAAAATCGTTCCTCATGCAGGCTTTTATACATTTATAAATAGTTCTACCTTTTCTACTGAGACAAAATACACGCTGAAGAATTATTTTATAATGACCCTATAAATCAAAAAGCGCTGTACGCAAACTGGATAAGTGAATCTTAGAGTTATAAAAAGACTGAATAAAGCACACGTTGTCGCATTTTATAATCCGAAGGATTATTGTTGTAATTCCACTACCTACCTTTCTTCCCTCCCCCCCCTTTTCCCGTCTTCCCCCTCCCCAAATTTCTCGAAAAAGAAAACACTGTTAACTCATTTACAATAGCATTAATTGCTTGACTAATGCTGCACTCACATTTTGTTATTAAATAGAGAAGAACAGTTTGTAAATTACATAGTGAATTTTGCATATAATTTAAGGTTGAATATAAGTTACGCTGTATTTGTTGTTGTTGTTGTTGTTGCAGTCGTCAGTCTGACTGATTTGTTGCAAACCTCCATCCCTTCCGTTAACCTCTTCCTCTCAATATACCCCTTACAACCCAAGTCCCCAATTATCTGCTTCATATGTTCTAATCTCCGTCTTCCTATACATTTCTTACCTTCCACTGTTCCCCCCAATAACAAATTATCCAATCCAGCATGTCTCAAAATATAACCCACCATCCTGTCTTTTTTTTCTGTAAGACTCTTCCACAAACACCATTCATCACCAATCATTTCCAAATCACTTTCCCTTCGTACCTTATCTGTCCACTTAATCTTCAGGATAATTCTATAGCAACAGATTTCAAGTGATTCAGTTTTTTTCTGGTATTCCTAAAGTCCATACTTTGTTACCAAAAAAGCGCTGTACTTCACACATCGAGTTTTAAAAAGTTCTTTCTTAGTCCTAGACGAATATTTGAAAGTAAAAGATACCTCATTTGGAAGAAGGCTCTTTTTGCTAGTGCTATTCTGCTCTTAACATCATTCTTGCTTTGGCCATCATTTGTAATTTTACTTCCTAAGTAACAGAATTCACTTACTCCTCGTATTGCTTTCGATCCTATTTTTATATTTAAACTATTATTATTGGTATCAGTTCTGTAACATTACATCACTTTTGTCTTGCTTAGTTCAAACTCTTCCTACAGTATTTTGTTCATGCCATTTAGTGCCTTCTGAAGATACGCAATATATCTGTTAGAAATGAGTGTTACCAAATTGTTCACCGCGCTCCCTCATTAACGGCATCGTCTGATGGTTTACACAAGATAAATACCTCTGTTACGTAATAGCGCGTTTACCTTGGTTTCTATGGGAACTTTACGATCAAAGACATTAGCTGCAACATTGCTACGGTAAAATCTGAGATGCCGTATCACAGAATACCGTCTGTAACTCGGACGCTGCACACGGAAAATAAAGAGAGGCCTCATTAGGTCCGAATGTATAGCGGAGATGGTAATCGCTAAGTGCAGGGCTGCGGGCCACATGTGCGGCTTATTAGGGGGAGGCTTTTTGAAGGGCGGCAAATCGAGTTAAAACAGGGCCAGTGGCGCGGGCGATGCGATTATGCCGCCAGGACGCCCGCAACGAGAGGGCGCTAACAGCTGTCCTAATACCTATACACTCCAGCAGATTTACACTTGCGCGAGATGTGTGTCAGATTTGTGGCAAATAACTGAGATTTAACAAATAATTTGTCCATCATTTTAAGCAATAAACATGGAATTAGATCTATAAATCTAAGAGTTTTTTTTTTTGTTTTTTTTTTTTTTTTTTGTTTTTTTTTTTTTTTTTTTGCCTTTTAGGCTCATTCTTAAACAAACCGGGATTAAATTGTTCAGTTTTGTTTATGCTTTCACTTTCATACCTGATTCTTCTTCTTCGCCACTTTTTACCAGCATTTTGGGGCCGGCTGATTTTGATGAATTTAACTCATCGTTTCCATGATCAAATTTGGGCTTTGATGTTACGACCAAATGCCTTTGCTGACGCCAGAAATTTTATACCTGCTGCCAGGTCGTACTGCGTACTAATCGAAGAAGTGACGTGCTGCCATCTGTCTGCAAAACGTGCAACTATGTTCTGTGTGTGATAAGTGTAGCCTAATTTTTTATTTTTTTATTTTTTGGTATGTGACATGTGTAGTTTATGAGGCGGAGATTGCAGACCATCTCGGCATTCACCTTGATGGCACCGATAAACCGCCTAAAAACCGCAATCAGAATATTGGGGGTTCGGGCTCGTACCTGGTAACGTTGTACCTCGCCGATCCAGTGTGCGGTGCCTTAACACACTGATCCAAACTAGCGGGTACTTGAAACTTGCTTATAATAATATTATTTAGATGTTTATTTTTGTTATTGTTCTGTTGCAAAGTTTGTGTTTAGTTTTATTTCTTGAAATGATTCTGCGCTGGATTCCTTTATAGCCAGCAGTGAAGTAATACACCCCCCCCCCCCTTCCCCCAAGTGGCTGAAGCATTTAGTCACTTGTTTGAATGTTAGTAACCAACTGCTTTAAGAGCCGATTAGTATCTGTGAAAGCGATAACCTATTAAAAACAAATCACTAAAGATTTCGAAATTTAATATGGGATGAAGAAAGAAGGCATTTTTGGGTGATCATACTTTGTTCCTCTTTAAACAATATGTTGCCGTAAGCACGCCAGTTTCAAGAACTGCTTCGATAAGACAAAAAAAATATTTGTGAAAAAAATATTTGTCATTAATTACTTCAATTTTAATGCGATTCAGTGAATATATTTGCTTTTAAAGTAGTGAACTAATGTTAATATGCCGTTGATAAGTACTCATTCGATACACAGTGCTGATGTGACATTAGGAATTTAATTACCATTTCTATGTTAAGAAACATGATCCGTACATAACATGCACTGTTTTGTTTGACTGAAGCAATTAATCATTCGTTTTGTTACTGGTCTAGAAATTAAGCTTCTACCAAAGTTCCTCATTCAAGCGGACATTAAAACACCACAACTAGTCCACACCATGTAATGTATCGTTACGACATAGTAATCTTAACCAATTTTGTACACAGTTTGATAGTTTAATTAGCCTGATCTGCAGAAGACATGCAAATAAAAGCAAGTAAATCAAAATTGAATCTTTACCCCAGTTTTGAATGTATATGGTTTGTTCCACTCTCTTGAATTATTCCTAAGTCTTTTGTTAACGCAGTGTTGTAGATGTGATAAGATCCTTATCCATAGGCCTGCATGAAGTTTTCGCTTCACAGTACTTCATCAGAGCCATTATTAACCTGCCAATTATATAGAGTGCGCCCTCATAGTATACAATTAAATTCATTAGCTGTTGTTAAAAGAATGATTATCACGTCAGCTAAAAACCATAGTTCTTTTATATTCTTTACTAAGAAATACATGGCTCTTCAAACGTCTCTTAAGCAGTAGTTATTTACTTATTTATTAATTGGCTTATTTATATTTGCCCTATTGCTGTTAAATTCCTTTTACTGCAAATAGCTTACTACTAAACTATTTCCTTTATCTTTTTACGAGAGATGAGCATCTTTAAAAATTTGAAAAAGAATGAGTTGTTAAAATTTTCAATAAAAATTCTTCAAAACTAAAATTAATTATGTCTGAATATCTAATAATACAATAAGTTTTATATTACTTTCTTCTCTATGTTGATAATGACAACGTTTTTGTAGACTAGCAATAATAGATAACAGATTAATATATATATATATATATGTGAACAAGGTTGTAATATAGCTAACATAAATCACTAAAGCATATCATATTGTTTAAGCAATTTTCCGTAAATGTGTACACATATTCCAGCAAACAGAAAATAAACCCGGCAATTAATTAGGTACTGGATTTTTTAGGCCTAACCTTTAAAAATATTTTATTTAAATTAATTTAGCTGATTAATACTACAATGAAAGATTTTTGTTATATGTGTATCAGAGAGTGAGTATATATATCAATGATGAGTTCTGTTATATCAAAAATATTTTGGTAAGTTAAATAAAAATTAACATTAGCTCTAGAGTACAAAAGATGATTTAAATTATTATTTAAAAGTCTGCTTACATCCTTACCCACATGTGCTATCTACAGCGGTTATAAGAGTGAAAGAAGTTTCATTAGCTTTGAAAATTCATTTTTATATCTTCAAAGCCAACAGTGCTTATTTTGAAATCTGTATAACAGTAGATGATAATTTTCTCGATGCCCATTCTAACAGACAATACAGTTAGCCTTTAGAGTATGTAATAATATGTTTATTAATTGCATAGTCGTGGTGTAGTAGTAAACTTGTAGAGATCTTTTTTTAGTTACATGAAAATTCTGACAGTTGAGAAATTAATATACTTATTTAAAGTATGGTAATCTAGACATAATAGACCTGTCTGTAAGTAGTAAACATGTAGAAATATTTTTTTTAGTTACGTGAACATTCCACAGTTGAGAAATTAATATCCTTGATTAAAATATGTTAATGAAGTCATAATAGACCTTTATATTTCATAACTAGGGATTAAGACAACGTGTAGTTTATAACAGATTGTTTAAAGCTCCTGAAGTCGAGGATAATTGTGGTGAAGGATCTTTTTAATAGGTAGCTGACTTAAAAAGTCTTTCACCAACCTGCACTGTGTCCCATCTGACAACCAAGTTTGCTACTCCAGACAGTAATTTTACAGCTTTGATTGACTTCTATTAATCAAATTTCTGAGTTCAAACTGGTTAAAACATTAAATTATATTATAGTGAACATTCCAAACAATTATTTTTAAATCTCTATTGGAAGGCTACATTTTTTTCAGTCCACTATTGACGAGATAGTGGTAAATTCTACACTGAGGACTGATTTTTACGTGAATTGCCTTCAACTGTCGAACTTCGATGACTGATTTCCAACCAGTGTATCGCGACACGATTTTCGCGCAGTAACTAGGAAGGTATCTCCTTGCTCCTTGGTTTTAAATATTGGCACAACCTAATACGGTTATTCATCTACACTGAAATTCAGATTTTCGAATGAATCTCATGAAGAGGGAGAATAGTAACGGATGGATGTGCAAGTTTTTAATTATGTTATCGCAATATATTTGTGGTTTGTGTTTATTATCATCGCATATGTTTAACAACAAGTACTCTCACAAGTGTTTACATACTGTAAAGCCCTAATTTTTCGCAATTCTAGTGACTAGACATTGTTCCTTATTTCTTCACTTCATATTCGGTAGCTGGAATCGAACCTCTGGAGATACGGCATAGACTTACTGCGACGTTCTTTTCCCCCAGAGCTGTCGTAATACATCAAGCCGTGTAGCCCCTTCCGTTCGGTTTGGCGAACGCCACTAGTTGTGCAATCCCTCCGCATTTGCGATGCGTCCATCGCCTGGCACGTCATGTCGCCGTTAACTTAATTATGTATCTGACTGGAGTCGCGGCTTTCTACGCAGGAATCCCTGTGGGCACATCCCCGGCTGGCCGGCCAGTACGAAACTGGCGCGCGTGCCAGATAGCAATTTCGATCTGTAAATTCAATTACCGAGCTACCGGCGGTTCCTTTGCGGCCAGCAGTTCGCGCGCTACAACTTTCCATCCATTTTCTCCTCTGCGGTCTCGGCTCCACCCTCTGCTTAACGTGGGAAAATGTTAACGAGCTCCACACTTTACCGACAGCGTGTTAACACCGATTGCTATCTCTGGACTGCGCTCAACGATGTCGCATTAGAGGCAGCGATATTAATAGAACGGTATCATTGGACACATCTGTACTCCTAACATCCGAAGATGAAATGAGCATAAGAAAATGCTCCACAGAGATTTCAGATCACTACCTCCCAAATGATGATGAGGTCTGTTATCTCCGTTATAACAAATTGCTTCGCCCTGTTCGCTATTTACTTTGCTATTTTTAGGATGATTTCGTTATGTGTGTGGAATAATCAGAAATTAATGTATACAGAGGAAACTGGAACCCGTTATCTGTGGAACGGATCCCGTGTGACTTGACCCACATAGGCCACTTCTAAAAAAAATCAGCTTTATAATGGATCTTATAACTCGGTTGTTTCATGACTTGGACGAAAATTATGGTCTTGTACACAAGAATGCCTTCTAACCAGAGAAGATTAATATGTATCCCAGTTAAAAGCGTATAAATCTACTGGTTTAGAAAGTCTACTGTCATTAATATATTCGTTGACTACACTTACGAAAATACTGCACTTGTTCTCCTTAAGAAATTAAGATATAAACGTACACGGGTTGCACACAACCAAATTGTTATAATTCTAATGTATAGCATATATTTATGTAAGTCCGTTCAAAAATTTAAATTATTTTTATATTCTAGTACCTTACTGTCCTTTCTGAAACATTTAAAGAAAAGGCTATTATGTTTCTGAAATTTTTCTGCCACCTGTTGTATTCTTAATCCCTAATTAATAAAATGTTCGTACTTCTTCTAATACAGCAGATTCCATTTCTACATCTAGTCTGTTATGATAATAATTTTGTCTTGCTTAAGAATTATGGTTTTTATAGACACCCCTTCCAACATTTTTATCACGTCATTTATTAACGTCTATACATTCTCAATATTATCTCCTTAAATTTTTACAGCATGTTCCAATTGGTCTTCGTTTCTTAAATATTAGTTACAATAGATTAAAACTTTTTCTCGCGTTTTTTTAAATGATTTTTGTCGTTCTTAGTTCTACGTTTTATTTTTCTATCTCTATATTTTATATCTGACTTCTTGTAACTTGAACACCTTTTCCCTCGTAGCCATTATCAACAACTTTTAGTCCATTAATGCATGATTTCAAAACTGAATTTTCTGCTGTAGTGCTCCTATTTTTTCTAAACCCACACTAATCTTCTTCTATCTTCTCCTCCGTACCTTTAGGATCTTTCTGTATATCATCCTAGTCAGTAATATTGAAACATATGATGTAATACTTTTTGTGCAGTAGTTTTCATTTTGTCCTTTACTCGGGGATGTCGAGGTTATGATCCTTCTCAATGAACTATGGAACCTCGTTTATTCTTCGTCATATTTTGACAAGATCTCAACCCTTCGGATTAGAAATTTGTATCTGTTCACTATTTAAGTTCTTAATAATCTTAAATGTCGAATTTGGAAAAACAATGAGGCTGAAAATAATTATAGCTGGTTTGAGGGGGGGGGGGGGGAATGAAACAAAAATTTCCATTTCATGATCTTCATGGACATCAAAAGAAATCTGGCAAGCTCCACTCTCAAAATCTTTTTACACTTCGATTTGTAATAGCAAAGGAAGAAAACCCTTTATTACCGAAATTATTGATCGTACATTTGTTTTAAAATTTACGGTGATATATATCCTCCTCAAGTTTACAGCCAAACTGTAGCAATCATCCTAGAGTTTGAAGTTTTTGCAAAAGAATTGATGAGTTATTTTAACAAATTAGATACTTCAACAGACAAATAATCATATGTATCATGCGATAGAAAAATTCATGAAATAGATCGTAACGAAAATAATTTTTGCAAAATTTTTCAGTGACCTACTATATTTTTTTTTTCAACTGAATTTTGTTTATTTGTAGCATTTGAAACATAATTTCTCAAAAAAAAACTTTGATTAAGAAACGACCCACTACGTTTGGCCAAGTGGTTGCGGCACCGTGATAGGCTGGTCGATTGACACGGCGTTTGCTGGATTGAGTCCTGGTGAGGAAAGAATTTTTTATCATCAGTAATTGCCCTGCACGGTATAAAAGGTGGTGGTGCACAGTTCTTAGTCACTATATTGTGCACCTATGTTCTGGGAAAATCCCAAACCTGTTCCCAGTGGGTATGGAGTGATGGCATGCAACACTTTCGATGATGATTCGTCCATCGGACGGGTACGTTAAGCCTGACGGGTACTTAGTGTCCTTCGAGCCTACACCGTGTTTCCCCCTATCCCTTTTTTCATCTTTCATTGACTCACAACACAAATAATACACTACACTAAACTTACAAACATTACATTTTTTTATCTATGGCTTTACGCCTCGTCAACGGCTAAGGTAATTACAGGCGAGATGGGACATGGGACATGGGACTGTGGAACGGGAAGGAATTCGGCCATGGCCTTTTTGAAGGAGGAATCCCAACATTCGCCTGGAGTGACAAACATTACAGACATATACATAAAATCATAAATTCGTAAATAAAGTTCCATCACTGACAAAGGCAATGAAAAGCCACTGTATTTTAAACGCCCCAAGAACAGTGTTCACCAACCTAACATTCGAGGAAAAAGAGAAGAAAAATCATAAATAGTTTGTTCTTATGTATTTAAAACAAACAAAAACAGTTTCAAAAAAAGTAAATTAGCTTCAATTCACAATGTTTGTATGGAACCCTCAGCACGAGGGATTAATTTTAAGCTTAGGAAATATTCGTATGTAAATATTCCTTTCCTAAATTTTATATTTTGTGACATACTTAGCCTACGCACGATTTTTCTTCCCCCAGTTAACGATACGAAATAAAGTCGAGAGAGTTTCTCCCTCGTGATTTGTTCAGCGAATATGGTAATATCTCGTCTGACAGCGCTGACGTCTGTGTATTACCCTCACTATATTCCGGCTACAGCATGCATTAACACTGTGATCTGCGGTCTGCTGGACGCACTAGCTGCACAGCCAGAACTTTTCGGTAGAGGTACGAATGACTGAAAAGCCATACGTGGCGTTTAATTAAGATGACGCGGCAGTGGTGCGGCCGTTAATTGTGGCGGCTATTAATGTGGCAGACGTGCGCGCGATCTCCAGGCTGTCAACGTCACACTCCAAACGAACGCCAAAGGTTTCGCTGCCACATTCTGTAATTTACTGCCACCGCAACCACTAATTGGAGTAATTAACATCGTGACACGGCCGAGACTCACTGAATCATCGGCTTTTGCGCTGGCTTTGCTTTTACCACCACCGAGTGAAAGACGCATGGGAAAACGGTTTTTCGTACTTGGATTGCGAAACAATGACGAGAGTATCAGATCAGTATATATTCCCTTGGGAGCTTCTATGTTAAACTGAACTGAGAGATACATGTTTCCTCTGCATTAGTATTAACAGGAAATGATAATGAAGCAGCTATACTGCACATAAATTCAACAGAACAGCTTCGACGTTACATCCTGAGTGAAATTTTTGCTATGGTTTGATTCAAACGAATGTATTACGTCTTTGGGAGATTTTCCTGCAAAAATTAAAATTATCATTGTTCAAGAACAAATTTATCATGAATTGCGATAGTAATTAGCCATAGATTGTTATAAATCTGTAAGAATTACCCAAATGGAAAACTACATGTAAATTCAGAACAAGAACTCTTTGATTCTAATATAGACTGGACTCGTGTAGTAGACTGATAAAAGTAGCGATGTATGATTAAATAATCCATACATAAAACTACATGTCAGCTCAAGAATTTTTTTTTATTTTTTTTATTTTTTTTGTTACTTTGATGTAATCCTCGATCCCTTCCTATCACAAGCCAATGTCTTAATCATTTCAGTGTACCTGTTATAACCTACGACCGTATAATATGTTATAATCTTTGTCTTTCTCCATAGTTCGTTCCTACAATTGTTCGCTTCACTAACAAATTAACCAATCACACTAGTCTCAAAATCTGGACCACTATCCTGTCTCTTCTTTCTGTAAAACTATTCCACAAACCTCATTCCTCGCCTATCCTTTCTAAAAACATTCTCGTTTTGTGTTTAATCAACTCGCTTGGATATCAGCATCTCTCTATGGCACCGTATTTTAAATGTTTCATTTGTAGGGCCTCTTTCTCAATCTTAGGTCAATGCTTGAAAGTAAAAGATTTCTTACTTAAAACGGTTTAAAAATATATATAAAATCTATAGGAATTGTAAGAACAAAAATTCTGAATATTTCTATACAACGCGGTTGGAATTTTGAGAATTTTTTTATGGAGCATTGTCGCCACGAAAGTCTTCCTTAATTAGTTGTAAACAAGTTTCCAGGAGTCTCCAAAAACTTGTTAACTTTTTTCCGACCGCAGTATTCTATTCTTTTTACGAAAAATCAGTATCCTGAGTTTGAGTTCAAAAAAGAAAATATTTTTATATGTAAAAAAGCGAGGATACAAAAAATAAATAAAAATGTGCAGGCTGTAGGATCAGCAACACTGGTATGGTTGGAATTACAGACCGAAGAAAACCCAATTGAGAATGTGACTAAAAATTTCATGAGCTAAAATAAAAAATGTCGCTGTTCGAGGTAGCTGTTATCTGCTCAACAATCTATAGCCTTTTTTCCAGGCGATATAAATACTTGTGGTATACCCACCATTTTTACAACTGATTTCATTGGCCCATCATTAACGACAGGATACTATATACTGGAGTAAATTGTTGTGAGATGTCGGTTCGAGTTGAGAGTGAATGAAGAGAACAGAACGTGACGACTGCCGTAGGATGTTCATTTGTGGAGTAATGGGTGCGGGGTGTGATAACCGGGCGAGGCGCGCAGGATGTAATTATTTATTATTTGTGGGCGGCGGGCTCGGTCACGACTGTGTGCCTCCTGTTAGGCACGAGGCATTAGTGCTATTTACAGAGCGGCCACAGGCAGGTAGCTACGTGACCCACACACAGCGCTCTAGAACCTACAGATTTTTCGGTATTTCTATCTATCCGATATGGCTGTCATAACGAAATGTAAGAATTTTTCCACGATTTTTGAGAATACAAGGAAATTTTTTCCGATTTTTTACTGATTTTCCATTTTCAAGTTGGCAACCCTTTTAGTTTATGTTTTATGGGGAATTCCTCGATTGATTATAAGATAAGTAATCATCTATTGCAGAATGTTTCCGTTTCTTTTAGGGAATACCCCTGTGCCCAACACGTTCGAATTTTTAGGGTATTATCGAGCTAATTCTGTACGAACAAGAATTCGAATGTGATTTATTAATTAGTTTTCTTCGAGAGAAGCTTTCTCCGGATTTAACAAGTCAAAATGACGTCAGATAAAGAACCGAGTATAAGCGCGAGTTAAAAAAATAGATAAAAAAAGCTATAATTTTGTAGAAAAGAATGGTAAGAAGAATTTTCGAAATACACAATTCCTTACAAGCATATCTGGTATCATCAAAGAATATAGAATCACAAAGATATCGTCATTTACTGTGACAAAAATTCACAAACCTGATATACAAATTAAACAAAGTAAAAATAATTCATTATTTTTTTTACTGAGTACCAGTACTTACATGTTATATTATTTCTTAAACTACCACGATCATATTATATTTACGTCTTTTTAACTATTTATAATTTCTGTAAGAACGAAGACTTTCCCGGCGTATGACTGCAATGTAGTCTTCACGGGTGTACCGCCGGATAGTGTTGTGGGAACACAATATTTCGACGGCTAGCTCCGCCGTCTTCTTCAGGTGTAGAGACATCTGACGGTCGAAATATTGTGTTTCCACAACACTATCCGGCGGTACACCCGTGAAGACTACATTGCTGTTTTTATAATTTCTGTTTGAAAAAAGATTAGCCTTGTTTGTTACGGACCATAATCTACCATTTACCACTATAGAGCACATGCCGAAATTGATAGAGTACGTTTTCCCGATTAAAAAATCGCAGAAGAAATAAAATGTAAGTCGACGAAAACAAACGCCATGTTTTGATAATTTATGTAAAGATCTGTAGCAAACTAACTTTTCGCTTATTCTTGATGAGTCCACTGAACTTAGCACAACCAAACACTTGTACTTAGTCATGAGTTATGCGAAAAAGCATTGCATCGAAGATTGTTTTTTAGCTCCTATTCCTTTAGAAGCTGTTAATGCGGTGTCCTTATTTGAGCATATTTTAAACTTCTTTTTAGAAGCAATGATGTTCCATACAAAAATAATCTAATGGGTTTTGCATCTGATGGGATTACAAGTATTGATGGGGTGTAATAATTCTGCTGAAAACTAAATTCCCAATATTTTTACACTTAAGTGCACATGCCATTCGTTACATCTTTGTGCGTCATAAGCTTGTGCCGAACTGCCAAGCAATTATGGTCATTGGGGTTGTTTTTCGAGACCACTGTCGACACGGCCGAACACATAGTCTGCCTTCAGGGAATAACCTCAATGTACCCTGAAGTTACTATATTCGCTGCATCCTCTAGGTACTTAAAACGTATTTAGCAAAACATTTAGTCCTACCAATTGTTTGTTAGCCAAGAGGTAGCAGGTCAGACAGCGGGGCTGCCTCTTTGAATCTTACAGACCAGCGTTTGATTTTCTGATGGGGTTGACTCCCTCAGCCTCTTAAAGTGCCCCATCAGACCTGTAAGGCAGTAGGTTCCCCTTACCTGGTTTAGCCAGTGGACCAAAACTGTCGCCCGCCTGATAGCTATTGGAGCTACCAAGTGAGAGTTGGATGTCTGGCGTGGACCAGTCTGCATGACTTGTCTTCAGTCAAGACATGGTCAGACATGCTCGAAAGGTACTACCAATACCAGGCACCCCATGTCACACAATACACATTTTTCACTGAAATATTTGATATTTACGCTGTGACAATACTGTAATTGCAAAAAATACTGTATCAAAACTCAATATCATGTGGAGTGTTCGAGCTATAAACAAACGAAATAAGAAGTCACTTTTAAAAACTATAATGCTTCCAATATTTCTTGAAGGTGCAGAAATCTGCATCAACGAGTCGTAGGATCGCAGAAAAATATACACTTTCCAGATCAAACCGTACAAGAGAAAGCTGGATATGGCATGTATGAAAAAAAGCAGCAAAACTTCCATTAAAAAAAAACAGTAAATATGAAAAATATGGTATAAATGAATGCTGAATTATTTTGGGTCTTATCAGTCTGTGAAAGACGTATTCTCTAGAAAAATAATCAGTCACAGAAAAGTGGAAAGAACAGTGTCTGGTGGGTAAGTTCGGGCCTGGCATTTTTTACGACGTATAATTGTTGGTTTTTTTGTGGAATTTCTTAATGGATTAGAAGGAGAGAAAGGACATGAAGGATGTAAACTGAGGTATGTCTTATTTTTAATAGTTACGTTTTGTTGAGATTAGTTTAAGTCTGCAGGTTCTGTTTGAAGTATGCCTGTAATTTCTTATCTTTGGTTTATTCTTCTTTTTAAAAGTAATTATCAGCTTAAATCAAAATATTTCGTTGTTTATAGTAACTATTGTGATAAATATCGAAACAAATTTTGATGGTTGCATCAAGAAATGATTTGGCAATTACTCAAACCTTGCTGCTAATACAACCCACAGTCATCTTCTTCTCCACTCTTCCTAACATTTCGAGGTCGGCTGCCTTCAGTGCGTTTTACTCATCGTTCGCATGGTTAAATATGAAGCTTTGGTTTTACGGCTTTATACCCTTGCTGACGCCAAACATTTTATACCAACTGCCAGGTCCTACTACCTACTAATGGAGGATGTGAAGTGGTGCCATCTGTCCGCGAAACGTGACACTATGTTCAGTGTGTGATAAGAGTAATTTTTTTATTATTATTATTTTTTATTATTATTTTTTTTTTTAAATGAGTAGTTTTTTGGACGGAGATTGGGACCGTCCCGGCGTTCGCCTCGATGGCTGCGAAAAACTGCCTGAAAATCGTAGTCACGACGGCCGGTACGCCTGTGCCTGGACTCGTGCCAGGTCCCGTTGTGTCTCCCTCTCCAGTGTGCGGCATCTCAGAGCACTGAACCACAGTACTATAAGGATAATATACGTGATTTCTCTTAACTTACTGACGTTAACTAAGAACATTCTCATTAATGTTTCTCTGTGTCAGTATTTCCGCGTACAAAAGCGGTCGGCGATTAGTGGTGCGTTATCGCGGTGCTGGCAATCCCCGTAATATGAATTAAACGAGAGTGCGCCAGTCGCCATATGCCGCCAGCCCGCCGTCGAGTGTTTGCCTTCGACGGACCACCTGATTTCGTTTCATTACGGCCGGGATATCAACTGATTGCCACTGTACCTCGCACCAAGTGGCTGTTGTGATTGCCGCTATCTGCTGCTTGCTGTCGCCATATGCGACTCCAGTCTGCACCTCTCGCTACATATTACAGTCTTAATTAATATCCGCTAAGCTTTCCCACAGCACTGTTTCAACTGGAAGACGAGTTTTCTTCCAATTTTCAGCTTCGGTGGATGAATAGTATGCTATCTTCATTGTGCGTATGTACCCCAAGTCAATCTCCACTTTACCACCGCTTTCAGACACATCTCTTGACATTTACAAACTTTCTTTGCTGTCAAATAACTAACAATTAATTAAATATGGCACCATATATTTACTTATATTGAAGAAGGTATTTAGTGGGTAATTTTTAATAAATGGAAAGGAAACATAAAATGCTGAAACATTTATTGATTTCTTAATAAAAAAGTGTCATAATTTGAAACATCTTTGTTTTCTTCTCTGAGCATTTTATCACTTTATATATAAGAAAACAGTTTTAGGTATCGGACGATGAATTAACTACCAGTGTTCCAAACATGTTGTGGAAATTCCGACCGTTAATTGCAACTGGACGCTTATTGAACATTTTCTACAACTTTTAAGACTGCCTTTATTTGCATCTTTCGCTGTTATATTACGAAATTGACACAGAGAAAAAGGCAACTAATGACATTCATTCGCTTTCAGTCATGAAATTTTGGGAATGTGTAATTCATTCTTGCAAACAGTGGTAACAAGTGTCGAAGTCTTAAAGCAGATTTTATAATTTCGCAATAGTTGCTGACCCTTTTATTATTGTTACGCTTCGTCGACGTCGAGGTCTTTAGAGGAGGACTCGGTACCAGGAATGGGAAGAATGGAAAGAAATTCAACAATAGCCTTTTGAAGTAACCATCCCTGTATTTGCCTGGAGTGATTTCAGAAAATCACAATAACCGAAATCAAAACAGCCAAACGGGGATTTGAACCAGAGTCCCTCCGAATGGAGGCCAGTTTATTAACGTTAGCCTTGTTGTATTAAGGTTACACACACATACAATTCCATCCCCGAATTCTTCCTTCACAAGAACCGAGCCCAATGGCTGAACGATATTGCTCAAATCTAGTATTTGGGGAAATCATGGTTCAAATCCCCTTCCAGCCATCCAGATTTCAGTTTTCCATGCTTTCCCGAAATCACTTCAGGCGAATGCAGGGATGGTTGCTCCAAAAACGCGATGGCCGAATTCCCTCCCGTTCCTCGTCTTCAGAACTGTCCCGCTTCCAGCTACCTCTACGTCGAGAAGGCGCTAAGCCACAAGGAAAAAGAAAATGAAACTTCACAAAGCGATTAACTAATTTCTGTCCTCCCAGCTCTAATACTTTCGATGACAACAAGTTTAAGGGTTTAATAAAAATGAAAGGTTGTAATTAATTGATTTGATGTTTTTCTATTCGGTTATAATTATTAGAAAACGACAAATTAATATGCAAACAACTGATATGAATTACGCTGATTTTTAACCAGCAAAAGGGATTTCGTAGATGAGCTAACAGTTTGGGAAAGCTTTGAAGGCATAAAGACAAGATTTTTTTTTTGTGTGACTATTGTAGTGCGCCGGCCTCTGTGCTGCACGTGTGGCGTGTTATTTCGGGTTAATCTGGCCGTAATGGGGCTGCTCTCCCCAGAGCCCGGCTCCGCTAATTGCAAGCGCAGCCCAGCCAGGACGGCCCAGCGCGTCTTGCAACGCCCACCGCTTCATTCAGGCTGCACAATTAAATTCACTCAAACATCCAATATTATATCGCAATGTGGGTAAGTCAGAAGGATGACCGGTGACGAAATAATTATAACCACACGGAGTTGAATTGTTTTCATTAACACGCATAACTTAATTCAAGTTAATCGAACAGGGATTTTAAAACCTTTCTTTCCACTAGATTCCAACGAAATGTTTGATCCCTAACTCGTTCATAATCTACACCAATATTATAAATGCAAAAGAAACTCCGTCCTCTGTCTGTCACGTTTTCACCCCTAAACTACTAAATTGATCTTGATTAAATTTGACAAGGAAATATTATATATAATTAGAAATGACATAGGAGACTTTTTTTATCGATTAATAACATATTTTGTCATGAAATTTTGAAAACTGGCCAAACGATAACACACAGACGGATAACGTGTGAGTGTGTGTGTGTGTGTGTGTGTGTGTCTGTAATGTTATATCGGTTGTTCAGGCTTCATTTCTGTCGCAGCCAGTGTGTGATGATCTTTTCATAAATTTTATGTACAGACACAACTTATGAGTCCAAGCTCATAAAGTCACAGGTAGCAGTAATGTTGATGAGAAAGCATTCAACTCAGTTCACTGCATTCGTAATTTCATATCCTAACACCATTCCATCCTGCTTACTTCCTTGTAGAGATTAAGCGTGACGGGTAAGCGGTAACTCTTTAACCAGGCATTTTGGAGGAAGTGGGTTCAAATCCTCATTCGGAAAGCAGGTATCGCTTTTCAAATATTTCCCGAAATCACTCCAGGTGAATGCAGGGATAGTTCCTATGAACGGGTATGGCCGTATTCCTTCCGTTACCTGCACGTTATCATCCCCCGCCACTAATGACCTTAATATCAACAAGGTATATAGTCACAAATAAATCAGATCTTTCTAAAAGAATTACGATGATTATATTCCAGACAGAAAGATCTTCCATGGTGGTATTTATACTGTGTTACTTACATCTTTACCGAGCGTGGTGGTGTAACGGCTAGCGTTTTGGCCTCGCATTCGGGAGGACGGCGGTTCGAATACCTGTCGGGCATCCAGATTTGGGTTTTCCATGGTTTCCCAAACCACTCCAGGCAAATGCCGGGATTCTTCCTTCAAAAGGCCATGGCCGAATTCCTTCCCATTCCTTGCCCCCATCCTTTGCCGTCTCTAAAGACCTCGCTGTTAGAGAGACGTTAAGCAGATAAAAAAATATATATATATCTTTGTTACATTTTAATATCTACTGTAACTATAGGCAAGTATTTTTTGGCCCGCAGGCTATGTTAGAATCGAAATCGTGGCGCACATGTTAGCTTAGAATCAAAATTACGGCCCATCTCCCAAGTTGATTAAGCAACGCATTAATTTTGAAATCGGTGAGGTCCGTAGGATGGTATGCGGAGACTTGGAGGAGCGTCTGGCAACAACATTCGGTGAAACTGGTGCTGCGACCCAGTTGTGAACAATAGCTTGTCTGTCGCGTAATGAAGGAAGAAGCTTTCGCAAGACGGTGGGCATGGGCCGGGACCAGAGCGCGCATCGCTAATAGCAAGCGACATCCGTGAATACGTTTCTCCGAACATGTAACCTGTGTCCCCCTCTTCTATTGCTTGATTACTGTTTTGTTGTAATTGCCATTATTTCGCTGGCATATTTAGCCAGTTGCGTAAAAACTTAAGCCGCAGTCACTCAACACTGGATATAGGTAATCAAATACAAAAATAGGATCGGATGCAATAGGAGAAGTAAGTGAATTCTGCTACTTGGGAAGCAAAATTACAACCGATGGCCGAAGGAAGAATGATGTTAAAAGTAGAATAGCACTAGCAGAAAGAGCCTTCATGACAAAGAGAAATCTTTTAGTTTCAAACATTGATCTTGGAATTAGAAAGAACTTTTTAAAACTCTATTTGTGGAGCAAAGCACTTTATTGTAGCGAAACATGGACTTTAGGAATACCAGAAAGAAAGAAAATTGAAGCATTTGAAATGTGGTGCTACAGAAGAATGCTGAAAATTTAGTGGACAGACAAAGTACGAAATGAACGAGTTTTGGAAATGATGGGTGAGAAAAGAAGTTTGTGGAAGAAGCTTACAGAAAGAAGAGACATGCTGGTGGGTCATATTTTGAGACATGTAGGATTGGTTAATTTGTCGCTGGAGGAAACAGTCGAAGGTAAGAACCGTAGAGACAGAGATTAGAATATATGAAGTAGATAACTGAGGACGTGGGTTGTAAGGGGTATGTTGAGATGAAGAGGTTAGCTCAAAATACGAAGGGATGGAGGATTGCATCAAACCAGTCGAAAGAAAAAATTAAATACCAAGTAGCTTCCATCTAATCCACTGTAGCTTCAATGGACGAAGTATTCTTTCCAGTATTTTCTATTTTGTCTTAGCAAGTAACTTTTTTGCTTATGGCTTTATGTCTCGTCGACATCGAGATCATTAAAGACGGGAGGGGATTGTGGGTAAGGATGGAAGGAATTAGACCATGTCCTTTATGGAGGAACCTTCCCGGTATTCGCTTGGAAAATCGAAATCTGGATGGCCGAATAGGGATGCGAACCCACGTCCTCTTGAATGCCAGGTCAGAGCGTTGCCGCTCACCCACCACTCTCAGTGTGACATTCTTCTCTAACTTGTAAAACTGAACCAGATATCTTACATGTATGTGATTTAGTCTTGTTTGCAAAATTTATCAGCTTAGAATTATCTGCCTGGATATCTGGCTTGGTACTTCGGAAACGTAAATGACTGGATTTTGATTTGCCGCATTATTAACCTGATCCGTTGAACTCAATGTGCATATCAGGTGGTACCAGCGTATTTTATATGAAGAAAGTATAGCTTTCGCAGAGGTGAATGTAAAAGCCACGTGAAATTTCCGACCATTATCGTCAGTCATGCTCTTTAACCACTGAATCACCAACTCGATTTATATAACACGAGCATTTGCCCGCTGTTTCGCGGGCGTGTGCCTTGGCATGTGTAGAAATTTTTTACTGATGTTATTCTACTACCAAATAATGGGTGTTTCAAAAATGACTGGTATATTTGAAAAATCAATAAAAACTAAAAGGGCAGCGATAGAAATACACCGTTTGTTGCAATATGCTCGGGACAACAGTAAACTTTCAGGCAGACAAACTATCGAAATTAGTTACAATTTTCAACAACAGATCGCGCTGCAGTCTGGAAAAATCTAAAGTACGATATTTTCCACATATCCACCATTTTTTCACAGCAAACTTGCAATCTGTGAACAGCACACGCTTACAGCAGAAAGACGACTTACAGAATGGCGAACTGGCAGACTGCGTTTACTTCTATACTTTCAAATCGCCTGCAGCGCCATCTGCTGTTGAAAATTGTAACTAATTTCGAAAGTGTGTCTGCCTGAAAATTTATGTTGTCCCGAGCATATTGCAACAAACGGTGTATTTCTATCGCTGCCCGTTTAGTTTTTGTTGATTTTTCAAATATACCGGTCATTTTTTAAACACCCTGTATTAACTTGGAGTGGCATGAATATCATTATTTGAGTCGCGTATAAATAGTTTCAGTGGGCCAAGTTCAATCACGAAACAGTGACTGTTTTAATGCGCATGTGATTCAAGCTATGATTTTCACACGGAACATTGGCGAATTTGTGGTTGGTATGAAATGCAGCCAAGAATTATTTTTAATTTCCTTTGCTTTTCCATGAAGCCATATTACTAATGTCATTATTTTATCCGCATGTAAGTAGTTCCATCGAATCAAGATTCGATCAGGATACAATGAATGTATTATTACGCATGTGGCAGAAACTATGATTTCCGAACGGCAATATTACCGGAGGTTGTGCTTAGGTTGAAATGCAGTCTGGATCAAAATGACAACTTATTCACTTTATTAAAGCATAACGCATGATGGATTTAGTTTTATAATTTACGCGATGTAGCATTAAGTTTTTAATTATTTTTAATTTCCTTTGCCTTGAATAACGCCGTATTACTGTTGCCATTATTTCAGTCACACATAAATAATTCCAGCGGACCAAGTTTCGACTGCGAAACAGTGAATGTATTAATTCGCATGTGAAAGAAGCTATTATTTTTTGTGGTTAGGTTGAAATGCAGCTTAAACCAGAATGACAACTGGCACCCTTTGTTAAATCATAAGGCGCGCTGTAACTTACGCGGTGTAGCATAAGGTTTTAGGATCCCTAGTTGCTTTTTTAATTTTATTGGTTCCATAATGCTGTCGTAATAAACTCAAAGGCATGCAAGAAGTTCCAACTTAATGGCGATAAAAACCTAAAACAAACATTACAAAATTGGATTTATGAGAACAGTTTACTCTACTGATCGCTGTTTGAACCACAGACAAAATTTGTACACACGTTCCAAGGGCGATATTATTCCGGAATGATTGCGCATTGTTATCAGGCATCTTTCTTCGAGAAAAAACTGAACCCGCATCCGTATGACAGGTAGGGAAGAAGTACAACACATTAACGTTTTTAACTAACACTGTACAGCATTCTGTGTTGATTGCAAACATGTTACACCGGAGACAAATTGTGTAAACGTCAAAAATGTTAATAATCGGCCATTGTGCTCACAGCAAATCATATATTATTCAAGCTTATTGCGTTTGATCCACATATTCCGTGAATTTCAATATTTTAAATATCGGAGAACTGATTAAATAAATAGCCAAAGTCAAGTAACGAAACATAATCCTAAGAAAAGTAGTGTGTTTCTTTGTCAGTGTTCGTGAAAGGAGTAAATATCTCAACTACAATGCAATCTGTGGTCCCAAATTTTTCCGTCTAGAAGTGATTTTGATTACTAGATCCGTCTCTTTTTACTTTCGTATAAGCCATTAGTTGTTTCCGCAGATTTGATATGGACCATTAGCTCTAAACATTTGATAACATCATCTAAATTGATACGGTAGTTTTTAGTGTTTCGTACCTCTCAAACACACACAGCTTGCTTACAGTTTTGTAACAATATAGATGATTCTTCAAGGGAAATTCTCCTCCGAAACTTTTATTATTTCTTACGTCTTTTGATACAAATATCAAATGTTCATTTCTAAAGTATCTATGGAAGAAGAAAGATGCGGAGGATAGGTAGATGGCGAGAGAAGTAGTGCAGATTCAATATGCAAATGTGAAACTTTGGTGAGTGTTCATCGACGCGGGCTGTTGTGGTAGAGTCGCCGGCTATTACGTGACGCAGCAGTAGGCTCCCTCGGAAACGTTTTATCACTAGCGACTCCGGAAGCTGGCGGGGATGATCCAGCAGGCAGTATTTATAAGACCGGGCCGGACGATGTTAACACGGTGATACACGCTGTCAGCCCTTACTGCGCACCATTTATTCCGCTCGAGGGCCGTTTTTTTGTGTCCGTCAGACATTGTGGTCTCCACTACTCCAACGTCGCTATTATCAGTCATAGCGGGGGAAATCTCACAAAATGCTGGAACTGCATGCTCTGCCGACCGTTAAAGCAACACTGCCGCAATTCTTACATATATTCATCAGTAATAACATCTGTTTCATTGAGCCCTCAGGCGAAATAATTAATCACTCACAACACCCAGCATATCGAAGCGACAAATTCCGAAACCTCATTGCTGTATACATTTTTTTCCCTTCTGGTTTCTACGCTTCGATCGATGATAGAGGTGGAAAAGAACGAGGCTAAGGAACAGGAAGAAATACTACCAAGGCCTTTTTGAAGAAACCAACATCCCGACATTCGCTCATCCACCACGTTCGGTGCTGCTGTACAACATTTGTGGTAGCAATTATGTAAAACCAGAAAAAGACAAACCAACATGTACTTCACTATCTGTAATGATCCATAACTGGTTGTCAGTTACGGTATCCTCTTCTTCCTGACATTTTTCCAGTTGTTCCTCTGGTTCACTATTACTGTGTGGATGTGACTCTTGTTTACCAACAGCCCTGTCGCAGAGAGCCTGACATTGGCAGCGTCATCAGTCTGTGATAGGTGTTACTTGCCTTTTGTGAGAGTAGAATTAATCTGTTTGTGAATTTTGCCGTTGTTGAGGTAAACATGTGACACCACCTCAAAGTTAACCCTAACCTTAAACGCATGCTGCCAGTCTGGCTAATAATCTTCATGATGGTCGCACTGTTTAATTTTGAAACAGAGAGTAAGGGAGCGTCCATAAACTACGTGACTCAGTTTAGCTGGGGAAAACTACGAAGGATATATTTGGGGGGAGGGGGGAGGGTTCTGAGCCAAGTCAAGTAGCTTTTCATTCATATTATTTGTCACAGTTAAAATAAGGTACAGAACACACAACAGCACTTGAATATTTATTTCGGTCATTTAATTATCTCCGCATGTAATTTACAATAGTCTGAAAAGTGAAAACAGTACAAAATGTTTACTGGAACCAATAAGGAAAAAAAGCTACGTGCTACTCGAGGGGGGGGGGGCAGAACCAAAAGCCACGTCGGGCTGACAGGAGGTCAAAATGGAGCTACGTCGTTTATGAACGCTCCCTTAAAGGTATTTACAAGCACTGATCTATTCGTCCAAATATCACAAACTTCCAACTTGTATTTAGAAGTCCGTTTTGCACAAACACATTTCACTTCCTCGGGAACTGCTATGAAAAACGGGCTTTTTTCTCGCGTTTTAATACCAGTATATTATTGAAATATCGTGTTTGGTCACACACCGCCTGCGGGCAGGAAATGACATATGAAGAGGTTGGCATTGCAGACACCTCTTCTAGTTCGCCACCCGTTAGGTTTAACTGTGCAGTTGACTGATGGTATCTACCAAGAGCACAGTAGCGGAACTGTTCCCTGTCTGTCGTCAGGTGTCGGTGGTCACTGGTGCGTTTCTTAACCACCTGCACCACCTGACCTATCCGTATCATTCGTGGGAAAATGCAATCAGCACCGTTTTCCCACATTCATACTGCAACATGCCGTAGCAATGTTGATTGCTGTTACTGGTCTGTCCAAATATCACAAACTTCCACTTGTATTTAGAAGTCCGTTTTGCACAAACACATTTCACTTCCTCGGGAACTGCTATGAAAAACGGGCTTTTTTCTCGCGTTTTAATACCAGTATATTATTGAAATATCGTGTTTGGTCACACACCGCCTGCGGGCAGGAAATGACATATGAAGAGGTTGGCATTGCAGACACCTCTTCCAGTTCGCCACCCGTTAGGTTTAACTGTGCAGTTGACTGATGGTATCTACCAAGAGCACAGTAGCGGAACTGTTCCCTGTCTGTCGTCAGGTGTCGGTGGTCACTGGTGCGTTTCTTAACCACCTGCACCACCTGACCTATCCGTATCATTCGTGGGAAAATGCAATCAGCACCGTTTTCCCACATTCATACTGCAACATGCCGTCGTAGCAATGTTGATTGCTGTTACTGGTCTGGAGCATCAGTGGCTAAGGCGCCTCAACGGAGATCCCCGGCTCGATTCCCACACTCGGCCTTTTGATGTTCAAATGCCCTTAACGCGGCCTTTACATTTGCCACAATGTGCTGCAAACTGTGAAGAACGCTCCTCTGATTCGGTATGATTAACGGGTTATGTTAGACCGCCACCACAAGAGGCGTACTGAGCGGCGAATGGAAAACTCCGTCAATCGGCCGCCGAAGATCTCCCAGCCAACGATTCCATACGACAGTTTCAATATTTGATTTCTGTTTATTATGGCTCAGGTCGTGGAGGCATTATCACAATCTGCGTTATAAGGGCAGCGCGGGGGAGCCACAACAAGGGCACTCAGCCGCCTCTCACAGCCCCACGCACCTCAATTATAATCTACATTTAGCTCCAAATAAAAGAAACACACGCACAAGGTGGTAGCATTACCTGAAACGCGGGAATAGATGCTAACATCTCTTATGTATCTGAACTCAATAAATGCTAATGAAGGAAGCTGACAAAGTTCGGAGAACTGAACAGCTTTGTAAGAGATGCAGTGGTTTTAGAGATATGTTTAGTATGTTTGGAAGAGGAAATTACGAAAGACAACGAGAAAAATTTAAACCGCATTATTGGAAATACGTCATGTATCCATGTCCACTACTATCGCAATAAAATATATACGAATACAATGGCCCGTAAAGACATCGACGTCTACGAGCCGCAACAAACCAATTAACGCGACCATCGATAAAAATTGGAAGAATAATTCAATATTAATTATGTTAACCACAGATGGCGATGCGTATTTTTCTATGTAGCAATGATAAGAAAATTTACGGATTGTTGAAAGCAAGGTGATTCAGGAGGAATTGTAAATATTGAAGGAGTTGATAGTAATAACAACATCGAGTAAAAAGGTTCATATAAACGTGTGTCCGATTTCCATACGTTTTGGAGGTACAGGTGCTGGTATGTTATGCATAAAATAAATGTCAGAAAATGATCAGTAACACACAAATAACTTATTTAAGTACTTTATTAATGTAAAAACAAAAGCATAATTTAAATTAAGTTTAAATTAAATGTTTTAAAATCCCACCATCGACTTCAATACACTTTGTAGCTCTCTCGCAACAGAACGTGTAGCTCTTCTGAGTACGTCTTGGTGGGCTTTTATGAGGGTAGCAGTGTTTAGAATACGAGCGAGTAATTCGTCTCTTGAGTTTACTTTTTATTTGTACACATCGTTTTTCAACCACCTCCACACACAAAGATATAACAGCGTAAGGTCCGATGACCTTCCTGCACCTGTATCTCCAAAACGAATGGAAATCAGACACATGTTTATATAAACTTTTTTACTCAATATTGTTCATACTACCACCTCCTTCAATATTTAATATTCTCCCTGAATCACCCTGTATAACGATGAAATATGATGTATCCGTAAAACTTTGCATATCATTTTATCAGCTGAAAACTGAATATTAGAATCATCTGGGCAGCAATTGCAGAACTGCTACACAAGTGATCCGGCACAGGTTCCCGTCAGTGTTTAACGCAAGTACATGTAGGGTCGCGATGCAGAGAGCGTTTCACTTGGCAGGCAGGCTGAGAGGAGAGGCGAGGTGCCCGGTAATGGCTTAATTATTCACAGACCGTGGCGATAGGCGCTCCCACGCTGATCGGTTAGCGCGCATCAACCACAGAGGCGTCGAGGCGTGCAGACGTCGCTCTTCCTAGAGCAGTTATTACAAGAACAAAACAGACAGTCTAACTAAAGGCATCTCATAATGGAACTAGTTATATTAGAAACTTTCTATTTTGAAGGCTTTTTGTTACAGTTACGCTTTAAATGCGCATGAGTCGGAATGTTCTGTGCAAGTCCACTTAAATATTAAAGCTTACGTCACACAGTATAGTTTAATTTAATTTTTTTTTAATTGCAATGGAGCACAAGCTCCGGTGGCAATTTCCCTACACACCCATCTTCCCCCTATCCTGCAGCCACCTACATTTGCCCTCTACAAATTTTATCTTTAAATTCTTTCATAGTTTTCGGTAAATTAGTTACAACCAGAGAAGTCGTCATTATTATACAATGAGATATGCACCAGCAATTTTAGGCGCTTTATTTGTTTATCAGTTGATTTTTGTTTACTTATATTCGTTCGATGTAGACGGTTTCTTTATATTCTCTGATAGCTCTCGTAATCCGGAAAGAAATTTGGAATCGCGTTTATATCGCGATACAGTGAATGTTTTAATGGGCGTGAGATGAAAAATTTCAATTTCATGTAGAAATTTCATGTAGCATTCGCCTTTACAACAGAGGGGATTTGTTATTTATGCTTTCAAAAATTATTTAAATTATGAACCAGAAATCTGCGTTTAATCCATTATTCTTGACGGCCTTAACAAAAACAATTTGACACTTACATATGTGCCAGTATTTTAGATTCATTCTCTTTTTAGTTATGAGTCAGAAATCTGCGATTTACAAGTCATTTTTCAAGGCCTTAGAAGCTAGTTAGTTATTAACGAAAATTGATTGCCAGAACAGTATCAGATAATTTTGTCAAAGATATCCTCCGATATAAAAGCTCTAAATACAGAAAACAGACTAAGCCCAGAAGCAATACTGTATAATCTAGCAAAATGTGCTTTAAATTTATAATAATTTTCATTTGTTTACAAGGTTAACTTCAACAAAATTCCTATTTACTGTATAAATGCAGTATAATATCATTGTTCGTCCTCTCTTGTGCGAAAGAAATATAAAAAGCACAGTTGTAAAAATACACAGGAACAATACGCAGTAAAATACATAGTAGCCTCACTTCTTGCACATACAGATATACCAATTTTTTTCTTCTTCAGCTTTTGTGTTATGGAAGTTACTGAGATCTTTCTATTTCTGTTGCCACCCTGAAACGAATTTCGAATCACCCAAATAATGACAAAGGCCCAGAAAATGAAGCGTGGTGAGTGAGCTGTAACGCTCTGGCCGGAGGTCACTGCTTCGAATCCCTGTTCGGTCATCCAGATTTCAGTTTTCCGTCATTTCCCAATGTAACTCCAGTTGAATTCCGGCATGGTTCCTCAAAAATGCCATAACCTAATTCCTTCCCGTTCCTTGTCCGTAATCTCTACCGCCTCTACGTCGATGAGACGTTTAACCCTAACCAAAAAATAAATCTCATTGAGATGACTAAAAGCACCCTTATAGAGTGAACAATGTTAGGTTTACCGGAAGGATAGACGAGTTTAATGAGCGCGTTCCCCGGTCAAGGGTTGTGCTGGCTCCCTCTTCCGGAAGGAAGGGATTTGTTTGCGCGCTGTGGCGCCTGCTGTTTGCACCGCTTCGCTTACAATACGAGGGGCCTAAGTGGGTTAATGAGAAACCACCGTCTCCACAAAATGAATAACAACCAGACCGATATTATGCCCATCCACTCAGTTATCCGAATATTTGTTGAAAACAGCAATCAGTATTCAATCTTGGCTAATAAATATTGTATTACATCTGGATGCTATTCTTCGTTATACGATACAGCTTTTACAATTACCGTTTGGGGTGAATTAATCATTTAAGGTAATTTCGTCTCGTGGTTGCATTCTAATTTTTATTCAATTTATGTCATTAATTTAATGACTGTAAAATTTTTTGCTAAGCACTAGATTCAGAAAACCGTGTTGCTCTCAGGTTTAATACGTCGTCTTATGTACAGTATTGATGTATGCGTGCCTGCAATAAATTCGGAGATAGCACAAAATAGTTCAATAACTACCTCCATAAGAGAGCGTGTTTCCTTAACTGATGATCTGGAAATTCCGTTAATTTACTGTTTATTGAAGCTTTTTGACGGTTTCAAACCACCATTGTACCTGTTTTGTTCCGAAATTGCTAATTCTGGAATAAGAAGGCTACAAAGGCTCAGATATACACAAGAAAGGCTGCTTAATGGTATCTCATAGAACGAAAGTTGTTCCATCGCTGTCATCTGCAGCATTACGAAAACAATGATCAGCTGCAATTCATTTATAGAATGAAACTGCTTTCTGAGGAAACAAAATATTTTCTCAGGATAAAACCTACAAGCTAAGTGATCCAATATGTTATTGGTCCATAAATGAATTAGTAATTAATAATGCAGCAATTTTTATGTAAATTGCAAATACAGTTTACCGATTCTTAGTACTACTATTAGATATTAGGTAGACGAAATTTGGTTTCATGTATTCAGTATTTGTCAAGTAATACTTAAATTAATGGAAACAATAGTATCCTATATCTAATAGCAAGTATAATAATTAAAAAAATTCGTTAAAATAACGGAAAGGCGGTTGGTAGTGTACAATTTGTTTAGTACATGAACAGAATGCTTCAAATTATGTAAGGAGAAGATTCCTTTATCAGGGTTTCGTATCCAAAGGGAAATATAGTCCTACTCAGTCTGTATCAGGACCCCAGCTTTTAAACATAATAACTTGCATATGTTAAATGTTTTGTTGGCCCAGAACCGAATATCGTATTTGAAAATTTATAAAGTTACGTGTCACGGAATTTCCATTTTTAAAAAAAAAGGGCTCAATTTTTTTACCCCTGAGTGAAAGGGATAGATGTTTAAAGATCGACAAGTAGAGAACTAAGATATTATTTACTTTTTTTCTCAAAAATGAAGTCGTAACCAGCGGTCAAAGTTATTCTTATTAATAACGTTAACTAAAAATGCTGTTTCATATAAATTTGAAGTTTGTTACCAGTATCTACCATATCACGTATTTACACTACAAATAGTAAAATACTTGCATCTAATGTAGTTTGTAAGTTGCTAGCAAACGAAGCAAACTTTTTTTATAATGAGGATACTTTGGCATATATTGATACTACTTTGCAGAAAAGTGATATTTATTCAGAAGCTATTTCATCCTAATGTACTTGTAATAAATTCGATTGCAAATAAATGTGTATAGTAGAGTGATCGGCAAAGTAGTATGGCGTTGGAGAGCCGTGTGGCGGGATTTGCTAACTGACCTCAAAATGTGTTCACTACAGCCACCAAACAAAGCCGTCTGATCTACCACATACGAGGAATCTGTCTGTTAAGTTCTACGATTGCTGTCGTCTGCATCATTACGACTACGGTAACCAGTTACAATTCGTTTTTTAGAATGATACTGCTTGAAACGCCAAATTCTGAGGAAACAAAATATTTTTTTGGGATAAAACCTATAAGCAACCCTAATTGCGCGAGGTTCGGCCCATACTTGAACGGTTCTATTTTTCTCAATTCCTACGCTTTTATTTAATTTCCTGTTTCCTATAACTCAGTTTCTATTTAGAAATGTTACGTACAGTCTTCTAGATTGTTAAATTCAGTGTAAATTTCCGTTTTAATTATAAGTTTGCATGAATGCAGTTCATGAATATGCTTCCTTTGAACTTCACAAAAATTATAGGAGAATGATATAAACAAATTTCAGTGTTCCAAAAAAAAATCGTATTTTTCTCATAACAATATAAATTACTGTATGTGTCTTAACTCTGCATTTGACAGCAACTTCTAAATATGGTAGCGTGTTGTAATTTTTTGTTACCAAGCTAAAACCGAAAGAAAACCTCGCACTAATCAAAATAGAAAGAAATTAAATGAGTAAATCAAGCTATTTGCTGGTATTGTTTTTAATAAAAGAAGCAGATAAGTGGTTATCTGGCTCATGCTACTGTGTTACTTTTTAATATACTCTCTGATCAAGCACAGATTTAATTTGGGCGATGCTAAACGTGAGGGTCTGTCGGTATCGTCACAAGCTCGTGAGCCACCTCGCGAAAATGTGCACGACAGGCGTCACAACATTCGATCGTGTCAGAGATTGTAGGCTTGTGAAAGTCTTCTACACATGGTGAAATAGCAGTGGCATTTATCTATCAGCGCCCGATATTGCCTCAGTGCAGCTAGATCCCGTTGTTCTCGAGATATATCAAACACGACTCGGAAAATATTTCAATTTTTGGCGAGTGAAAGTTTTTCATTAGCGGCGTATATCACGGCGAAGCTAGATGGTATCGGCTATTATATTTATAATCGCTGGGAACCTCGATAAGTGACCACTGGTACACGCAATTGTTTCTTGAATGGCCGCTTGTTAGTTTTATCTCGTCAAATAATTAGGAAAGGTTATTTAATTATATTAACGGTTTGGCATTTTGTTTTACGACGTTGAGTGCGAATTCGCTTGTTCCTTAAGCCAAATACTTTGGGCAGTTCGTGACCAGTGACGACTAAGCCCTCGCCCCAGCTACAAGTACCAGGGTTCGTGATCCGACAAGCTTCACTTACCACAATTGCCTAATGCCACACACAATTACTAGCGCGCATGCCGAAATTGTATTCGCGTAACTCGATATCTGTCTATATCACTGAATATTTTATCTTTCTCTTTCGAAAGCAATCATTTGCAACGAAAGTAATTACTTTTAAAGAACATTGCAGGAGTACTTTAATAATTCCCTGACCACTCTAGCGATTATTTCTCAACATTCAACACGGCAGGTTTTCACATATAAAATATTTATTCCTTCTACCACTATAATATCGACACACGACATTTTACATAGTGGATCTTTGAGCTTGATTGAAATTTATCTTAGATGTCGAGTTTTCCAATTAGTATGTCGCATTTTTATACCGAACGTGGTGGGTGTAGGGTAAGGCTCTGGCCTTGTATTTGGGAGGATGCGGATTCGAATGCCCGACAGGCAATACAGATTTGGGTTTCCTATAATTTCCTCAAATCATTCCAGCCGAATGCCGAGATGGTTCCTTCAAAAGAGCGTATCCGAATTCCTTCCCGTTCCTTGTCCCAGAGTCCGTTTCAACCTTCAATGGCCTTGACGCTGATTAGGCGCAAGGCCAGAAATTTTTTTTTTTATATATATATATATATATATTATGATTTTACCTATGCTAAAAACTAATGGATATTCGGGGAGCATATAAAAAATTGTCTCTATCCAGGAAAACAAAGACGTGTCCCGTTTCTCGTGATAGATTCACTGAAGGAGAAAAATCATTTTGTTCTATTTTTTGGGCTTCACGTCTTTTATACATCGGAATCATTATGTTCGAACTAACTTAACTTTTCCGCTCTAAACGGAACTCAAACTTAGTAACAATATTTTGAAAACTGTAGGGCTGTTTTTTAATGCTAATTACTTGAAAAATGATCTCTTTCACAATGCCGAAGTGACTATTTCGTGTTTTTGTTTTAAATCGTGAAAATTTTAGCCAATGTTTGGTGTGTTCAGTCTTCAAGATACATGTATGTATAAATGGTTGTGAATTTTATTTTTTTCACTTCCTTGTCCTGAACGAATGGAAATGAAAGTGCATTTTAAACTACTCAAAAAAGAACCCGTCTTCCGAAAAGAAGTTTTTTGGCAACTTACTTTGATTCTGTTACTAGCCCATTACTTGATAGCCAGTATCTCTTCGATCCCTTGGCGAGAGCCATTCCTTCCAATAAATTCGATTCCGTGACATGAATATCCTGTGCATGTTCAGCAGCTGATTAGCATCTAACAGCGATATGATAGGAAGACGTCCCTAGCATTCTGCAAGGCGACCTAGGAAAATCACCTACAAACCGTGATCATAATAGTCCTCATTCCGTTACCTCGGTTGCAGTTTGATCTCTGTCTTCATCATTTAAGTATAACTCAGTTTCCGTTTTTGAAATGTTTAGCATAACGCCACCAATGATGTAGATTATTTCGTTTGTATATATTTAATTAATTTTGTTTTATTATTATAATTATTACTATTATTATTATTATTATTATTATTATTATTATTATTATTATTATTATTATTTTGCGGCTCATTAGAGTCGGAACAGGATTGCGTACGAGAAACGGGAAAAATTCGGCATTACACTTATGATGGAACCACTGCGGCATTCTCCTGGAGTGATTTAGGGAAATGGTGATAAACCGAAATCTGAATGACTGTTTGGGGATTCGAACCTGCTTCTTGCCGGCCTCGGTAGCGTAGGGGCTAGAGTGCTAGCTCCGCGTGCCGAAGGCCGCCGGTTCGAATCCGGCCGCGGGCATGGATGTTAAGTGATGTGTGTCTGTGTGAATGTCCGTCCTGTGGTGTCTATACATTGGAAAAAATACACATTGAGCTGGATGTATGGCCTCCGTTGCCGAATGCCATAAAAAAAAAAAAAAAAAAAAAAAAAAAACTGCTTCTTCCCAAATGTCAGACCAGGTTGTTACCGCTCACCTACTAGGGTGTGATTGTTACGTGATACACGATACTCTGACAGCATAACTTCAACCTTCACTGACCGAACTTGCCCTAGAGGAGAGTGTTACCACGAAACGCTATAGTTCACATAGCTGGATGTGTTATGGCAATGGTCGACAATATGGTGCAGTGGTTACACGCACCAATCCAGTCAGTTAGGAAACAGTAACCCGGCGCCTATGTGTCCTGTGTTTACGCGTCAGATGTTGAGCTGGCTGTAGTGGGCGTGTGACATTTATAAGGCGGCGGCGGTGTTTTTACCGCGCGCGAGTCGCCGCCCAGCCACAAATCGTGTCTGGAGACGCGGAGGCCAGCCGCGGTGGGCCGTGACCCAGCCTCTGCCGGCGATAAACTAAATCTTTTTGCCGGTAGCGACGGCTTCGGCCGGGGGAGGTGCTTACCATTAGCTCTGACGGGAATTAACTGACGCCTGGTGCAAACAGTTAATAACGCACGAATGTACCGGGCCTTGTTCGAGTACTACCTACTTGTCGCCACGAATAGTTCGGTGGGCGGGGAAAACAAATCATTCAGATGGCTGAGTAGCAAACAGAATGAAGAATGTCGCATACTACTGCCACGACGGACGCAAGTACAAATTAACTGTTTGTTGCAGTCTAAATTGGAACAATTAATTTTCCACCAACCAACTCCTCGACAAAGGACGGAAAACAATGATTTCCTTTCTTTCCATTTAAAATCCAGGCCAGCTGGCATAGACAAGAATTTTTCTTTACGTCACATCTCATATGGTATGAGGTTTCAAGTTTATAAATGATACTACTGTGTGAGAGCATTTTATTAAACCGAATTCTTCGATGTCCGAAAAAAAAAAAAAAAATAGTCAAGCTGTATATTTTACACAGTTCCCGATCCGTAGGGCCAGTCGTAAGCAGGGCCGGCGGATAATGTGGGTATGGTGGGTAGCAGTACCCACCCGGGAAATTCCGGGTGGGTAAAATACCCACCCGGAATTTAAGAGTGCATAGAGGAAAGAATTGAGAGAAAGAGAGAGCAGACCAGCTAAGCATGTTAGTTTCGTCCTTCAAAAGGCATGTATAATAGCCTGTGTACCCACAACACCACCATTAGCGATGCGCTAAATCCTTTTGATGTTTCAATAGAGACCGCCACCCTAGCTGTCGCCAACTGAGCAAACAATCGTGAGTGAAAGCAAGAATTCTGCAGTAACATAGTGTACGTCCAAAACAGTCGTGAGTGAAAGCTGCATTAGTGTATTTCGGCTGATTCTCAATATAAAAATTTAAATGGATAAATTCGTAGTGAAGTTGAAAAGGAGAAACAAATTGAGTGTAGATAATGCTAGAAGACAGCAGAATGTGGAGGATAAATTTGCATCACCCTTAGACGAAGGATCCACTGGAACTTTAAAAGATGGCCTTGTTAAGTCGGCTGACAGTCAAAATCGAGAAAGTAAGTAAAATTCTCATTCTTGTTCTTCACTATATACATAAATACGTGCGCATGTAATGACTATTTACGTGTATGTACTAGAGATGTAACGGAAGCGACGTTATAGAAGCGGAAACAGAAGTCGAAGTTATATGAAAATGTAATTTAGTGCACAGAATCTTCATTTAGTGTCTAGTTACTTCTGTTTGATAAAAATGACAAATAATGTTTATTTTAATAATCAAATCAAACAGTAATAATAGCAACTGACTTTGAAGTAGTAGTTTTCTAATTACTATGATTAATATTTGAAAGTTAAGAGTGGCAAGTTATATTTTACAAATAATCGCTTAGCAGCCTTTTCTCCTTTTTAATTTTTTCTTCCCCCCCCCCCCCCCTCACAAATTAAACCACCTTTCGTTGAACATTTTTTCGCTAGTAACACTACCAGGCGGGGCTGACAAAAACCTGTGGACTATTGGAAACAACATAGAAAATTTGCGATCGTTCATTTGCCATCACCTAAAGAGGATCTACTTTTAATAGAAGTCTTTTTTTGTTTTTACTACTTGACTAGACTGATATTGATTTTTTTTTCCTTCATGTAACTTAAGATCTACATTTAATTTTTAAGACATTTTAAATTCTTCTGGATGGATTGGTTTTTAAAGCAATGGTGGTATGTTCTTTCAGAGAATACCTAATGTACGTACATTTTGCCACAGATTCTGTTTTGTACACAACTTTATAAATAGGACTTAGTTTTGGTTTCATTTTGAGACACTCTACTATCATACAATAAAATACAAACCTAAGGGGCCCACAGACGACCAACTTGATTGGCATTTGGCAACTTTGTTGTGAACTTTATTGGCATCCAAGTTGTACGGCGGTCCGATTACTTGTCATCAGGTTTTTTTTGCCGGATGTTTCCTCTTGCTACTTTCTATTATTTTGTATTGCAGTTATAAGCATTTTGGCTATAGTGGAGCGTAGTTTATGAAAAATGAGTGACTGAGAATTGCAGTTTTTAGTTTTAAGAGAGTTGTGTGAAGATGAGATGCATCCTGTTGGTCTCAAAGGAATGGCATGTAAACTGCACAGATTTCTCCGTTCAATTTTTAATGACGGAGATACGCGTCACTAAAGCCGACTATTTTCATAACTTTTCAAGACTGGGAAATAAAACCTACTATCAATTGTAGGACAAATTGCGAAAATTTATTTAAAAGGACACCAGCATGGGGATTTTGTTTCTGTGAACGAATGGTCGTTTGCAACCCCGATGCTTTTAGCTACTGGTCAGAGCGTCGAGGATTTAAAATTTTTCAACGCTGTATCGCCACAAATTCTTGGAAGAAAAAGACTTGTAGTGTTATAACAAAGTTTTTTTTATTTTATTTTTTAGGAATTTTAAGCTCCTGGTAACTTCGAAGTAACATGCCATGTACTCTCTTTGGCTCTGGCTCTAAACCTTTAGCTCAGTTCTATGTTTTTCAACTGCCTCCGGTAGCCAGTTCTAATATTTCTGATTCTTTTCTTAAAACTGTGAATATTAGTATTTAGCCCAATTTTTTGGAAAAGAACAATGAATTTTTTCACGCATTCTTCTTTTTGTTGCGATCTTTAAAAATTTCAGATTTCCACAACTTTGGTAGCGTCTCAAAAAATTCACCCAGATTTGAATGTTTGGTATACTTGCCATATTCGAAAAGCAATTTTGATCTCAAACAGTAGTAAGTAATCCAAATAACATCTGGTCAAACGAAAACGTACAGTAATCGAAAACAATAACATTGACAGAACAGTTGAAAGTTAACAACTGATGCTGAAAACTGTGTTGTTAACTTCCCCACAGACGCTACAAAAAGGTCGCCCACCAAATACGAAAGTTTTTGATCTCAACTCTAACAGGATCTCAACATGTCAACCATGAACCTATTTACAGACGTTCAACATTGACTTCAACACGGCACCAAAGTTGGCAACCAAGTTGATCGTCAGGCGACTCTTTTAAGGGGACCACCCAGTGGCTTTGGTTAAAAAAAATATCGATTTTTGGTTTTCATCATATTTCGATAGATTAAGGTATTCCTTAAGTATGCTGAAAAGGATTTCGCTGAAAAAAATTTTTTGGGGCATTTAAATTGCATTTTCCGAACAGATGTGTTTCGATGCCACGCCCACTTTTCTGCCTATATTTTAGACCTTTATATCCCCCTATATATTACACGTTAAGGATTTTTTTTACTGACTCCTGAGTGTGTTGGCTATCCTTCGAGAGCAACGGTCGGTATTCTCTTGTTTCTGTTGATTGTAAACAACACACTTCGAAACACGCTGCTAGTTTTGTTCGAGTGCGTTTGCAAGTAGTTGTTTTCTTTAATGTAAATTTACCGGAAACTAAAATTTTCAGTACATATGCCCCATTATATCAGAAACTATCAAAGATAATTGAATTAAATTTTCAGAGACTCTGCATGACAAAAGAAGCCACCTCTGGTACTACAAGCATTAATACTGCCCTATTAGGATGTTCACAAAAAACATTTTCTGCAGAAAAAACTTTATATTTTTGTTAATAAATTTAAAATAGTGTTTCTTAATAACTATAAATCCTATAAGTAGATATTAGTACAGTTGACTGTACTAGCATCATGTAACATTCAGTAAAAATATTAAGGTCCTGCATCAAATAGTTTTTACACAAATGGGTCAAAAACTTGCTGAAATTAACATGACGTTAAGGGGGTGGTATCCTTAAAAGTACACTACACAATGCAAGTAATAATTATAAAAAAGGAACCCTCACTGATACGTTACCACTCCGACCTATTGTCGGCGCTCACTCAATTGAAGTTATCTCAAACAGCACCGCAGTTCCCAGTGACATCAGTTCCATTTAATCTAATTTACTTTTTGGTTTCGCTACAAAAGATGCAGAAGCGGAAACAGAAGCTGAAGTCCCAAATCTTAAGAAACATCGGGACTTGCGGAAGAAAAACAGAACTCCGTTACATTTCCAGTAAGAAAGTACGTGGCGTACACTCGCGTGCGCGCACGCACACACACGCGTGTATATATTATATTACCCTTGTTGGTGTGTTTATGCGTAAGGGTGAATAGGCCCATAACACGCAAAAGTTTCAGCCACACTTACAGCTGGTAACACATGGTAGTATATCTATATATACGAGTTTGTATAGTGTAGCGCTGTTATCTCCCGTGTACAGATATACTACCCCATGTTATAGCTGTAGCTTGTAGCTGCACCGGCCCCATGGCTTTGTTCCAGAACGACATAGTATAGTAGCATTATAGTGAAATACGTAAGATTTCAGGAGTGTACAAATAAACGATTCCATTAATTGCCATGCCTCAAAGCTATTTAGATTCGAGTTTTTTTCTGTACAGTTTCCACATTTAAATATAGAAATTGAATAAAAACTGTTGGGTTTGTTTTTAAAACTTATTTACAAATAATTTTTTTTTTTCTTAGCAATTATTTAGTTAAAATATCTTTGCCTGAATTCTTGAGATTGTAAAAATGCGCATGGACTAATAAACAAACGTAGCAGTGCTACTTTCGTTTTTCTGATTTACGAAAAAAAAAATTCCGTGCTATCCTTTTTCCGCTGATATATATGTGACTTGGCCTAAAATTTTATTTAATTCAAAAATGATATTTAATTTCTCTCTTAGCTATACTTTTTTAAATACTAATGTATGAGTTCTTTATTTTTTCCCCTAGAGGCTACTTCGAGTAATTCTTCAGTACCAGTTATTTTTTAAAAACTGGGCGAAAGACAATCCATGGCTTCAACTTAATAAAAACAGCAAAGCGATTTGCACTATCTGCACCGAAGCGTTGAGCGGAAGTTGATTTACAAATTAACTTCACGTGCAATCGCATCGAAGCAAGCCTGGGTTGATGACGATTTCTCAAACTGTAAGCAGGGACATGGGCGGATAAACTCTCATGCCACTAGTTCTTTTCATACCAGCTGCACCGAAGCGTTGAAAAACGTTGATAATATCAATGTTGTACAGTCGATATCGACGGCTCATTTAAAACAGATGATGGATAACCGTACAGCGTTGTTGAAAATATTTAGTACTTTGAAGGCCTTGGCGAGACAAGGTCTTCCTCTGAGAGGAGCCAACAACGATGAAAATTCAAATTTCATGACTTTTTTAAAGGCTCGAGCTGAAGATGTGACTGAACTGAAGTCATGGCTACAAAGAGATGGTCACAAATGGCTTCATCATGACTGTCAGAATGAAATTCTAGATTTAATGGCCACTACAGTACTGTCGAAAATCATGGAAGGAATATGAGAAGCAGATTTTTTTTATATATTTCAGTAGACGAAACTTCTGATATTTCCAGAAGTGAACAAGTTTCCGTTTGCCTGAGAATCGTTTCCGATGATTTCGTTGCAAGTGAATATTTTATTAGATTCTTTTCAACTGCGAACACCAAGGCAGAAACCTTATTTGATTTGGTCACTGATATTTTCGCCAAGCACAAGTTAGAACTCTCAAAACTCAGAGGTCAGTGCTACGATGGGGCTTCTAACGTTTCTGGAAAAATAACGGCATTAGAGTCACGAATACGCAAAGAAGAGCCTCGAGCATTATTTGTGCACCGTAATGCTCATAATCTCAATCTTGTAGTACAGGATGGGATTGAGAAAGTTCTAATAGCGAGAAAATTTATTGGCACAGTAAAAGATTTGATAAACTTCGTGCGAGACTCGCCGAAACGGCTTGGGCAGTTTAAGAAACTGCAAATGGGAATACAAAAAGAAACTAATGATGATTTGCCTGCTCTTGCAGCTTATTGTCCGACAAGGTATTTATAAAAAATTACAAGTTTAAATCAATTTTTAAATAATGGTTTTGCATGTGTAAACATTTTTTTTATTTTTTTTTACAGATGGTTAATGAGAATAAAATCTCTTAAATCAGTAAGAGATAATTATCAGCAGCTGATGCAATTTTTGTACGATATTTCTGTACCCAGAGATGCAGACAGCGCTGTCGCTGCTAAGGCTTCTGGATTTTACTCCTACATGGAATCATTTGAGTGTATTTTTTATTTAACAATGATGATAGAAATTTTTGATCGCGTCGAAATTTTGAGTGCAGATCTGCAGAAATCTAATCTATGTGTTATTGAATCGTATGAGAAGATAGAAGCCATCACCGATATTTTGTACTGTGCTCGAGAGTCAAAATTCGAAGGGAAAAAGGCAAGATGAGGAGTCAAAAAATTTAAGAGGGGTTGTAGATTTTTTACAGAAGTACCAATGGACTAGAGGACTCATACCAGAGTTTGTACGCTTCGTCCGACTACTCATCACAATTCCTGGGTCGTCCTGTTCAAATGAACGAAGTTTTTCGGTCTTTCGCCGACTCAAGAGTTACATAAGATCGACAATGTTGCAAGATCGATTAAATAACATTGCTATATTACATGTATATGACAACCTTACTGACGAACTTGATTTGGAAAAATTATTGAATTCATTTCCAAGCAAGCAAAGCGCAGTACAGTTTTTGCATTGCGCAATTAATACTGATTAATAGTAAATTTAAAAAATAATAATAAATCTTTTGTACGTTGCTAAAATATATTTAATAAATATATTAATTAATAAATATTATGATGAATTTTTAAATTCATTTTCTAATTTTTACTCCTATGAATTTCCCTAAAGAATTTGATTCCATAGTTATCACTATTATTGTTTTAAGTAAGATATTTCAGGGACCTGCCCCCCTCCCCCCCCCCCTGACTACCCACCCGGGCCTAACACGAAACGCCGGCCCTGGTCGTAAGGTACGTTCCCACGGCGCGTCCCTCGGCAAGTGGTAGTGGACGCCTTTTATCTTTGCCGCATATGCTAGCAGGGACGGCGCGCCTTGACCCACCGCCAGGCGGTAAAAGATGAAAGGCGCGAACTGTCTCACCATGCGCCGTGAGAATTGGCCTGAAGTGGAGGCTCGATGGTGTCCGGAACCTGACAATGGGTTAGCTGGTTCGAGCCTGGTGGTGCAGGTAATTCTCATCTTTGGGATTTGACCCACAGAGTAGGAAAGTTGGTGCAGCACGGTTCCTAATCATCAAATTGTTTACTGAAGTTCTGGACAAAATCCCAATGGGATACGATGTTCTTGTTTGAGATTCATCAGTGGAATGGAGGTATATAATTCTGCGGACCCTTAGGTTTCTTTCGGAAGAGTAGGCTTGAATGGGCCGGCACCGAGATTAGCCCTCTTCCTTGTTTCATTTCTCATCTACAACACAAACCAAAATCTACCATAAGCACACTCACCGCAGTCATCCACACGTAGTTACATCTCCACAGTAAGGAAGGCACCGGAAGACCATCTCTCCGCAACATTAATATGGAAATTTAAGAACTTCCATAGTGAACGCGTACGCCTCAATACCACGTATGACACGCCTTTTGACTCTGGTACTACTCGTAGTAATGGTTTCAGAAGGGCATATCTTTGCTCACTTACGTCTGTTACTGTAGTTAGTTTCTCAAACTCTTCAGTGGCCACGTAGCATCTCAAATCGTAATGTCAACGATCGCCTTCCAGTTCTCATTGATTTACAACGACGGACCGAACGTGGTAAAGTTCTGGCCTATCATTCCGGAGGACGCGAGTATGAATCCCAAATATCTCCAGGCACATGCCGGGATGTTTCCTTCAAAAGACCATGGCCGAATTACTTCCCGTTCCTTGTCCCCAACTCTATCCCGCCTCTAATGGCCTCAACGCCAACGAGTCGTAAGGCCAAAAACAAAAAACAAAAAACAAAAAAATAGAAAGACGATAAATCATCATATCAGACGACACTCTAAAGTTTCCCATACCATGTACACAAATTATTTTGCGGGAGAGGATAGTACGACAGCGCAGGTTTGGAGCCTGTTGTCAAATTCTCAGAGTTCACTTGTTAATATAGTTTTCAGTAATCACCTTCGAATATATTTTTCAACAAGAGAAAAACGTGAAAAATATCAACAGCAAGGTTGCAGAGATGGTAGCTACGTATATGGTGAAGGCTACGCTGAGCTACATGGGCGAGGGGGGGTTTCTGAGGCAGGCCACGTAGCTTTCCTTTCATAAAATTTTTCACAGTTAAAACGAGGAACAAAACACACAACAGCATGTGAATATTTATTTTCTTCAGTTAATTATATCTGTATGTCATTTAAAATAGTCTGACAGGAGAAAACAGTACAAAATGTCTTCTGGAATCAAAAGGGGAAAAAGGTAGGGCCTACGTGCTACGTGAGGGCTACGTGGGAGGGGGGAGGGAGGGGGGTTCACAGGAGGCCAGAATGGAGGTACGTGGTATATGCACGCTCCCTAAGGAGATCGAAACGTCCCCGGTTTGAATTCCTATTTCGCCGGTGATTTTCATAAGTTCTTAATCCGATCTGGCACAGCTTACTGTATAATGTGAAGTACGCCAGAACGCCTCCGTGGTTCGGTTTCTACGTTAGACTGCAGTTCTGCGCTAGGGCTAACAACCTCAGTTGTAACACGGATGTGCATGCATCCAAATCAATAATTTAAGCCATGTGAAGGCTTAACGGGGTCCTATTAGTCCAAGCGAACATACGTAGATATTGTTGTTTACGTCTTTGTCCGTCAACAAGATCTAAAAGTAAGACCAAAAAAAAAAGTTCCACTCATTTTCTTATAAACAATAAGATGTCTCTACTTATAAGCTGTAAAAATGTTCTAAAAATCAAATCATATTTTTACGAAGACCTTACTTTTCAGAGTTTGACAGCAACATTGAAATGAATTGCAGATTGTGCTTCATGTAAGTACAGTGAAAGCGCAAGGACACATCGAAAATAAAAATGGAGTTATGGGTACAACCGTTTTGTAAAATTAGAAAGATGTCATTTGTAGTAACCTTTTTTAGCTCTACAAAATGGCCAGTCTTCAATGGGCGTAATCTTGGCTTCATGGCCTGAGGGCCCCTATAGTCGGTGATCGGGCCCCCCATCAGCCCGCGGGACCCGGGTACCCGCTTACCCCCTCCCCCCTAACGCCGGCCCTGCCGGAAGGGACTTCTTAAATGGGTGTTATAATTTTTCTAAAAATTAGTGTTAGCGAATAATAATGTCTCGTATTGCTGACAGACATCCGTACCTTCAGTCTGATCTTGTGAACTCGGCCGAACAGACATGACGGAGGGGTGAGATATTATTACTTGTCGCGCGGTATTGTGCGAGCTCACCTGCCGCCGCACAAGGCGGCCACTGTGCAGCGCCGGCTAATGAGTGGGCGGAACGTCGCACGCCATGAAGCTGCGCAATGGCGCGTGCGCGCCCACACGCAGCACCGCCGCCCGCCGGCTAATTGAAGGCGACACTTCAAAAGCAAATACATGACCGATAGCTGTCTGCGATCACCCGCTTTCATCTCACGCACTCTCATTAACACACACATCACTTCTTAGACCTCACAGTCTTATAGTCTTTATTCAGGCTACATTATTAGAAGCAACGGAGATAGCCACTGTCACTTTAGGTGGGTTTTCTTTGTCCACGCAAATACTGCCGAACCGAATTGGAGAGGGTTTTCATAGTTAAATAACATCGCGAACGGTGGTGGTTGAACAGTAAAAAATAACCTGTTTGTAATCTGGACAGATAGATGCCAAAGATGACCTCACTCCTAGGATGAACACAACTTTCGTAACATTAACAGATCGCTGCCAAAGATCACACTACATCAAAGATGAACAATACTTACGTAACCACAAAGATAGACACCAAAGATCACACTATATCAAAGATGAACACAACTTACATAATCTAAACAGATAGGCGCCAAAAATCACAGTACATCAGATATGTACACGATTTTCGTAACCTGAACAGGTAGATACCAAAAATCACACTACATCAATGATCAACATTACTTTCGTAACATGAACAGACAGATGTCAAAGGTCACACTAAATCAAAGATAATATCTGCTTTCGTAACCTGAGCAGATAGGCGCCAAAAGATCATACATCTACAAAAATGAACACTACTTACGTTATGTCAACAGACGGGCACCAAAGATCACATTACATTAAAGATGAACATCAATTTAGTAAACTGAGCAGGTATGATCAAAGATCACACTACATTAAAGATGAACACACTATAATCTTTGGATTCTGTTAATGTTGTTGTTGACTACGTAACTTTAGTTACTTAGTAATATGGAGTTTTTCAACGCAACTTAAATTGATAAAAATTAAATTCATCGTATTTTATGCGGGCATCACCTCACAAAATTGTGAATTCTTTAGGTCTGCAAAATATGAGATCCACGCCGGCGAACTGCTGGGAAATGGTAGTGTTTATACTACTTTAAAATTTCCACAACAACCACATAACTGATAGTAAAGTAGAGTATTCTTGTGGAAATGTAAGAAAGTTGGAATTTCTCGTTTTTTTAATTTATTTCATGAAAAAACGAATTATAAATCTATTGATTTAAGATAACACAGTAAAATAGCCTCTACCATGAACAGTGCACCTAATATAACAAAATATTTTATACAAAAACGAAGTCATTCTCGGCGTCGAATAATAGAGATATATTAGTCTTTTGGGTCGGTAGCCACATCACTTGAAGAAGGTGACGCAGTGTTTGATCGCTGAAATATTGTGTAAAAACACAAATGAAATTAGGCAGAATATGGAAATTAATATTCGTTAATGATATTTACAGCATTTTTATTCTTGTTAAAAACAGAGGTTATTTAAAAATTGTGCATGTTTTATTTCAAATTCTTCATTTAGACTTGAACATACGCTTGACGATATTATGCCGTATTAGAGCACTATGCAGCCTATTTTGCAGGAAAAATAACTAAAATAAACTTCACGTATGAGTGGAGCCTTTCTCGGAGTATTTCAGTAATGTAACCTTCACGGTTGTCAGCCCGATGGTGTCGTGAAAACAACACATTTCTACAATCAGATCTATTATCTCCATCAGGTATAGCGTGGCTTCCGAATGCTGTTACTACAGTCGAGGCAGAAACAGCAAGCTTACATTTTGAAACGTTGTGATGTCTCGACTCTGCGCCGTACGGTTGGAATGGACTTCCTTTTTTGATTGTTTTGCCTATTGCTTTACACTTCGTCGACGTCGAGGTAATTAGAGGCGGGAAAGGACGGGGGCAAGGAACGGGAAGGAATTTGGCCTTAGCCTTTTGAAGGAAGCATCCCGACATTCGCCTGGAGAAAATTGACGAAACCATCGAAAACCCAAATCTGGATGACAGGATGGGGATTCAAACCAGCGTCCTCCCGAATGCAAGGCCAGAGCGTTACCACTCACCCACCAAGCTCGGTACGATCAGTGCTGAGATTATTTCCATTACTACGAAAAAAGATGTTGATTACTGTAGTCTTGATGCTGGTGTTATGGTTAGATGTGTGTTTTACTGACGATGCGATGTGCGGTTAGCTGCCGTGTGAATGAAGTCTCGAGAAGGAATGCCGCTTGCGGTCTGCTGTAGCCGCAAAAACCACAACCACCGCAGGAAGTCACCGCCATCGATCCACATCCACTTCTGCGCCAAACACACTCCGACGTTCTTTTTGTTTCGTTTGCATCCTTTTTTTTTCTCTTACTCGCTTCCCCCTATATTTGCTCTTCTCTCCCTGTTTCTCTCTCTCCCCATGTTTGATTCTGTCTAACCTTCTGCCACAACCCCTGCTCCGTCACTGTTATGGCTGTGAGTGAACTTCTTAATGAAACAATATTTTTTGCGGAATATGTTTAGAAGTAACCCATTAATTAGGTCTAATTATCAAGAGAGTCAATAAACATTGATTTTAATCTTCTTTTTTCTTAATTACGCGAAAATTATTTCGTAACTTTATTTCATCGACTTATATGATCCGATGATTGTGTCCGAGTTTTATATTCAGTTTATTGGGTTTGCAAACAGATTTGTGTAACATCTGATAATTGAGGAGAGGTGATTGTACTGAGAATAGATCTGCTTCACCGACACAATTTGTTCAGTTCAACATTTCACGCAGAATCCGGATTTCTTAAATATAGCTTAAATTTGAGAAAGAATGGACTCGTCACAAACATACAATACTTCTAATTTAATGATAAAGAACACAGCAACCAGTCACATTTGTTGCAAATATCTTTATTAAACCATTACCGGTTCCAAGCACAGTTGCTCATCGTCAGATGGTTTGCATTTAATTCACATCTGCAGATTCAAGTTACAGCGTATTTGTGCGTCCTATAATGACAAAAATTGTTTTTGTTGAATAAGAGCAGTTAATTACTTTATGATGAAGGTTAAACTCTAATATTTTACTTACGTTAGGTATCACTGTTCCCGGAAACAATACGTATTTTTTGAACTGTACCTTCACGAAGATTCAGCACATGGTGACATCGATATGAGCTTGCTTCCGGGAACAGTGATACCTAACTTAAGTAAAATATTAGAGCTTAACCTTCATCACAAAGTAATTAACTGCTCTTATTCAACAAAAACAATTTTTGTCATTATAGGACGCACAAATACGCTGTAACTTGAATCTGCAGATGTGAATTAAATGCAAACCATCTGACGATGAGCACCTGTGCTTGGAACCGGTAATGGTTTAATAAAGATATTTACAACAAATGTGACTGGTTGCTGTGCTCTATATCATCAAATTTGATTTAGCAGTCGCGGAATTCCACCGATCCATCATGGACAAAATATTAATACAGTGCTTCGTTATAGCTTTTGATTTATTCATATTTTCATGATTTCTTTCTTTAATATGGAAATAACCTTGGATTACTACGATGAAACACTAAGCGTTATTTCCGGTGTGAGATTTATCGTGTAAACAACCTTGTGTGATGGCGTAGGCTACCAAATCATTGAATTGTTACAGTGTCACACCGCCTGCAAACAGGTGCAAATAATTTGCATTTAAAGCTCACTCTGGCCTAATAGGTAACGAATTAGCGGATACATTAGCCAAAATTCCGATAAAATCAGATGTACGCTTTTAATCTCAGAAACAGATATAATACCTAAGAACGACAAATATGTAGAAACTGATTGTCAGCTCAGTACGTAACACTATCAATTAACCAGTGGCATCAGATATTGTTTGTTCCAAGAAATTCAGTGAGTATTATAGCGCTACTAAAACTAAATCATGGCATCTTTCCCAAACATTTTTATTTAGTGGCTGCTTGGCGTAGGGGGCAGGTTGTCCATTAGCTTCTAAAGGGGCGTCCATTACTTACGTGAGGTGAAATAGGAGGGGGGGGGGATCCGGGGAAATCTCACGAAACCTCACCGAGGGTGAAAAAGGGGTGAGGGCGGGTCAAGGGAAATCTCACGTGAGGTTTTGAAATTCTTGTACAATTGTAGAGCTAAAAAAAGGGATATACGAATGACGCAGAAGTCGACTTTAGGGGGGGGGAGGTATTTCGTTCAAAAGTGGGGGTATAACCGCCTTTGGAAGCATGAGACCTTAAAAAAAGCTTACGAGGTAAATTAGTAGAGGGGGAGGGAGGGGGTCTCCGTCAAAATCTCACGCCACTTTACAGAGAAGGGTCCGACCAGATCTCACGAAGTCTCACCAGAGGGGGGAGGAGGGGTCCGGAATTCCGGAAAAACACCTCACGTAATTCATGGACGCCCCCTAGGTTTCTCTGTAGAGTGTGTGGAGGTGCCACCTGCTGACCACGTGACCTTCATAGTCTCAACTACTTCCCAAGGATTGGAGGGGTCGAATCTCATTAATTTCATTCAGTAAGTAATTTTCCAAAATATGTTATTTGTTTTCTGTACCACAATCTGCATGGGATATGCTTAACTTGTGTAGTACATTTTAATCATTAAACTAAAGGCTATGATTTCCCTTGTTACAATATACATTGTCAGTATGGTAGTTGTTACAACTGCCATCTGTTATTATAAAAACGTGTTTGGTGTGGGTTGGCCATTGTGTTAGGGGTGGGTTGGCACGTAGACAAACGTGAGGAAAACCAAGGAACTAAGTGCAAAGAGCAAAATCTATTTTATGATTTCAAATGAGGAGGAGAGCCTGACTGTGGGTTACGCTGACAGATATGCTACCTGTGATGAATATCTACTTTCACATGACAGAAACACGAGTGAGCCAGATCGTAGCCGCTCCGTAAACAGCCCAGTTAACATCTCTCCAGAAGATTATAATGTCAGGTCAAAAGCCGAGCTTAAGTATCCTCGGCTCAAGGAATAACTAGTAGTAATCACCTACAATGATGCTGACTATACAAGAATCGTAGCATCATTGGACGAAACTGATGTTATAGTTAAAACAATGATAAAGTGTGGGAAGTTTTGGTTGTGGTCTAAAAACGTAGATGAAATTTCTGGCAAATATGAAAATGTGAGAATCGTTCGTGAACCATTACTAATTCAAGTTCAACAAACCTACCTCGTCGACATAAAGCCTATGTAATTTAATTCCAATATTTACAGCCTCTTGTTTCTTTTTTTTTTTTAGTTTCTCTCAGGCTTGCCTTCTATCGTCTATTTTCTTGTTTTTTTTCTTTTAAATTAAAATATATGCAAATGAGTTACAATAAACATTTTTTATTTACTTAAAGTATTTTCCAGGTTTGTTTCCTTTCTTTTCTCTCTCAATGCATTTTTTTGAAACGTTTGACGAGGGCTACGCTAAATAACCCCATTATGCGCGCAAGCCAACCCCGCTTATGGCGTCAATTGGCCAACCACGACTTGTATTATTTGGTGATTTCCTGCAGTCATACCATTTAATATTCTGATTGTAAAAAATAAAATAAAACTAACCTAATAGATGCAGATTTTAGTAATATATTCAAAATTGGGACGGTGTTCACAGAGTCAGCTGTAAAGATCAAAATGTGAGAACCTGTGCCAGTAATCCCCAGCCTCCCCTACGTTTAATTATCGAGTGATTCAACAAACATCACTTTCAATCTGCTTTCCTGCTAGGTATATGCTTTTAGTATCATCCTTCTTGCGTGGATGCTATGAGATGAGCATAGGAGATGTAATCCACGTGTTACGAGTATTCTCTTGCAAAAGGTATTTCCAACAATCTTCCTGATTGTTGGAAAAACTACATCAATCAGGCATAAACGTATCAACAAATGTTGCGAACGGATTAGCCACGGAGACCAACGCGTCTACACACTCGTAGTAAAATTTTACTAGACAGTCAAATGAAAATCTAAACCAGCCTCAAATAAATGTAAAGGGTAATAGTTCAGAGTTTTATCTCTACTCCTAGCAAAATAATAATGATGACTTAAATATTATCACCGTTAAACTTTAATGTGTCTTCACTGTTAAATTTTTTTTAAATGCTATAAAATAAGTGTGCTTAACTTGTTCTGCCTTTATGATATCAGTAACGAATTCTAATGATGATAAAAAGAAAAAAACTTTCGGACTTCTCATTCTTTAATTTACATTTCGATTTGCGTTTGGTCACTTCAGGTTGTGACGGTCCGACCGTCTCTGTGCTTAAATAGCAATGATAATTATGGAAATTTAATATTTTATATTCACATTAATTTTAATATTAGATCAATTCTTCTTACATTGATATTTCATAAGCATCTCATTTTTGCGGGGAATGGGTCAAATTTGCTCTGAACAAAAGATTCACAAACATAACTAGACATTTATTTTCACATATGAAACTTGATGAATTTAATTATAAAAATTTGACATTCACCTTCCTTTTTTATAATTATCAAAAATAACAACATTTGATACCATGGGCGCCACCCTACATGAGACTTATGTTTACACGCTGTTGACTCAAGACAAATTGTCCGACTAGCTCATTATAAACAATTTTACTGGACATGAGAACTTCTTATCTGGTGAATCGCTTCACCCAGGAACGTTTACTGGAGTCTTGATGCCTAAACAATTCAGTGGTAATGTTATATTCACCTTCTCAATTGCATGATATTGTGTGGATGCACTAAACCACCATCCTTAGTCGATCCGGAGGTCCAACCGCGGCGCCAAGCAACCATAAACTTAGTTAAACTTTAAGTTTAACCACTGCACTATTTCCCGCTGAAAAACACACTTATACTCATACTTTACACCTCTTCTTGGTCTGCATCCACAGAGAGGTGGCACAGAGGTGTTGCTTGTCCCGCCACCTATGGCTCACTCTCCCTCTTCTTCCGGCGACGTACGCACCCTTTGTCTCTTTTGGCGGGCGAAATTCCATTGGCCAATCAGGTGTTCAGCCACTGGTCAACCACCGCCGTTTGACCGCCATGGAAAGAAAGAACACACCTAAACATTCTGTCAATAGCTGGAATACCCTGTCTCATCCAGCCACTCTTGCCAGTCACAACAAAAACTATGGAGTGACCCTGATCACTACAAGGTAATATGTAACCTCGTTTTGGTTGATGTGTTACAACCTACCTCAGCAACTGTGGACGAATTGACTTTTCATCCTCGGTCTTAGAACCATTCTGAGATGACTTAGGATTACATATTTTTAAAATAAAAAAATGAACTAATGCTTCACTGTAACTGTGGAATTGTATGAGCAATCAGGTGGAAAGGTTTCCATGCCAACGTTTTAAATAAAACTTATAATGTTGTTTTGTGAGGCCGTACAGAAGGACACGACTGTACAGTACGTACGAGACCTGGTCACTCGTGCTCGTTGGGCCGTGCCTTAACACCAGTTAGTATTACCATATGGCTTCCCAGCGGGCGATACGTCTTGCTTTCAGATTCCGCTCCTCCCCCCCGGCTGTTCTTTTCTGCTTGCCTCGCCAGCGGACGGAAAATGATCATCAGTTTATCATCCCCCCTCCGACCCCCGTAATGCAGTGCGCCCCGTATGGAGTGAAGCTGTCAGCGCGACCCTCAAACGGCCGTTCAAAGGGGAACAATTGTGCGTGCGCCGACGGCCAACAATATCTGTATTAATAACGGCCTAAAAGTCTGTTGACGCTGCGATCCAGTAAATAATGCACAAAACTGTCTTACACATCACTTGGCATCGTAACAACATAAGTTACTCCGATTATTTTGTATTCTCTCGGCTTATTAAACCTGAAATGGTTAGATGAGAAATGTTTGTGTGCAACGCAATAGTGAAATGAACAGATGGTTCTAAAAGTGTGCACTAGATAGCCGTATAAAACCATTAAAAAAAAAGTCAATTATTGTGCCGATCAGTACTTAGATGTATAAAAACGAGTTAGACTATCAATACATTATTAATAAAAAGCTAAGCTTGGTCAACATGCGGCCATGTTTGATACGCTGACGCCACGCAGCCAGCCTTTGTTGCTGGATTAACAACGGCCAAAGATGTTACTACATCGTACAGTTTATGAGCGTTATTTAATAACAGTTACAATAAGTTAAGCACCCTAAGACATGAATTGTCAAAACACTGAAAGAAAAATATTTATTTTGTTTTGAATTAATATTTTTATTTATTTATATTCTTGGTATGAAAATGTTTTCATTAAATTGTTTGCTCAAAGATATGTAAGATAAAAGCTTTAGTTTTACAGCAGCAGTGTTAGTGGAAGTTGTGATTAGACTGAAATTTAACGTGGGTCATAATAGCAGTTACAGCAGAGGGTGTGAGTAATTTACGTTTTTTAAATAAATAAGTTCTTTCATGAAGGCCATGTTACATAAACAATAAATCATGCCGATGAAATTAGTTCAACATTTATCCTGATCTCTGCGGCCTGGACCAGAATTAAAACAAATACTACGCGGCATAACGCAAGTTGTTAAGATTTATTTTTAATTTCATTACCTTTCACCCACGTCACATAACAGAGGTCATTATTTTAGTTTTGTGGTTAGGCTGAAATGCATCCTGTACCATGATAATAACCGAAACTTTGTGATACATTGTAAGGAACCAGAAATTTCATTGCGCATTATTTTATAATTATTCTGATAACTAAGCAATTGCGAATAAAATACTTATCAGAACACTCCTATCAATCCGTCATTTTTGACGAGCTTAGAGGCCAATTTTGAAATAAAAAACTCAGTCAAATTTCTGAAAGGTTTGTTGAAACAAGTCAAACGCGAATTTCTTTTTTTATCAAAAATTAAGTAAAGACACTATTTTTTTACCTTAAGGCTGAATAGTAAAAAAAATCAAAAGAGGAGAAACGTTCTATAATAGCTAATTTAAAAAAATATTACGTGATGACGAATAGTATACATAACACACAAAACACCCTGCTTTCGTGAAATTGCCTTTGTATTTTTTCATATATATATATATTTAAAATTTTGAGAACTACAGCAGTGATTTGTGACATAAAAGTTACCATCATAATTTCTTATTTATGATTATTTTTTCAATGTAGCAAGTGAAACTCGCCAACTATACCTCATTTTTCCAGCCTTTAACATAATGACTTTTAATTCTTACTTTTTTCCAAATTAAAACAGCGACGCGTCTAAAAACATCGAGTCCAGGCAGGATTATCTTTTGTCTTTTTTCGCGTAGGGCTCGTCGACTTCGAAGTCATTAGAGGCGGAAAAGGAATGAGACAAGGAACTAGAAGGAATTCAGCCATGGTCTTCCTGAAGAAACCATACCGACATTCGCCTGGAGTGATTTGGGGAAACCATGGAAAACCAAAATCTGGATGTTTCTCATTATTTGATAGCATTCGTTTGAGAAACAGAATTTCATTTCCATCTTAAAGAATTTCGCGATAATGATTTTAGTGAAATACAGGCGTGCCATATAATCATCACTGTTTTCTTGCGCGATGGAGAGACCGACTCAAAAGCTGGGATGATTAGCATGCAAAAAATGCGCGAGGCGGCACGCAGCCAGTGAAGGAGTGGCAGCATCTCCCTGAAGATGACACGAAACAAGCAGAGGCAATTTTTAATTCCGTTTCAAGAGCAGCAAAGCAGCCTAGTTACACATTCCAGGCAGCTTCCTCCCTGCAAAGTGGCTGGATGCTGCAGCCACCGCCTTCGAGGTCATCACCGACCTACTGGTGAATGTCCACAACTCAGCGGCACTACTGCTGTTCCAGATACGTTTCTTTACATGTATTCTGCAGGTTCAAATGCTATCGGAATTAAAAAACGGCTGCAATCATTGCTACATCATCCTGATCAGTTCTTAAGTCGGTATAAATTGAAGTCTGTTTGACTACGTTAATCTCGAGAACCGCTTAACGAAATGCACTGTTATGCATTGCTGTTGCCGAGTGTCATTTGTGTAGGGGAAGCCCGGGTAGCCCCGTACATTTAAATTTCTAACGAACCAACCACGCTGCGTCAGTAAAACTTTGCTGTAAATACGCATCCTGTAGTGTAAAAACAAATGCAACTGAGCTGCGACTTGGACGCCCAGTGGTTCTACACTAGTATGTGCATTGTTACTGGCAAAAGTTTTAGTCGCTCCTTTAAAAATTCATTGGAGATTATTGAGTATCATGTGTCAAATAAACGCATAGTAACGCGGGCTTGAAAAAATCAAAAGGGCGAGATTTTAACATCTTCAGCATATAAAAAAATTTGGAGAAGACGGGCAAAAATTAAAGACAGTAAAAATGGGGAAACGAAAAAATAAAAAGGTTAAGGCGCTATAAAGACGTTGAATACAAAGAAATTCAAAGTCTTTCCGAAGGAAATCAAGTAAAACAGACCGAATGCAAATACTGGATTCAGTGATATGAAGCAAAGGCAAGGCCCATGAAGATTATGCTTATATATATTCCTCAGATATACATTATTACTGTAATTTTTGTAAGGCCATAAAACGACTACCCGACAACTTTAGCGTTGCAAAAAAAAAATAAGGCGTTTTTCAGTCTAATTCGTTGACAAAAATGCTTCTAATTAATATGACTGCAGAAGTACCCAGTTTAATTTTAAGATTAAAATAAAGAAAGAAAATGTTTTTATTTTATTTTTATTTACAATTAATTTTAAGTGTCCTGGACTACTCAAACTTCCCATATATTAAATGATGATGTATTACTGATGTAAGCCGAGCATTAACGGGTTTAGTTAATCACATCGGCGAAAAGTTGGACATCATTACGCTTTCTTATACCTCGCAGACCAGTGTTAAATATATAACAGTGAAACGTATGGAATAATTGAAGAGCATTTGTATAAATGATAGTATGTATGTATTTACTATAGATAAATAGCAGTAAAAAATCAACCATGAATCGCATGATATTAATAATTTTTTTCGTTATCTCCAGTATTTAGCGTAGATAAAAACTGATCTTTGCACCATGCTATTTGAATATGTAGTTTAGAAGATATTAAAAGTTGTAACAATCAATCTTTTTTCGTAATATGTAAGGAGACTGTTTTATACAAATGAAATGTTATTATTCTCTTTTGATCTGTGCAAAATTGCGATGTGTTGTGTCTCTTTATAAAATAAGTATATTTATAAAAACAATGGAACACAAATTAAAAGGGAAGAGTCACCAATAATGCATAATAACAAAGTATCATACTTTATTGTTGATCGGTATAATATATTCTAACTACAATTTATGCGGAAATACTTTTTTTTTGTAAAATATACAATTCATCAAACAGAATGCTCTTGTATGTAATTAATTTCCCACGGACATAGTAGTGCTTATATGACAAAGCGAAACGCACAATCTTAAATCATTCTTTTCTGAGAGTAACGGAAGAACTCACTGATCCACGACATATCTGTTATTTATATACTTGAAACTCACAATTTGTCAAAGATAAAAGCAATTGTTTCCTACCAGCTCCTGTTTCCGCGAATACAGGTTCCACTGAAAGAGTAATTTTAAAAAATGGCGGTAAGAGAGAACTGAGCGTTCTTAAATCTACTTATAAACGAGTTGTTCATTTATTTATGAATCTATTGTTATGATGTGGTACCAATTATAATACCTTGAAAGAAAACTAAAAATTAGTGATTAGTTCCAAAAGCACGAACAGATATGTATTTAAGGCTAATTTTAAAAATATTTTTTCTTTTATCCTTTTTTTTATCCTCTTACAAAGATAAACATACATTAATTATTCCAAATAAATTTGGTAACCATATACAAGTCTCACGCTGAAGACACCAAACAATGTTCGTTTACTGGTTGAACAGGAGGTAGGGAGAAATACGTATATATATTTATATATGGTATTTAAAAATGTCAGCTCAATCTGTATGAAATTGTTTTCTACTTTTCTTCGTGACATCTGATCGTAAGCTATTTTTTTATTAGATCAAGCGTTTATTTTCAATTATGCCTAAACAATTAAACAAAGTGAGATTTAATTGTTTTAGTAATTATAAAAAAATTAATTCAATTCAGAATCAATTATTTAAAAAAATTCGTCAAGATTTGGTTTTCCAAAACCACTACTTTTAAATATGTGTTGATACAATTTTTACCAAGTTATGAGGAGAACAAAGGTGGACGAAGTGAATGCTTCTTTAAAGAGGTATTTCATTTCGCCAAATATAACAAAAATAAAACTCACAACAGATTATTTTTTTCTTCAGAAGGTAAATAGTGTTATGGCTGAAATGTTATTTAAAGGGGGAAGTGGAGAAAAATGTAGACATTTGTACCTTGAAAATATCAGATTGTAACTGTAGGAGTGATGGGTGGGTGCTTAGTATTTAATAAAACTACGCAGAAAATTAGAAACTGACTTTTACTGCATTACTATGAATATCAGAAATTGTATTAACGAGGAGTTGTCTATTTTTAGTGTTCGAATGCTAAGGAATTGTATAAGTTACTTTATTCACTGATTTAGTCAACTGGTACCCTAATCTCTTAAATTAATGTCGTGCAACAATGAGAGGTTTTGTGACAAGAAAATATCTGAGCTCATTGCCCTAGAAAGTGTATATGGACGAAACGAGAACATTTGCGCTGAAATGATGCGGCGGAGTGAGATGAAGCGTGTAGGTCGGTGAATGTAACGAGCATAGTCGTTAGCGGCCATCTCAGTGCCAACACACCCCCACTTAATACTACACTCAATTACCGTCGCCATATACAGCTGGCCTCTATGTTCCAACCATCGGGTTTTATCATTACCCCAGGCGGCATCAAAGTAACACTCGAACACACATTACGAACGAAATATCATACGACAGCAAGCTAGTATTTCTGTCTCTTTGGCTTACTACTACCACAGTAGTAGTAATTAATTTTTTCATAAATAAAATATATGTTTACTGTATAAAAATGATACAAAGTACCTTATTCAAAATATTTTCCATTGCTAGATATACATTTTTCCCATCTCTACAATAATTTATAAATGTAAGGACAAAAAAAAAAAAAAAAATTGCTCTTTTGACCCAAACCAGTTAACGAGCCGCTTTCGTACATTTTGATAAGAAGTCAAATGCTGCTCAACAAGTGGGTGACCCATCGATGTAAAGAGATAGTAATCGGACGGAGCTAACTCAGGTGAATAAGCCGCATGCGTCAGTATCTCTCAACTAAACGCCCCAATCATTTCCTTGGCCGGTTATACTGTGTGTGATGCTGCGCTGTCATGAAGCAAAATCACTTTGTGTTGCCTTTTCTGGTATTCTGGTCGTTTTTCCCGCGATGCTTGATTCAAATTGATCCTTTGCTATCAGTATCGTTCAGTATTAACAGTTTCACCAGGTTTTAGTAGCTAGTAATACATCTTCTTTCCATAACGATTTGGCCTTGACATTGATGTTGACAGTTCACCGGAGCTACCCATGATCTTTTAAGCTTAGGGTTCTTGAAATATATCTTACTTTTCGTCACCTGGCACTTTCTTTTATAACTGGCGAGCAGCATTTCACAAGTGGTTTGTCGTTTTTCTTGCTGTCTTTCATTCAGTTCATGTGGAACCCATTTTCCCATCTTCTGCATCTTTCTCATCGCTTTTAAACGTATGGAGACAGCTTCCCGTGTTACATTTAATTGATCTGCGAGTTGTTGTTGTGTTTAAGCATCATCCACATCCAATAATACTTGTAGCTTTCTGTCGTCAAACTTCTTCGGAGGTCTTCCACAGTCTTCATTTCTCACGTCAAAATCATCCCTTTTGAATCGTTACTTCTGCTTCGACATTGCCTATTTTCATTTGAATGAATTCTTATCACGGACTGGAAATGCGCGAATAGCCTATGTTAAAGGGTATTGCATCCAGGCCATGATGATTTCAGGTTTAAGGTCATTTTTCGCAACAAATAGGACCAAATTTGTACATGAAAAAATTACTTTTTTCAGAAACTAATTAATACTTATTGCACTGAACTCAACCTACTCTATTGATGAACGTGTAGCAAGAAGTTACCCCAGTAATCAGTTAATAACTAAGCAACAGGGGAAACACAGGGAAAAACTGTGCGGAATGAACATTCCAAGCGAGCACCGGTGACACACACATAAAAATAAATGACTGTAGTGTGTTTTCCTTTCGTTCGAATCATTAAACAAGTTGAGAAATAAAGAATAACTGGTTGGACGTGCAGAAATTTCGTGAATGATATACAGTAAATAGCGAGTGGTTTGTAGTATGATGAAAGAAGACCTGGCTAATTTGTAACAATTGTTAATCCCTTAACAGAAATAGGCATACCAAGCACTTACAATTATTACTAACTTCAGAAATATTGTATGCAATTAGAAAACATTCCGGACACGCTGAACAAAAATATTCGAAAAGCTCATTACTGTATAAAACATAAACAAGTTATCAACATCACTTTGATATATCATGTTTCTATCTAGTGATATGCGATCGACGCCAGAGATACCTAGCAGCTTGGCTCTGAAGTATGGCATACTCGTGACTTCGATTGTTCATAACTATGCCATTTGCGGATTGAATTTCGAAAGATGTTACCAAAGCATAGAACTTAATCTTTAAAATGCTGCATTATTTATCGATTTCGGCTAAGTATGAAGGGAGAACTATTACTAACTTCAGAAATATTATATGCAATTAAAAGTGTCTTTGCAGCATCATAATTTTAAGTCTCACGTAACATCTCTTTAATTTTTATTCCGTATTGTATTGCATTTCGTCAAGGTCTTTTCGAGGTCATTAGAAGCGGGAATGGACTGGACAGGGAATTAATTTAGATAAGGTCTTTTGAAGAAATCATCCCTGAATTCATTTTGAGTTATTTCGAGAAACCATGGAAAATCGAAATCTCGATGGCCGGATTGAGATTTGAAACCACGACCTCCTTAATACCAACTTCCTTTTAAAATACATGAGGGAGAAGCGTCGTTATACTGCTTTATATTCAGATAGCGAGCATATCATCTCTTACAGATTCATATCATCTGTGTCAACCAGTGTCAATAGATTGGCAGCCCTTACTATTTAATTTTTTCTATTAAAGTGCCGTAATTTATTTGTGTTATTATTTGTTTTTTGGTAATGGCTTTATGCCTTGTCGACGTCTCGGTCATTAGAGGCGGGATAGCGAAGGGAGGAAAGGACTTTTAAAGGAAGCATCCCCGCTTTCGCCTGCAGTGATTTGGTGAAACCATGGAAAACCGAAATCTGGATGCCCAGACCGGAATTCGACCCCGCATCCTCCCGAATGAGAGGCAAGAGTGTTCCCGCTCACCCACGAATTATAAACCGATTGCGTCAGTATGGTAATTCATTAGGTAGTACTCTTAGTACTACCAGTTAGTACTAGAAGCAAACAGGGCAGGATTAAAACAGCGTGGGGCCCGTAGCAAATGTGAAGAAAAAACCCTTGGTTTTCGCCGTCCGGGGCAGTAGCTTTTTTTTTTTTTAGAGAATACTAGGTGCAGCGCCCCCCTCCCCTCCCCCTCAGAAGGCGGGGACTGTAGCATTTTCTGACTCCTACTACATGGCTAAGCAAACGGAAATCAGTTTGACTGGCTACAGAGCTAAAAATAGCTCCAATACATGTGAAGCCATCGCTATACACTTTGCCTTAATGTATTGTGTGACGCTGTGTTCCAGGCCACGGCGGAGTGAACCAGCTGGGCGGTGTGTTCGTGAACGGCCGGCCGCTGCCTGACGTGGTGCGACAGCGGATAGTGGAGCTGGCGCACAACGGAGTCCGGCCCTGCGACATCTCCAGGCAGCTCAGGGTCTCGCACGGCTGCGTCTCCAAGATACTGTCCAGGTAAGCCTACACACCACGCTTCCAGCTCCATTTATAACTTGCCACTCAGAATGTTATTGTTACAGTCATCCTATAGCCCGATCAGTTAAGAGAGGCCGCTCAAGGTCAGTCTGCTCTATCCCCACTCCACTGCCCTTACCCCAACATGTAAATGGAATTTGTCACTCGCCTAATTGGACACAGCTTTGAGTTTGAGAGGCAGGAAGAGAGGGGGTGATTAGGTGAAGAGCAGGGTCAAGGAAACATGACCTTGAGTCGCCAGTGCTGAATGAACAGGGTATTGGTGACTTACAACTATACCCTGTTGTAAGTAGTCGAATAAGGTGGCTCAGAACCTACCACAATAACTTTCATGAATGTTTAGCAATTTTCTTACTGTTTTCGAGATATGTTCATTTATTTTCCCCTTTAATCCTCTACTTTAATTCAGTAAATTAATTTTTTTGCTGTCTTTTTCTTTATAATTCTTTTATTTCACTGTACATTCTTAAAATAACATAAATTTGCACGAAAAGTAAAATAAATGGTATTACATATTGTAATATTTCATTTTTTTTTTTTTTTTTTTTTTTTTTTTTTGCACAAAGTTTGTAACTGGCAACTGACAACTGCCTTTGAAATCACTAAATTTTCCAAATTTACAACATGAAACTCGTACCAAATATAATTTCTTGTCCACGATCATAGCTCATACAAAAACAAACTTCGCTTTAAGAACTCAAGGTTTGAATTCCGAACCGGTTGATTATTATAGCTTTACTCCTCTTCGATATTGACGTCATTAAAGGCAGGGAGCAAGGAACGGGAAGCAATTTGGCCATGGCCTTTTGAAGGTTCAATCCGGAATTCCCCTGGAGTGATTTTGGGTAACCATGGAAAACCCAAATTTGGATTCCCGGTCGGGGGATCGAACCCGTGTTCTCCCGAATACGAGGTCAGAGCGTTACCGCTCGCTCACCACGCTCGGGGTCGCAACCAGACAGGAATTTTATAGACTTTCAACTGTGGTAACGAATGTCAGTTACGCTAAACACACTCCGTTGTTCTGATTTCATCGGATGCAAACATGAACAGTTTAATTTAGTAATAGAATAAAGAATGTTTCACAGAAAACGGATTTCATTAATCGCAAAGTAGATATTAATTTGACCCAAAAATTGTAGTTTTTTATATATTTTTTTGTATACCTAAATGTTAGTACTGTTTACAGTCATTTTTTATTTACTTTTATTAAGTTTTCGATTGAAGACATCTTTATCTGTAATTTACAAATCTCAATTGCCTCTAAATGAGGAACACCTACTGAGTAATTATTTATGTATTTTTACAACCTGTCTACCAGTAACCATTTAGTAATATCACAACAAGGAAATAACGGTAAAGATATCAGGAGTGTTTCTTTCTGAAGTGGACAGTAGACTTCCTGCGGCAAAGGCAAATAGTGCTGAGATCTAGAAGCAGTTGCGGGAAGTTTTTATCGGTACGTGGATGCCGTTAGTGAAAAATAGGCCTGCGTTTCCACTGAGGCCATAACGGTGCCGCGACCAACACAAAACGCGTGCCGAGATTTAGTAGGCGCTCCAAGAAAAACATTCTCAGGGCAGTGTCGCAAACTGCCCGGAAAACAGCACCAGTACGGAGTGTGCTACCTAACTGGCACCTGCAAAAACAGAAGTTTGCAGCGTAACCCGCCCACAGCATGCCGCGTCAGAGCTCTCTCCTTTTTTATTTATTTTTTCAAATTAATGATTTAAGGTTCGTAAACGTGTGAATTATTGGAACCGGAAGGGGATTGTGGCTAAAAAAATTTGTAGAAAATCAGTTGCAGCCTTTAAGAAAGAGCCATACTGTCATTCACTTGGAAATAATGCAAAACTGAAATAAGAATGAATAAACAACTGTAGTGATTCATTAAATGCAGCGTAATGTTTATAATTATTTCGTAAGTTAATTTTTAAAAGCCGCGCGAATTTGATAGGATTCGTGCTTTTGCTGTCTTCATTCACAGGAAATGGGAAAATGTAATTATTTTATTTACGTGTCATCTGTAATCCTGTACTACTGTTTAAGAGCGTAGGCAGAACAGCAATAATTCCCTGCAAGACCTTTTGTGTAGGTACTGTACATTGTATCTGTTAATTCTTCACTGGTTCAACAGTACGATTGGAAGTAACAAATATACCCTACAAAACCATTGTACTGTTTATTTAATTCATATGAATGATTAATGTCACGCCTATGCAACGGAATTTATTTATTTTTCCTAAAGCGTTTCACCTCATACTTTAAAATAAGTTCAGCGGTTCTACATGTTGAGTTTGTATATATGCAGTAACTTTTTTTATGCTGCAATTTACACAGCGAAGTTGTGGTATACATATAAATTTACTTATATCTTCGTTGTTTATCATTTACTTGTGGTTTACACTATTCTCAGAATCAGTGGTTTTGTAACTGAATTTTTTCCACTATAGTTCATTTTTCTGTATCTTTTTCAACTTTACTGCAATGTAGTGTTCAATCTCAACAGACAGAAACTTTGAACATCTTTCAATGTTAGAAGTGAAACCCGTTAGGAAAAATAAGTAAGAAATAAACAAATTCCTCTGCTTTGGTGTTACATTCATTATATTGCAATTAAGTAAATGATCAACAACATCCAGTAGTATTTATTGATTTATCAAATACTGTAGCTGAAGCCGAAAATCGAATTTGGTTGCAGAGATGGAATTCGATTTTGGTCGAAATTAAATCTTTGAGGCTGTTCGATAAATTTACTAGAGTGTGAAAAATCCTCATTATGCGTAGGTTTATCAACGCTAAAACTACTTCCTTCAGCCTCTCAACTTCCTGTCAACATTAAGTACTTACAGGAGACAGTAAGAGGAACTACAAATTAGGACAGGGAAATGAACCTCCGCTTGTGTGGAGTGAACATATAAAAAAGACAAGAGCAAAAATGGCATAGTAATTTTCGAGTCGTATCCCTTTATCAACAAGAGAACATTGTGGATGTTGGGTGTCGTAGTAGACTGCCTCACAGTAGCTGATGTCTAGGAACATGGTGGTGGTAAATTCAAACACAAGACAGGAAAAGGGATAGTGATTTGGAGCTAATACCCGAGCATTAAAAAATACTGCGAAAAGAAAAGAATAGTATAATAAAATCTTAACCACATAAGCTCGAATAAGCGAAAATAAATAAATTAGTAGAGAAAATAAAATTTAAAAAAGGAAATTTTAAACCAGAGAATTTGTGAAGTTAAGCATCTCCTGTGATTACTGGTAGTTCAATTTTGGTAATCGGAATGGAGGCAAGGAGAGGATAGAGGTTAGAAAAAGTAAAAATATGAGGTAGGAGAAGAGTAGTGATATAAACAAGACACGATCAAGTCCCCGACAGCGTTACGAAACACAAAGTATACGTTGCTGCCGAGCAATTTGTTAGTTGGGTTTTACGAGCTCGGAGCCGTGGCACGTGTAAGTTAGTTTTCGTGAAGCAGGCGTAAAAGCCTCTAATTGGGCCCCGCCCCCGAGGCTGTGCATCGCGGATCGCGCCCGTGGAGAATCGCAGCCCACACAACGGCAATCCGGCGTGCAAATTGATAAGGCGGCCGCCGCCCAAGGCAGGTACCGTCCGCGCCCATCGCACAGCACCCACCAGGCGGCCATCAGCCAAGGTAAGGGCTCGTCTGGTCGTAATAACCTGGTGACAGGCAATCTACCCCTATCGCCTTAACCCAACCCGGCTATGTGGGATCTACAGATTAACGTCAATCCGTGTAAGCGTTCTGGCGTATTTCAAATTACACAGTAAGCTGTGCCAAACGAGAAGTTCGAGGTTAAGGGTCTTTGAAAGTCCCCGCCGAAACAGGGATTCGAACCAGGGACCTACCGATCCGCCTTAATCACAGCCGACTGCTCTGTAATGAACCTTTGTGATATATCCAGAAAGATAGCGTCTGATCTTTAGACAACAATGGGATGAATTTTCAATACCACTAAGTGTGTTAGGTTCTGAAATTTTGAGATCCCATTTCTTATTTCCTACTGACATTAAATGTTAACTCTGTCAATTCCCATAAAAGGTGACAAATACAAAGCACGTTATCAATTTATCGGCTAGTTAAGAAACCCTCAACTTTTACAGAATGTGATAAATACGATGTACTAATTATCTAATAATTAATGAGTTGCGAGAAACAATTTCTTATGTAAAATTATTTTTTACTGGCATTTTCCCCCTGCTTCACTCGCGCAAACCTTTGTGTGCGTATTAATTCGCCTGCCTTTTGTTTTTCTTCTAGTAACAATGCACAGACTTTTGTCATATAGCATCTTCATTGCCTTTACCGTAAATTAAATTCTACAATTTCATTACGCTTATAGGAGTGTTAACCTTTGATGTAATTCTTTGATTAAGGTTTTCTGTGTGTTTTAAAGTACTATATTTCAGAAAACCGAAGAAATAAATAAACAAAGTTGCGTAGACAAAAACCAATATTAACAGGATCCAAAGGGCGAGTGTTTTTATGTGTTGTTGCATGATCTTTGGTGGGTATCTTGTAAAGGACTGTTCACTATTGTGATGTGGATTGCCTATCTGTTCTCGGCATGAGTGAATTATTATTTCCTGTTCCGTTTCCCGATCACAAAAAGTCATTAAACATATCTCAGATTGCAAGCTAGACCACAAGCATTGAAACTGTGAAAACTCCATCCAAATTTGTTCTGTAGATTTGTGTGACGCCTGAAAAAAAGGACGAACAGACGCTGCTCACTTGCAGACTAATAACAGTATATAATTTAATTATCTAATATGGCTAAAATTTCTTTTGTTTTTCTGTAACATAATCTGAGTATAAGAACAAAGACTTTCTTCTTCATGGAGGTACCGCCGGATTGTGTGTTCAAAACACCCGTGAAGACTTCATTGCATAATCTGGGTAGTTTCATATATTTAGGTATACTACACTATTAGATATATCTTCAACGTTTCATCTGCTAGACGGTTCGGACAATCAATTCCCTCCAATAACTTCTTCTCAATTCTACCCAATTTCTTGAACGAATTCTTTAAATTAAGTATTCTGTGTATATTTATCGGATAGATTATTTGGCTTCAAGAAACATAGAAGACAGGTGTACATATATAGTTTAAATATATATTGAGTGTATAAAACAAAGTGAAAGATACAACTGAATCACAGTACTGAAACATTCATTACTGAATACCACTAATCGAACTATTTAACGTTACACTGGTAGTATAAATTCTGCTTTAGGTTTATTTGAAGCCTACGAGGATTTTAGTACTTACTGCACAATTTAAAATCGTACAGTGACGTGTATATCTCCAATCTCCTTTCTGGAGTAACACCATATCTTCTTTCGTGTTACTTCATGTTACGAAGTTTGGTCATCTAAGTCTAATATGCTTCAGGATATGTTGTCATGTAGTCGCGATATTTATAAATTTTTTCTATGAGTTTCACTTAGAATATGTTTGACCTAACCATATTTAAGTACGAAACGTTACCTTTCTCAGTGATTTGTCTCATTGAGGTTTGATTTGTTTTGTGTAGACTGCAACCTTTTCAAGCTTTGTATCTTACTATGGCTGACGGGGTAAGAGGAGAAAAATTCTTATAATTTATGTTTTATTTTTAAAAGAGAACTGCGATACGTGCTATTCTGCGTATGAACCTTTAGTTGGAACATCGATGACGTTGTGGTCGAGGCTGCCAAGTGAGCTACCGAGAGACGAGCAAGGCAGGCGTGGATAGCTGGGCCTGGAGCAAGGGGAATGTTTCGTGGCGATTTATCAATCTTATCTAAGAGAACAAAGAGTAAAGACTATTGAGTTCGTGCTCTCATCCAGGCACTCGTAATTTTAAATCTGCGAACGTATCTCCACTCTCATCTTAAACAGCTTTGGCGGTACGTATTATAACCATACTGATTACAGTCGCCGCTAAATTAATGACTGAACGAGATTAGCCGCCTTGTGTACCAGGTGGAGTGCACCGTACACTTCTCAGAAACCTAACATTCCGTAGTGGCTCCGCTACTCATTACGTAACTACGCAAAATAATATGGGTCTGGGGATCATCAAAGGAAGGTGCGTTAATGTCTATGAATACGGAGTTTTAAAATAAAAATCACTTCCTTGATTGAACATTGTAATATAACTTAAAAATACTTTGAAATTGAGATAACCACCTAAAAGGATTTTTTTTTCTCTCTTTCTCTTCTACAGAGTACCCTTATCTTCTTCTTTCTTTTTCGTGTCGGTAACACACAATAAAAAATAACAGTTATGGTTGCATGTACTTAGGGTTACTATTTACATAACTAGCTTCTACGTTCGTCAAAAATGGTAATTCATTGTTTCGCAATAGCTTGACTAAATGCAATAACGCTCATTGATTTTGTAATAATTCCTTAGTGGCTATACCTGGTTTCGTTGCACAATCGACTTCATAATTAACCTGTAGCTTTAAGCGAAATAGTTAGGTATTCCTTTCTCTCTGGTTGGTTTCAAATTTTAATTTAAAGGGTAAAAAATATTGAGCTACTACGAAAACAAAAATTGGCAACCTGAATTATTTGCTTGCTTTAATAAACCTCTATAGACAAAAACTATAACGAAACATTTACGTCCGAAGAATACTAACAAGCAAAAAGCAACTAATAATTAATATGAGGATTTAAATTAAATACGTACTTTTCTTTACTGCCGATTTGCAATTTGAAATATAATGAATCATTACACACACAAAAAAACTATAACGCAATTATCTACGAATAGAAAGCAAAATAATCTCTGGCCGTTGCAAGCCAGCCAACGAAGGCTGGATGCGTGACGTCATAGCGTTACAAACAAAATGAACAAGCAGATCTTTTATTAGTATTGATTATTATAAAATATTTGCCCAAAACTTGCAAACGGTGATGTCGTGGACATTGGCCAGGGCCGTGCTCAGTTCTGTGCAGGTAAATTGACACAGAGATCAATTTAAAATGATGCTTTGTTTTCTGTTCTTATCTCTAGTCCCCTCTTGCACGAAGCCCCCGTTCTTCAAATTATCTTTGGATCTTCTCCCCAGGCTTCTTCATTGCCAAGGGACAGTTTTACTTCAAGGCTTATCAGTTCATGCTTGGTTGAGGCATTGAGGAGTGTATAGCTCTTCTTTAAATTTTTTTAACATCCATTTAAGAGGTTTTGAGGAATACAGTTAACTATACGTGGATTTCAGTTGAAGAGGTGGCAGGTATGTTCATGTAAAGGGTGAGCTGCGTTGGTTGCTCTGCCGTTCTACATGTGTCTGCTATGCATGATAGTAATAATACAAGCTTCCTGCAACAGAGGGGGAAATATGCTTCATGCTGACAGTATCCAAATTACTACCACAATATTGCTTAAATACTTGATTAGATAGATAGAATTTCAAACAAGAATAATGTGAATAACATCATGATGGTTGTAGCGATTTTCCTAAAACACGGGACCAGTCAGCGTTTTAAAAGAAAATTTTCATCAATTTTAGTTAAACAGCCGTCTTCGTAGTCTTTTTTTATCGAAATTTCTTTTAGTTGCAACATATGCCGAGGTTTCTTCTTAGAACTTAAGTTTATCTCAATAAAGGAACTGGATTGGAATACGGAGGGAGAGACATATTTGTTACGAGGCTTGAAAGGATATTTGTAGGGGAATTAGGAGTAATGTATGGAAGGGAAAAGATAATCATGACCACTAGCTGGCACTCAATTTCAGAAAAATTCGCAGGGTAATTTTCTTTTGTAGTTAGGGGATGCAGTGAACGGAAGAGCTAAACAATTTACCAAAAAAATTGAAAAAATTTAATATGAAAATTCTTAAAGACAAAAGTAGACTGGTTTAACATAAAAACAAGGAATTTGAAAATGGGCTGTACGGAAATTAGGCCGTGGGCATATGTTCCACTGCAAAGAAAGATAAAACCACAGATAAACGAATAGCTTACTGTCCATTGTAACAGCAGCTTAGATTAAACTTGACGGCAGTTGTAATTAGTTTCCCCAAACTATCAAAATATGTACAAGTGATACCTCATCATATCAACCTATATTGGGGTGAGGGTAACTGATAACATGCCACATACTTGCTATCAACATTTTACAAACAAGAGCAACACATAAGAATCTGTTGCATTCCGCAGTATTTAATACAACTAAACAAACAGTATTAAAGAAACATTAACCGTATTGAAAGCTATGCTCTAACGATCGCATGTTAAGCAGTATAGTTGGTCGTGGAACCGTCTGTATCGGGGCTCCAGTTTCGTCCAGTTGGAGAGTGTACTCACCATAAACAACCGTGGCGAATCAGGCACGAGAACACCTCCACGAAAAAGGAAGAGTTCGCGCCGACCGCCCCTTTCCAAACTATATGTATATATATTTTAATGATGCGCTTTAACGCTGTAAGCACCTAGCGTGTGACGAATGCCGTGTTGATAAAGCGCAGCCGCCATCACTTGACGCCGCTAAATACCTGTTGATCGCGGATAACAATTACTGCCTGCTCTCGACTGTTTGACGGCCATGATTGATTCTCCGGCCAGATGGTTCGCCGCCCACTACAGACCTCGCAGTGTGATTCAATTCTGCTGCACCGGTCCCCAGCTGTTCAGTACCATTCTATAAAAGTACGACGTTATCGATTTATACGCTTTTTTCATCTCTGACCAAACATTTTTTGTTTTGATCCTTTACTTAGTAGCATGCTGTGTCTTGATTGGGATAACAAGTGTTCATTTTAGTTTACATAAACCATCCGCTTCATTGTAGGCCTCTAAGTACTCGCAGCATCACCTCATACGCACTGTGGAGGGGTTTGATATTTGATCGAGGATTTTGGTACACAATCTAGTGATTAGGAATCATGCACTGCCATTTTCCCATCCTTTGGTTAAGCAGCGAATGATGAAAATGTCGTGTCGAGCCAAGGTACTGTACCATCGTTGTTTCTAACAACCTGGGCAAACTAGACGAAAATCTGAATCATAAGACTGCCTCTAGATCAGAACTTGAGATGGGGTTATAAGGACATGGTGCATATTAATAAGATAGTAAATCCCATGACATGAAACCTGCAAAGTGCTGACAACACATTTCGAACAAATTCGTCATCCCTCGAAAGTAATCCGTCTTATAGGTATTTACGAGATACATTTCATCGCTGGAAAACGTAAGGGAACTTTCCTGTTGTTTGAAAGACATATTCACAACCAGTTCAGAATAGATACTCGTATATGAATAAACAAGGAATAGTTGCTAAAATGACACGTTCCAGTTTTTAATTATGGCATATCTATTTCACATATTGCTCATCTGGAACTGTTTACGCATTTTGTGTTAAATGTTAAGATATGATGTCTGTGAAATAACGTAAAAAATTTAAAGAATATATCGTAGACTTGAACAAAGACAAACAAACATTAAAAATAATTTTCAGTCATGTATCAGTAGGCCTATCAGCAGATGCCAAACAAGCCTTCGAATTGTACGACTACTTTGCGTAGTCACTGCGGCAATGGCATCCATAGTGTTTTATTGTTTCGTCCTGCGAGCCTAATATATGTTGGAACTGGAAAATTTTGCGTATGATAAGCATGGCTCTTGTTGATAGTTATTACTTCAGACGTCTTCAATGTGTGATCAAGTTATACAGGAAATAACATTATTCAGTCACCTCTTTATTTCTCTATTGTCACTTGAATGTAATTTGTGCATTTGGTACTGCTCGTGCAACAGTTTAATTCATTTTTTCCACACATACGAGTTATAACATTAATTACTACATTCTTGTATGCATTACGTAATCAATACAGTGGCCGATTTTTTTGTTTCTGGTAACTACTGTAGTTATATGTACAGCTACTATACACTTACTTGTTTCCTGTACATATTCTGCCAACACTTGCATAAACTGGACCCTTCCTTTTCTACAAAATTCTCTTTTATAATAGCATTAGCTTTTACTAGTTTCCCATAGAACTAAATTCTTTCAATATCCGGTATACAATCGAGTTATGGTTACTTGCTAAATACCCTGATCTCACACTTCATTGCAATTTGAATTAAAATTTTATGAAAGTAAAGCTTGAACATCAAGAAAGCCAGAAGAAATTAAAACACCTAAAATATGATGCTATAGAACTGTGCTGTAAATCAAGTGGATGAAAACGTAGAAAATTAAGATATTCTCGAAATGATAGGTGAAGGAAAGGTATGTGGAAAAATCGTCGTAGGAAGACAGTGAAATGTGTTAAGTACTAAGATGAAATGGGTTAAGGGGAAATTAAGAGATTAGGCCTTATCTTGAAAAGGAAGAGACGATGGCTCTATTGTATGAAGCTAGTAGAAAAACTGGTAACAGATAATGAATAATTGCTTGAGCGTTTATTCAAACACAAAGTGATTGTGACGATAGGATTCAGATCAGAATACTGTACAGTAGCTCTGAGCCACTTGACGCCAGAGGCCGTGGAGTGTGGATTCGATGGACTGCGTGGGTCAGTTCATAAGCCGGCGGGGGTCTGCTGCCACCTGGCCTGGGCTCGCATTGTCCCGCGGAATTCCACGCACACAAAACGTCGGGCCCTTTGTTAGCTGCCTTCAAAGCGCTGTCCCCGGCAGGCCGGCTGCGCGGGGAAATTGACTTCCCGACGGCTTCAAACTGGCAATCTGCGGGGCGGTAGCACTGAATAGGCCGGCACCTGCTGTCGTCAGCCAACCAGGAAAACTGACCCGCTTCCACCCACTAAGCAACAAAATAATCATTACTTCAAAAAAATAATAAGATCTTCATATGAATTTGAGCTTGATCGTGCTTTGTAAGTTATCTTAATTTTATCCACCAATTATTCACATAAATTAAGATTGCGAAAAGTTTCAGTTCCTCCACCCTTTTCACCCAAAAGCTATACCTTACATAAAAAGAATACGTAAAAATCACATTAATGATCGATAAACGCGTAAGGTTTCTGATCGTTCATAGTGCCGTTTACTGTCGACATGACGCAAAAACTCAGAATAAAAAAAATATTAGGCGTAAGAGAAGTATTAGTCACAAACTGATAGCTATCGCTTGAGCTGCAGCGTATTATATTTCACACTGATAAGATTTAATAACGGTTTAATAGCAAAGTTTAGGCAAATCCGCTAGGTAAATCATTTCTGTTTTACTGACAGTGGGGTGCATTTGTCTTCACATTGACAAATGCTTTCTATGGACAAAGTACGAGGTATCATATGCTGTTTACAATTCGAAGATTGGTCGGGTCTTATCGAAGATAGTATATTTGGCCTAGTTCCAGAGGCAGGGAGACTATTTTCTTTCCTACCTGTATTTAAGTGTTGTCTGTGGAAGTATGTTGTGACGTGAAAGATAAAAAAGGGAAGGGATGATACTCGGTGGTGGCACACTCATTGTCTGCCCTTTCAAAAGACTCCTTGAAGATCCAAAGAGCTTTATGTTTCCATCCTCCGGACAAATAAGCATAGGAACTGTCGCTTGCCATTACTCCATTCACATTACTGAGAGGTTTGAGATTTAGCCTATGACTTTGTACTCATAACTAAGGAACGAGCCCCACCACCACTGTAATAATTTCTTCCATCTCTGGAGCCATCTAACCCACTGTCAAGGGTAAGGCACCACAACTACCTGTGCCAACGGGATGTGCTTCAGCACGCTTAGAATCAGTACCAGTATCAAGGTTTTATAACCTGCCAGTATGGCTTAGTGCGCTGAGGCATCACACACTGGATCAGTGAGGTTACAATGGGGCGGGCAGGAGCCCATGTTCCCCTCCTGACTGCGGTTTTTAGGTGGTTTTCCGAATGCCGCGACAGTACCTAATCTCCGCCTCATAACCTACTTACTTAACAAACGAAAAATACACTTATCACACGCTGAACATAGTTACGTGTTGCATATACAGATGACAACACTTCACCTCTCCCATTAGTACTTAGTAGAACTTGGTAGTAGGTATAAAAAGCTTGTAGTAAAACCAAAGCTCCTATTTTGATGAGTAAATTTCATCGAAGACGGCCGACTCCATACTGTTGGGAAAATGTGGTGAAGTAGAAGAAGATTAAGCTCTCGTACAAAAGTTTTCAGAGTTTCAGTGTCACATGTTCCTGTCACCACTTCTTAAAATTGTAATGATATATCAATTTTTAGTTCAGTAAAACCAGATTACAGATGAACTACAATCTCACACTGCACGTTACATGTTTCATGTACTAAAGACATAACCATTATATATATATATATATATATATATATATATATATATATATATTACTTTTATTCCTCCCAGCTGAAGGCAGGAAGGCGGGCTGCTGGAGAATCACATCACGAAGACCCTTTCAGCCTAACTAACCTACGGGGAGGGAAGGGGGATGGAAATCGGCCGTGACCTTGTAGGGAACCATCCCAGCATTCGCCTGGAGTGATTGAGGGAAACCACGGAAAACCCCAGTCAGGATGGCCGGACGGGATTTGAACCCTTTCCTCCCGAATGTTAGGTAGGTGGGCGATTTCGCCCTCCTCCCAATTCGGTGCCTAACCAGCATATAATGAGAGGCTATAAGAACAGAGATTACTAACAACTTGACTGCAGATTTTGTCGTATAGCTGTGCTGTTCTAGAGGACAGATTGAACATAATTCCCGTTTGACTGAAGCCTTAAAGCAGCTTATTTTCACTTAGTATGAGCAAATTTTGGTTGATTAGTTCTGCACAGATGTCACACAGCTTCCTGTTCTTCCGTTCGCACATAAACGGAGCTCCGTATCCTCGAACAAGCTGAGTCCTCCAACATAGAATCCATAATTACAAAACGACAGCTGCAATGGTCCGGCCACGTGGTCTGATTGTCCAGTAACCACATTCTTAAACAAGTGTTCTACTCAGAGCTAACGGTGGGTAATCGCGTTGTTGGTTGTTAGAGAAAGCGGTTTAAAGACGTTATCAAGCATAAAGACGTGTCACATTAACCATAACTACTGGGAATCCTCTGCCCTTGACTGCTCATCCACATGGTAACTAGTCAATGACAGACCCATATTATTTGAAAAAAATCACTGACAATCAGTGAATGAGAAGAGGCATCGGAGGAAATAAAACGAACAGTTGAGGAAACATGGGAAGAACTTGGCCGTGCCTCCCGTAAATGCCTGTTATCGTTGTGCTAAACTGAGTGCTTACCGAATTGGATTCCACAGTCAGCTTTGGACCCATAAATGAGAGTCATTTTGGGTGGAAGAACAACCTATTCGATTACAAGTGTTTACTATGATTAGCCGGACAGGCTGAACAAAATCCTGGTGATTTGCAATTTTAAAGCTGCGAGCAGAGTTTAGTTGAGTAGCTCAGCAGTTTCTTGCTCCTCCGAGTGCGAGCGTGCTGGATGTAAATGCGGCGGCGGCGCTGACAAAGCCGGCGTGGGGTCGCTGATGCGAGTTGTGTGTCGCAGGAACTGGGCGCACGCGCCGCCTCTTTTTAGACTCGCCGCGATGATGGATCGGCCTTTGTGGCCACCGCCCCACCCACACCACTCCCGCTCTTTCGATACAGCTGGCATTTCATCGCCATCAGATGCTGCCCGCCTACAGGACCAACAGCATCTCGTATACTCTGATTTCTCTATGTGGACAGTGATTTTCGGAGATATTAATTTGATGGCTTCTTAAACCTTTCAGTTACAGTTACAAGAAACGACAACATTGTTCTGTATCATCTAATTACTGGGATGTTCACAAGCTAAAGCTCTAGGTCAAGCAACCTGTTGAGATGTAGAATTCACCCGGTTTTACATATATAAGTGAAATCTTCTATCGGCACGTTTGGCAATGTTTGGACGGGGGTAAATCTATGCGTTCGCGACTTCCCGTCACCGACATGCTATAACGTGTTTCGCGTATGATACGCGCGTTTTAACGCCTTTTGGATGGATAAAATCTTATGAGTTTCCAAAACTAACATCCTAATGTTAGCAGTGTATCTGTAGCTATAACTGTGACGTATTGCGCTTGGACAGCAGTGAAAGTGTAGATTATATTTATATCTAATATACAGGGTGATTCAAAATAACGTGGACAAAATGACATGGTAGATCTGTCATACAATAAGGATCAAAAATCGCATAGGAACAGAGGGTCGCAAACGCCTGTAGAGGGCGCTAGAGCCACGAGTGGGCGTTGCAATACAAACACGAGCCACCACGATCACCAGACCTGTCTCCCTTGGATTTTTTCTTGTGGGGATTTTTAAAAGGACTGGTGTATGAAACACCTGTTGAAACGCCGAAAACTTGGTAGGAAGAATCGTTGCGGCAGTCGGATGTGTTCGAGATACACCTGGTATCTTTGAGAAGGTGCGCCGTTCCATGCAACGGAGATGCCGGGCTTGTCTCGATGCATCTGGCAAAAACTTTGAGCATCTGCTGTAGGCTCAACATTTGGCTTGCATTAGTCGCATGTGAGTGAGTAATTATCAATAAAATGATCCGTAATGGTTTTGTTTCTTCTCTTTGTGTCAGTATTATTTTAGACGCCCTGTAGCGGCTCCGGATCGCAGTTGCGACCCTCTGTTCCTATGCGATTTTTTGATTCTTATTGTATGACCGATCTGCCATGTCATTTTGTCCACGTTATTTTGACTCACCCTGTATAAAAATGAATGTTTGTTTGTTGTTTATATTGTTTTTTTGCCAATGTTCTTTATACACACAGTTTTTCTCGATTCTGATGGAACTTTTCATAAATATACTTCAAACAAATAGTAAAAAACTATTTACGTTTGATTTGCAAAAACCTAGACCCTCTCCTCCTTTCCCCCTCGCCTTAATTTCTGTCAGCGTTGTTCATATAAACCCACAGATTTTATCCGATTTTGATAGTACATAGCACACGTATGCTTCAAGTTTTTTTTTTACTTATGGCTTTACGCGGGTAGGATTGGGGACCAGGAACGGGAAGGAATTCGGCCATGGCGTTTTTGAAGGAAACATCCCGGTATTCGCCTGGAGTGATTTAGGGAAACCATTGAAAACCCAAATCCGGATTTCCGGACGGGGATTAGAATCCGCGTCCTCCTGAATGTGAGGCAGAGCGTTAACACTCACCCACCACGCTCGTTCCTTCACCCGCGACATAGCCTTGTTGCCCAGGCTCCACCACGAGAAGGCTAGTCCACTTTTGAACCCCAGAAACTGGATGCGCAAGTGAGGAATAATAGATAATCCTGCTTGTAACCACCGGCAAACTTAGCACCACAACCATGCAGTGCCCTCTTAGTAGATTCAGTGGTGCGATCCAGCAGTTCATGAAGCAACCACAGAGACAACTGAATGGCTACGCATCAGTCTGTTCAAACATCTATGTTTCATTCGATTATTGTGGTTCAGTATAATTACTGTCTTTGTATCCTTGTGCCATAAGAAATAAATAAAACAACACTAAAATATCTAATTTGAAATCAAAATATAATGATGAGATTGCATGACAGTAAACAACATGAAACACCTCGTTATTTAAAATAAGAAATATTGTATTAAAACGCGGATATTGGAATGAAAATAAGGTATATCGTACAATGACACTGAACTTGCAGGTACCGGTAGTGATATAGGTGAAACGGTGTTCAAAGTATAACTATCTTACTGTCCTCCTCCGTACATAAACATCGGTAGAAATAGATGTATATCGCCTCAAGATTTTTCTTCAATAGTACTTCGCACATTGATGAATTACATTTAAAACTATAATTTTTTCATCAGGTTTGGTTCTCATAAGTAAGCAAGTTGCATTTTTACCGCTAACGCAAATGGCTGATGGTATGTAATACTTATAAGTCAGTTCTACGTTTATTTGCTATTGAATTCTGAATTTATCAATCATTGGGTATGATCCACTGTATAAATTGCATTAAATCACTTTGTGATTGACGGGTTTTAATATCACAATTCCATTTGGGAAATCTGTTGTTGTTACTCTACCGTTGATTCGAAGAGAAAACAGTAAAAGAAAAACAAAATGTGAAAGCATATTCTACTTTTGCTGTTATTTAAAAAGTGCTGTCTTTTGAGAAATTTTCCCCCAATGCTGCACTTTCTCGAGTACCATTTAGAACTATTCATACTCCAGTTAATGTAACAGCGAAGTTCCTCTAGCTAATAATCATGCCACTTTCAATAATTGTTAATACAGAAAAAGATGGATTCGATTTAAATATAACTTTAAAGTGAAAATGCCTTAATTCTGGTCACGTAGAACCAAAGAACAGAACCTAATGACAGGATATCCGCCGAGCCGTGAAACACAGCGCTTGCTCTCAGAATTCAGGGTCTAGGATTTAAATCCAGGCGGAGCAAGATGCTTGATTATTTGAGATACGCCAGGGCGTTTGGTGGTAAAAATTCCTCGTTAACTCTAGTTCCCGACTCGATAGAAGCGAATTATGCGGCAAATCCAATCTGTGTCACCATGTAGTTGACCGCATGAATTTACCATAATCTAGTAACTTAAAAAATAAGAAAACTAAAATATCTTATATCTCGGAAGAAATGTTTGGTCATTTCATGTGCCTGGTATTTGGATAAACTGGAACCGTATATTATATTTTATTTCGGTCGTTGAAGGTTTAAGTTTGTGGAAACGGCTCCCCGTTCAGACCACCACAATTGGTCCCCTTTGCGTGCTGGGCTGCCTACCAGCCAGGCGCAGGCACCGCAGTAGCCGCCGGATGTCGAGCTGAGCTGGACCAGGAAGTCGTCGGGGTCCGGCCAGACAAAGCCCTCCCCCGTCTTCGGCTTCCGAGATTACTAACTTCACCAGTTCGTCATATATCTCTGGCACAGGCTAACCCAACTACCCAGCGTCTGCCATGACATCCTGACTCGTGCATCGCCGCAACACGCACGAATATCAACGAAAATTCACGTCATATGCACCTGATATATGGTTTATGCTGTTGTCTCAGCACTTGTTCCGCAAGAACGAAGTGTATGTTGTTTACGGTCTCCTGGACTATAATTGTTGACGAATACCACCTTAGGTATTTCTTTCTTTGTCTTTACCATCAACAGCGTTACATGAAACAACTACACTAAATCAGACGCAAATCGAGCCAACTCTGATTTAATTCTCTTTGGCAAAAAGCGTCTTCGGTCGACACAATCTCCGGACAAGAAAGCTTCTGTCCAGATATTAGTTCAAACTATAACGGTTGTCGATTTCTTCGCCTTATATATATAAATATCCGGTTCCGTTCCAGTTCTCTGGAGCTGGTTATCGACTAAGCCTCTCCATATTCGTTTTTCCATCTCAGGTTTCCGTCGATTATCTTCTCCTAGCAGCTACCTCTGTTTCCTATCTCTCTTTTAGCCCCACCTCTCCATCATTCACCTAGTCTTCCTCTGGACTGAGTCGTTTTCCTACATCCAGCAGCTCTTCCATCTGCCTTAGAATTGTCATTCGTACCCTCTAGATATCCCAATTTTTCATCCAGTCTATTAAAAATTAGCATTAAGATTAAGGGAAATGTAAGAGATATATATGAAATGTACCTTATTATGAAGTCTCAAATTTAAATTATAATTAAATTCGATAAATACTCACCGTCGCGTCGTCTATTTTCCACTCGTCGGAGTGGGCGTGGTAATGAGCAAGCCTCTTCCATTATCTCCTGTATTTCCAGCACTTCTGTTCCAATATCAGAATACATTTCTTTTTTAACTCACTTTGTCGTAGTCTTCCGCTTGATCTTATTTTACAAAATATTCCTTAGATAGCGTACTTGGCTAATTTATCTTAACACAATTTCCTCCTTTTCATCGTTGGTTAAGATTAGGCTTTCCTTGAGAGAGGTAAAATCTTCATTGACCTGTAACTTGCGGTTCCTTCGCCACACGTTTTCGATTATCTTTGAAATCTTTATTCTGTTTGTAGTCACTCACATTCGAAGACATTTTCTGGTAAATTGATTTTGAGAATGTTTCAAAAATGTATGAATTTAATAATACTGTATTGTTTCAAGCCTGTACGCCCTTGCACTTAGAGGGCGCCTATTAATTATTTGATGTGTTTCTTTCGTAAATACCCCCCTCCACCTACCTCCGGCGAGGCTTGGTGTGATCTGCTGGAAATACCCCCCCCCCCCCGCCTCTCCTTAGCGTAAGATCACCTTTGTAATTTTGAAGACCCCCTTTTTTTAGATCTACTTGTGTTTGAAGGGCAGCAATCTGAAATAAAATCTGACTTGAGATTACCTTGACCTCCCCCTCCCACCCCACCCCTATTTGAGCTCATTTAGTTAATGGGCGGCTCCTTACACAGTTCCAGCAAATATCAATCTACGTTTGTAGCTGTACACATAAGAGAGGTTAGCATCTATTCCCGCGTGTCAGATAATGCTACCACCTTGTGCGTGTGTTTCTTTTATCTGGAGCTAAATGTAGATTATAATTGAGGTGCGTGGGGCTGTGAGAGGCGGCTGAGTGCCCTTGTTGTGGCTCCCCCGCGCTGCCCTTGTAACGCAATCACCGCCCCGGCGCGGCCCGGCCCGGCCACTCGGCCGGTAATGCTCTTTTTATTCCGGTCTCCTCTCTGAGAGAGAGGAGAGGAGCTGGTCCACACGCGCCTCCCTGCGGTCGCCCGGAAGCCACCCGCATTATCGTTATGCTGCTCAATTTGAATAACGCGAATTAATTTTTATAGCGGGCGTTGCGGTGCATCTTGGCGACCCGGGTCCCGCATGTAAATCATATTTTTATGTGTGCACTTGCGGCGACTCCCCTCCAGGAAGAGGCCGCTGCCCATAACACTCGCAAAGGAAAAATTGCTACTGCACAATGCACACCACTCCAGGAGGACTTTTTTTGTCCTGCTACCAGCAAGCAGAAAGCTTTCTCTCTGTATTGTTTACCCTAGCTGAGTGTGGCGAATCTTTAGTGCGGTTGGGGTCAGTTTTTGGCTTCTCCTTCAGCGCATCCTGACTAGAGCTATAGCAAACAGTATGTATTCGTTACTGAGTAACGAGTGCATCACCTCACTAGAAGTACCGAAACGTTACTCACAAAATCATTTAGTTACTCGCATTTGTCGTATTTGTCAGTTGAATTTGATAAACAAAAGAATACGATACATCATGCGGAGGGCTGAAACTGTTCGCCCAGAGATTGAATGATCAGGTATTTTATTTTGAAAGTAATTGATTTAACTGCGGTGTGATTGGGATATTATGTATTATTCTTACGTATGTAATATTCAGTGCAGTAAATGAAGTGTAAATTCAATAGGTTTCCTCAAGGTTCATGTGCTAGGAAGATTTCACTTAAACTTTACAAAGTACTAACGAAGTCACCCCGTACGCGACGCTACTCGATGCAATGCTTCCTGATAGTGCTCGATTGTATCAAAAATAACGAGTAAAACAATATGATAGTACTGGGTACTGCTGATTGCTTTAGTAACGAATACATATTGGCACAAAATTTCTCGTTACTTTTACAACTCTACTCCTGACACTGTCACAACTATACCACAACCTGTGAACCTTCAGTTTGTTCATTAAAGAAACACAAAACTAACATTGATAAGTTCGACTGTTTATTCCCTTTATTAATAAATTTCGGTGATAAATTCAGCTTATTTCGAAACCATTTCTTCCTTGTGATTAAAGAAAAATTACAGGCATTTACTTCATACCAATGATGACAAAGATTGCCAGGTGAATCGCATTAATACCACCAACACAAAACACATTTACGGAACAGCTTACAGGATTGCCAGAAATAATAAGAATCCTCCAATAGGTTGATGGTCCATACATATTTCAAAACTGACGGTATTTAAAACCCATGCTAAAAAAAATTCAACAGTTAAATCAAGTCATGCAAGGGAAATGGTACAGTATCTAAGTGTACTCGAATAATTACACAGTTTTCTTAAACTGATTTGTCATTTGTTTTAAGACGCATTTATGTTGGTTAATTTAATTATCGTAAGGTTTTAAATATATGGAATCAGTTCGACCTATTGACTTCAGATTTTCGCATGTTCAAACTTCAAACAATATTAGTAAAAATATTTTATGTTCAAAGGATGTCAAAATCTGACAAAACTAAATCTTCATTCGCATATCAACTCAAAAAGTAGGAAATTCTATAAATAATTTTTGTCATTATTTACACAATAACAACCATGACGTCCATTATTCAACACAGTATAATTTACTACATATAATTAATCACTTTCTCCCTAACTGAACAATAAAGAAGACAAAGAATTAACACACTTCCCCTTCCTAAATCTAGCAAACAGCCTTCAAGTAATCACATTGAACTGCCCTGCATGTACCTCAATTTTTTAACGAAGTAAACACACACACACAAGCGTGTCGAAAATAAAGGTGTTGGTGTAGTTTCTAGGTGCTTTTAGGCAAGCTTTAGAGAAATGTATTACTGATATCTGATTTAGCCATAAAAGTCCATGTAACACAACAAACAGCTTCGCAAGCTTATGACACCTTAACCAAAGAAAGGTGGACTCATTTGCATTGAAGGCAGTTCGACCTCAATGGTATTCTAGTCTGTTCAACTCCGAAATTTTTTTTTATACCAGTCCGCAAAACCTTTATCGGAGAATATTTGCTGTTTTCCTGATGAATACATACTAAACAAGTTTTCTTGGTATAGAATGTTGTGCAGTCGAATATTATTTACATGCTAATATTAGTTACATTCCGTCAGTACATTTTTGTTCGACCGTTATCGATGTGTCGGTGATGAGAAACAATGGCGCTGCATCCGCTAGGTATCCATGCGAGCTGCTGGCCCGACACACAAAGAGCTGGTCCGGTCGGCAAGATGACAGCCGCGCACAACAATCTATGGTTTGTTTAAGCCGCGCCAGCATCCCATTAATAATGTAACCGTAGCGAGCCAGCCAACGCGTACTGCCGAGCCAGCTGCAAACCGGGACACCACTCTGTCACAGTGCTGCCAACCTCAATGCTGCGTATGCCTATTCACATGCAACTTTATTAATGTTTTTAATGAATCGGGCACGCGGAAAAGATAGATAACTTTATACAATAGTCATCATTACATGTAAGCGGTAGTTTTTGTGAGTTTTCTTTACGCATCACACAAAAACTACCGAAGCTATTTGGTGGGACTTTCACGGTTGGAAAGCGTAGGTTCTAACTTAAAAAATGCAGTATGTCGTATGGTTCTACGTAAAGGTAGACGGACAATAAATGGTAATCTCTTAGCAAACTGAACAGATATGCGCCAAAGGTGATATTACATTAAATATGAACACTCCTTTCGTAACGGGAACAGACATCCAGCAAAGAACAAACTGCTTCAAAGATTATCACTCCTTTCCTAACCTAAACCGACAACCACCAAAGATCACATTACATCGAAGATGAACACCACTATCGCAACGAGAACATTTACCCACCAAAGATCACATTGCATCAAAGATGAACACACCTTTCCTAATGTGAACAGACAGGTACCAAAGATCACACTACAATATAGTTAGACGCCGCGTTCATGATTCTGATAAGATTGCCAATTCACTAACTAACTTTGGTTATTTGGTAACATGGCACTTGTGAAGGCAATTTTATTTATTAAGAAACTAATACATTGTGTCTTATGCGAGCACCAGTTCACGAAAGTATGCTATTTTATTTTCGCCTCCGAAATGAGAGATCCACAAGGGCGATAATACGAGGAACTGTTAGTTAAAATTTATTAAAATTACGTTTTGAATTAACACATAGTAAAAGATAGTCCCTTCTAGCCAGAGAGTGTTAAGTCAGTGCAATTGCTTTGAGTCCCGCTGGTGGAAGAAATTTTCGTCTTCAGGTCATGAGCGGCAGGCTAGGAGAGGTGGCGATTCACCATGCCAAAGTTCAGGCTTAAATCTGAAACCTCTCCATAACATTGATGGGTATCAGCGTAAAGTTGTAAACTTATGACGGCCTAACATTTACCGACCAAAGAATTGTTTTATTTCAGTGAAATGACTCTGGAAAACGTTCGAGAAGTATATTAACAACTGGCTAGAGGTAATCACATATGTTTGAGAGAATTAAATTAGCTTAATGCGCATTGCTGTCCAATACAAGAAACTACACATTGCTTTCTTGGTACACTAGTTTCGATTCTTCCCCTTCCATTCATTTTCCTCGACGCATGACAAGAAATACCTCTAGAAAATCTCATTTCTGTGATTTCATTTAGGCGCATCATATGACGGCAAGTCAGTAATATTGCTCCATAATTTAACATATGCTAACGCTTCCAGTAATTTCCTCGAAATGAGTTTCGTCTGTTTTTCCGACGACCACACTATGAAGATTCCACATGTTGAATGTGGTAACTGTTTATTTCTTTTTTAAAAAAAAAAATAGCACAAATTTAATTGCATCAGTTTCAATGTCTTCATTTTAGCAACTCTGTAATTTTTTCGGTATAAAAACTTCCTGATAACCGGCAATTTTTATGAGAATTTGACAATCCTTTCTTTCCTTTAACTGCTTAATTTCACATTTCGAGCCTAGATACATAATAGCACTGGCTAATGGCTTCTTCAAACGGAAAAATCTTTTGTTTCTGGTATTATCTTAGGAATCGGAAAGAACATTCTAAAACTGTATATTAAATGAAAAGCAGTTTATCGAATTGAAGGCTGTATTTTAAAAATATCTGTAAAAAGAAAAACTAAGGCATTTAGATTGTGGACATATAAAACAGTTTAAAAAGTGACACATAAAGCATGAAACAAATGTTTTGTAAATAATGTGTTTCTGGAAGACTCTAAAGAATGGTTAATCGATAACATTGTAAGAGATGCGGGATTTGTTAATTTGTTGGAGAGAACAAGTGATGGTAGAAACTGTAAATGAAGGCAAAGATTGTGGTACAAGCATATAACTGAAGAAGTAGTATGCAGTTGGTATATTAAGATAAACAGGTTAACTCAGAATGACAATAGATGGATAATTTCATAAAGTTACTCAATAGGATGAGAACAGGAAAAAATATATTTCTGATATGGGTCTATCCCCCTTCTCTAGTCTGGGTCAAAAGTTATGTAATCTGCTTTCTTACACTGTACTTTTGTTAAAATACTACTTAAATCCGCTGCTTGAATAGCTTTAAGCATGCTCTACCCTCTAGACGCCAACCAGAGCTGAGAAGTTGCTTTGTGGGAGCAAGGGACGGATCTTGATGACTCAATGATGTCGTGGGAAGGACCTGTGTGTGTGTGTGTGTGTGTGGACCGGGAACTGGGGACGGCCTGGGCGCTAGGGGGTGGAAAGCTTTCAGAGGCGCATTCTGTCGCTGCTGTGGGGTGAGGCGAACCCAGAAATGACATTGTCACTGTACCGCCAGCCAGGCTGTTATTCAAGCTGAAGCAGTGGTCTGGCCTACAACACAGCGGCATACTGCAAAGAGTCTGACTGATATAACGGGGGTAGTCAGGAAATCAATGGACGTGTATTTACAACAAATCTACGTCTGAAACTGTGGTTCATAGAGAGTATTTTGCACAAAAACTACTTGTCATTACAGTCACTGAATGTAAGTGAGTAGAAAGAATTCATATAGCTATCACTACGGCGCCTTATTTCTTTTATCTTATCCCTTCTGTCATTGTGACTAGAATACGGTGATAGATAAACCATTCCCTTGAGTCTGCAAATCAAAGAGGAGCGAGTTAACCAATAAATTCAGTACATTCTCCAGACCAATAACTGATACCTTTAGATAAATATTGCAAACAGGACAACAATATTTAAAATGAGGATGTTTCACAGTTTTATTTTTTTATGCATATACTATCTCGTTCATGAGAAGATGTACTTGTAACTTTTCAGAATTCGAAATTTTGATTTTAACTATAACAGAAGTAAATTATAATTTGTCTCGAAAAACATTCAAGAACAAAAGGATAAGATAAAAACTTAAAACCTCTTGATACTTCATGATCTGTTAGATTTTTCAATGTCTAACGAGCCAAGTGAAGACCTGTGCCTTATATCGTTTTGAATGGTTATAAAACAATTCGCTATTTTTGATAAGAAAAAATGCAGCCTTTGAATTATTTAGCTATCTCTAAATTGTTTAAACCTTAATAGATAAAAGGATCATGCCATTTTTTACAGTTTATTGTCCAATCGATCCATTTGATCAGGTTTGTAACGTATAAAAGCAAGCATTTACTCATAGAACACACTAAGGAATTAGCTGCATTAATGTGGTATTAAGACGATTACATTTTGCACACAAAACTACCGAAATTCTCACCTATGTAAATGAAACCTCAACATTTTCAGCGGGGATATATTCTTAATATTTTAATGATCCTGATTATGCATAAAATGAACCCAGTGTTTTTTCTGTGGAAACCTTTTTTTGGTGTACAGTCCCTAACATAGCTTTTTTATTTCATTTTTACTATTTTTATTTTCTGTTGTTAGGGCTATTCAGTTACGATAAAACAGTTCCTTAATTTCTATAGTTAATGTTCTAACAGCGGCTTTCTTCTCTCATGCCTAACGACTGCAGTTTTTACGTGACAATTCTGTTTGCAAAGTCCTTTTACGGTTCTTTATTTTTATTATTTTTTAGCTCAATTGCCTACTTCTGTCCTACCATGACCAAAACCAAAGAGAATATAAAATTTTCAACATTCTATACTCTGCGATATAGTCTTTACGAGTTTACAACTATTTAAAAAAATAAAAACTCTTTTTGACAACATGCTTGTTTCTCTTCTTCCTGCGCCTTTTCGGTCGTGCTATAGACGATTACCATAACAAAAGCTTATCTGTCCTTTGGCAGACAAAAGCTGTGCGGGTTCCCTAAGTAAATCCCATTTACTTTCCTACCAAGTGACATATTCTACACACCGTCTTCCTACACTCATAATACTTTCGTAAATGTGAAGAAAAATCCCCACGAGGCCGAAAATAATAATACATGATACCAATTCAAAGAGAACATTAATAAGCTACTCGTCGCTGGAAATTAACTAATTTGTGCTGTAACGGAAGTCATAATAAGTTTCTCGCTGTAGGTTCTCCGTCAGTTAATTAATCCATACTTAGATTTATAGATTTTAATTAAGGCGTCAGATGACTTAAACTTTCTCCAAAGTATGATAATTCCTATAACTTTTGAATAATAAGGTAATTGATAAACAATGCTGTCGATATACGATTTATATTTTTATTCCGCCGAAATCTTCATAAAGCTATATACGTATAAGGCCTGGCATCAGCTTCTTCCAAAGGTCCTAAAGCACATTAATAATATCACAGACACAGCGTCCTCTTACATTATTTCAAACGAACCTAAGGGGAAACTCAGAAAGCTGATTAAATAATCAGTTTAGAAATTTCCTGAAAACATCAGAAGCTTCTGGATCGCTAATACTCTCTCCTAACAATGGAAATAGTAAAAAAATAATCGAGACCTATACAAAATTAATTATAATCATGAAGAAATATTTTAAAATGAAAATAGAGATTATTTATATGTATTTAAACATAAATCTAACAAATTTAAACAATTCTATTTAGCCTAAAATCATACTTAAAACGCAATGGCTTGCATGACATTCGTAATTGCAATTTTTAATTAGAATTTCACACAAGGTACTGCTTTTGATCATGTTACACTTCATCTAAACAATTTCCATCGATCAAACCATACGAAAACTATACAAATTTAAAATTAATCAATTTTTACTTCCACCCCATCGCTAATGTACTTAATTCATAAGACAGAAGTTAATATGAAGCTTGGTCTTCAATTTAACTTAATTGCGATGAAGTGCACGCTCCGGTGGCTATTTCCCGACACACCCATTTTCCCCTCTTTCCTGTGCTCACCAACTTCTGCCCTTTACTAATTTCAGCTTTAAATTATTTCACCGTTTTTTGGTAAATTATTCATCATTTTTCTTGGTAGCTCATTCCAATCCCTGACCTACTTACCTACTCCCTTGTGCCTGAAGTCGAGTGCGAGCTTGTGGTCATAGTGATCTCTTCCCTTGCATGCATTACTATTCATTCTTACACCAATATCCTTCCATACCTCATCAACCATATACGCTTTCTACATTCCCATGACTCTGTTCACCCTTCTACTTTCTTCCAATTAATCTCGTTCCAGATCGTTTACCATTTCGGTTACTGGTTGTGTTCTACAGTAATTTCCAGAGAAAAATCTAGCAGATCTGCTTTGCATCCCCCTCCAACTCGTATATCTGATACACAAAATGCGGGACCCATACTGCATCACCATATTCAAGCAATGGTCTGTCCAAAGTTTTGTAACCCAATTCTTTTACTTCTCTCGTACATCCCCTCATCACTCTCTCCAAAAAGTGAAGAATTTCGAAACCTTTCCTACCTGTCCAAAGTGTGCTGGCCAGTTAAGCTTGTTATTAAATGTAATGCCAAAATATATATATTTCAAATCTTCAACAAACAATCCTTTCCCCACTTTAAAATCATAAACAACCTTTAGTTTTTTTATCTGTGCATCTAATAAGCTGACTCTTCTTTGCATTTATCTTCATTCCACGTCTGTAAAATTATGTTAAGTTGGTGGTACAGTGTAGAGAAAGACTGTTTGATCGACAAAATCTTGAGGCGAGTGATGAGCGTGTTGTGTCGTGTTTGGCTAGCGACTGTACGCTAATAAGTGAGGTAATGAGGTTGCCAGCGGAGTCCCTCGGGACGCCGTGGCAGCGAGTGCTCGGGCCTTTGTTATGAAAATCGACGCGACACTCACTCCCCGACCGACGACCATCCATCCAGAGTTTGCGCGGAGCTTTGTAAAATAATATCATTTGTAAAGTTGTAATGCACTTCGTTTCGGGCTGCGGGCCGCTCTTGTGTTTTCAATATTCCGCATTAGGCGAGACGGCGAGGAGCGTATTATCCTTGTAACGGGTATACATTTCGGATAATGGCTGCAAAGGCGCGACTCGGCCGATTGGGGGCGGCAGCGCACTGGGACGATAAAGGCTGATTAAGCCAATATTGTTGGGCCTAATTGTGGCTTGAGGCGGTCGTACCTACCAAGCCATTGTACGGAGCGCGGCTGTCGCTCAAAGTTAACAGACCCCGTGCGGATACACTGTGACAGTAACACCATTAAAGCGGGTGCCACAGTTTTAAATATTCGCTTTCCCTCCTTGCAGTGACACAGTGAAACATTTAATCACAGTGGAAGTCCTCAACAACAGACTTCCCAAAATAACTTGACAGTGAAATGTGCCGTACCACTAAAGACTAATAACTGGAAAGAAGTTAAGTTCGTTCTCAGAGGTAACGAACTACGTGTGAGGATATGTCTGAAGAAATCAAAGCAATATTCATTTACAGAAAAAAATTAACCTTTAAAATTGAATTATAACTCCTCCGTGTCGGGTAAAAAATTTCGGGGAAAAGTAGTCTCTCAATCGGATTAATTGTGGATTCCAAAGAGGAAGAAATTATATAAAAAAGAAAAATTTATCCTAAGAAAATGACCTTTGAAAAGTTTATCCATAGCAGGAAGGTTACAGATGCGCCTACATCACGTTAAGTATTGTTGGTTAACTCGAGGGACCAACAACATTTCCGGTTGAACACAGAATAGTTAGCACAGCAGCTAGCAATAGAGTGAAACGTCATCTACTTATAACAAAACGGGAAAGGGTGTGTTGCAATGAACACGTTAGTGATATGATTACATTGACGTGATAGATCCGGAACTTGGTACTTTACTTCTGGATCAGGTCACAAGAAAACAGCGATGTATGCAAAAAATGAAATTAAGAAATAATAAAGCGTTTGTTGGGTGAGAAAATGTAATGATCACGGGTGACTGGAATAATGGACGAAGAGAGGAAGAAAAGGAAATGTAGGCAACTTTGGTCCAGTATAACAACATGATGTTCTAGGGATTCATAACTTTCAGTAAAATGTAATCTAGTCATAAAAATCAGGGTAGTTAAGAATCATATATCAAAAGTATATATTGCGGGAGACCTATGAAACAATTTTGAACTGTAAACAATACCCACCAGCTTAAATTGATTCAGACCACGTACTGATAATTACTCAGAAAACTTTACACAAAAAGCAGGAGCAGTGCACATATTGTAAATGCAGCTACAAGAAAAATATCTGAGTGGTAAAATCAACTGAAAAAGAACGAAACGTTTTTAAGAGTTGCACAGAAAATGCTGAACAGTTAATAACCAACAAAAATATCTAAAATTTACTGTTGCTGTTGGAAATAAATCAGCTGATAAAAATGGAACACAGATATGTAAGACATGGTACAGAATATTAGAATAAATGCCATTAATTGGAAAATCAAAGGTATTTCTCGATAAATCAATAAAAAAGAAAAAAATGAAGCAAGGTCGAAGATGCCAACAGGAAACATATTTTAGGCTAAGAACCACTAACCTATACAGGGAATTTGGAGTTTAATGGTATTTTGAAAGATTGATGCTGTATTAGATACAATATGAAAGATTAAATTCAAACAATGCAATATGTGAATTAAGTTTCACACCAGAGGTGTCTCCAGGGGAATAAAGAAACGAAAGGCTACTAAAATCTGACATTTACCTTATCACGTATAGTCCCTATATCGATTACAGTGATATTCTGTTGAAAGAGATTTAAAATATTTTCTTAATGCTTCAAGAACGTCATTATTATTTTAATAGTAATTTAGTGTGGATTGCGTTGCTATCTGCTCTTTACAGAGAATGTAATAAAAATAAAATATTTGATTATTCATCTTTTAATTAGCATCCTTTTTTGTTTTTTCTTAAAACTATAATTGTATGAATATATTAAAAATTATAAGTTCCTTAGCTGCTATAAGAAATTACAACGTTCATGCTTCTTAATCTGCGAGATGGACTATGAAGTGATTCCTTGAACAAACAGTTCTGAGAATTAAAAATGATTTGCACTTCGTTTCCAACGAATCACGTCTGATTTTGCGTGGATGCAGAGCATCAACGTTCACAGGCAGCACGTTTTGTTCCTCAAAATCTTAACTAGCGATTAAAGTCACTACTCTCGCATTGATCGCCAAAAAGAAACAAGGAATTCATTTAAGAGAGATAAATCATCTTCAATACCCCTCTTCTACTTCATCGAAATTTCTCACAGTCGTTGTGTAAAAAAGAACGGATAAACATTTAGTACAATTTGGTAATTATTGTTAGAATTGTGTAGGCGGTGATTGTTTGTAACAGAGATAAAATGACCACCACCTCATACTTCGTAGATGGACCATCAGATACGAAAAATTATTGCAATTTACTGCTACCAGACCTTAATGAGTCTCTTTTAAAAACTGACTAAGTCTCGTAGATTCCATTAAGGAAATTAATAGTTTTAAGAAATGCCTTGAGAAATCCTAATGTAGACGTGACCAATTACGTGGATGTCAGGCTTGATCCGTTTTAATATTCGATGGGGGCTGGTTTGTGGGACCCACCTGCCACCACTAATGTCGTGTTTAAACGTTTGGTTAGGTCTAATTATAGCGCGGAAGCCTGGCGCCGCACACAGCTCGCTCGATCCACAAAAAGCGCCGCGGGCCTTGTCACGAAATAATTAGCCACATTCCTCCACCGCTTTCATCTCCACCGACGGTGCCTCCCTCTCTAATGGCTCTCGACCAAGTATTCTGATCCGTCCACTACAGTGGTATATGTCTTACGCGCGAGTCATCTGTCGAATGCTTACAATAACGGTGAATGGAAACGCTGGTAGAAGTGTGGACACCGTCGTCTGTGCCCTCAACCCAAGAGGCAGGGAATAATTTGTTCTATTTTCAAGACGTTAGAATTGTAATGAAATTCACAGCTCATTCAGTTTCAATAATGAATTGTTGTCCTTATAATTCTTCTCCCAATTCCGGGCGTAAGCTCTACCATGGAGGATGTATCCCTCCATGGGAACATGAAATAGGGTTGTTTTCTGTTGCCTTCCACAGTGTGCGTTTGTATGTGTTTGTATGCGTTATTGTAGGTGTCGATGACTGTGGTAGTGTATGTGTTTAATATAGTGTGTTGTATAAAATGAGGGCTGAGGTGAAATAGAGGAGGAAGGTCGAACCAGATCTCACCACGGGGGAGAGGGATCCGGATTTTAGAAAAAATGCATCACGTAATTAATGGACGCCCCCAGAAGGGTTATACCCGGTGCCTGCCCACGCATGCCTACTCTTCCGAAAGACTTCGGGGTCGACGAACCTTGACGTCGCCATCAGATGGACGAATCACCGTCAACAGTGTCTTATGCTCTCACTCTATATGCAATGCGGAATGGTTTAGGAATTAATCCAAAACTTGGAGCACAATCTGGTGATTAGGAACTGTACACCAACATCTCCTGTACCCTGCCGACGATCTCCTGATGATGAAAAGATCTTCCACCACCAGGGCGCGAGCGAGCTAACCCCGTGTCAACGCTGGAACCCAACTCGCAGCCAATGGGGCGGACAAGAAAAACTGAATTGATGAAATGATGTCGGGAAACATCGTAAAAACCCAAATCTGGGAGGTCGTGGAATCACCTCGGTTATTTTCTTCGTTGGTACATGTTGGTGTATGCCAATGATCATGGCGTACTGATGTTGAGTAGATCCGTTGTGTATGATAATCCAGGAGGAGGTACCTAGAAGTGAGTGCTATTCGTATACCACTGCTTCTGAAATACAACGTGGATGTATCTGACAGTCAAATCAACGCTCCCTGGGAGAGGTCTGTTAACTGACGTCGCTTATTAGCTAGTTACAAAAATCAAAAATTGACAGGAGAGATATAATATGCGAAAAGTTTATCGGAGTCATGATTTTGGATAATATGTTTTTGCAGATCCCTCTGTGTTTATTTAGATATTCCTATTGGTGTTTTAGGTATGTGCCTTTAATGTAAGTTTCCTAAATTGGATTCTACTGTCTACTGAACTTTTGTGCTCCACCCATTATCATTTCTGCTGTAGAAGATTACCTCCATATTGTGTTATTTGCAGGTGATCGACTTATAATGGTCTACGATAAATACGTTTTTGAGTACATGATTAGAAAATTATAGGACATGTAAAAGAAACATGGACTAACAATGAACTTTGGATAGACAAAATTTACGTTGGTAGGGGTAGAAAATTATGATCTAACAATAAGTTGATTAATATAGAAAATCGAATAAAATATAGACCCTAAAAATTAGAGTGATACACACAGAAGGGAACAGCAAAATGGAAATCCTGTCAAAAACTATGCACGAAAGACAGCCAAAAACTCAAGTGAACAGTTCGTTTCAATCCTCGGAAGAACGAGGAAAGGAACATATTACAAAATAATCCAGAGTATTCTTCTGTACGGATCTGAAGCATGGAAAATGAGAGAAAGGGGTTTACAAACCTGAAGGCTGAGGAAATGGATTTCTTACTGAGGGTCATTACATTATAAGACAAAAAATCAGGAAAAAAGAAATGTATGTGTAAATCGAACAGTAATTGTGGAAATAGAGATCCGCCTACTTATATGGTATGATCATGTCAAACAAATATCACAGGAGAGATAACACAGAAAAGCATGGGCCTTGAAAGCACTGAAACGATGCAAAACTGGATGACCTGGAAGTCAATAGGAAAAAAAAAGTAAATAGAGATGCTAAACAACTACCATCACAACCTCCCCTTTACTCTATTCAGTCTACTGATCTTTCACTGAATGAAGAAACATACAACAGCAAAAAACATTATTATGTGAGCCAATGATGATAGTGTCAAGGAAAAGAATAATCAAATGTTTCGTTTGGGGCTTGATGCTACACAGCATAGACTTGAACTCTGAGAAAAGTGGAGAAAGGGAGACTAGAGGTTTTGAAGCTGTGGGTGTGACGCCGGATGGTGAAGATGAGTAGAGTGTGTGGACTAGAGAATGGAGAGGTAATGATGAGAGTTGGTAATAGGAAATAGGAAGAATTATTGGCTAAATCATTTGATAATAAAAGGTACTGTAAATTGAGGAAGAAAGAGAGTAAGTCGAATATTCCATATGGTGGATCATGCAGCACAACGACTCTAGAATGAAGAGAGTACTTGGTAGTAGAGAGGAGCGGAGATGATTTAAATGTCAATAGCTGACTTAAATCTGCAGTGACTCAATAAGTACAGCCATAGCGAAAATAAAATTTGCCGAAAGTGCGAAGTTATGGTGATACTTAAAGAAATTTGGAGAAGAGTATTTTAGTATAGACGAAAAAGTTCTTTTCTATAAATTATGCGAAATTAAAGGAACTTCAACAAAATTTAATTTCTCAATGATGCAGTGACTGCATAGAAGCAAAGTATGCTGTCTACATGAAAGATACACCACTACATAAAATAAGTAATGCATAATTTAGCATGTTTTCATGTATAGTAAATTTAAATGTTTGGTCTTCTTTTTATTTTTAGGTCTTATTTACCCGTTTTTAAGATCATGTTTGCATGCATATATATATATATATATATTCGTCATAAAGTTCCGAACCCTAGTAATCACATTTCTAACATTTTGCTGTTAAATCTTTCTGTTTACAAGTGTCAAGTTTTACCGACCATGAGTGATCATTGCTATTGCAGGTACTACGAGACGGGTAGCTTCAAGGCGGGCGTTATCGGCGGCAGCAAGCCGAAGGTAGCGACGCCCCTGGTTGTGGACGCGATAGCGAACTACAAGCGGGAGAACCCCACCATGTTCGCCTGGGAGATCAGGGACCGGCTGCTCGCAGAGGGCATCTGCTCGCAGGACAACGTGCCCAGCGTCTCCTCCATCAACCGGTGAGTGAGTCTCTAGTACCTCACCAGGGACCGAGTCTAGCAAGTCTCGACATCACATTACACAGGATCCTCTCTCCGTACATCCAGATTTTAGCTTATTCATCGTTTTCCGAAATTACTCAAGATGAATACCGGTTTGCATAGTCCAAAATCCGTGGCCAAATTCCTTCCTGTCTCTCATCCGCCATCCCGCGTGCTCATGTAGTACCTCTCATGCAACAGTATCATGGTGCCAGGACAATGCTCCTTCACGCAGTCTTTGTGAACTGTCTACTTGATGTTGACGTACTTCCGTGGCCATCATGATCCCCAGATTTGCCGCCGATAGAACATGTGTGGGACCTGATCGGAAGTCGACTCCGATCCAGGATCAGTGTCCGTGATATCAAGGACCACTTACAACAGCTTGCCTCAGGAGAGTATACAACAGCCTTATGACACCCTTCAAATCCGAATTAGTGCGTGCATCCAGGCCAGTGGAGGTGCAACGTCGTACTGATAAGTGGTCTCACTCATACTGCCAAGTTCTCTGTAAATTTGACTCGATTTTGTAATAACTGAAATAACATCACCAACCCTCTCAACGTGTGTAGTTTCATTTCGTTTGCTCCTTCCGTTCTGGCTGCTTCACTTATTTCCTCAGGCAGGGCGGTTGTTTCTGATAACAGCGCCTAGGTATGAAATAAATGATACGTAAGTCAAATAGGATTTTATGAAATAAAGTTTCATGTAGATGCTTTTTTATTATTACAAGGGTTGAATATATTTTTGAAAAAGAAGCAGAAAACAAGTAATTTATGTATTGTTCATCTTCAGCATACTACCCCAACTTTGTTGTAGCTTATATTTTCCTTGAAAAAAAATAAATAAAAAATTAGCTACAGACGGTTTCGCAACTTGATAATACGATTCAATATTAACATGTTCTCTGCAATGCACGAAAACGTTACATCAGTAGTTGACTTTACGTACCAAACTATATTGTAAGTATGAATCTATAAAACTTTAGTACGTGTGCATCGTGATTTCTATTAATTGCCTTTTTTGCTTCGTTTAGTAGGTGATAAATTCAAATTATAATTTAAATTTTATACCTCCACATATTTAGTTTCCTTAAATCCATGTTTTAAAAAAAAACGCAAGTAGCATCCAGTTTTCCTTAAAGGTCATATCAGATAAAGCTTAGATGTAAGGTAAGGTCCACTACATCTAATGTTAAAATCAGAAAGTGGTAGTAAATTTCTTTATGAGTAAAATCGTAATTTTTAAAAAATCATCAAGTTAATTTTCTGTCACATAAATGAAGTCACTTTTGTGTTTGTTTGTACTTGTAACTTCAGGTTCAGAAAGACACAGAACTCATACACTGTTTAATAAAGTTGGTCTCCATTTTTCATAATTTAGCAGAAACCAGACATTAAATAGCATTGTACGGCTTTTTTCAAACTTTCTGTACATATACAGTATTAATGTTCCTGTACTGCTACATTACAATTCGCTAACCATTTACAAAATATTCTAGCATACAGGGATGGTTCACTAAAATATTAAGATATTGCACTCTAGAAAATGTGACGTAACATGTTATACGAAACGAAAAAAAATCATGAACATAAGCACAGTGTTCCCACTCGAATTGTAAAAAACATTATTTTCGTGCTGATATATTTATACGTCTACTATTTTCTTTGTTCTTTTTTCTAGATGTGTACCATTTTATTCACTTCAAAGGGGGGGGGGGGGGAATTTGTATAGGCAGTAGTTCTCCTCCATGTCATATTATCGCTAACAAACCTACACAGCAAAATGGAAGGTCAATGAAACAAACAGCTATTTCAAGAAATAATTATTTATATTAAATAGCACTACCATAGCACGTAAAAAAACAAAAGAAGTTTTTTCTTACTTATCCAGATGTGCAGTATACTTTCTGTGACTCCGAACCTCAGGTTAGGCAGACTACGTAAAATGGTTTGCAGAAAACTGCGTCAAATGGGAGTGCAGTGAAGATGGCTGGCGCGGAATAATGATATTACACGAGTGCGCGGACTGATTTGTTCGGACGGCCTGGGGCGCGAACTGAGTACGCTCCGTAAATGGACAGGGGGCGCTTATCGCGGGGGATGCCTTAATCCGGTTTACCGGCGCACTTCAAAAGCGCTGCCCGATTAGGCACGGCCCTTGGAAAAGAACAAACACTGGCCGAGTAATTGGCGCCCCCGGCCTATCTTATCGCGTATCTGGCCGACCCGGCTGCGCGGACGGGCTTCCAACGCAACGTGATCTGTCTGCACCGAACCTTCAGCTGTCACTACGCAAACTGTCACCAAGCAGAGCAAATTAAAACAACTCAACTTTCAATTATTGCTATCGTTCAAGAAGGTTGATTTTTAAAAAAAAAAAAAAATGTTGTACTTTATGCTCCAAACTACTTCTGCATCTTCTGTGTGGGCACTTGAAATGCCGTGCACTAGAGGAAGCTAATATATCTTTTAGTCGACATCATTAGTCTGCAAACGCAGGTTAAAATCGCCGTTCGCCCATCCAGTTTTCGGTGGTGTTTCTAAAATCGCTCCAGGTGAATGCCAGGATAGTTCTAGACCGGAAGGGGATTTGAACCTGCGTCCACCGGAAAACCAGGACCGAGATATATCTTATATCTCATCCACTAGACTCGATGGTAGCGTTTGTGGTAGCAATAGTAACAAACCTATATGGATCCTATGGCACATTTTCCAATCAGCTGTGCTATCTGTCTCTATTAAAGAAACCTAACTCAACCCTATAATGTTACTAGGTATGGGGGACCTACAGTTTAACGTGGAACCAAAACACAGAAGCATTCAGGCGTATTTCACATGCACAAAGCAAGATTTGTCAGAGGTTAAGACCGGGATAAAGTCCTCTGAAAATCCCGGTACTCAAACCGAAAACTTTTCGATTCCTAGTAAGACACCACAGCTTCTGAGCTAGCAAGGAGCTAGGTATCTGCTGCTGAGAAACTAGGGAACCATCTGAATATCATTACAACACACAATAAAAGCAGTGTATGATCGAAGCTTAAAAGTTATCACTCTTGTGATAATTCACTTACAAAAATTGGTTCGCTAACCGCCTAAATAGTGATCACTAGAATTCGGATGTTTATGATAAAAAAAAGGAGAAATATGCATGCAAATATCACCTTAAAAATGGCTCGTATAGTCTATCCTAAAAATGACAAAATATGATCAAACATTCTCCAAGAAGGTTTTGACATGTTCATTTTATTAAGTAGAAAGTTGACGTATACCATCATTTCACAGAATCCTTTAGAAAAAATTGACAATTTAGAAGATGATAAAGCTATCGAAAAAGTCGTTGTCTGCTTTGTGGATCTAAATGCCGTGATTCATTGTTCTTGGGTCGGTTGCTGTATGGTAATGCTGCTGCACATGAAATCGCTTTGTTGAAGTTACTTTAATCTCGTATAATTTAAAGACAAGAACTCTTTCATCAGTACTAAGATACTTCTCCCAAAATTCCTGTACTCAACTCCGTAATTTCACACTTTCAGACAATTTTGTTTTCGGCATGGCGGTACTCACCGATCCACTACGGATTTAAAACTGACTGAGGATTATTTTCAAAAGTACTGGTGACAGTGAGACATTCACTGGCGCGGCTCGACACAGGCATACTGTTAGTGAATTCTAACTTGTTCAGTGACAATTAGCTTTGTTTTTACCTCCAGTGTATAATAGGAGTACAATATCTTAATTTCTTCTCATTTCTTCTCATCTGTAAGACTTGGTATTATTAAAAAATTACCAGATTTTTCCTCAAAATATGACCATAAATATTTTAGTAATATAACCAAAATAAGGAAAAGGCTCTGCATATGCATTTATATGCTATATAAAATGTATTTAAATAGAATTATAAACATGTTTAGATTCAGACCTTTTTCCTTAGCTGCTTTATTAATAAGGTTTCTGTGAACTTATCCGTCTAGTGCAGCTAAATAAAAAACTTCGTTTTTTTGGCAGACGCGTTTCGGTTTGTTCAATCATCTTCGGTGCCAATTTTGTTTCCTATTTTTACATTGAAGTCTGAGGAAGTTCCATTTCAGTGATTTTTCTGTTGCTTTTATGTGTTCCGCACATATAGAAAGACACCTCGGGATATGTGCGGAACACATAAAAGCAACAGAAAAATCACTGAAATGGAACTTCCTCAGACTTCAATGTAAAAATAGGAAACAAAAAGCTGGCACCGAAGATGATTGAATAAACCGAAACGCGTCTGCCAAAAAAACGAAGTTTTTTATTTAGCTGTACTAGACGGATAAGTTCACAGAAACCTTAGAATTATAAACGTTCAATCAGAGTTTAATTCAGCGTTACATCTCAAAAAATATGACTTCTCATAAACATCCGAACCCTAGTGATCACATTACACTTTTTCCTTTCCATCACTTCTGTATATTTGAAAATCAGAAACATTTATTCAATGTTTTTTCGATTTACGAGCAATGAAAACTTTCAGGGCGCCAAAGCATTTCTCGGGAATACCATTTCGATTTGTGTTATTTAGGAACACATTCCGCTTCCGAAATGAGTTCGATCAGATTGCGTGGCGAACAATAGCAGGCACTACTGTAGGATATAAATCATGTGCCCGGCCTCATTGTACGGAACGCGCCGATGCGTTGTCGGTACACAGGCGATGCAATCAGGTCCGTCGACTTGTATCTGGGGAGCAATCGGGGTGGAGGCTCCCGCGGGGCGAGCCATCTGGACCTGTTTTAATAATCGTGCCACTTGCTACCCCTAATGGACGGCCGCGCGGGGATCGCATGATTGCCATCTACAAGGGGCGCGGGGGCTGTTGCGCGCCAATTGGGACCCGCGAGATAACATCGAGGACAAGTGTTTCCGAAAGCTGCGGTGTCGGGTGACGACAACTTGCATTCCTTAAATATTGATTTGCTATGCTAAACGGGAAGCTGCTAGGAAGATTGTAACAACTGGTCTCACAAAAATACTTTGCACATGACATGTATCTTCTCCAGTGAATATGACTTTCGACTGTTGTGAATTGGACATTCTCCATTTCTTCATCTACTGAGTTAGTATCTTCTTTCATTTGCTTGTAGCTTCTGCCTTCTTTGGCACCTGTTAACATGGAAAATCTTCTTCTTCGTGTCTTTCAGGAATGCCATTATGATCCCCTATAAGTATTATGTCAGCTAATCAAGATGATATCCTCTTCTTTATCATACTCTTCTCTCCTAACTTCTTCAACACCTCCTCATTCGTCCACCTCACTTTCTCCACAGCAAAATTTATAAACTTAACCAAGTAATTTTCTTTTTTTGAAAAAAAATCCCCTCATCCATCATCAATGCGTCACCGCACAAAACATTTGTGAAACCTCTTTCTTCATGTATTCTGCACTTTTCTAACGCTTAAGAACCTTTCAATCTTGCCAAAAGCTTTCTTTCCTGTAGAAATCCTGCCCCTTATTACTTCTATTTCAAATCATTTTTTTTAAATTGCTGAATGGGTGTCTTGACCTGCAACAGCAAAAATTAATGCCTCTTTCCTTGAAATGTCTCATTGATTCAGTCTTTCCGATGTTTATTTTCACTCAAAAATCTTTTCCGACTCTTACACTAACTTCTATTACAGCACGCAGTTCTTGTTCTGACTATCAACGTCGCTATGCAGATGGTTTTCAATCTTTCTTTACCTACTAAAATGCCTGTTAGTTTTTCCAAGGATTTCTCTGTCAGTTTTAGTTTTTCAGCTTAGAGATATTAAATATAGCTGGAGACCTACAGCAGCTCTGTCTCACTACTCTCCTGATTCTCATCTCTTCTGTTTCTTCCTCTTCAACTCTATTTACTAATTTTTCTTCTAAGTACAGTTCAGTTACAAGTATTACCTCTTTCCAGTATACATAATATCATTGAAAACCTTGATGAACGTACCCCAGGTTGCGGAAGGCATGAGGAAAACACCTCTTTAAAATCTCTCATGGTATTCTTGCTACTAAGGATAAAGGAAAGTTTCTGTTGCGTTTCAGCGATGAGTGAAGCTATTCTAATACTATCTATCGGTTCTAGTCTGTAACTACCCTGACAGATGGCATTGGTATAGCATCATAACAGCCGTGCATTGAGCGAAGTTATCTAGCGCTGCAATGAAAAACGAGATAAATATATAAAACAGTGCAGATAAACATGAGTGTCAATAAAACAACAGTTCGAGAAAAATTGGGATGAAGAACTGTGGATCGTTGACGCTGCTTTCGCTATATATACGTTATAAAAACGTGTAAAATGAATCTGGTGCTAATGCAGATCCCTGACAGCCTGCGGGTTTACATATGAGTCTCAAGTTGCAAGGGTTGGTCTATGGCGTAGGCATTTTTAAATGAGGGTGGGTTGTGACTCTCCCGTATTGTTCATAATGAAGAATAAGACAAAAATTATGGTTTAAATACGAAAACACAGTTCGACATTGTTGATTTAGGCAAGCTGACAATTCGAAAAAAAAAATATGTTGTAGGTGACTATATGACTTAACTGACAAGTGATTGTAAAAAAAAATAATGCTGAGAGTACTATTAAAAACAATACAGAATAAGGTGATAGTCTACCTCTGGCAATGATAACTGCGAGAACAGAATACAGAAGAAAGATTTAGGGCCGCAGGGAAACTGTTGAACCGCCTCTTACTCTTGTACTCTTGCGGACCAACAGTTACACAAATGGGGCTTGCTTAAATATTCTGCTAAACTTGTCTGATCGTAACTATACACATTTTTGCAGCTTAAAAAATGTGTATCATTTATTAAATTAGACCTAGATATTAAGCCCTATACCGAATCTCTACCAAGATACTGTTGTCAGATACGAAATTACAGCTACTTTTCATTTTTTAATAAGCCATTAAACTTCATTATAACAATACACTCCGAGTCTGTATTGAAGATGTAAATGTCACAACACCTGGGTCAATGTAGTTTTGGAACGAAGGTAAATATAATAATAAAAGAATTTGTTTATGAACATATGAACAAATAGTTAATTTAGATCGTCTTCACCGAACAGTTTTGTTCATTCCAGCTTTTAATTCTTTGTGACTCTGCATTTAATGCTGAAAAAAAAGTTTTGGTCCATACATTTTACTACAGGCGTATTCAGAATTTTTCTGTTGTCCTGTAGGTCTATAATTTTAAAGAAGTTTAAACAAATGAACTGGGCGTTTCGAAATGATATTTTTGCTTACTAGAGCATTAATCGTTATTGATAGATTAAAAAACAAAACATTCCTGTTGCACGTAAGATGAGGACAGAAAAACAGCATAAAAATTAGTACTCTAAGTACGATACCATCTGATTTATTTGTTCGTTTTATATTATAAAAAGCTCTTGAAAACTATAAAGCAGTAATACCCCAAATATGTCCAGGTTCAAATTCCAAAAGTAAACTACATTTGTTTTTCTAGCGGCATTGGATAACGGAGCTGGAAATCCTGAAATCATTATTGCTGTGCATCGCGTGAAAAAGGACCTACTTCTCTGATTTTATTAAACCAGTAAGAAACTTCCCATTCCCTTCCCCATAAAAAAGAGGTTGTTCACGTTTTGTTTCGTTGTTCAAATTAAATACACAGTGAAGTGTAAACACAAAATAGCAAACAGTGTTTATTAATGTAAATTTATTTACGATTTACAATGGCTCTTTGTAGACTATTTATGTCATAATTCAATCAAACTGAGTAATTTTGTTTATCATCTTCAGTATTTGATATAAAACATTTTTTACATGTGAATTAAATAAACTCGGGTATTGCTAACCCCTGAAGCTGTCACTATCATAACGACTGTTGAGCATGGCGGTTTGCGTCTCACCCACGCAGCCGCTGCGGTGAGGTAAACCGTGCCCCGGCGCCCATAGACCCACTTTTAACTTAAATTTTAAACAAACAGTACGTTTTAACGAAACTGATTTCGCTGTATCACAAGGTGGTAAAAAAAATCCTATTACACTAATATCTCATTCATCAGTGAAAGATTTGTAATAGCTAGTCAAAACCCTCTCCATGAAATTATAACCGACATTTTCGCTTTGCAGTAATGTGTTGGGGGATTCTACTTAGCAGTATAAGAAACTGGATTATTGACTACTTCGGAAGAATATTAAGTGGCAAAACAGACTTAGGGCAGACTCTGAAAGCTTTCAACGATTTTATTTACGTACGAAGTACCTTGTTCTTTTTCTAAAGCCGGTAGCCAGAGACGAAAAAATTAATTCTGTAAGCTGTTCGTACTAGCTGATGGTTATTTTATTATTTACCGTACGGTGAGTGTACATATTTTACAAAATAAACAAAAATGTACAGATAGTTGTACATATCACAAGCTCGCATAATATGATTTTCTAAATCTACTGCTTTTATTAAGATGTAACCGAACTGTCTGAATCGATCTCTCCGTCAAAGAATACATAAGCCAGAAGGTCTTTATCTTTACCCATACATTCATAGAATTGGGCCATCTCTTTGCATTTGTCTACTTATTATTGAAGGAATAAGTCGAGTTATGCTGATAATTGAGTATCAAGTTTTAAACATTGGTGAAATATAGTGGAGATTGTGTTGAGTATATTTCATCAGTTGGTTTGTTATGGTTAGGCAATCGTCAAGTGAAAACTCGTTATTTGATATACTGATGGTCACTGTCAAATCTAAATGCAAACATCTGTGGTTTTTTTAGGTCTTAAAGGCTTATGAGACTTGTTAAGAAATATGAGCATTACTAGATAACCCGAAAATTTCGCGAATACAATGAATAGTAAGGTTGCAGGTTTGTAATTGGACAAAAGAAGAACTGCCTCATCAGTTTCAATTGTTTATTTGTTTTGTGTAATACGTACGTAGCAGAAGTCGACGCCAGTGAAGCATTCTATTAATATCTGTGTGATATTTGCTGCTGCTATCTAGCGGCTTGGCTCGGAACTGTTTCATACGCGCGGCATTCACAGTTATTACTTGTGTCCTCTAAGCGTCGAATTCCGAAGAATACCTTTCTTAAAATATTATTTAATCAAATCGAAGATCTTACTCTCTAAAGTAATACCTCATTTCTCAATTTTGGTTAGATATCAAGGGAAATAAATAGCTCGTCACAAAAAAGTTATGGAAATAATCATAATTTTGCCTTTTGAGGGTAGAATTCTGGGATATTCCTTTCAAAAAATATGATGTGACCTCGGTAGTGACGTTAATCTTTAAAATTATATCTCATTTGTCGGTTTCGGTTAGGTATGAAAGAAGATAATGGTTTGTGAGAAAAAAACGCCTATAGTAATAATATATATGATTACATATGCGATGTTTTCTGTGTCACTCCAGTTGCCATAAATTATAGAATATTGGGGTGACTGGAAAATGGAACAGCGTAGGAAATTGTAAAACGATTGACGCTTGCAGTACTAATCCTAAGAGGAAGAAAGGAAGTTGCGTGGCCGTGCGGGATGTAGTTGTGGTTTCGCTGGAGCCACGCGAGGCTGTGAAGGCGCTGTGCGTCGGGCGTCGCGGCGTGCCGCCATTTTGTGGTCGCGGGGAGGCAAACGAGCGCGACGGCGTCGAGCGACGGCGGCATGGCGGGGGGGGGGGCGGGGGGGGGAGAGTGGAAGTGGTGGTGGCGGCGCCCCCCTCCCCCCCACTCGGGCAGCGTCGCGGCGCCCTCTTGGGAGAAGGCGCAAACAACTTCACTGTGGGTCTGCCACGCTGGAGAACTAGTCCAGCTCCAGCCAGAGTTCACGCACTCTGTATTACTGCTAACCATCCCTGCTTGCACATGCTTACATACATAATCAAATACAACGTTTGTGAAAATACTTTAAAGACCTCATTTCAAGAGGCATTACTGTATACTACTTGGAACTCTGAATATCGAGTGGTACTTAATGTCTGCATTTTAGCGTTTTCCCTAGACACATACCGTATGAACTGTAAAAAAGTTATTGTGTTCAATATTAAGGCACATCTTAACTACTGCACGATATTATCCACTCGCTTAGCTCGCGAGTTTCACCAGTCATGTAATGAAATCCAGTGGTGCTGAGCGAAATTTTTTACTCATGCAACACAGTCCTGGTATTTCTCTACCGAATTTCTTGGCACCGCAGAATTTACACACTTCATCCATCTTGACAATCACAACGTATTAATATTTTTTGTACTCTTTAGTGACTTCACAACGGAATGCCTCACGTTTCGACCTACTATCTCTACTCCTTCTGCTTCGCAATTCTCGTTCACTAATGTTTTGTTTTTTTTTTCTTCGCTGTTCTTTCTGTTTCCTTCTTTTCGATCACCACTGGCAAGATATCTTTTTTTTTACATTGTGACATCCTCTTAAATCTTAATATTACTTAACACACTAAAATTGCACTTAATACACTGATCACTATCATACGTTCAAAAATTTTCACTGAAATTTATTTCACTTTCTATCACTTTTACTTTTCCTTGATTCACTTCCATTCGATTTCCATAAGTATACTGACGCATGCATCTCGCCATCTCCTATATATACCCTTCTGAAATGTAACATACTCCCACCACTTAACAGAATAATGGAACATTCCAGAAGATTCCGGACTTCCAGTTTCTAGAATATTTTTTGAACATTCTGGAACTATAAAATTTTCTTGATCATTATAGAACATTCCGAAACATTCTGCCTGAAACATTCGGGAACAGTCTACAACAGTGTTTCTCTACCTGTGGTCCTCGAAGATGGTTCAGTTGGTCCGCAGGCAGAATGTTATAAATTTAGATACCGTATTCGTACTGTATAAGGCTATAAGCAAATACAAACTGTAAGCTCAACTTTTCAAAGCCACGAATTTCAATGACCTGGTGAAAATTTAACATTTCTAGGATCAGGATAGGAAAACATTGTTCTTGAAATTGTCTATTCATTTCCAGTTGGTATAAAAAAGAACTTCGTTCGTATGAGGATTAAGTAAATGAGCGTTTTCTGAGGGTCTTGAAAGTGAGAGTGACCGCAGTATTTGGTAGGGTTGGTAACATAAGACTGGAGAAATAAAGAAAAATAAAAGATGTAATGTCTAGTGTCGGTCGGATAGTGTAGCATCCATTCTACACTAACATTATTATTCATTTAGTTACTTAATATTAAGACCCTTGTCAATATTTAATATTTCACTTACAATTTTATAACTGTGTTTCCATAGGAATTCAATCCATGGTCTTTGATTTACTATGTTATAATGATATTATAATGGTACAATGAAATATGTCTCAGATGTTAATATACACTATATGCAAAAAATTAGGTCTTTATAAGTTAATGGTCCGCAGCAATATTTTTGACAACGGACTGGTCCACGGGACGAAAAAGGTTGAGAAACGCTGAAATAGAACATTCAGGAACATTTTAACCAGTTCTGGTCACTGCAACACCAGATTCCCAGCTACTTATTTCCCTCAGATTTTGTCGGGTTTCTTATATTTTTAATCTTAGGTTCTGTCTTATGATATGTGATAAATATTATTACGCCATGGCGTAGAAGGAAATTAAAATCTATTCTGGACGTCAAACTTACGTTGCGAACCGAACTATACAGAGGATTATGATAAACGTGTCGCTTATTGTCTGTTCAAGAAGAGTAACGTGTTAAAATTAAATACTTCGATAAACTGATTTTTTTTAAACAAAAACTTCACTTGCTTTGTCTTATACTAGTTCAAATTTGCATTTGGTTTGGATTTTCTAACAAATTAGCGATACTTTTCACATCTTTAACGCTTGTTGTTTTACCGATATTTCAGTTGGATTTTATAATAATCGAATATTAATAAGTTATTCGAGATAGTTCATAAATTGATGAGCAAACGATGGCATGTTTTCTTCTGTTCCACGTGCATAAAGTTTGCAGACAGTTAAACCTAAATGCTCAGTCAGCGGAAAATTATTCTGTTATGATTAATGTACTTGAATTATACCACCGTATTTGAAGAAAGTGCAGAAGAAATTAACTGTTTGTTTATATTGTTTACAAAATCTTTTCAGCAATCGTCACTTAGTTTTTAAGCAAAAAATAATCCAAGTAATTTATTGTTCATGAATCTTTCATATTGTTTCTGAAAGTGCGCTCTAGCTGAAAGACAGTTATCTCATTTTATCAAGGTTACAGTCAGAGTTGAAGAATTCTATCTGATACCTATCAGCGGAGGTGAAACTGCGGCCAGGAATTCAATCCCTCATATTAAAAGCGAGAGGAGAGGAGAGGAGAGGAGAGGAGAGTGACGGGAGAGCTATTAGGAGAGTGAGCTGACCCCAGCTCACACCTCGCGCCTCGGGCCCACACGCCTTGTATTTGCGCTCGCAACAGCTTCGATAACCCCGCCATGTTATTTAAAACCAAATGAATAAGCCAGCTGCGTCTGATCCGTGAAGATCGAATAAGGAGAAATGTGGTCACATTACCGCTGACATGAAACCAGTAGAACTAGCAACACTAAAAACATATTCTCCGTATACGAATAGTTATACCAGTCTTAGATGGGAAAAATTATGATTTCGTATCTTTTAAACCATTTGTAATGTGAGTAAAGACTGTTCCCATCTACAACGGTTAAGGCATAAGGGCGTGGTTAAATATTCTTTCGTGCGTAATGGCGTCACGGAATGGAATAAATTACCAAAGTAAATGATGAAACGCTGGTACTATTTAAAAATTACATTGGTAGAGGCCAAAAGTAGAGAAAAGAATAGAAAAGAGGAAAAATGGATGTCCAAGAAATTCACCACCAGAACTTGTGCTCCATTGAAATTAAATTTTTAAAAAAATTGGGGTGTTTGTTAGATTGCAGGCGATCGTCAAATTGATACTATTGCCACGGGAACTGGAAATACAAAAAAATAGTGATTTCTTTAATCAAACTAATTTTGGATGTTTTCAGAAATTTCATCACGTCTATATATTCCTAAATAAATCATAGCTAATTACGACTTGGAAAATCTATTTTTCGCTTAGGTCTGAAACCTCTGTTGACATCTTACTCGTGTTTATTCATACTTTTAACGTGACACTCACTGTATGTGGTGTATGTATACCAATGATTTTTCTTTACTGAACTGAATTTCTTAGATTTATTGTAGGAACCAGCCGACCGACTTCGTTGCAAAAGCTTAAGCTTGTTTCGTTCGTATATATCAAATCCAAAGAGCAAATACGTTATCCTTAATCTATTATTTTTGTTGGAAACAATCAGAATGCAATAAAATTCTCGCCATCAACAGTATATAAAAGTAGAAGTGTAATGACGCATGCTATTTTTGTTGAGATCATCTTTTTAAGGTGCTCACGCTTCTTCAACGTCGAGAACATTAGAACCGAGAAGAGAATAGGGTAAAATAGAGAGAAGGGATTCGGCGACAGCCTTTCGAAGGAATCATCCAGGCATTTCCACGTAATGTATTTGGGAAACCCTGAAAACCTAAAGCTGGATGTCCGGATCGGGAATTAAACCTGCATCCTCTCGAATACAAGCCTCTAATGTTGGACGATCTGCTAACATCAGTGTAGTGACCCTGTTTCGCGTTTTTAATTCGGACTTCACAGCCTGTCAATAGAGAAAACTACAAGAACGGATAAGACAACGTCCATACACTTACTTCATGCTGCAGTAATTTCGGGAAGCTATAGAAAACTGAAATCTGGATTGCCGGACCGAGAAGTGAACCCAAATCCTCCTGAATGGTAGGCTTTTATTCGGTGATATAGTCGCCTTCTATGTTGCATTTCTACCATAATGTTCATATGTCATTTCTTCTCAGTGTTTTCATACGAAATTTTTAAAATGGTGACTCAAACTTTTCCAATAGCGCAGACAGTAAAACTCAAAGACAATGCTTATAGGAAAATGATGGTTTATTCGCTGCTCAAATCGGCAACTCACCATTTCAGAACTCATAAGAACAATAGTCATCGTTATAAGGCAGTCGATATGCTACCTCAACTTTGCTGCGTGAGGTACATTCCATCGCGTTTGAATGTACGTATTGTATTGTGCGCGGGAATCGAAGTCGGGCGCCCAGCACGACCGTGACGCCTCGCTGTTACGCAAAGAGACGCGGGAGCGTTTTTCGGGCGTGGGCTGTGTAATCGCCGCTTCCTGCCGCCATCTTGCACAAGAACTTGCTTCCTACTCAAACTGCTGCACCTGATTTTCTGCCTGTTGTCGGCTTCCGGAATGTTGCTCCACTTATCATGGGAACAGCCCGACACCTGATCCAAATTCAATAGATCTTACTAGTTGTTACGTACCCGTTACATTGAAAGTCGTAAATATTGCACGGTGACATTTTCTGTGGCTTTATGAAGGTACTAGCTGTTACGCAGCACAATTGTATTGCTTGAATTGGGTATAGTACTATTACAGAAACATATACACGCCATCCGTCTACCACCGTTCGGTTAGTTTCACAAATTTCATAACAAAATATTTTATTAATACCGAAAAAAGTATTCTACGTTGTTTTAATGATACATGGCATTTGCTTGTCAAATTTTATCAAGATTGGTTTAGCAGTTTAGTCGTGAAAACGTAAAAAAACAGACAGAGAGACAGAGTTTATAACATTATTGTAGATGTAGGTAGGTGTTTTATCTTCTCCAGGAATTGCTATAAATTGGCTTCCTAGTAAAATATTCGTTCAGTTGTTTATTTCCTTTAGTTAGTTACCAGTAAGAACGAAACGAACGGCGAGTGACATACCAGTGCGAACACAGTAACTCAATTATAAAGTATTAATTTGTCACTCAATTGGCGATAAACAATATTGCTTCAGCCTACGATTGCTACAGTCAATGGGTGAAGATGTGGTGCATAGCAACACCATAGTTTTGAGTCCGGCCGGTTCTTAAGCAAACCCTGTTCCCACGAGGAGCTGCTATTTATCTGCTGATAGATCTTCTTCAAGTGAAGTTCCAATTTTAAAGAATCTGCCATTCATGAGCATGGAGCGGAATAGAATGGTGCAGTAGTTGTGAGTTCGCCGCTTTATGCAGACAATGAGCCGCTAATCTGCGTGGCCTATCCACCGCGATGGCGTCTCAGTCGCTTTAGCCGATAAACAGGAGAGAGAGCGACCAAGACGCTAGACGGCTGTGCTGAGCCGTGTTGATCAATAAGATCCCCTCTCCTCGTGGGGAGGCCACACCGAGGGAAGGAAGGAAGGAGGAGTCGAGATGATGGGGTGGCAGACATCGCGCCACGGAGCTGCTCGCCGCAAAAAAACCGCCACCCAACCGCATTACCTGTTCGCAGACTCCATGCGTACACAAGCCTTGTCTTAGCATCCACGTTATACGGGAATCATAATATGGTGGAAGAAGCAAGTGAATGCTGTTATTTAGTTCCGATTAATTTCAGAAACAAGAATAAATTTTAAAAACAGAATAGCACCTGAAAAATGAGGATCTTTTACCTTCAAACATTGAATAGAATTCAGAAGAAGTTTCTGAAACTGTTTGGTGCACAGCAATTTATGGAAAGGAAGATCTATCTTAAGGAAACTGTACGTTTGGTGCACAACATAGATGAAAAAGAATATTGAACTAAATAAAACTATATATTTGGTGCACACCACTTTACGGATAGGAATATTGAACATAAGGAAACTATACTTAAGTGCACAGAACTTTATGGAAAGAAAGATTGAACTTAAGGAAACTATATATTTGGTGCACAACACTTTATGGAAAGGAAGATTGAACTTAAGTTAACTATTTATTTGGTGCACACCACTTTATGGAAAGAAAGATTGAACTTAAGGAAACTATATATTTGGTGCACGCCACTTTATGGGAAGGAAAGTTAAACTTAAGGAAACTATGTTTCCAGAGCACAGAACTTTATGGAAAGGAAGATTTAACTTAAGGAAACTATACATTCAGTGCACAAAACTTCATGGAAAGGAAGAGTGAACATAAGGAAACTATACATTCAGTGCACAGAACTTTATGGAAAGGAAGAGTGAACTTAAGGAAACTATATATTTGGTGCACAACACTTTATGGAAAGGAAGATTGAGCTGAAGTTGACTATTTATTTGGTGCACAGTATTTTATGTAATGGATGATTGAAGTACGTGTTTGGCGCAAGGGCACTTTATGGAAAGGATGAATTTAAAGAAACTGTTAGTTTGGTACATAGCAATTTATGGAAAGAAATATTGAATATAAGCTAACTATATTTTGGGTGCACAGATTGATTTGAAGGAATATCCCAAAGAATTTATTCATTTGAATGTCGTACTGTAGAAGGATGCTCAAAATTAATTGAAACGGTGGGTACGAAATGAACGTGTTTTGAAAATGATACGTGATGTAGAGTATTGTGGAAGAGTGTCATAAAATAAAAAGACAGAATGGAACGTCACATTCTGAAACTTGCGGTACTAGTTAATTTGTTAATCAAAGGAATAGTGCATGAAGCCAAAGGTCATACTATATCAAGCACATATTTGTAGTCGTAGGTTGGGTTGGGTATGTTGACGTGAAGAGACTAGTTCAAGGGAGAAAGTGATGAAGAACCGTAATAAATCAGTGGAAAGAATCACGACTGAAGAAACTTGTAAACAACAATGAATTGTCTTTTAACAGAAGTGAGAAATCGCTCGCTTAACGGTCAGTTAATATTGATCTCAGCTTTTCAGGACTGAAGTTGCTTATTTTCATGCTGTGTTAATGTTAAACTAGTCTGCACTTCGACAGAACGCAAAGCTGCGGAGCGGAGTGATTCAACGGCTAAGCCATTGGGCATGGCTTAAAATACTTATTTTTTAGCCATCTTTTTAAGATTTTGCTAAGCCTGTTCTTAAAATATTTCCTTAAAAGAAGCTGCGTGGATTTCGTAGCTCTTTTGCTTAATGGCCGAAGCCCAACTGTCACAAATCGAAAATGGTACACGAAAAAAAGGAAAAAAAATATCTCGAGCGTCTGAAATCATTGAAACTGCTGATATCTGCAAATGATAACCATGGTTTCATAAGCACTACCTGGTCACTTTACTTGTATCCACTGTTCAACACAAGCATGTCCACCGTAGGACAATATGAGATATTTTTTCATCACTGTACTTAAAAAATTCGGCCAGTAATTTTAGCTGCTACAGTTTGGTGATACAGATAACATTTCCACTTTCAATCACTCATGAATGACTTCAATAGTTTCTAATAATTGTGACCAACTAAAATTTCAGGTACGAAAGCTTTATTTTATATTATCATTAGAATCACTTGGGACTGAGTTTATACAAAACAGTTGAATAAAAACTCCCTTTGCGTGTTAAAATTGGGGTAAAAAATACGTTAGGGAGAAAATGCATCATTAAATTGCAGAGTATTTCCGTCGTCACCCCTCACATTTGTTTCTGCACCAACAACCGTCTCACTCCTTTATGAATATGCGTCTCTTCAACAATGGGGCAGCAAAATAGTCTAATGAAAAATCTGTAAATTAATGTTAAATTTTATTTGCTTCCAGAACGTTAAATGAGAAGTATTTGCACATTTTTTCAGTTGGGTAATTTGTTTCCACCGAAATCACTGCGCTTGTAGGCTTCTGAATTCCGTACCTCGATAAAATAAATTCTATCTGCAATAATTATTGAGAAGGTGAGACAGCTGCTTGTTAACAGTGTTACATAATAGCTTGTGCTGAAGCATTGTTGCTATAGAAACACCGTCGATTTTGGTTTGTGTCGATAGCACTGACCCACGTGTTTACCAACAGCGGTCAGCTGTCGAGAGAGAAACAAAAGTAGTACCGCTCAGTTGGAAGGAAAATCACAAGTCTCGATGTGCGATAAGCCACTTCTAACATAACAAGCAGGCATTTGAGTTGTTACTGTGAAAGTTACCGGTGATCACGCACTATTGGCTACGGAAAGAAAGTGACGATTTTTTCCCAAGAAACTACCCGTTCTGTTAATGCACGGAATAGTAATTCGCCGGAGAGATCACGGGAACCACTGTAACTTTAGATACGATCAAGTTACTCTAAAAATAAACCTAGAGAAAGTATACCTGCCTGCAATAGCATAAAGCAGGTAACAGAGGAGAAATGTATTTCCATATACGAATCCAATAAATACGTTCCCTCGGGGAGATCCGCATCTGTCTGGTCTTGAGTTTAGTGCTGCACCACACCGCCTCTCTCAGTTTTTAGTTCTACCCGACAGTAATTTGCTTTTTTCTGATCAAAGTTTCCTTTTTAAAATATATATACCAAACACAGAGTCCTTTTCCATATACGGATTTTCTTGTAACATGCAATTACGCTTCACCATAGCATTAAAAATTTGTAAGGACAATCAATGAAAAGACCATGAAAGTCCACATTAACTGTACTAAATGATGCAACGCTCTAAATTCCACTTCTTAGTTTCTTTACAGAAATGTGGATAGTGTGCTTACCGTTAAATTCAGTCTTTTGTCTCCTAGAAAAACGACGTAGTCATTTTACTGCTTCCTAGGAGGCACTTCAAACGTTCTCGTTACGAAGAAACAGATCGTCGTGATTCAAATTAAACCACCGTTTTGTAATTCAAGTGCAGAGAAAATTTTAATTCTCCGTCAGACCATCTGAAGCAGAACTATACATTTGAGTTTTGTAATTATCTATTTTTGGCGAATAAGAAAATGAAAACACGTGCATTAAAGTCATAATATTGATACGAAGGTACTCAATGGGTGTAACTGCTTTCTTAAACTTCAGAAAAGTTTTGATGGTTGAAATTCTCATTTCTTCCTACTGAGCATTCCCTTGAGAAACGGCGCGAGAAAGAAACAATATCGGTAAGCTTCAGCAAGGTTCCATATACCCATCATCTTATATTCTCATCTCTGGTATCCAGATATGCTAGAGGAGGAGTGTTTCACTACAGACGATAATGAACCGGGGGGATACTCTGCAGTCTGCATGTGAAGTTATCCTCAGTCAAGTGCAGTATCCAGACTGATAAATTTCTAAGCAACCAGATTCTTTTCTGCAAGTTGTCTATATTGCGGTACAGATATCGCACAGTAAAACAGTGCTTTAAGTAACGACATGAAATATTTGCTATTTAGTGATCCGAACACAGTCCTACTTTTGTCACTCCACTGTCTGTCCGGTATTTCTATTCGATGTCATTGGCTTCAAATCTGCATCAGTTAGGTGCTTCATCGACCCAAACCCTAATTTTCTATTAAACATTTTTTATAGTTATACTATAGGAGTTTCAATGCATACAAAGTAGGTGGAAAAACGATTCTATCCCAAGCAGTGGAGATTTATTGTTTATAGCTTGTCAAGTAAAAGCTGAACCTATACCTGTCGTAAATCTCCTTGGGTGTAAATTTCCAGTTGTTCGAAATCTTTTCTGACTCTCCTCGTCCACTTTGTGTAAGTCGCCTTCTCTTTAGATACGGTGTTGAAGATTTTGGAGTTTAACCTATTATTGTTCATCCGAACTATGCCATCATAGAAGATTAACCTCCTCTTTTTCATAGCTGTTTTAATACTCTCCAGGTATTGGTATAGGTCCTTACTGTACCTTAGTCTGTATTTTTCCGCTTCTTTAACGGAAACCATGATTTTTCTCAGGATCATTCATTTCCTTAGTTCAAGTTTCCTTAGAACCTTGATAGTAAACAACACGTTTCCTTCGGATAACCACAATGAAAATTTTTCTTAACTATAGCAACATGTCGAAGAGAATCATTTTTTCTTCATGGAACATACAGAATTGATCGCACGTTGAAATTGACTCTCCGGTATCGACCATATCCTGTGTGTCTAGGACAAATACTAAATATACCTACTCTGGAATATTAAGTTGCAAGGAAAACAAGTGAAAGTATTTAATTTGCGGTTGCTTTGTAATATATTAACACTAATTTACTGAATGTGCTCTAATTATTACTTCAGAATGTATCGCTTTATAAATGCCGATATATATTCTATTTATAGTAAACCTAATTCGAACTGACGTTTATTGAAACGAAGCAAGCGACAACGTGGTGTGATTGTTCTATTACTGCAGACTTTCAAAATCGACCGGCTAATCGCAGTCGATCGCTGACTTTAAGATATCGTGATTACCAACTAATCAGACTTCATTTTGTTCTGTGCCCATACCTTTCACGACGAAATGACACCGACCGTGGTGGTTTAACGGTTAGCGTTCTGGCCTCGCATTCGGTAGGACGGCGGTTCGAATCCCCGTCTGGGCATCCAGATTTGGGTTTTCCATGATTTCCCAAATCACTCCAGGCAAATGCCGGGATGCTTCCTTCAAATTGCCATGGCCGAATTCATTCCCATTCCTTGCCCCCCCCCCTTTCCTTTCCCGTCTCTAAAGACCTCGCTGTTAAGAGACGTTAAGCACTTAAAAAAAAAAAAAATAAGAATTGACATTGTCAGCTCTGGAAGCTGTGTAACATGTGTAGTTGCCATGCTATAGTACTTTAGTCCGGAATTCCCGATTTTAGAAGATTTGCTTGTTGTGGTGTCCGTATTTGTTGTTTGGAACCAGTTTGAGTACGGTGAAGAAGTGCCGGCGCCTTTCACCGCCTGCCGTGACCAGAGCACGCATTCGGCCGGCGCGCCCATAAAACGGAACTGCCGCTATTACAGCGAGGAAGTGGAGAGCTCGCCTTATCAGACTCACCGGCCACACAACCCAGAATAAACCAAAAATTTCGGTCAGCACAACTGGCCGCCTATCTGCGCCACCATCGCGCACTCCATGTTTACAATGCTAGCCCGCAACCTTCACAGTGCACTGTGCTCCTTTTCTCCATTCAACAATGCTGCTCAAACACCTGTTTCTTCAAGGCAAAAAAATTTGAGCGATCTGGTATAATGTCTCCGAAGGACCCGATAATCTATTTTTGTCTCCTGTGTCCGATTCACCCACCAAGGACCACATGGGCATTGTCCACCGCAGTTGGCCAGTGAATAATGACAAGTGGAGTGTAACCTGGTGATGTGTCTGTGAAACGTGTAACTTTGTGTGTGCTATATTTTTTGTTTGAGAAATGTGTGGTTGGATTTTTTTTTTAACTGCTTTACGTCTCTCAACAGCGAGGTCTTTAGATACGGGAAAGGATGGGGGCAAGGAATGGGAAGGAATTCGGCCATGTCCTGTTTAAGGAAGCATCCCGGAATTTGCCTAGAGTGATTTGAGAAACCATGGAAAACCCAAATCTGGATGCCCGGACGGGGTTTCAAACCGCCGTCCTCCCGAATGCGAGGCCAGAACGCTAACCGTTACACCACCACGCTCGGTGTGTGGTTGGAGATCGTCGCAACATTCAGTTAGATGGTTGCGAGAAACCGCCTATAAACTGCAATCAGAATGGCCGGTGCATGGGTCATGGGTTTGTACCAGGTTCCGTTGTATGTCCCAGAGCCAGTATGCGGCGCCTGAGCGCATTGAACCACACTGCGGGTCTGATATTCTTATATTCATATAATTTGTCAAATTTATATCTCACTCTGCTTGTTATTATTGTTTTTCTGAATACACTGCACGATATTAATGCAATGATAGCACAATCTGAAAAGACAAAATCCTTAACACAAAGGTAGCCTCTGGAACTACATAAGAGCTTCTACAGTGGTAAACTCAAAATAAAAAATAAAATGATATTTGAGTGTCGGCTATCGAAGTAGTAAATGTCACTAGAAAATAAATTGCGTATGGCATTGTTGGTCGAAGTTTTTCGGCGTCAAGTGATAGGGTTTTCGATTTGTCATGCTTTCCGCCCCTGTTGTGGTTGAGCTTGCGATTTTACGCGAAATCAGAACCACAGAGAGTCCTGACAGTCCTCAGCAATGAAAAGCCCGTAAAACTAGAAGCCTCCGGCGGGATTTGAACCCGGAACTCAGAATTTTGATAACCAACATCTTAACAATTAAGCTACCAATAGTAGTCGCTGGACGTATAACACTCGCAGATTTTTAATCAATAGACGTTTATGTTATGTTTTGCACAGCGAAATAAGTATAAACATAGCAAACGAGACAACGGAAATATTTCGTACATATTTTCCCATATTAACACACATTTTTGTTTTAAGTCTGTTAATAATTAATTTGGAAAATAAAGCACTAATGTCGGTAATGTATTCAAATTCGAGCTGCATTTACGTATCTGCCGAAATATCTTTAAAATAATCAGAGTTTTGAAAAGAATTTTTTCATCTTCTGAACCTATTAGTGTGGAGCGAAGCGTAATATAATTTTGTTTTTGTGCTACGTCTTTTTTAAAAACCAGTATCATGTTTACATTTGCTGTTATCGTTTTACACTTAAGGAAGTCCTGTAGAAATTAAACTCGCGAACTGTCGCATTAAAGAAAGTAGCTATATTGTTTCTAATTCATCCGTGAATAAGCTGTACTCTCCTATTAAATAGCCAGTTTCATTGAACGTCAGGCGTTAGATAGTAGAATGATATCGACTCAGATTGTACTGTCTGTTGCATTTCTGTATTTTACATCAAAGAATAAGCTGTTGAGGTGTCCTATTCTCAGACTATTCAAAAGAAGTTGAACACTTTACTTGATGAGTTGCGATATGCAGTTCAACTTACGATCCATCACGACGCATTTCGAAGGAATTTTTTGACTCGGCGGAAGAGACACCAGTGGTATTACGTACGATTTTGACGGCTATCTATAATGAGACGAACAGCTAATTCAGCAAGTACTATTTTCAGATTATAACATTCACAGCCAATTCACTACACTAACTTCACTTTATTCATTTAGCTTTTGTCATAAAGTAAAGTATTACCAAAAAAAAATTTATACTAATCATCATAGATCGTCCACACGTTGTTCTCGCATTAGAGTTGTTTATCAGTAGCTTGCTGCACCGTAAAATCAAAGTGAATTTCAAGTTAGCTGCTATTCGAACGGTGTTGCAGGACAATATAATTGTTTCTTGGCTGATTCTTTCCCTCTGCTTAGTGAAAGACAACTTTCTCGTCAAAAACGGCAGCCACGATCGGGCGCACACACGTCCCGATAACCATCTGCGGGAATTTTTCCCCCGCGCCCGCGCCACTGCTGCGGCAGATCAAACTCGGTCGATCTTTCTGGTGGGTGGGCGCGCCCGTAGCCACGCAGCCACGCACGACCGCCCCGCTAGCTTGGTTGCGTAACTCGCGGGGTCATGGTGGAGGACCGGAGATTGTTCCCCCAAACTATCTGCCAAGTGACTGACTGCAGTTTAACTCTCCTTACGTTTCCCTTCGCTTTTCCGTAAAGTTACACCATTCTTGTAGTTGTTTTATTTCTGGAAGGTAGCGATTTCCTTCTACTATCTAAAGCAATTGATCGGTATAACCTTAATGAATTCAAATGTCACGTTGGATTGTGACGAAACATTCCAGGGCTTGGCGCAGTGACGGTATACAACAGATGAATTCCTTCAAAACAGTGGAGCGTAAATCTTGAAAACTATCCGTGTTTGGTAATTAAGATCTGAAAAACGTTTAACTGCCTTAGGTTGACACCTAGCGGACAGTTAAGCAACGTTAGGGTTTGGTCGCTGGCAAATAAGCTCACTAGACCAATCTCCTTCTTTTCAGGATCTTAAGTTAAAAAGCCCCTCTCCCTACCCACCCCTTAGGCTCAGTCGGCTGCGGCACAGTGATGGTGTCCTGCGCTGGCTCGAATCCTGGTGCTGAAAGGAAGTTTCATCATCAGGATTAGGTGACAGGGTATGAGCCCTGGTGATTCGCCAGATTTAACCTGGATTAAATCCCAAATCTCTCCATAGTGCGTACGTAATTAGGGTATACGACTCTATTGACGGCGATTCATCCGTCGCACAGGGGCATTAAGCCTGATGTCCATATTGGATTCTTTCGGAAGTGTAGGACTGAATGGGTTGGCACCGGGTTTCTCCCTTCTTCATCTGTCATTTAATAAAGCAGAAACAACACTTTATACTGAACATACACATAATATTGGAGCCATCCACAATTACAATAACACATACAACACACACTAGTGGAGGCAATGGTAAACCACTCCAATTCTTGTTTCCAAGAGAGTTGCTATGGAGGAGGTATGTTCTCCATGGCAACCGCATGTACCCGAATAGGATTGGCTTCATAAGAAGTTTTCACACAGTCTGATTGTTATGTGAATATATAGTTGTCATGGTCCTCTCTGTTACTGCGATTACATGCAACATTAGGTACGATTGACTGAAGATGCAGTAAAAATTGTACGGATTGCAGTTATAAAGTCTATCATCAGAATACTATATTTTAGAGAAGATATTTAAAATGAAATTCGAAGGTGGTGGTCTCAAAAGTTTTCATTGTCAATCATGGATGGGGATAGAATCGGAATACTATGAAAATGGAAATATGTTCGTCATGACTGTCATCAAACAAACTAGGACATTCTGTGAGTTCATTTAAGAGCACAACACAAATGGCATCTGCACCTATAGTAGCGGCCGAGAAATTCTCAGAACACCGCTGAATGTGGGTGAGCAATGAGATTCGTGTCTAATTCCTCATCATATACAAACAATTTTAGAGATGAATGCATTATGATGTAGCAAGACTTTTGAGAAGTACGAAAGAAAATTTGAGTGATGTGCCTAACTTACTAATATTATGCAACATCCAAAATGGGGTCACTGTGAAATGGTAAGTTTTGCAAGTGATTAGTGACGCTGGGTGTGCGGTGCGGTGGTGGCCCTTTAAGTCTAGAAGCGACGCGGTGTGTGCGCCGAGATCAATAGCAGGCGGTAAGTGTAAGTCGCCGAGCGGGGGCGGCACAACAAGTGACCAAGACGCTCCACCACCGCAACCCTCTGTCTTGGTTGGCGTTCTGTGAGTCACAAATTTTGTTTTAGAGAAATAAACAGCTTTCATAACTCATCTTTAGGGAGTCAAATGTAAGGAACTAGTCTAATCCTTTGTTTGCATCTCGCCTTCTATGTTGCAAATCCTTTTCACAATAGTTTTATCTCAAATCTGAGATAGAATATAGAACATCGTCAGCAAAGAAACATTGTATTATGCTCTGATCAGCTGATATTAGATGAAGTAATTGCGTTACAACCTTTGATAACAGTGTAGTACTAATAACTGGATTTTCCGGGATTGTCTCCTTATTAATTTGGATATCTAAGCTTCAGACTGACATGCTACATTTGTTTATTTAGCAGCGAGCGCCATGCGTCTTAGAGTAAAAGGCCGCAGTCTTTGTTGAAGATTTTTTTTTCTTCAAAACTTCCTTCACTCGTCGAGGATCTTTTCACACAGCCTCTAATCTTCAAATTTTATAGCGTACCCGGCGTTGACGGTTGGAGAACAACCGCTATTGTTTTGTTTACAATCGCAGATATGTTCCTTATGTATTTTCTCCATTCTGTCAACACTGAGCACGTTATAAAATTTGAAGATGCAACACTGTTGTGGAGAGACGACTTGTAGTGGCATCGGCGAGTGAAGGGGGCAGTAGAAATTTAAAGAATATCAGCATCTTCAACAAAGACAGCGGCCTAATAATTTATGTCGCTTGGCGCTCATTGTAAGTAAACAAATGTAGTGACTCTGACGAAAGCTGTAGAAAGTCAGCCAGAATCTTAGATAACCCAGCATTAACAGAAATTCAATGACTATTCACAAAGACAACTGCTTATGGCTAAGAAAACATGTAACACAATACTACCATGCCAGCGAAGTTATATTTGATTTGGAACAAGAATTTTATTACCAACATTTCCGGTTTCATTTTCTTAGTTTAATTTTCTGTTATCAAGAAGCGGCTGTGGTGTTATTAACAGATTATTCTGATAATACATTTTTCCTTGAAACTGCCCACACCTATAAAATCCCATATCGCTCCTACTGTTCAGCACCAAACGTTTTCAATGCATTATTCCCAAAGATTAAGTCTCATTTTAAAAAAAAAAAAGAAACTCTCTGAATAAATTCTGTTCCGAAACAATCATTTACGTCTTTCTGTAACCTTCATTCCTAAGCACAGTATGTGAGTGCGGTTATATTTCTTGCTCTGTTAAGTCAGCCAGGTTTGGTTGTTCATTAATGCTTACGTCATCCCAAGGTTTTATGTGTCTACTCGCTTTGGTTTCACGTCAGCAACCAGTGTCAACGTTTACTCCATATGAAGGGCATTTCAGACCCTGCTAGGTGAGTAATATTATTTGGTACCTGTGTTCGGAAAGACTCAGGGTCCTGTCATCAAGAATTCATCTTTTACATGATTTACAGAAATCAACAAAGCTAAGATTGGTATTCAAGAAGATGACTGATTGAACCATCCGGAAGCAGGTATATTCAGTCTGGTATTGGGGTAGAATGGCCAATTCGTTTTATCCTTACTGAACCTAACCTAACTCGGTAATCCTACCAGGTAAAGGATATCTGCAGTTTAACGTGGAATCCGGATCACGGAATTGTGTTGGCGTACCTCACATTAAAGCTATCTGTGCCAGAGGGGAAGGTCGAGTTAATTACCTTCGACAATCCCCACCGAGTCATGGATTCGAACTAGGGTCCTTTGGGTCCCCAGTCAGAAGCCTTAGCCACTAAGCTCTTCCAGAAGGCACGCCGCGCGAATTTTTTAATGGTTTCTTGCTAAACATCATATCCCACTTCCTATATAGTTCCCTTTAAACAATATTATCCTCAGTCCAATGCCCTTGCTGTCTAACGAACGTTGAAACCCTAATTAGAAGTAACAATCAAGATACAAAAATATAGTGTCTAATAATTCAGTTCTCCCTTTGTAAGTAAGCATAGGAAACACGGGGCTAAGAGTCTTCCTATAAGCAGTGCTACACCAATAGCAGCAAGATGTTGGGCGTAATTTCGCGAGTACCGTCAGATGGGCGCCGAAAATACGGCTAGCCGGCAGCCACGCGTAACGAGGCTAGCCCAACTTCGCACGGGATCAAAGGGGCCCGCGGTGACAAAGTGAAGTGTGTGGCGTGGCGACCGGTACACACGATGTTTCGAATTTGTCAGCGCTTTGTGGGCGACCCATAAAAACGTCCGGACGGGCTGCAGCAGCCGGAAACGAAACCGCCCAACACGTGGGGCAGCCTGTGGGTGGGCCGTCTGCAGCGGGGAGCACAGGTGGCGAGCAGGAGACTAGAGCTCACCAGGTAACCTGCAAGCACTGGCCAACACAGACATGTGGCCAACAAAACATTTTTTCTTTTTTTAAAATCAAATACGTGTGCATAATTTTGTCTTTATATAGTTATTGCATGCAAATCGTCCGTCAAGTTTTTTTTTTTTTTTCTCCGTATCGTTTATTTCTGGTCCATTGTTGTACCTAAAACATTTGATATGGAATAGGTTGAATAAACTGAACTACTCGTTTAAACTATTGCAGATTTTTGTTTCAGGATGAAATAATTTTCATTTCTCTCTCTTGAAATCTCTGGTCATTTCCTCTTCTACTTCTTCGCAATTTCTTGCTGCCAAATTTATTTTGCTTCTTTTAATTTCTTATTCATTTAATTACTGAAATATCTGCGGTACTTTCATTCTGCTTAATCCTGATCATTTTTGTGCCTTTTTCCTATGATCCAACAACTCCAAAATTTCTTTCGCTCCAATCCGAATACCTGATGATTACTCACCAGCTTTGATTACCTCTCTTCTCAGTGCATTTCATTCTTCTTTAGTTGAAATCCTATTTCTTAATGTCATGTCTACAATCTCTGTAAATTATTCTCTCTTGTGAGATTCTTTCAATTTGTTTACTTCCGGTTCATTCCTGTCTTCGCCTTAATTCTACACTTCATAACAATAACATTGTGGTCAGAATCTTTATTAGTTCTTGAGTATGCTTTACATTCTAGAACGTAGTTTTTGAATAGCTGTTTAGTCGTGGTAAAATCAAGTTGATATCTACCTGTAGCCTGTGGACGTTTCCAGATGTTTAGCATTCTTGCTTGGTTCTTATGTATTATGTTTGTCATTATCAGTTTTCATTTTTCGCAAAATTCTTCCAGCCCACTTACTCACTTCTTTTTATAAACTGAAATTTCCTATATTTTCCTCTCCTACTGCCACTTTCTCGTCGTCCATTGTTACCAGAATATCATCCCCCTTCAAAATTTTGATTAATTCTTCAATTTCATTGTATTTTCTCTCTATTTCATCAGCATCATTTATGATTTTGGTGCATATAGTTTTACTGATGAGGTTGGCGCAGGGTTTTTACCTGCCTCTCATCAAAATAATTCTGTCACTAAATTATTTCTCGTAACCCACCCGTTTCCCTACTCTATTGTTCGTTACGAACTCCACACCAGTGACTTCACTGACAGTTTTGGTGCTAATTATTACGTTTTTCCCACACTAGAAATCCCCTGTATCCCTAATCTCACTAATCTTTTTTCTATAAATGGCTTTTGTCTTAGACTATACAAAATCAGTTTGTAATAGAACTTATTAATGTTATGATTCCAGGTTGTCTTATGTTAGGAGATGAGACTGGACTAATCTAACAGTTTACGCAAGGGTGAATCAAATATGAACTTGATTTTTTTTTCAGAAACTCTTCATTGGATTAATGGAAGCGAAACAAATATAAAATTTTCTAAACATTTTTTTATTGCACTGATAGTTTTTTAATTCCTTCTTCATAAACAAAAAGTCGAATGCGTACGTAGCACATTGCGCATCAAGTCGTATTCGAAAAAAAAATATTTCCGCGTAAATCTTCTTGAGGGGTACAGGCAATTGACTAATAAATCTCGACTAAATGTAAATGATCAAAAGCGCTAGAAAATCTGAGAAATTTCCACCGCCACGGGTCCCGGTACGCATTCTTGCCAACCATCTTGAACTGATCTTGCATGAATGTAAACATTTTAAATAATTGTCTGCGCATTTCTGTAACTTGCATCAGTTGCAACACTATTTTAATGTAAAGATATCTGTGTTCCTATTGGTACTTACACCATTTATACCCTTGAGATTTTGAAGTGCTTATTTGCCATACTGTATACGCAAAATTTCTGCTGATTTAATAACTTAATCTGTTACTATCATTAATCTGTAAGAGGGCTTCGTCTGTCTGTCCATTTTTACAGGCCTCCCCCCCACCCAAAAAAAATTAAAAAATCCCAGCAAATTTGAATTTTGTTTTTACAGTTTTTAAGCTAATTGTATAGCTTAATATTAGTAATATACCTCATAGACTCTTCGTAACAGGGGAACGGAACAAGAAATAATTCATTCATATCGGGTTCAAATAGGTGCCACATACTACTGCATCTCAGATGTACACTGCTTCATGAGGTACCCACGCTCCATCCCTAGGTTTCTCTCAATATTATTTTTAATTACGTAACTTAAGTTGTGTATTTCCTCACTTTTCTGAAATTAAAATGATGGAATATACGGAAAACTTTAGTCATATCACTGCAACAAAAACTAACACACAAGTAAACGCAGGGAAATTTTGGAATTTAATCTATGTAAAAGGTACAGAGAGACTACATTACAAACGTTTAGGCCAGCTCAGCCTTTGCCAAATAATAATTGGAAACTGGCTGTTGTAAAACTGTTATTTTATAGCTCGACTCACATCTCAGATATTGTGACCAGACTTAGCGTCTTCTCATACCTCCATTTATGTTTTCGTAGTTATTAATTTTATTTTTGTTTTGTCCACGGACTTCTTAAGACAGGTCTACAGACCTCCGGCGCTCTGTGGACCACAGGTTTGGAAACTTGGTTTGTGCTTAACTAATAGGAGAGAACAAAACGCATTACAACGCGCGTTAAGGTCAGCGCGGGAAATGCTAGTGTGCTTAAAAATTAGGACAAATGAATCTTATGTACACTCATCGTGATAACAAAATAGCAAACGACTGTAGATACAAGCGTGTAGAGGAACTACTTTAAATTATCTCGTGCCTATTTTAAAAGACCCTTATTCCGATCTGCCACTAAGCAACGAAGGCCCGATTACACAGCAACAATCCAGTGGTCTATAATAGGGCTGTAACACAGGTCATCTTTGCAGATGCGAATGTTCAGTGCTCGACATCCGCGGATGGGTGTATTGCGGATGCGGAGGTGTAAACATAAATTTATAATTATTTATATTATAATATTTTATCAAGAATAAACTTAAAATCAAAATAATTTTTTTTATCACAAATTCTACATTCTACATTTTGGCTATTTGCATCTAATACTGCCATACTGATTACTTTGTTGCCTCATCTTTCAACAACAAAAAAAAGTGGTATGATTTGACAAGTGAACAAAATTATTTATTTAACAACGCACGCGTGAACAAAACAATCTTTGTGGAGTTCGTGGCTCTACAAATTCAAGCGAACAAGTACAAGGCCTCGCCACCACACATCTCCGTGTCCGCCACCTTTCCACCGCTCTAGCGGCACATTCTTAGTCCAACTTGTAGGACCTACCATGATTTGATTTTTCTATGTAGGACTCTTTTTGGGCCGTGAAAGGGGTTGCAGTAGTACAAATAGGACTTGTTGGATGTTGTTGGATTCCCAGACAACCAACACGGACACCTGCTGTTGAACAAGCTATGGTATTGGATCGTGATTGTAAGAAACATCCTACAAGTATGCGATTAGAACACTGGGGTGCCGCTTAACGGTAGGAATGGAAAGGACTGCTTGGAACATGTTATTAGAACCTTTCTGGTAGAGTGAACGGGTGAGCGCATGCTGCGGTAGCTGTTGTACACGGAGGTCCTGCAAGTTGGACCGCGAATAGACCGCTTTACTTTGCATGCAAGTTCAAACTTGTAAATTCGTCGCATAGGTAATAACACCGCTCAGTTCATTACTTTTATTACAGCGTCGTAAGAAATAAACAACCACATTGTTATTAGAATAGCGATGATGGGACGGATATCTATAAAGAGAAACGAATAAGATATATAACATATATATTGCTATACCTCCGGATTAAAATTGCGGACGGAGGATTTCATGCGAAAGTTCCGCACTTGCGGATGCGGAGCTCCGTTACATCCCTAGTCTAAAGGGCCGATTGCAAATGAAGTGATTTAACAAAACGTCGGCGTGTGATTAGAGCAGTTAAGTGGTGGCCCCCGTGGGAGTGGCCACTATCAGTGGCTAGTCAGAGCCAGGTGTGGCTGGCTCCATTGTGGCAGCTCGTGTCGGGTAATGGGCCGGTAAACGGCACAATACCCGCGCCCGGCACGCAAATGCCCTCCCCACGGAGTAACCTCCCACGCCAACCCCTCACTACGGACGCTTAATGCGACAGCTTCATTGCATCTCTATTTTATCGATAATTTTTTCACTGCTCACAATTTAATTTTTTTTAATACCGTCAGTATTCATTTCGCCGTGTCACGATTTTCGATGAATTACTGGTAAACAACTATACATAAATCTTACAGCTTAATGGAATACTGACTGCTGGCTGTTTGGAACCTGCTTTTTATGGGATTGTTACACTGCAAAAGGAAGCTAGTCAGTCACCACTACCACTAAGGGGGCGTCCATAAATTACGTGAGCTGAAATGGGAGGGGGGGATCCTGCGAAATCTCACCAAATCTAACCTGAGGTTTGGAAATTTATGTTGGACTGAAAAATAGGTTCACAAATGACGCGAAAGGGGGTTTTTCGTCGGTAACCGGATTTGGAAGGATGAGACCTAAAAAAAAAAGGTCTCACGGACCAGATCTCACCTGAGAGGGAGGGGAACCAGATCTCACCAGTGGGGGGGGGTCCGGTAATTCGTAAAAACACCTCTCGTAATTTATGGATGCCCCCTAAGGAAAATTCTGTGGTTAAGAGAAACCACTTTATGAGGAAATCTTGGTATTCGTTTTTCCCAGACTGCAAATACACTTTCACTGGTTTGAGTCTGACCTCATATTGGAGTGGGTTTATCAAGAACTTACCTAATGTGATCTCTGTTCTATTTGAAAGGGCCCAATTCCTAACTTATTAATTACAAACTAATTATACTTTTCAGTTTCCGGTGTCGGGTTTAGTTTCTTAGGCTTTTTATTTATCTCTGTACCCAATACCGGGTTCACCGCCGAAAATGTATTGTCTTTTAACTAAATTAAATTACAAAGATCAACAAACACCGTTTACTAACTTTCACATAAAGAAAGAAATTATTATTTACTTATCTTATGTTAGTTTTACAACATATATTATTTTATTCAAAACATAATCATTGCAGTTCATTTGTATTATTCTTTCTTTAGTGCTCTCGGGTTTATTTTCTTGAATATTCATATTATAATTATATATCCATCCCGCCAGGATTGGATCGTGTTATTAGTTTTAACTTCTGAAACCATCTTCTTTTCATCAACTTTTTTAGTAACCAGAGATCCTCCTTCATTTCCTTCGGTGTGGTTTGACTTCTCTGACCATTAGAAACTTTAATTCCAAAGTTACTATATATGGCCTTAATTATTTAATGGCAAAAATATGCATTTATTAATAACTTGCATGATTAGCAAGGTCGTCTATATCACATAGCGAAATAACATAAAATGAAAACAGGAGTTGCTGCGTGTTCTCCGAGATAAGTAGGGGGGCCTACTAGCGTTGATTCTTGTTTCTTATTTTTTTTTCCTTTTTTATCTTTGATATATTTAAACGATTTTAATAGCAAAAATTCTAAACAATAACGTCTTAGATTCGTATTATATTATGCCAGTATTTTCCCGCATGAGAACATTGGTGTGCGTATTAATGCGTTTGTATTCTCTTTCTCTTCTCTGATAGCAAAGTATAAACGTTTGAATGTAGTATCTTTGTAACCTTCCTTTACCGTAAATTAAATTATCCAATTTAGTTACGCTTGTTGGTGTGTTAATCTTTGATGTTGTGATTGAAATAAAGCTTACCGTGTATTCTATAGTACTATGTTTCCGAAAGCGGAAGACATAAATGATCAGAGTTACGCAGTCAAAAACAGTATTAACTGATTAAAAGGGTTATATGTTTATCTGTATTTAAACGTGATCTTGGTGGGTATTTCGTAAAGGAATGTTTGTTTGAGATTCATTTTGATTTATGGCGCCTATCTGTTCCCGGTACGAATGAATTATTATTTTTTGCTCCGTTCTCCAATCACGTAGAGTCATAAAGTCTAGACAGTAAGTTTTTAAATTGTGAAAGCCCTATCCAGATTGTTTTTGCGTGATGCCTGGACAAAAGGACTCGCAAGCGCAGCCAACTGATAGATTTATAATAGTATAGATTGTAGATACTCTATTTGACATATGCCCATTACACTCTCTTGACTCGTCCTATTATTGGTACCTTACTTATACGAGATCATTATTAATCGTTATTAGAGTATTGATAATAGTTTCGCTACACCCGGAACAACTAAAATGCCGTCTATTATGTATTTTTGTTTTTCGGTAACCACAAAAGATCTCTTTTAATTCTACTCTCATCAGCCACTAACCCATAAGACGAATCATACAAAAAAATATCACGAGTTATTCAACACAGGAATGTAGTTTCTGAAAAACACCAAGTTATAAATATTTCGGTGGTACTATTCATGTTTATGTAAAGTTCCATCTAAGTTATCATATCTGCCTGGAATCAATATTCTGTATGAGTGAAGTAATGGTTCCGTACTCAATCTGGAGAAGTCATCTACAAATTTAATTCACCAAACAGAATGCCAGCAACTTAAATGAACCGATTTAACTTTTTAAAGTTTTCATTTATCGATGATAACTCAAGTGCTCAGCCATGCCAGAGACATACTGCAACAGTTTCCTGGATTTCATTTTAAAGTGTTTTATATCAGCTGAATAATAATAAATAAGTAAAATCAGTAATAGTACTGTACTCCGTTTGATTTTTGCTGGAACTTTTTAACTCTTCAACTTAAACGAACACTAACAAATGAAGTATTGAAATGTTCACAATTGTGCCAATTAAGCCACAAAAAATGATCGTTTTACACTGAATTCTCAGGCTTCCTCGGCCGCTTCCGTTGATAAAAACTGGATTACACGGGAATGCAGCGCTATTTATTTGAGCTTTGAAGACAAGAGGCTGCGGTGGAGAGAAGATCAGTGGTGGTCTCGAGAAGTGAAAGAAGCTGCAGAAATTTTAAAAGATGCCAGCAACTTTAACGATGAAAATGGTCTATTTCTCTGCGATGTTTGACGCTCTTTGATATGGACACAATAACAGTATCTCTGATGAAGGCTACCGGAAGGATTGTTCCGCCTCTTGTCGTGGTTAACTAACATAATCCGGTAATCATTCCAGTTACAGGGGACCTACAGTTTAAGGTGGAACCCAAACCTCATAATGTTCTGGCATACTTCACATTACACAGTAAGCTGTGCCAGAGGTGAAAGTCAGGTTAAGAGACAAGGTTTGAGAACTGGGGGCTTTTCGATCTCCAATCAGATGCCTTTAACTTTGAGACACCATTCCGTTCGATCTGTTTTAATTAAAACCGAAGTATGGATAGCCGAATCCCTAAGAAATGAGACCAATATGTGCTACCGATTCTATGATTACTGCAAATGCTAGCCGCATTCTGGCTTCTTCATGTGGTGAGGGGGCAGCGAGAGGGCAGGTTTTTCCCGGGCCGCAGTTTAGTGCCCGAGCTGCGGCCCCATTTGATGCGGACAAGAGGGGAGAAATGGCCGTCGTTTGGGCAGAGATGGCGGGCCGGCCATAAAATCGGGACATGAAGAAGGAGAGGCGCACTCTACACAGTCCACCACAACACTCTCCTGTAGCCTTGTCGCACGACACTCTCTAAACTACGTCCCAATGATTCGTATAAAATGCCGAACACAACTCGCATTGCGAAAGACCAAACCTAATTGTATCGTGACAAGTATTCATGGTGCTACTAGAGAATTGTGGAAAAATAAATGTAAGAAAATTTCGATAGTGGTTATTTAGTGAAGTTATTCAATGATAACCACCACACATTCATATCAATGAAATAAACTGATCAACTGAAGATTACCTTCCTGCTTGTAGTATCTCTATCTCTCTCTCTCTTTTTATTCGTTTCTGGCAGACTGCTTTATTTCCTTGTACTTGTTGTTGCCCAGTATTCCCGTGTTCTGGCCTCCTTGCTCTATTTTCACGTCCTGCCTGAGCTTAGTTTCTACTTCTTTTGAAAACCCTGCTGATATTCAAGTTTATTTTTGATAGCAGAATGCTGCTGCACATCTTCGCAATTTGTTACACATTTCCTGCAGATCTCCTTCTCACCTCAGTGAATTAGGCCTCATTGGTTTTCTTGTCGTAGACTATTTTTTTCATACCATATTTGAAAGTAGTTTTCATTTTTTTCTAATATTTCTACGATTTAACTTATTCGGAATTTGCTTGTACCTTATTTTTCATCAATTTCTTTAAGGTTTTTAGATTATTCACCTAGAAGTTAGACAATACTCCAAAGTAATCAAGAAAGTTCCCGACTTCGACCGTAAATCAGCTAAAAAACGAAACATTAAATTCTATGAAAAATATTTTCTTGTGGCATTCTGTAAATGTATATATCGTTATAACAATCAGTAGTGTACGCTATTACTACACCACTCTTATTTAAGGAAATGGTCAATGTTTTGCTCTTCTAATGTTCCTTCAAATTCACCAAAGCCTTAGAGAAATCGTAATAGCTTACTGAGTTTTCGCATCTGATTTAATTTATTTCCCCTTCTTTTCATGCTTCTAAGTTATACTGCCGTTCATGACAGTTCTCTTTCCTTCATTTCTGAAGTGTTTTGTACTGTCAATAGAATTAATGCCTTCTCAACTATAGGCTCCTTAAATTTGTTCTGTGTGTCACCATTCAACCCAGTGACCATAGAACGAATAGTGTGATCAGTGATAAGAAGCTGCAAGTTAGATAAAACGAACATCGAATTTGTTCGAAATCTCTGATCATCAGTACTAAATCTTGACTGGAAAACACGGATAGCACTAAACAGGCTGATATGTAGAATACGCATGACAAAAGATAATTTAGCGTTATATTGAAGATCCAAATACTACTTGTTAACTGAGGCAGAACAGACCATCCAGCACCAATACGACTGCCCGCAGCGTCTAAGGGGGCATCCCCCCTTCTGGTAAGACTTTGTGAGATCTGGTCCGACCACTCACTTTTCGATGAAATACCCTCCTAAAATTGACTTTCGCGTGTTTTGTAGACCTTTTTTATCTCTACAGTCTAAAATAATTTACAAAACCTCACGTGAGATTTCCATTGACCGCCCCTCCCCCTTGGTGAGATTTCGGTGGACCCCCCCCCCCCCCCCTATTTCACCTCACGTAATTTATGGACGCCCCCTAACAACCTCCAATTTGGAAGACCTTAATGCCAGTGACAACGCAATCAGGTTTGTTAACTTCTGGTCATTCGTATTACATGTTCGTTTGGGTCAACTACGACCACGTTAAGCTTTTGATTGACTTGAATTTACTGTGAATGTGTACACAACAGTGTTACGACTAGGATTGTTAGCTCTAGAGGGGACCTACAGTTTAACGTGGAATCCGAACCACGGAATCGTTCTGGCGTACTTCACATTACACAGAAAGCCGTGCCAAGGGGAAGGTAGGTTGAAAATCCCCGGCGAGACCGGGATTTGAACCGGGAACCTTTCGATCCCCAGTCAGATGCCCTAACCATTGAGCCACGAGGCCGCTCATTCTGGTAATTTATAATATGAATTGTCTGGCTTTGATTGCTATACTTTTTTGTATCTTCCTTCTCTGTTCTTGTTGTTAGCGTTTCTAAATACTGTAACAGTAACGCTTTTGATACAAAATATATAAATAAACTGTAGGAGTAAATCATTAAAGTTATATTTTTTCACTGTCCACCAAATACACTATTGAAGGCGTCCGTGATAATGAATCGTGAGCGATTAATAAGTAGAGTGCGTGTCGTATCGGTTGTGGAAGCAGTGCTTGGCGAGGGTAATCCCACCAGCAGGGGCGCAGCTGAGTGGTGTGAATGGGGGAGGGGAGCTCCCTCAATTGATGGACTGCGGCGCACTTCATGCCACGCCAGCTGCGGACAACGCACATTCCGACCAGCTCTCGGCTTCCCCCTTCCTTGGTACACATGGTCCCATGTTGTGATTGTAAAAGAAGTTAAATGTTGCAAGAAACTTATATCTGTTTCTAAGCTTTGGGGGGCCGGGGGTAAACGAGAAAATTTTCGTAAAATTTAGAGTTGTATAACATCTTAATACATTTGTGATTGGGAATATATCAGAACGCCCTTCAAGTTGACGGCAACTACTGTGCCACACGACCGCAACGTGCTTACGGTATATCGGATCACCTTTGTGAATAAATAAGAGATTTTCTAACTGGTCCGTCGCAGTATGTCGTCGTTGGGGAGCGTGCACAAACTACGTGGCTCGGTCCAGGAGGGGGGGGGGGGTCAGCTGGTAGGCTACGCTGGGCTACGTGGGAGGAGGGGGGAGGTTCCGAGCCAGGCCACGTAGCTTGCCTTTCATAACATTTTTTTCACAGTTAAATTGAGGAACAGAACTCACAACAGCATGTGAATATTTATTTCCCTCAGTTAATTATCTCCTTTTGTAATTTACAATCGTCTGACAAGAAAACAGTACAAAATGTCTTCTGTAATCAAAAGGGAAACAAGCAACGTGGGGAGAGGGGGGGGGTAGAAGAAAAAGCCACGTAAGGGGGCATCCATAAATTACGTGAGGTCAAATGGGGGAGGGGGGGGTCTGGCGAAATCTCACCAAATCTCACCCGGGGGGGGGGGGGTCTACGGAAATCTCACTTGAGGTATTGAAATTTTTTTCGGATAGTAGAGCTTAAAAAAAGTTCTACAACTTACGCGAAAAGCGATTTTAGGGAGAAATTTCGTCGAAAAAAACGGATTTTGAAGGGTGAGACCAAAAAAAAATAGGTCTCAAAAAGTTTCAAGGGCGATATCTAGATGGGGGGGCGCTTTCTCATGGACCAGATCTCACCAGAGGGGGAGGGGGTCCGGTCAGATCTCACGAAATCTCACCAGAGGGGAGGGGGGGGGTCCGGAAATCCGGAAAAACACCTCACGTAATTTATGGATGCTCCCTAAGGCTACGTGGGAGGAGGGGGGTTCACAGGAGGCCAAAATGGAGCTCCGTGGTTTTTGCACGCTCCCTTGAGCCTATTCTGCTCTAAATGTTACTTCGGACGTGCTCAAGGAAGCGTAATAGATCCGCTTCTTTCCTTAATTTTTATAAACGGTCTAGGAGAAAGGGTGAAAAGCAATTTCGCTTATAATGCAGTAATCTATAGGGAAGTAAGGAATTCGGCTGACTGCTCGAACGAGGATTCCTGAGACAGGAACGATGATAGGAGAAGATTGAAATTAATTCCAAATGTGACTGCGTGTCATACAATCACATATTCGGTTGTAGCAATCATATTTTATGGTAATCCCATTGCTAACACGGGATTTAACTGGATACACAAGACTTATTACACACCGACTATTGTATGTTTTGTTTTACTTGATTTGTTTATAATTTTGTAAAGGCAGGTGAGGATTAATTCAATCTGGGAATAGAGGGTTTAATTCATTCAAATGAAACCCCTTATTCAATACGGAAGCAAGTGAGGCTACAACACGATTTCAGGAGCTTGTATTATGAACACGAATGTTCAGTTGTTTATACAGATACGTAAACCAATAAATCACAATGACCTTTAAGACACATGGGCATTAAATCCCTATTCTCCGGTCCCAGCCGCCGAGAGCAAGTCATTATAAGCTGCCTCCGTGTTAAGCCACTCCAGCTGCGGCGACTTAACACCAGTGGAGTGGCTGGCTTTGTCGCGCCCCACAATGCGCCCGTCCCTCCCTGCTTTGTTGACTAACAGTAAGCGATAGGCACCCTTACCTGCAGCCTCCAGGGGTAGCCACAACTCTCACTGCTTGCCTCAGGCAGTCCCAATCCGTACACGCCTATGCACGTTCAGATTTCCACGACTATTCCCGATATCAAGACTGTTCGCTGAAGCTGCCATATGTCTTACTATTTTTCATTCAAAAATTATTAGCATCTCTGGGAGAGGGGCCTACGGATGTAACAATTATGGAAGCAAAAACAATAAGTTAACAGCCGTTTAGAGTCAACTTCACCCAATAAATACTATAACAGTTTATTATTTAATTAAAATGGAAAGCCGAGTTACATAACTTGTCGACACAATTTATTGTTTAACAATTTGATGTGTCAAACAATTTTGTCGCCTTTTTATGCAATGAAGGTGGTAACGTCACTTCGTAAGTTTTATTTGTAAAAATTCGTATTCCACGGTCGGAGCTATGTCACATCTATGTCATATCTTTCAGTCGGTTACTGACGCATCATTGTTTCTGTAGTCTTCTCTGTAAATCATTGCGTTAACATATTCTATCTTTCGCGACCTACATATCGAGAAAAACACAATAGGCAATTGAAACCCCTCACTTACTCGGAACTTAAGTACGAGCCACATCATTCAAATCTCAACGAACCTGCAGATATATGGTACTTTACTTGCTTCTTTCTTGCGGCAGATAACTCTGCAGTCAAACCTGCGGTACTAATCGAATTGTTAATTTTCTCGTGCGGATCATTGGAAGATCACTATTGTTATGAAGACAGTAGAACTAAGTGGTAATATTAATTCACTGCTTATAAATTTAACAAATTACTGCTAAATTAGTTCTGTTATTCCATCCACACCAGTTGTTGCTTCATATATACTTCCAACTGTTCGTTGCTGCTGGCAAAGAATATGAACTGCATAGCAGTAACCAAGCCTAACCTGGTGGAAAAGCGGTTAACGCTAGGTTCTGGTATTCTAGACGACTTGGGTTTGATTCCTGTTGCGGTTATTCAGATTCCGATTTTTCATAGTATCCTACAGAGCGTGGTGGGTGAGCGGTTAACGCTCTGGCATCGCATTCGGGAGGACGCCGGTTCGAATCTCCTTCCGGGCTTCCAGATTTGTGTTTTCATGGTTTCCCCAAATCACTCCAGGTGAATGTCAGGATGGTTTCATCAAAATGCCATGGCCGAATTCCTTCCCGTTCGTTTCCCCAGTCCTTTTCCGCCTCCAATGACCTAGTCGTTGACGAGGCGTAAAGTCATAAGAAGAAAAAAAGTCGTAGTATCCTGAAATAACTGTAGGCTAATGCTGGGATAGTTTTCACTAAACCAGTGGTTCCCAATTATTTTTTCCCAAGTACCACCGCAAGAAGGAGCTCAACCGCGCGTACCCCTTACAGCTGAAATGATAAATAAATGAATTCGTTCATCCCAGTAGAGTGCTTCTCACAACCACAGGATTACAATAATATAATTGACACAAACACAGTTTATCTTAAAATATATTTGGGTGATAGTAATCTTTCTTTTGGCTGATAAAAGTAGATTTTTTTAATTATTTTAGTGATCTCCTTAGCCAAGAGACTACCGTGCGTACCCCCTGAAGAAACCTCACATACCCCTGGGGATACGCTTACCACTAATTGGGAACCACTGCACTAGACAATTATTCCTACTCTTTGTCCCCATTCCTGTCCCGGTTATAATGGTCAATACGTCAACGAGCATTAAAGCACTAACAATAAAATGTAATAGTCCTCTAGTTTTTGAAATCTCGTTTAGAATTTGTAATTATTATACAAATTTTGCACTGGTGATAAATTGACGTTACTAATTTTGCGATTCGTAGTGCTGATATTCTGTTGTATTGCTTTATAACATTCCGGTGGTGATTTCCTCCCTGTCAATGTTATTTTTTATTACACTGTCCAAGTTATGATGATTTACCGCATGTGCTGGACGCTGTACATAACGATGTTTCATTTCTCAGATACCATTCGAAGTGGGGAGGGGGAGGGGATTGTTTGAAAAAATTATTTAAACAAAATATCCACTAGAATAATGTTGAGTACACTGTGTGTGCTAACATATTGCGGAAATTACATGGTGAGTGCAGTGGAAGGCTTGTTCCCTTCTGCCGAATCTTGTTCTCCTCTTGGACACCCTTATCTTCTTGTACGACCAGTAGCCAGCAGGTCGAGGACTAAACACAGGCAGCTCTTCATTAAATGGTCGTTCTACTTTGTGTTATGCTTCATCCTGCCGCGAAGTCAATATGTTCACTATAATACGTCAAATGTTGTCTTACAAACATATTTGATGGCTTCATCAGCGAATTGAGCTCCTATTCATATTTCGCTTTTTCTAAGTTTGTTTAAATTACTCAAAACAAATAATGAATTGGTCCTGTAAAAAAGATTTAATTTGCTTCCAGTTTCATTGCAATGTTATATTTAATTCGTCACTGTCTTCCTTCCATAAGACATTTCTGGTCCTTCTGAAGGTTAAAGACAGAGATTTTCAACCGGCTGTTACAACCCCTAGGCCATAGACTTAGCAGTGCGGTCATTACTAAAACTGCCTGTTCTTACTCTCACAAAATATTTACAATCTTCACTCTTCTGGAAGCACAGATCTGAAAAACAAACTTGAAATATGCTTCTCAAAATTATTGTACTTAAAAAAAAACGTATAACTGAAAGTAATGTCGGTTTTTCTATTGATCCTGCTCTTGATATCGCAATGGCTGTGACTGTAAACTTTTCCTTACTCTGTTTAAACTGTCGCTGTAATTAAATTACCTCCACAGCAAGTCATTTATTCTCTGCAATTAGAGATTTCATTTGTTTCCAGCTTCGTTGTAATATTATATTCAAAATCGTCGTTGTCTTCTTGCCATAGACCTTTCTGGTCCTTCTGAAGGTTAAGAACAGAGATTTTCAACTGAATATTACAACTCCTAGTCCATAGATTTAGCAGTGCGATCATTACTAAAACTGCCTGTTCTTACACCTACAAAATCTTTACAGTCTACACTCGACTTAAACCACAGATTAATATCACATTATGTTTTTTTTTTTTTTTTAGAACTAATGTTGTTATCGAACTGAATCACCACAACTGACATCTTACTTTTTTTTTTTTTTTTTTTTTTTTTTTTTTTTTTTTTGCTTCTGGCTTTACGCTTCGTTGACGTCGAGGTCATTAGAGGAAGGAAATGACTGGGGGCAAGGAACGGGAAGGAATTAGGCCATGGCCTTTTAAAGGAACCCACCCGGCATTCGCCTGGAATGATTTTATTTGGAGAAACCATGGAAAACCCAAATCTGGTTGGCCAGACGGTGATTCAAACCCGCGACCTCCTCTATGCGAGGCCAGAACATTGCCTTTCAACCATCACTTTTTTTAACTTATGGCTTTACGCCTCGTCGATATCGAGGTCATTAGAGGCAGGATTTGACTGGGGGGGACAAGGAACGGAAAGGAATTCGGCCATGGTCTTTTTGAAGGAAGCATCCCTGCATTCACCTGGAGTGATTTGGGGAAGATATGTAAAACCCAAATCTGGATGCCCTGACGGCGATTCGAACCGGCATCCTCCCGAATGCGAGGCCAGAACGTTAACCACTCACCCACCACGCTCAGTGGATGTGTTACTACTGGTTGAAGAAAAATTTTGTTCATCCTTAATACTATATTAAGAAACAACCAAGAATAACTAAAGACAGTCAGTGTTCTTTTTTCTGTAGTCGTACTGACTGTAACTAATCCTTGTTCTGCCTAAACTGTCACTGTAATTAAATAACCTTGACAACAAGTCATTTATTCTCCACATATGCAGTTAGGAGTTCAGTAGCTGTTTCGAAATTCTTCAGACCCAAGCTGTTGGTTCTGGTAGCTGAGGTGCTTAGCTCACCGTGTTTTGTCGCCGAGTAATGTGGCGTCGGACATCAAAATGAACTCGAGAGAGAGTCTGGGCTGTTTATCCAGCGGCAGGCCACCAATCAGAGCAGAGCGCAGGTCTAATGTGTCCCTGAGGGGCCCTCCGGAGCAGATTGTTCGCCAAGTTTTGCCTCCCCTTCTTTACGATCTTCGCGGGCGACGCCGTCTTAAACTTTTCCGAGACATTCATTCTGCACCACTTAACATTAATTGCCATTTAGTATTACGCTATCAATTAGGCGGCGCTACGCCTTCCGCTGCTCCCATTTCGGACCGAGGAGATTTTAAATTAAGTTTATTTCTGGAAAGAGGTTTGTGCCCCTAATGCGATTTCCCGCAGCCGTCCATCTTCTGGACACGAGCGCAGTTTCGCTACAGACTTTGAACAGCCAGCGGAGGGAACGGGAAAGCGGCTACTGAGCTGAAAGAACAAGGCTGCTCCGTTCCCAAGTCAGCATGGCACGAAAATTCTCAACTGCTTATTCTTAATTCTTTACAAACTGTCAAGTTTCATTGAAATTATATCGCGGATCAATGCTGTGTTAAGTTCTCTTTTATTACCTCCGGGGTCATGAGCGGTCCTCCAACTCATTTACTCCCTATCATGCAGGATCCACATGTGTGGGGCGTTGCACCCGCTGCTTAATACATACTCCATCATTCTTCTTCTTTACCATCACCACTTGTTCCCAACATTTTGAGGTCGGCTGCCTTTAATAAGTTTTACTCATCGCTGTCACGGTCGAATTTGGAGCTTTGGTTTCTATGGACACATGACTTTGCTGAGCCAAGGATTTAATACCTACTGCAAGGTTGTGCTACGCACTTAATGGGGGAAGTGAAGTGTTACCATTTGTGTGTGAATTGTGTAATTAGGTTCTGTGTGTGAGAACTGTATTCTGCCTTCCTGGAAGGTCAGTGTCGCCAGAAAGAACGCACCTTCGAGCCATGACGGGCTGTAAGGCTAGGTGGGGATATACAGTAGGGAGATTATTATTAAGTAACGCAAATGGAGCATTCTGTTTTTAGTTAGAATCAGCGTACATGTCAGGAAAAATATTAGCAAATGAAAATAGGCAAACAGACCCATTTTTCAGCGACGCAACTGTCACAAATAATAATAGGTTACATTAATAGGAATTAACCTCTGCCCATTTGCATCATGTGCTGAAAAATCATAGCTGACAACGAATATGTTGTTAATTATTTTTCCTGATATGTACTCTGATTCCAATTAAAAACAGTGTTCCATTTACGTGATTAAATAATAATAATACCCGCTATTCTTACAGGCTGTCAGGACTCAAAGGCGCGTTTTTTTATTGCACTGACCTTCCAGGAAGGCAGGTGTTTTACATACCTTTGTGTGCTTATGTCACCTGTGCGCTTTTAAGGAGGCATCCCACGGCCTTGCATTTGCCAGCCTCACCGGTCTTGCTATGAATTTCGGGCCGTGGGAAGGGACCCGTCTCTACTGGCAGGGATGGCGCGCCTCTATCTGTCACACAGTCGGTAAACATCAAACGCCCGGGTAGCTGAAACGACACTAGGAAATGTGGTTGGGAGGTGGCTGCGAGGTGGCGAGGACTAACCTGCGGCGCGTGGTCATACTTACAACTGGGCTGCGTGGCGCGGCCTTCAAAACCACGTGCCATGGGAAACCACCATTAGCTGGACACCGTCCTGACTGCGGATTTTAGGGATTTTCCCCAACCATCAGGGCAAATGCCTTGTAAACTCCGGTACGTCTAGACCTTCGCTCGTGCCCGGTCCCGTTGTATATCCCGATCCAATGTGCGGCGCCTCACCGCACTGAGTTACACTGACGGGTCTCATATTACATACATTGCTTATTTCATATTACATTTCAGTTTGTTTGAAATGAGTCTTGTTCTCGTTTTTGAGAGAGTTGTATCCTGTGAAGGGTATTGAGGATCAAGCTGTCAGACTTAATACCAACTGTGCGAAATTTAGTGGTATGGTAATTACTCAATAGGTAGCTCACATTATAAATATTTGAAGGAGAGATGTGGTGGAACCCCGTGAATGGGGTAGAGAATCAACCTTTCAAGTGAACATCGTTACCAGCTTGGTTTGAAAATCAACTTTGCGAAAAAGATTAAATGGTATGGATTTGAATGCTACACAAAGAAATATCCCGACTTTGTATGCATATATTTTAAGTGTATCTATGATTTGGGAGAAAAGGTTACCTATGGTAGTTCTGAAACTAATATTAAAACAACAGAAAGAAGGAGAAGTGATCATGACACTTAAGCACGAAATCCTAAATATGATAAATTTTTCAGGGAATAGTTAATTTCCGTTTACAACGAACCTGATTAAGTCTTTATAAAAATAAAAAAAATCAAGTTCCTTATTTATGTTCAAAATTAATGTTTATCTCTATATTAATCTTTCACAGCAACCATCAACCTGCCAGTATGGCTCATTGCGCCGCACACAGGACAGGGGAGGTACAACGGGACCAGGCACGACCCCAGCTCCCGCAAACTGGCTGTCGTGACTGCGGTTTTTAAGTGGGATTTTTTTGTTTTGCAATCATTAAAGCAAATGTCAGGAACTTCTGCAGTTTCCGCCTCATAAACTACACATTTCTCACTCATAGAACATAGTTACACGTTTTGCATACAAGTAACAACACTTCGTTTCCTCCAATAGTGTAAAGCTCAATGGCGGAGAGGCCGAAGACGCGGGCACTTAAAATAACTCTGCCACTAGGCGGCTAAACTACTGTTACCTGGAGTTATACGTTGCAGTTGCGGCATTTAGAATCGGTTTAGTTGAGGTCTCGCATTTCGTTCTGAGTTTTGTTTAACTGTTAAACAGAAAAACAGACGATTCCGAAATATTTCTTTCAGTTTAAAAGAGAAACATTGTAAAGGCAGCGAACGCTGCTCCCGAGATTTTTGGCATATACGGCGAAAGCTAGGAGACAAAATTGTTGTGTCGCATTGAAGCGAGCTATTCATACCTGGACGATTTTGCATGTTCAGAAACATTATAGACGAGGACCATTTAAACGTTATAATGCATAATAATTCAACGTCTGCCAAAAAAACATTTAAAAAAAAGATACGATGAATTATGATTAGTTGCACATTGCTGAGTGTTCCACAGAAACACCGAGCGTGGTGGGTGAGTGGTTAACGCTCTGGCCTCGCATTCGGGAAGACACCGGTTCGAATCCCCGTCCGGGCATCCAGATTTGTGTTTTCCATGGTTTCCCAAATCATTCCATGGAAATGCCCGTATGCTCCCTTCAAAAGGGAAAATTCCTTCCCGTTCCTTGTCTCCAGTCCCATCCCACTTCTAATGACCTCGACGTCGACAAGGCGTAAAGCCGTAAGTAAAAAATTAAAAAAATAGAATTCAACAGAAACAGGGAAGAAATGTGCAAACGAGCATCAAATGATTGCCTACCAGTTTATCTCTTCAAATTTTCGCTGAATAAGCTCAATTCTTTAATGAAATAAATAAGGTTAGCATAAATGATTTGAAGTTATGAATGAGTCTTATTAAATAGTTTGAAGACTTAATAGTGAAGAGATCAGTGTTCCTTCGGAACAGATCACTCACTTTGATAATTCAGAGGTTGTTCTAGCTTTTAATTGGTCGATATAACAAAGTGAATTTTTTACAAAACTCATACAGAAGGAGTGAAGGGAATGAACTATTTCCTTAAACTCAGAATTTTTTTCTGTCGGTGCCTTACGGTCAAAGATCATTAGAGAAAGGAGAACTAGGAAGAAATCCGGCCGTGGCCTTTTGAAGGAAACATTCACCTGCAGTGATGTCGGTAAAACATGGAAACCGAAATGTGGGTGACTGTTATATACAGCTGCTCAAAAATCATACAGTATGGGACACTGTCAAGCGGAGGGAGGCCACCGACCCTGATGCCCAGAGTTCATGCCTGTGAGTGACTTCCTGTTGCATCCTCACGCAGCTGTGTAGCTCTGGCACTGACAGTATTTCTTCTTACGTCGAAAACTTCATACGTGGAGCCTCAAATAGAGCTTATATACACATCTACGTCACATAATTTATCGTCCACCTCCAATTAATTAATGTCTTGGCGGAATTCAAAACGTAAAATGTATCTCAAAGTATGCATATAGATTCAGACTTGTATCCTTGAGTCAAGACCACATTGAATGATGGTATATTGATATTCGGAGACAATGTCTACTTGAGGTTGTTAGTTAATTTTGTTTGGAATCAGCGCGTTGGAGTGAGGCGCCAGATGCTACCGTGGATATTGAGGCAGCTACGCCGACCATTATCTCGGCAGATGGTGCGGAGTGTAATGAGCCTCGGGCAAACAGCACCTGGCTGCACATAATAACCACCACCCACAAATCCGCCGCAAACGATTAACGGAGCTCTCAAACGGAACAAGGATTAGCTGCAATGGAGTTAACAGCCTTCATTACAACAGTTACTTATGTTAAAGAACCTAAACTACGAAAAAAAATTACTTTTTTTCCCCTTGAAACTCAATGTGTTCGGAATACATTACGGAATTACAACAATCAATAAAATAACTCTGTATAATATGAATAGTACAAACTGTACTTCAATACAAGAAATTATTGCCGAAAACTATTTTTCAGCGACCGTGTATATGTTCACCCTTATATGAGGGTCAATTTTTAAACAAGGTCCGTTTTTTAAGAAGAAAAAAAATTCTGTAAATATTAATAGAATATATTTATTTCCATACACATACATTCATCTACTTTCCTACATAATTTCAATTTTTGTTCTATCAATTGTCACACAGTTCAGTTAGTTTTTGAATTCCTACGTCAAAGAAATCTGTCGCCTGTGATGAAACCTAATCCACGACTAGAGTTGTCACTGTTCTGTCTTCGTCTTTCAACCATTGACCACCAAGAATCTCCTTTAATTAAACTGGTGACAGTAGTGAATCGTCGTTCCACATCACGAACCAAACATTCAGAAATTATGGAAGGTCTGCCTGGTTGTGGCTCATCCACATCTAGCCACCCGTCCTTGAATATTCTCACCAACTTTCGAACATTATTATCACTCATAACATCATCACCGCAGATTTCACAAATCTGTGAATTTTCGCTGATGCCAAGTTTCTTGGGTTCGAGAATCGAATAACAGATAGCACCTGACAGTCGGCGGGCGAATCAGTTTTCATAAACATTATGAAGCACACTGACGGACGACACGGCTGCAAATGGCATCTAAACGCACGCAAAGCACGTTGGGAGAAGACGCGCATGCGCACTGCGGTGACCACACGTCTTTCTCACTTTCATTCACAAACGTACCTTACTAAAAAAAAAAAATTCTCGTAATTATTATTTATGGTTTCAGAACAATAACTCCAACTTTTATTAATTTGAGATGTAAAAAAGAGATATTAGATCAAATACTGTCAGTTGTAATATTCTAGTATTTGACAGTTGTAATGGTTCAGCCTTCGCTCCGCTATTATTTTTAATTTAAATAAACTAAGCAGTAACGCTAGCTCGTCAGCCATACTCGTAGTGATTTTCATATATTTTGTAGAATAAAGGCAAGATAACGGATTCAGATTGTAGTTACAGGTTGTTAATTACTTTATTTCATGTTTAAAATCAATATTTTCAGTTTAAAATGCTATTAGTAATTTTTAGACTGTTACTACGCTTATCGACAATTCGTTCTTGAATGTTTACTCGTATACCTTGATACTAAATTTAATTTAATTTGAGGGACCATAAACCGCGGTGGCAACTTTCCTACACATTATGGTTTTTTTTTTTTTTTTTTTTTTTTTTTTTTTTTTTTTTTTATCTTAAATATTTTAATTCACCCACTTTTACCTTTTACGATATTTAGTTTTAAATTCTTTCAGTAATTTCCGTAAAATACTTTCATGTCCGTTGGTATTATTCCAATCCTCATTTTCAATTACATACAATAAAAAAATTCCTATTCCGTAATGCCTGGAATCTAGTGTAAACGTTTAGTCATGGCAATATTTTCCCTTACATGTACTATTCATAATTCTTCTACCAATATCCAAAAGTTGCGGGTATCTCTCTCGGACCAAATCTCATCAGAGGCAAGGGGGGGGGGGGGGGTGTCGGACCAGATCTCACGAAGTCTCATCAGAGGGGGAATGGAGTCCGGAAATCCAGAAAAACACCTCACGTAATTTATGAATGCCCCCTTTAGTCTCAGGAGATTAGAATCTGTGTATATTATGAAATACAAATATTAAGGTACAAGGAAAAGTTTTGTTATAGCATGTTGGATCTCAATAAAATAACTTCACATATATAGTTGCGACAATTTTATGTGGTACTTGCAAATTAGTCTGGAAACCGTAAGAACATCAAATATACTTTGATGAAATAGGTTAAAATAAACTTGTTTATGCAGTGGAGACCCCAAGAAACGTGAGATAAACGTTTCTCAAAATCTTGTAGGGGTATATTGTTTACGACGAAACACGATCAAGCTGATACATTCATATTTAATAATCATTATTTTTTAAAAATGAAACAAAATAATAACATGTGAGACTTGAGTCTTTTTCGGCCTCTAACTTCTACAGTTTCATTCAATTAAACCACTATTACATATTGATTAGTATTTTTAATCAAATAATAACTAAGATTTCTCTTTCTCTTCTTCGCCGCATTGAAACAATTGTTGATTTATCTGGATGAACTTGAATTCATACGCTCATTGATAAAAAAAAACCAGTTTTCTGTAAATCATTCAAGGTTTAAAACATAAAACGATAGCGGGATTTTTAATCTGAAATTTCATTAAATTATTGTAGTTAGTTGATTGTGTTAGCATGTTAATATCGCAAATAGAGTTGTTCATTCCTACAAAAAGAGTGATATATGACTAACGTTTTCGTTGAGAAACTCGGTAATTTTCTGCAGACGCTACTCAGTTTGCAGTTATTGTTTATTTACAGGTATTGTCCTTGGTCGTAGAGATCACTAGTCGCATATAAAAAATGTGTGTGTTAGGGCCGTCTTAATCGAAGTTTCTTCGCCAGTACGACTTATGTAATCACGGACAATAAATTAATCATAATCAATAGTCAACGAAATATCAATGAAATGGGAAATGCGATATAAAATACTCGATGAAGAGATAGTACTGTGCTTCCTTTAAGAGAGAGATGCCTTTGTAACGGAGTCCAGAGGCTAATTAAACCAGGGACGGAGAGGAGTACCTCTCTCTCCGCAGACCTCCAGTGTTTAGCCGGTACATTAGGCTGGCCGGCAGGTGAAGTGGGAGGCTCCAAGTGAGGGGCGCTCTCCCTTTTTGTTTCCAGTGGCAGTTAGCGAAATAACAAGCAATAACATTTTTGCGGGACAAAAGGGTGTTCCCGCGGGGAACACAAAGAGCGTCGCTGGCGCTGTATTTCAGGTGGAAGCCGCGGTTACTCGATGGCGCGCGACCGTGCGTCCGCATTTCAAGCGCCATTGCGCTCCCGCGCAGCGCATATTTCGGCGACTGCAGCGCCACTGTGGCGGCCGCCAGTACTAATTCGAGAGAACAAAAGCCGCGAGTGCAGCGCGCTTTCCGCCGGCGCGTTTATATCAGAATCTCATTACGCTGCACCGACACTAAATCCCGCCAATCGGCGACATCCCGATGCATTTCAAATAAAAGTTGCCCCCACTCGCATCCCGGTTAAATAATATAAATCGCGTCCATTCGTCGGAGCCATTCGTCGCGTAATTTATTCGCGCGTTTAACAATCGGTATGATCTAATTATGGACATCGTCGCTTTTGCGGGACGAATATTTAATTATTGGGACATAACAAACATAACAATGGCCGCACATCAGCGACTGGGCGGACGCATTAATTTATAATCATTCTCGTCAAAATAGCGATGTTTTATTTTTGTGCGCCGATAACGCGCAGTTTCGCGAGGAACAAAGTGTTTATGGCGGTACTTCCTGCCAAATGCGTTATGTGTTGCAAATTCGGTGTAACGTACATTATGCGGAGCTATTGTCGGTCGCGTATTTTGTGCCATCAGCAAACACCGGTAACCATTATCACTAGCACCGTTTGCATTGTGAATATGACGTATACAGCTTTCGATAGAATTTATTGTGTTAGTGTGAAAAGGACTTTCTGTTTAAACCTGATGCGTAGTTCGAATAGTACTTCTGCTGCGGTTTGTAAAAACTGACTACTTTCTCCTTCTGGATGAAGCTGGAACTGAAATAATAACTGGTAAGTTTTTTTCTGAAAAAAATTGCGAGAATTTTATCTCCATGTCCTAAATAATTTTTGCTTTATTCTGTGCAGGCTCAGAGAAAATTTTGAGGCAGGTATCTAGACTTTCATCTTTCTTATTCAATATATGAAATAGTTATATTCCGTTTTAAGCGTACACAAGGAAACGGTCTTAGTTTGAAAATTTCACTGTTTATTCAAGAATCAGTATCATTATTTGTGATGTATATTCCATTTATTTTATTTAGGTTATCTGATTTAATTTCCTGTGTAAAATTAAAAAAAATGATTTATTTTACGTATCTGCTTCTGGTTAATATGTCAGACTTTACAGTTTTGCAATAATGACCAAAGATCCATATTTAGATACAAGTCACACCATTAATTTGTGTTCCCGTTGCTGTTCAGTAAATTCAGTTGCAGTTTCATTTGTCCTTGTCTCAGACTGTACTATCCCAAAGACGTAACGACTTTGTTGTTGCCACCCAATGTCCACTTCACCTCCATCGATTTCATTCTACTGACTGGAAGCTGTAAGCTTATTAGTTGTTTCATATAATTTCAGGTCAATTTTCTTTCAACGCATGAAATTACTTGTAATAATATAATTTTAAATTACATATCTGTGCTGAACTTTCTCTTCGGAGTTTTAGTTATTTGTACTGATTATTTACATCGCTTTATATTTATTTACATTTTTTACTGTGATTTCTTTTCCTTCAATACTGACAATAGCCCAGGTCTTTTTCCTTTCTTGTTAAAAATTCCGTAAATCTTGTTTGCTGACATAGTGTAAGGAAAACACATGAAAGTATATTTTTTTATTTAATTTAATATTAGTTGAAAAATAAAAGATTACCTTGCTAATTGTTTTTTTAGTTGTTACAAAAAATATTGTAAAGTAATATCTGTGACTAACAAAGAAGAGTGATGAGCAATGATCTGTGTAGTTGGTCAGAGAGGATAATGGAGAAGTTGTTAGGAAAAAAGTAGAATTAAAGACCTTATTGGTTTATTGGTGTTTGTATGATGTGTAATTATTAATAAGAACAATAGTGCTTTGAATTTAGGTTTATTTCATTGAAGGTGACGAAGATTGAAAACTCATTACAAATACCTTATAACAGATTTAGTCAAGTTTAAATTGCATTACAAAAAAATGTATTGAGCAGAAATATATGTAAGACTACTTGAAACGTTTTCTTCTGTTAGCTGTAAAGGAAGATAGGAGCTTGAGGAAAAATGTCAAGATAGTGATTCCCATTTGAAATAATGGGTGAGTGATCAATTTGTCATTTGAGGGGAACAATCGAAAGGAATGGTAGAAATGTGTTTGCATTGGGCACCTCTGAATTGTGGGATCAACTCAAAACTCAAAGAGATATGTGATTGAGTCACACAGTTATTTCAACATTTACACACTATTATTCACTTTATATATTAAATAGGTCGACCTTCGCTGAGATTTTCAGAGACTTTTAACCTGACCTTCACCTCTGGCACAGCTTGCTGTATATTGTGAAGTACGTCATAACGCTCCCGTGGTTCGGATTCCGCGTTAAGCTGTAGGTCTCCTAATCCCGGTAGGATTACCGGGTTAGGTTAGTTATTCACAACAAGGGGCCTATTGCGCGGCGAATCTGAAACCCTGTCACCTGGCGGCCGAACAATCCTTCGTGATCTCCCGGCAATGTCATACGATGTGTTGATTTGATTTTAATTTCCATTTTATCCATTTATGTTCTGCGATAAATTAAAATATCCTTTGCTCAATATCTTCTATCAAGAATTCTTTATGAAGCATCTCTTCGCCATTCTTGCTGTCGTTCCTCCTTTCTGATCGTCTCATTTTGGAGGTATGTTACCTTAGCTTTCTTCCAACACAGATTTTTTAACCATCAAAGCCTAACCATGAAAGCCTTATACCGTCAACTTCTTATTGTAACTCTGCTGATCTCTCTCTTATGTCGTTTCTGATCCTAGGTGAGACAATTATTTCCTTCATCCACTTCAGCGTTGTCTAATTTCTTATTACGTACGTCTTGATGACCAACAACACAATCTCAAATTTCTCAAGTCAGTATTACTGCTTTCCTTTCTGCTAAGGGCTTTACACTCGTCGACGTCGTCGAGGTCATTGGAGAGAAGAATTGCTGGAAAGGAACGGGAATTAATTCAGCCTTAGACTTATAAGGAACCATCTCATCATTCACCTGAAATTACTTAGAGACACCATGGCAAACCGAAATCTGGCCTAACAGGGATTCTAACAACCGTACTTCCAGATACGAAACTAGAGCGTCATAGTTCTGTGGTTTTTCAAAAATCCACTCCCACATTAAGTGTAAGGTATTAATTATTAATTTGTTTTAAATTGGAAATTAGTATTCTATTCAAAGAAGAAACTTATTTATTCCCACGTTTCTGAAGACATTATTTTTCACCGTATGTGAATAAAATCGCAGGTTGCTCACAATCCAGTTCACAAAGCGAGCACCGCAACGATAATGCTGACAAATGCCCTCGTCAGCCGAAACCAAAACAGGGCGGCGGCCGCAAATAAGTTTTTGATGCGAGGCGCTTTGATATTCATTAGGGAAATTGATGATAGATTGGCGCTAGCGGCGCCGTCATTACTTAATTGAAGTAGGCCGGGCGGGGTGTCGCGTTGCGGCGAGCGGCACGCGGCTTGCTAGGGGGAGCGGCACGCGACCACACGATTCGACACGTCTCCGCCACTCGCCACCAAAGAGCTCAATACTTTCTCACCACCCCCGCTACGAGACTCAGCAAAGTTCCAAAATACTAGCTGATTCCAAACAGCACCAATAATGCTGTTCTGCGGGATGGCATGATTCAGGAGGGGGGTACTGCGGGTCGATACACAGACTGAAATAATAATAATCTCATCATCATCATCGTTGTCATCGTCGCTATCATCATCGTCGTCGTCGTCGTCGTCGTCGTCGTCGTCGTCGTCGTTGAAATCGTCGTCGTCGTCGAAGTCGTCGTTGAAGTCGTCGTCGAAGTCGTCGTCGTTGACATCACCATCATCATCATCGATATTGACATCAACATCGAAATCCACAACAGTAACAACAGTTTCCTGCTACTAACTGCGGCCTGCCTTGTGCAAATTCCTCTCCATTTCCTTCTCTCTTCCCACCACCTCTCTGACACCATCCTGGTCCAGTCCACTCCTCTCTTCCGCGCATACTCCACCATTCCTCTCATCCATATATCCCTTGGTCTTCCTCTGGGTCATTTACCATGAATCTTCCTTTCGTGGGGTTTCCTCGGAATTTTTCTGCTCCTCCATTCTCTTTACATGCCCATTCCTCTTTTGCTGTACGTCTGATCGTTTCATTACTTGTGCCGTCCATTCTCGTACACATACTGAAATATGAAGTACAAAAACTGTATGCACTTAGTCATGTGATTGATTCTCCACACTGCCGATGTAGGCTCCGTACTGAAGTATTAAGTCGAAATTTTTAACCCCTTTTGCAACTTACTGTATTATATGAGGCGCTTGGTTTTCTTGACGAAAATTGAAACGTATAATCATCACCATATACAAACTGTTCTCAGACGTTTACAGTCTACAGCATACAGACCATACGTTGCTCTGATGAAGCATTAGCAGTTTGCCATCCGCAAATCATACAAAGTGTCATCAGTGTTGAATCGTCGAGTTTATCCAATCTAGTTCTATTTTGATGGAACACTTGAGCCTCCTGCACAAGCTCTTTGTGCTTATAGTGTCTTTTATTGCATCCTTTTACTGTTCAGTCGCTTTTGACCGCTTTCGTGCTTCTCAACAGTGCTCTTTATCTGGGACTTTTGCTGTCAAAATTCAGTTCGCACATTTTTCATGTCGTTCTCTGACTAATGCCAACCAAGTCTTTGAAAATTTATCTTACCCTGCAGCATATCGATTTTCGCGAACTGCCTCACTACATCATTTTGTATTAGGTCCCGTCTTGTCTTGGCAGAGAGCTGTTAGTACTGTTGCCTGACGTTCGAGAAAAGCCACCCAGTTTTCAACCATGGTTTCCCAAAATGGCTCTAGATGAATGCATGGATGGTTCCTTCCAAGGGACATGCATAATTTCTTTTCTTTCCCAACTCTAATGACCTTGCCGTAAAGTCGTAAAATATAAAATAAAAGTATAAAACAGAAAAAGAGAAAAAGATTTTCTTGCCAGTCATACACCAGGGACTGTAGGATCGCATACTTATGTTTGTCCTTCAGTGTGACAGGGGCTGTATAATATCAGTGTTACACAATCTTGTTTCCAATTCAAGATTTACGTCACATTTCGCGTTGATGACAGTAGTAATGCGCGGTTGCTTAAAACTTCTTTTAAGATCGTTAAGGTAACAGGCAGTTATGAGCGCTCTGCTGCACATCTCTCTGTTGCAGATCATTTTGTTCATCAACGGAGTCTCACAAACAAATAATATTTTCGATGACTGGAATGTAATTTTTTCTTAAAAATTTGCTTACATTGTTTCAGTGTCTTATAGCAGTTCACTAACATCGTAATTACTTCCAATCGCAAAAAACTCATAATTCGTTATTACAAGTTTGACCCCTTATTACGTTTCGAATGAAAATGCTCATCAGTAGTCTTTTTATTCTTTACTCTTCCACTCTTAGTGGCTCATATAACTATCTGGAACAGTTCTGTATAGATCGTCTGGAATGTTTTATCTCTTTTGACTCCTCCCGCAGTGTCATTTTAGACATTCCGTAATCTTTCTTTATGTCAGGACATTTCTTCCACTGATATCAGGCTGTTTATATCTTATAAAACATTAGTTCCTTTTTGGTTTCTTCATTTCAGATTTTTTTTCCGTGTATTGTGGCATTAATTTAAGATTGAATTGTTATACCTGAAGATGAATTACAGAATAGTGTTTATTTTCCTTATCCGAAATTAGTGGCAAATATTGTATTAACACAATTCAAATTTTGGATGTTATCAGGGAAATATATTCTCTAACTCGTTTCACACTTTAAAAGATTGCACTGCAAGTTCTATGTAACGTTTTCTGCATTTTTGAATGGACAACAGACGGGACACACGTCAGCTGACGCTAGTAGGGGTACCTCACACGTGAACGGAAGTCAACAGGTGCCACGTGTCAGCCACGTGCTTAGTGTTGGCCAGGTGGAGAGCGGCAGGCGACAAAAAGGGTGCTCTCATTACAATGTTCGATATTTCCAATTGTTTTATCTTAAAAATTACATTAATCAGAAAATCTCAATACATTGTTTAAACATTTTTTTAAGGATCCGGAACATCCATATCTGCTTTGCAATGTCGCAGTGTATCGATATATATAACAAATAGTACTGAAAACATATTTTGCAGGCTTCGGCGGCCACAAAAAAATTTCTTTGTTCCACAAGTGGAGACGGTCGATTTATTGGAGATTAGTGTTTGATTCTTATTGTACGACCCTTAAAAGAATATCTGGAAGCATTACCAAAACTTATTTTATTTTCCATCTCGTCACAAGATAAAAAATTTGCCGATAAATAAGGACACTTGTTTAATTCTTGGAAGTGAGGTCTGAATTAATCATAGCCAACAACAATTAGAAGAAAAGAGGTGAGTATTGAAGTATGCAGTATGAAGTTGTACAAAATCATGATTGAAAGTTTAATATCTGCCTAGAAGCAGTGATCAACACCGTGATTGTTGTAGAACAACAGATAGGACAGTTGCTCTACTTGCTACATGAAAGAATTGAAAGTAATCCCGGGTGAACCCACGTCATCTTTTCACGTGCTTCCGTTTCATTCCTTTACAGTATTTGTAATGGTTTTGATAATTACAAGGAATATGTACACGTTTATCGAGCTCAAGCGGAGCACATAAAAAAATTATTATTCTTAAGGTCAGTTTTAGAAGCTTAGCGTTGCGATACATCACGTAGGGCGTGTTATCTCCGCGTCTTGGCGGAAAATTGTATTCTTGAAGGGTAATGTAGCCGATATTTTAAAAGGCAGCTCGGGACGGCCTGCGTTTTCTCTGATTGCCGCTATTTGTAAACGGGGAAACGAACACAAAGCACCGCCGTGGGAACGTCCCCGAAGCATTTCGCAAGCGGCCAGACGGCGGCCGCTTTCACTGCCTCGTCCCATGCCAAACCACAAAAACACACAACCATTCAGTTGCACGACACATGTTCTTCAAAAGATTTCAATTATCTTCGTCCACAACTTACAGCTTACCGTCATTCTTTCTTTTCTTTATGCAGTGAAGCATCGGGTCCTCATCTGGTTCGTTTCGTTTTCGAAGGAACTATACTTTTCAACGTGCGATCCCATATTATTTAAATATTGTTTATGGGGCGTCCACTAATTACGTGAAGTGAAAAGAGGGGGGGAAGGGGGAAGGGTTCCGCCTAAATATCACCAAGTGGGGGTCGACAGAAATCTCACTCATCGTTTTAATTCGTGGAAGAACGAAAAAGGTATACAAAATACGCGAATCCCGATTTTAGGGGGGGGGGGTCTAACCACCCATGAGAACACAAAAAAAGTACTCTCCAAAACCTACGAGATTTCTCTTGGGGGGGCGGCCAGATCTCACCAAATCTAACCACTGAGCGAGGGTCCAGATTTCCGGAAAAAAAACACAAACTCACGTAAATAATGTACGCCGTCTTACTATATTTCTGTGACAACTTACATCAATTAACTTCTGCATCGTCTTGGAATCGGGTTTTTTGTTTTGGAAATGAAACTTTTTTGGTCATGGTACGGAATAATTCGTTACCGTAACGCATTAAATGCACATGACACCTACGTTCTGCGCATGCACTCTTACCGATACTTTGTTGCAAACAGCTATGATAGTGTCCGCTGTCACTTAAGCTCATGTTAAACATCATTCTGAGTAATTTCGCATGACGCGTTACGTTTTATATGCTTATATGTTTAATTTCGAATATATGTGTTTCAAGATAATACCTAAACTATATCAGAAATGTTAAATTTAAATTGCTTTAGTACTCACGGAAAATCACGTGACGACGTCAGACGGTATATTTACCATCTGTAGGAGTCGCCATTATTGCACACTGATGCCGTCACCAGTATTTTCGCATGCTTTTTATTTATTTTCATTTATTTACAAAAATAATATGGAGAAAGATCCTAATTACTGTTCAAATGCAGTAAAGATAGTATCGTTCGTCCAGTCAAGTGCGAAAGAAACATCAAAAATACCCACACAAAAATACATAGGAAAACTACAGATAAAAATACTTAGAAGTTTCACTTCTTGCTCGTTTACACATTGATACACCCACCAGTTTTTATGTTGTTGTTTTTGTTTCGGCCTCCTGTTCTAAGCTAACATCTCAGTACAGTCATTACAAGCTTCATCCTTGATTACTTTTTACTTCGTCTACCGCTTTTTTCCTTCGATTTTTTTCCATCAAACAAATTAATCAATTTCGCAGGTCTTTAAATGTGTGTAACCATTCTATCTCTTCTTTCTATGAGCCACTTCCACAAACTTCTTTCCTGGCCAATTATTTCCAAAACATGTTAATTTTGTAATTAATTTTTAGCATAGTTCTATAACACTAAATTTCAAATGCTTCAATTTTCCCACGTTTACACTTCACTTCCATACAGTCATGAGTAGTTGCGATCTATGCATATAGTTTCTGACTGTTAGATTAATCTTTGAAACAAGAAGTTTTCTCCTTTTTTGCCCAGCAGTTATTGATGTCGCTCTTGCTTCGACTATCATTTGTAACTTTCCTTCCTAAATTCTCTTTTCGTGCCACATTTACTTTTTATATATATATAATCTAATATCACATACCTGGAAGAGATTATCTTGCCTCATCAGTTCTATGAATACTCTTTGCACTGTTGGCTATCTTAACTGGAGAGAATGTTGATATGTTATGCAGATGGGCTTAAACACTTCCTAACCTTTTCTTCAGAAGAATTTCTTCATTTCAATTATTGATAAGTACGCGCTTTGCATTCACACCTATACAATATATATAAAAAAAATTGCAGTAATAATACAGAGTCTAAAATTATTTATGGTTGTGAGTTGAATGGTTGACGAAACCACGTTTAGTTGCATTTGTTATGTGATAGTAGAAGATCGTTTGAGTTCATTCTTCTTTTGTTTCATCTGCGTGGTGTGTTCGCATTCCAGGATTAATACTCTCCCCAAAATTATTTCTGTTTCTATGATAAATCGTCAACTCACACACGTTTAATTGTTTTTCTTCCACTGTTGAGAGAAGCGGGATACTACAACTTACTGTAAAATATATACTATTGTAAGTCTGAGAGTTTGAAATGGCATCAAACAAAAAATACCGCAACAATTTGAATAGTGTTTTAAAAATTTGAGAGCTAGTAACTTAGGTTAAAATCTGTGAAAAATATCTCATGACTATGTGATCGAAAAACGGAGCAAAAAGTTATAATCATCTCGAAGTAGAAGAAAATCTATGTATTTGAGATGAGCACTCCTTTGAAGAAATACAAAAAATTACACTACTACTCTTTGGATTCTTTTTATTTTATTTTTTTATTCTTTTATTTCTTCAGTTTTCTGAAATTTAGTATATTAAAATATATGAAATACGTATATCAAAGGCCTACAATATAGATTAACACATTAAAAAGCATAAAGAAATTGTAAAATTCAATTTACGATTAACATCTTTGTGCCTAATCTCAATGTTAAAACCATATGCTGTATCAGCATTTAAAATGTGATTTTTTAATTAAGCGTTATAGAAATTATATGTTTCATTGTGACGACAGATTTAATACCAACCACCGAGTATGGCCTCGCACTCGGGAGGACGCTGGTTCGAATCTCCGTCTGGGCATCCAGATTTGGGTTTTCCGTGGTTTCGCCAAATCACTCCAGGCTAATGCTGGATGCTTTTCTTAAAAATGCAATGGTCGAATTCCTTCCTGTTCCTTGTCCCCAGTCCCATTCGGCCTCTAATGATCTCGATGTCGACGAGGCGTAAAGCCATAAGTTAAAAAAATGTTAATTCTAACCAAAGTTGATATTTAGTTATCTAAGTCTGTACTACTGGATTACAATGAACATCTTTACGTAATAATATCGACAATTTTTCTGTGGTCTTTGAAGTGTACGACATAACCCAGGATTACATGGTTCTGTTGCCATACGAGCACGGTTCGATCGTTTGTGATTGCAGAATAGTGAGAAACAAAGCGGCGGAGAAGGCGAAGCACGTGCACCAGACGCAGCAGCAACAACAGCAGCAGCAGCAGCAACAGCAGCCGGTGTCGGGGTCTGGGGGCGGCTCGGGCTCGAGCCCGGGCGTGTCCGTGATAGCGCACGCGCCCTCCGCCGCCGCCGCCGCCGCCGCTGCCGCCGCCGCCGCCGCACATGCGCACCACGACGTCGCCACGCGCTCCGGCGCCTACAGCATCAACGGCATCCTCGGCATCCCGCAGCACGCCGACCACCCGCCGCCCGCCAAGCGCAAGAGAGACCACCACCACGCAGGTACGCACCGCAAGCCACCCTCACCCTACTAACCATCAGCAGGGTGGACCGACCCAAGTCGACGATTATTTATTTCTATCGTGTCAGAAATATAGTTACTTCGCCAATAACAAGCATCAAATTGTTCTAGAGTCCAGTGTTTCTCAAAGTGAGGTACGAGAACCCCTGGGGGTTCGCGACATGATTTACGTAATGGCGGACTCATTGTTGTTCATTGTCTCTAGGTCACAGTTTATTGTCAAGGGGGTTCGCCAGCGCCTGGAAAATTTTATAGGGATACGTGGAGCCTATACGTTTGAGAAACACTGTTCTAGACCAAAGCTGGACCACTTCCGGTCCATTTTCTAAGGCCTCACATAAGTCATCTTACGTGCAGGAGTTTGGACACAGTCGACGATGGATCACGTTTTGAATAGTCTGATATTCTCCACAGTAACATTTGATATTACCGACCTAATCGTAGCCCCATCTTGCTGATCGGGTGGATGAGCCGATAATGCTTGGGCCTGGTAATAGGGAGAACTTGGGTTCGAATTCCCGGCAAGCCATCCAGATGGCAATTTCTCACGGTTTCCTGACATCACTGAGAGTGAAGGGTGGAGTAGCTCCTTCGGTATGCCTTGCTCAAATGTGTTTACGTTCTTTTCCCACAAATTCTCCAGGGTATAACCATCTCTACAACTACGATTCATACGTCGGAATAGGAGGAACAGAAGACCCGCACAGATGGAACGAAGATTTTATCAATATCAATATTATGACTGGTAGATTGCAAAGTCTTCTACAGATACGAAATGTTTCTTACGTTAATTTTACGGTCATTATGGTAGATAAATGATGGGAGGCGTGAAACTGCAAGAAATTTGGCTATGGCTTTCAGCCTAATTTCGGAAAACCATGGACAAAACCGACATATGTATATTCCGAAAGGTGATCTAACTAGAGTCATCCCGAATATGAGATCCAAACATTAATCGTTTGGTTTCGTTACGGTGGACACTTGTGTGTGTATATTTATATATATATACATATATACTTATTACTTACGCCTCGTCGACGTCGAGGTCATTATAAGTGGTAAAGGACTGGTGACAAGGAACATGAAGGAATTCTGCATGGGCTTTTGAAGGAAGCATCCCGGAATTCTCCTGGAGTGATTTGGGGAAACAATAAATAGAGTATAATTTTATGGAACTCAAAGGTTCAGTACAGTCTTAAACCGCAAATTTTTTTTAAAAAAAATTAGAATTTAATTATACCCCTCTGCACCACTATACATACTGTTTATGGCACATACTTAACAGTAAGTACAGCACTAATGAGTACCTTCTCGTAACCAATTTACTGTAGCCTGCACATGCGAACGTTTTGCTGTTGGAGATCTAAAATTAAATACTCAGTTCTGAAATGCCTGATCAGTGATCACCCTACGCTCTTAATCGAACCCCGACTCTCATGCGTTTCGTTGGTAGCAACTTCGATGATCCTTAGTATGCTGGATGTTCATTTGCAGGTATCGGCTTCAAAGGAAACGAACGTACCGGATTGATTTCTGCGATTAGTCATACAAAGTGCACTTAGATCGGCGGGAGTAGAAAATTAGTTTCAGTGAAGGCGGTGTGTTGCTGCTGTGGTGTGGCGCGCCTCCTAATTGCGAGTCGGGGCGGTGTCTCAAAGGAGCTCCCCGCCTCTTAATTGGCCTCCTGTGGCGACAGCTGGGTGCCGCCAGAACCCTTCCACCGTGCACAATGTCGGCCCCAAAGCTCGCTGTCTAGGGACGAATTTCTACAACACGTATAGAACTGATTCGCCAAAGAAATTTCTTACCCATACATAAGAAAAATTATTCAGGAACTTAAACTAACGTGTTGAAAATTATGGGAAAGCTGCATGAAAATAAAGCTTCTAATGTTTGAACAGAAATTTATTTCTTCCTTTGGGATCTATGTCATTGGTGAAATTAGTATAACTTGCGACATATACTTACTTCCAAACATATATAAATATATATATATATATATATATATATATATATATATATATATATATATATAATCTCGAATTGTATTGTAAGGTTTCACATTTAGCAAGATGTATAGTCTTTGGGATAGTGTACGAGACTTTGCTAGCTATAAGTCAGTATTTGTGTCTTTGGTTGTTCAGAATGGTGTAGAGAGACCATTGTAGAGATCTCGGAGAGGTGAAGAAGATCGCTGGTTGTTATGACGGCAGATTGAGAACGGAATTTGTAATTGTTAATGAATTTCCGTCAGTAATTACATTAAATTGACTGAAGATGGTGTCGATGTAATTGTGAGGTTCAAGAATAACTCAGTTTTACGAAATAAGTATTGTTTTGTGAATAATCGGTAACTACATTTCCTTATTTTGAAATTGCATAGTAATTAGCTAGATTCTTTATTAGAAATGAGCCGCAGTTTAAATATATTAGTGACGGGCAGGGCCTTTTCTGCTAGTTCATAACACGCTGCTACTTTTTAGACTGTAGTTTCTGATGATTCTTCGTGAGCTTATACATTAATCAACTGGCGTAGTTAATTAATCATTCCAAAGGTAGAAAGCTGATAAACTGATTAGAAATGGCCAAATTTTTGATGAAATAGTAGAAATGTACTTTTATGTCCAAGTTCTTTAGATTCTTATAATCTTCAATAACGGAACTACTTGCTACAATTTCACTGAGCCCGGATTCGCGTCCTCAAGGTCTCAAATTCGGCTTAGAGCACCGACAATTAGTTTTACGTTGGTTCCAGCAATCATTCCAGTCTAAAACCGTGTTATGTTCTTCTACCAGCTTATGGATACTTCCTCCTTGTTGCTTTTGGTTAATGTTCCCATTATGAACGATACTTAGGCCTCTAGCATAGGATGTACGATATCCTGATGGATTGCAGACAGTAGATCAAAATGTAGCTGTAGTAAAATGCGTAGTCATTATGCTGAACTTTTTCATAATATTTACAAACAAGGCTCCACTAGTGTAGTGAAATATGTATTTTCACGAGAGGGCATTTAGGTGGCGAGTTGTATCGTTTTACTCAGATGGAACGTTACTTCCCTAAAGATTGTCTCTAGAAGTACTGAGGCGCTTGCTTGAATACTGCAGGGTTGGTTCTTGCGGGCCGATAATCCGCGCCGGCCGGCCCCAGTGTCCTGGCCGTCACACACGGGCCTGCTGTCGCCTGCGTGCGCCAGATAGCGACCCACTCTCCCGAGGGACTCCGCCCCAGTATCCACCACGCAGCACAGACAAAATCGAAAATCGCAACGCCCACGCTCACACATCAACATTTATCACACAAATTTCGCTGAATCTCTTCTTTCAGACCCAGGATTTTTATCTAACAATTCAACAATTATTGCAGTAAACGACAGAACACTTGTTATGCACCATCCAGAGTAACGGTTAGCTCCTCTATCACCTTCGGAAGTTGACACCGTGGCAGGTGGCTAAGATTAAGGCAGCGAGCACAGTTATTACGGAGCTATACCCTCCAAGAACGATTCTATACAAGATGAGTCAAAAAGGACTTTACAACTTTGGAATGATACAGAAATTTATTGAGATAACTTACAGAAACGGTAGGTGTGTCATTTTGTAGCAAACAACCTCAAGTATCACATAAAAGTGTCAAGTGTCATTTCGGTTATGTGACTACCATTTGTCATGAGGCAAGCATCCCACAGGTACCGGTAATCAATTTCTTCCCACACTCGTTGCACCAAGTCGGGTGTAACTTGTGCAACGGCATCGTAGATTCGATTTTTCAGGTCGGCCAAATTGTTTTGTAAGTGAGGAACATTCACACGATCTTTAATGAAACCTCGGACAAAGAAATCCAGTAGTGTCAAGACTGGGGAGCGAGGTGGCCATGTGATTTGCCCTTCACGGCCAATCCACCGACCTGGGAAACGATTATCAAGGAAACCTCGAACTTCCGTGAGGAAATGAGGTGCCGCACCTTCTTACTGGTGGTAACCCATCCCAACTCGGTCATCTTCACCGATCTGTGGAATTAAGAAGTTTTCAAGAATATCCCGATACCAATACCATAGACAGTTTTCTCCACAAAGTAGAAAGAGCTGTACACTTTCAATTTGCTAAGGGCACAAAACACATTAACTTTGGGGCTGTCACGAATGTATTCCAGGGTTACATGTAGATTTTCGCTGTCCCATATTCTGCAGTTGTGGCTATTCACCATGCTACTGATATGAAACCAAAACACACAGCGAGCACGCTCCGCACCAGTAAAAGTAGCCATTTTAACTGTGCACTACGCTGGCGCTCCTGGTGGCGGAACGGTGTACTGATTCTGCGTGCATCAAACTTGAGGTTGTTTGCTACAAAATGATACATCTACCGATTCTGTAAGGTACCCCAACAAATTTATATTTCATTTCAAAGTTATAAAGTCCTTTTTGATTCATCCTTTACTTAACTAGGCAAGAAATGAAATTTTCACGAGAGATTTAAGTATTACAGCAACTTCATGAATCCTACAAAATAATTAATGTAAATTCTCTCCGTTTTCGAATCCCCGTCAGGCTATTCTGATTTCAGTTTTCTGTGGTTTCCCGCATTTACTCCAGGTGAATGCCGGAATGGTTCCTTCAAAAGGCCATGGCCTAATTCGTTTTCGTTCCCTTTCCCCAGTCCGTTCCCTCCGTCTAATAATCTCTTTACGCCGCCGAAGCGTAAAGCCCGAAACAAAACACTAATAATACGTAAAATAAAATAAAACATATTAACAAAGATTTTTGCTCTTGATTGAAACATTAAATTTCATTTCATTTAATTGTGCTGGATCTAAAGGCCCAGTGGCAGTTTTCTTACTCATCTACTTTCGCTTTTCATGAGTTTCTATCTTAAATTTTATCACTGCTACATTTAAATTGTTCAGTATATCCCTCGGTAACTTATGGCACTCCCTCACGCTATTAGTAACGAAAGAAAAATTTCGCTCTCCCTTACGCTTGAAATCAAGCACTAGTTTGTGGACATAGTCATTTCTTTCTTAATGCTCAATGCTACTCCTAAGTCTTTTACTAACGTCTACCCAGGTCTCATCGACCATATTTGATAACCGTTATTGACATTCGATTTCCCTTTTCAAAAATTTCGTCAACGTTGAATGGCGCGATGTTTAGAGTTGCCATTTGTGTTAACCGAGTAGTCAAACCAACAAAATCCGCATTTATAGTTAACTGCCGCATCGAGTTCAATTATTCAAGTTCATTCGTTGTGTCTAAATGGCATCTTCCTTTCCATTACACCCAAGCATTCCTGTGAACTACGTGTATAATATCAATCGACGCACGGAGTGTCTGACATTAATTCAGAGAATGGTATTTCGCAACCGAAACCAAACACTCGGCAATAAAGGAACGTGATACAAACGGAAGCCGCAACTCGATACTGTCAACGAAGGCTGTGTGACAGTTGTGAGACACCCAACACTTGTGAACGGATATCATTACGCAGCGATTGCCAGCACCGGCGTCGAGCTGTATCAATGAACACAGACGGGAGTGACGCACGGTTTACATTCTTTGTTGCAGGCGATTCATTGTTAATTACAAAAAGAGAAAACAAGATGCACATCAATATGAACTATTCCCTACGTGTTAGAAAGATTGGTTCATTTTAGAAGTGAATTCACGTCTCAAATCACACGCAACGGACGGTCCATTCCCCACTGAAGACCTTATTAAACGATTCGCAAACTACAGGTACTTCTTTCTCCTTCATGAGCACCAGTAGAGCCTATTGTCTGCGAGTGGTGCCAATTAACTTTCCTAATCGGCTCGTGGCTGCTTTAGTATATTACTAGGTGGCGCGTGCGAAAATTTCGCGAATGATACAGGATGAATAGCGAGGTTGGTAGTTTCTAATAGAATGAAAGAAAAATCGGCTCATTTGTAACAATCATTTGTCAACTTAAATAGGTACTTTCAAACGTACACTTGAAATGGCTTACGAAACAATTAGAAAACACTTTTGGACATGTTAAGCATACGCATACCACCAAATCGTGTTAATTTACAACACAAAACAAAATTTAATTTACATTGCAATTTACTTTAAATGACATTACAAAATATTGATATTAAAAATATTGATTTCAAATTATTTACGTTACAAAGGCTCTTTGTACACAATATTTGCACCGAGAGTTTGGTCATCTTAAGCATTTGATGAATGTTTCAAGATAGTAACAAAAATATGCGAAAAGCTCCTTACTCTAGGAAAGGCACACAGTTTATCCATACCCCTGTGATATGTGGTGCTGCTATCTAGCGGTAATGCGACCATTCCTTAGCGACGCCAGCGAAGCCTAGCAGCTAGACTCTGAACTATGGCATACCCGTGACCTTGATTGTTCATAATTTTGCCATTTATGGATTGAATGTCGAAAAATTTCTTATTTAATTAATAGTGTTACCAAAGCGGAGAACTTAATCTTTAAAACGATACCTCATTTATCGATTTGGGTTAATTACCGGAGGGAGAAAAAAACACCTTCTAGAAATAATATGTGTAATGGTCAACATGGAGCCAAGTGGAAGGTCAGTTGGGTGGACAGGAGCTAGATGGATGTGACGGGTTCAGTTTTTGAGCGTGGCGGGGCAGCCTGGAAGTGACTAAGCACGTGCGGACAATGCGAGCCTGTGATGGATGCTGCGTCCAACTTGGCCGGCGCCACTTGTATTGTGCGCTTCACGGCCACTGCCCGCTGCCATTGTCGCCTGTCCTCAGGACTCTACTTGTTTGCTTGTCTACGGCCGCCAAACTCTAGCCTGACGGCCTCCTCTAAGTAGCCACTGCTTCATTCACAATACGTACGTAAAAATCTTATCTTGGCTCTTACGACAGGGTCCGAATATGGAAACCTTGACCGAATATGGCTCAGATGCGGGTAACATGGAGGTACCATCCTATCCATGGCTGAAAGTTAAATTATAAAAGGTTCCTTGACTAAGAATCTGATACTATTATGCGACTGTATTAGGTTGAGAATAAGTTGCAGAAGTTTTTCCGTGATACGTAAACATTACATAGAGGCTTATAGGAAACTATATAATATTTTGCAAAAATATCAGGATATGTTAAACTTTTCTACCAGTCTTTCTTAACGCGAAGAATGAGTAAAGTTGGCAATTGAATCAAACAATGCAGGTATGTAACATGTATCGTTTTTTTTTTTTTTTTTGCTTATGGCTTTACCCTTCGTCGACGTCGAGGTCATTAGAGGCGGGAAAGGACTGGGACAAGGTACGGGAAGGAATTCAGCCATGGCCTTTTTGAAGGAAGCATCCCGGGATTCACCTGGAGTGATTTGGGTAAAACATTGAAAACCCAAATCTGGATGGCCGGACGGGAATTCGAACACACGTCCTCCCGAATGGTATCGAGTATCGGCCGCTGGCGTTACTCCCCTAACAAACATAAATATTATAAGGAAATTGTTCTTCCTTTTATTCTTTTTGGTTTTTCACATGACTCTCCATCTTCTTTAGACCACGAGAAGTGCAAAGTTTCTTTAACTGTACAAAATGTAATGTCGTCCCTACCATAACATTTTCATTTCAAATAAAACTATATCAACATCGTAGTTAACACTCTAGACGCAAGTAATGCAAACTGATGCAACAGCATTAGATATCTGTTTGGTGGGCTGACGAACATTGTCTACCAAATTCATCTGTTTCCCGTATCCCAACGCTGACGTCGAATTACTAAGTTCACAATATTTACCTCTCCATGGGAGTAGGGAGTACATCCTCGTTGCATATTTTAAACAACCCCTCCAGTATTCTCTACCCATCAAACACTACGAGAGTTACGTGGAGGTATTGATCCTGTTGAAATAACCACACACGCAGATACAGGTCTCGGAAATAGCGGCAGAAATGTAAAGGCTTTCAGGTAGACTCGTGATTCGATGATTTATGCAATCTCAGACAGAAAAGCGAGTTATTAAGACTAACACATTAGGTTCAATTATTAATTTGAGTCATTAGTGAGTGAAATATTGTGTCGTATATAGACTTACTCCCAAGTATATTACTGTATGAAAGTAGACTCACGGTTCTGGAACATACACTTCGTTTAAAATCAATGATACGCTACACAGGACTCAAGGGATGACCCCCGGAAAATAAGCCCTGCGTGTTACTCTCTTCGACGACTGACGGGGTTTTAAGGAAAATTATGACACGCATTCACCTAGCTGGTCGAACTCAATTATACCATTTTCTGGACGAGTGGTCACTGTTAAAACCTAATTTTAACGTCGTCGATGCTTACCTGGTATGCTCCTATATGAGCTACGAAACTTAAATGCTAGACCGTAGCTCCGATAATTATATTGCAATTTTAACGACTTTCACCAGGAAGCGGATCCTTTGTTTAGGCGGACGGGACTGAGGCATTTACACCTGTTGATAAATGTGACACTGCCAAATTTTTCTACCGTCACGAATTTCATCACTGCCGGTCCTAACCGTAAACACGAAATTGGTATTCGGAGAAACGACGTAGTGACGTCTGAGGCACAGCAACTCGAAGGTTTCCAATAACAATCGTTCTACTGTTCTTAAAGTGGCTGCATTTCTGGAGAACCCGAGGTCAAATCCCCATACGTCTATCCGTCCAGATTTTGGTTTTCAATAGTTTCCCGAATTGACTAAAGGCAAATGCCTTGACGGTTCTTTCAAAAGCGTATGACCGAATTCCTTTCCGTTCCTTGTCACCAATTCTATCCGCTTCTAATGATCTCGATGTCGACATTGCGTAAAACCTTAAAAAATCTAAAATGAAGTCTTAACTCTAGTATCTGAGAATACGACAAAATATTATTCCCCTCTGATTCGGCCACCAACAACAGGTGAAAAGTGTGAATCATGGAAAGTGGGGAGGAACTGAATTCCTTCCCCAAGTCTTACTGGGCCTGTTAGACCAGATGTAAACTATTGGAGGAGTGTCTTTGTTGCCGTCTTTCTCTCTTGTGTGTTCTGTATGATAAGTGTATTTTTGTTTGTGAAATGTGTAATGTACGAGGCGGAGATTAGGGACCGTCAAAGCATTCGCCTTGATGATTGCGGGAAACCGTCTAAAACAGCAATCAGCCGGTAAGTGGGCTCGTGCCCGGTCACGTTGTACGTCCCCGATACAGCGTGCGTAACACTGGCGGATAAATGCTGCGAATATTACACAGGGCTATTCCGTCATTGTGTTACAAACTTTCAGGGATCATGGAGAAGGATAGGTCCAGAAACGACAGAGCCGAAAGTTATAAGCGAAAATCGTTCTCATACCCCTGTCAATGTACCGGTACTCTTGTTGCTAATATCGTAATGTAAGCAATCCCGACAAGCACTTACAGTACGTATAGAGATTGATTTCTTCTTGTGGGCCCTCGTGAAAAGTCTTGTGTACGAGATATTGACTAGAATGAAGAGTGTCTCCTGGCAAGTTTCCTCACTGCCTGTAGCACTGTTCAAATGGCACCAGGGATAATAGAACTTTGTACGACGATGCCAAACCTGCGTTGACGCTGGGGGACACCACTTCGAACAACTGTTGTAAATGTTGCAGCTTGTGAAACCTGTGCAGGTAAATGGAATTCACTATTACTGTACCGTAGACTTATGACTACCGGTTTCTCTGAGGTCAAGTTACGCGAGCCGTTACTAGTCTATCAACAGGGACAATTAACTAAGTGTACTGGGGAGTATACAGCGGGAATTCCGTACGTCATGATAAGGGTTCGGAAATTGGAGCACTTAGTTTGTGCGCCGCGCGAGGCTAAGGCAGAACTTGAGTAGATTTACGCTTTTAAATTCCGATTCTGTCGATTCCGGACCAGGGTTCCTTGTCTCAAAATGATACATTTACCTTCTCCATCATCCCTGAAAGTTTGTAACATCATCCCAGGATCAGCCTGTACAGGGAACAAGTTTTCCAACACGACGTCGCTTCTACTAGCTCGCCTGGTCGTAGCGAGATTTTCACAATAGTGGAAGAAATTTCCTTTTTGAGTATGTAATTTATTTTTCATTCCGGTAAGCACAGCAGAATTTAAAACGGCGACGAGGTAATCCTGTTAATTGGTGAGAGGCGCTGTGAGTCACGACGAGGCGAGGGTAGGCGTGGCTGTAAGCGCTTGCAACTGTGCTCCACGATCACCTCAGCTCGCTGCTGTTTGCTCCGCACACAGCCTGCGCGACACACGATCGCGCCGCGTCTAATCCATTAGCTCCTAAACGTCACGCTTACCATCCTTCCGGGAATTGTTAATTAATCTCCAAAGGACTCCAGCAATATCGATTTCAATCGGTCAGAGTATCGAAGAGGAACAAAAAAAATCGAGAGGGAGAAAGGACACACTCCATATGAGGCTGACGTAAATTAAAAAAAAGAAAAAAAAAAGGCAGTACCGAACGCAGCGCTGTGCTGTAGTTCCATAATCTCTTTCCGATGCAAATTGGAAGCATCGCTCGCCAGCAAGTTTTTTTGTCGTGTTCAGCTTTTCATAAACGCGGGTGCAACGTTATATGAGCCGAATAATTACGGAGAGATATGACTCTGTTTAGCCACAAAAAACAAAAATCATTTCTAACGGGATACTGTTTTTATAATGTTTTCTACCTTTATTAAAGACAGGTTATCCAATCAAATAAAAATAAAGATTTAAGAATACAATACGTTTGGCTGTGCCTCATATTTTGTAGATACACGTTGTTAATACTAGAACAAAATTATTCATCACAATCTACGTGTGTATTACTAACGTAATTAAACAGACGTATCTATTGTTGAATTAGTGTATGATCTTTAGTCAATATTTATTAACAATTGAATTAGTAACTATCAGGCTCCAACAGTAAAAAAATAATACATCACTTATCTTAAATCTTACACACGTTTTGAGTGGAAAGTAGGACGCCTGCTGCCGTACAGGAAAAAGTTAAGTAAAAACGAAGAGGACTCCTTTTTCATTAACAATTTGTCCCGTATTGCGCAGGCTTAAGTTCCTATGCAATTAATAACTGTTTTTTGCTTATGGCTATACGCCTCGTGGAAGCCGAGGTCATTAGAGGCGGGAAAAGATGATGGACAAGGAATGGGAAGAAATGGGGCCATGGCCTTTTAGAAGGAAGCATCCTGGCATTCGCCTGGAGTGATTTGGGGAAATCATGGAACACCTAAATCTGGAATCCCGAAAGGGATTTGAACCACCGGTCTCCCGAATGCGAGGTTACAGCGTTACCGAATTAACAATACACAAATTAATAACCACGTCTTACAATTTTTATACACATTGTGTTTCAAAGCATTTTTCCGCGTGAAGGGGTAAGTTTATCTAGATCTATTTGAATGATAGCAAATACACGTATAAATTACATAAAACATATAAAATTTTTCCTTTATGTGTTTCAGACAGTTCTGAGAAATTGTTTCTACTTTTCGCTAAGAATACGTTGTGAGTAATTTATTGATTAACGTTTTGCACGTTCAGGTATCCGTTATAAACGTGACGGTAATTTGGCACTGAAAGGCTCCAACATTCCACATGTATGAACTAACCCTATAATTGTGCAGTAGATCATTGAACTGTTCACTGGTTTCCAATAGTGATTTTATGGTAATCTACAAGTAAACGCATATGGTGTTATTGGCTGGAAGAGACCAAAGAAATGTTCACCCGCAGAGTGACATTGTTTCTATTTGCCGCTCAGGATCCACTAATTTAACCCGGTAATTCTAACGGATAAACGGGACCTACAGTTTTACATGGAATCCGAATCACTGAACATCCTAGAAACCAAAACTTGGATCATGACGAAGGTCAGGTTAAGAGCCCACGAAACTTTCGGTCAAGTTTTGGATTAAAACCAAAGCCCTACCAATACTCTTCCAAGCGCCGTAATGAACTAAGATACCAGCCCGATACATCAAACGGGGTTAAATTCTTCAATTATAACAGGTTGGTTTACAGTCTCGTTCCTGTATGCCTACAGTGATAACCCCAGCTGTACAACTTTGATTCAATACTGTAGTAAGACATAACTACGATTAATAGGATGTGTCAAATGACATAAAATGGTTTCACCGAAATCATGCCACATCTACTTTGGTGATGAACCACCAAACCCTTTGGCGAAGACGTTGTTATACACATTGTTTGGAGCTGGATGAAACGAAATTCACTATGAAAACCACTTATCCGGATATTATTCTGAGTCTTTTTGTTCTCCTTCGTCTTTTTCTTCTTGCAGGAAGTTTGGAATTCCATGTTCTTAATGTCTACCGAAATTATCAGTCACCTCCATGTTTATATACTTTGCATGTCATTTTCTTTCTTTTTGTATGCTTCTTCATTTATACGAACTTTATCAATGTTATTCCACTGTGCAATGTAAATCCATACTAAATAAAACCTTCCTACAGTCGTAGATCTTAGACAAACATAACTTTTCTTTATGCTTCCGTCTTATGGACTTATCAACGTCAAGGTCATAAGGGCTGGGAGGAGTTTTGGAGTAAGGAACGTGACGGAATCATCCCACCATTTGCCTGGAGAGATTTCAGGAAAACTTTATGAACGGAAATCCGGATGACCGACAAAGATGTGAATCCGCGTCCTACAGAATGAGAGACCAGAACATTACTGCTTGCCCATTAGATTCGGTAAACATTCCTGGTTCATCCATTTGTTTTATCATTGATATTTTCCTTTATGTTCAATTGTAGTTCACTTGATTCCTTTTTTATTTAAAAAAATATATATATATTAGGTGTTGGTCTGATGTTTGAGCTCTTATCCGTCGTCAATTCCATCTAATAACCCCACTCGTGCACTGCTACTGTTTTTCCCTGGCGGCCCCCTATGAAATCCCACTCGATCATCATCACCATCATGGTATAACACTAGCTCAACACCCGTAATCCAATTCCACCCGGCCATCAGACATCACGCGCGCCCTCGGCCCAGCAACAATCTAATCACAATTTTGCAGGCGGGGAGGGAGCCAGCTTTAGCGGTGCTGGTCAATTGAAACGCGGACGGGGGCCCCAATCCGGCCGCCCTGCCCGTTATTGTGCGGGCGGTACACTTGTTTAGTGCATTATTTTAATTGGATCGCCGTCCGCTGGGACGCATTGCAATCTATTGAGGCCAGCCGGGATTGCGCCTGCGACGTGTCCGGCAGACACCCCCGCAAAACACCGCTTTGTCTCGTCGTTTTGTCCCGGCTTTAATTATCTTAGCATTAACGAGAACGTGGCCGCTGTGTCTGTCCGACTGCCTGCCTCTAATTAAACGACGATAAGCCGGGCCAGCTCGAACCTGCTGCACAACCACAGCAATTTTACTAGACTTTCCCGTACACAACAGCGATGTTTCCACTGCAATAAATTCCCCAAGAACCAAGTACATTACCATCACAGGATATTTCGGTATATGGTTTAACTACATCTGCACTATATTATAAGTGTGAAAGTAACTCTGTTTCTACGCCTGTTACGCTTTCACCGCTAAACGGCTTAATAAATCCTGATGAAATTTGACAATGCATCGGTAGGAAGAACAAGAATACTTTCCTCGGGATAAATAACATGTTTTTTCATGAAATTTCGAAAACTAACCTATGACAGACAGACGTATAGCGTGTGTGAATATCTGTAATTTTATATCGGTTGCTCAGGCTTTGTTTCTGTCGCAATCATTTAGTGAATGATCTGTTCGTAAATTTAATGTACAGATACACTATTGATTCTCAACCTCGACGAACCGCTACTGTGCAACAGCCCATGCCCACAAAAAAAACACAACTTGGGTGCAGCATTATACAAGTTGTGATAATGACTGAAGTGTTGATTTCTCGAATACCAATAATTCCGACAGACCTACCATTCCACTTAAAAAGACTGCAGTTCCCATCAAAATTAGCCTTTGTGATGACTATCAATAATGCGCAGGTACAGACAGTGATAGTAACCGGGATACACGTAGAAAAGACGTTTTTCCCGTCTCCATCTAGCTAGTAAACGGGTTTCTAACCTCCTGGGGCTATATATCTTCCCAAAGAACAGAAAAACTAAAAACGTTTACAAAACGATATTAACGTAAGTTGTTCCAGAAAGTCACATAATTTTAAACTACAATCAAAAATTTGCCGGAGAAACTGTAGTAGGTAGTCTCCCACTAACCCCCCCCCTTCCTCTTAATTTATTGCTATTTTTAAACATGTTACAAATAGGTTCTCTTCATGAGACAGGTTCAATAATAGAATGATATGGTTATGGTTTTCCCGTCACATTATCCCGACTCGTGCTTTTTGGACATCTTTACGTTATTTTCAGCTTTCTATATCAAATTCTCGCAATAAAATTGTAAGTCCACGCATCTGAAGTAGAGGGTAACAGCTATCATAAATAAAACTTATTTCACGCAGGTTTTACGATGTTCTGTGGAAATGTTTCTAACATGAGAGATTTTTTATGTGTCTTTACGGCGCCTGGCGGGGATTTTGATCTCGGAACGGGAAGGTATTTCGAAAACGTTTTGGAGTAGCTATACTGGCATTCATGACTTCGAGAAACCAGGGAATATTGAAATTTGAATGGTCGGACTAGACTCTATATTTGTCTGAAATAACTAAATACATAAATATTGCTGCCTTGATGATCATAAAAACCGAATTGCAGCGCCCTGAAAACTTTTGCCGTTAGCTGAAATAGTCTTTCAGAACAATTATTTTCTAGATTCGTATATATGTTAATAATAAATTTATCTTGACAAATAGAAATTTTCTGAAACATTTTTGACATAAATCAATAGTGGAAGGTCATGTGAATATATCACAAAATCAAAAAATTTCAGTCAAGGAATATTGTACGCAATTAACACATATTTTTTTTTTAATATAAAAACGTAAGTTTGGTCGGACATATTAAAGCACGGGGAGCTAATACCGGCACGAGTTGGAATCAAGCATCAGCTTAAACAGACTTTCCATTCACCTAGCAGAATGCAGAAAATTTCACCATTTCCCGTCCCTAATTATACGTTCCACAAACAGAATAACACAGAAATGTATGAGCATGAAGCTACATGCTTCCCAGATAATCATTATCTTTGAAACTTTCGCATATAAAATAAAAAAGCAAAACAAATACACAATAACAAAACAAAAAAATAAACGACCAGAGTTGCAGGATCTCTCGTAATTCTGCATGCCAAGAATATAAAAGAAAAAAAGGAGCAACAAAAACAAAACAATAAGCAGCAAAAACAAAAAGAAACCATAATGATCATGGTTGAAGAACCGTGGAAGTACGCTTTCTCTTGATTGTAAAACATCAACAATAAAAAAATCAGAAAAAAATCAAAAACAAAAAAATGGAATGACCATCTCCCACCGTATTACTGCTACTCGTGCGTTTCGTAGATACACTGTTCATAATATTCACTGTCCAGAATAATACGCTTTTATAAAGAAACGACACATTTTAACTGCGATTACCATACACTCCCAGACAATGTGCTGAAGTTTGTGGTTCAATATCTTATGAGAGTTAATGAACCATAAAACACTAGAAACGTTAGCATAGACTGTTAAACTTTAATTATAAGTGAAGTTTTCTGATGAATTCAGTCTTAAATATTTTTTGGAAATGACATAGCAGTGTCACGTAGTCGAAGGCGACTGTGTAGTAATTGTGATCGACCCTGGCAGGTCCTCTGTGGTTTGTTATCTCAAGCGGGCGCTGAGTGGTATTATGCTGCCGCCTAACTTGGCCCGCTTAATCCATCAAGGGTGCGGCGCAACACATGTTATGAAACAGGGGGCGGCGGGCAACGCACAATGGACGGCTTCCGCCACACAGATCTCCATTAGCTGCCCTCCCTCACTATACACCACTGCCACGTACAAATCAAAAATCGGACTCACACGCTCACTAACAGCAAGGAAAGACATCATAACCTAACAGAATATTGTTATCACACCTATAGTGTTGGTCGTATGTTTTTTAATGCCATTATTTTGAATCAAATCGTGCAAAGAAATGAAAATGTCGTAAATTAACCAGCAAGGAACTGTAAGAAAAAGAAACAATATCAGTATTTTAGCCCTAATAGAATATTGTTGTCGGATATGTAGTATTGGTCGTGTGTTTTATATAGCCATTACATTTAAGTAAATTGTGCAAAGGAAGAAAAAATTTATTATGAAAACCAAACGTGGAAATGTACTATGAAACACTGTGGCCTCGCGTTCAGGAGGACGCTGGTTCGAGTCCGTGTTCGTCCATCCAGAAAACGGTTTTACATAATTTCCAGAAATCATTCTAAGTGGAAGTTCCTTTAAAAGGCCAAAACCGAACTGCTTCCCATTCCTTACTCTCAGTTCTCTCCCGCGTTTAGTAATGAGTCGTAAAAAATCTTGTCATGAAACATCAATAAATCCGTTAGAAATTATTATGTAATACGATTTAATTATTTTCATAAAGTTAAGAAGACTAACGTTATCTTTTCGGCACGCGTTCTAGTATTGTATCTAATATGTCACGATAATCCAATTAGCTTAATAGATTTACGCATAGCATCTTTTGTCTAAGAACTCTGGTTAGGTAAAACACTCTACAAGAGAACATTTTCTTGGCAAGCTGTAGAATTAGTTATGAAAGACAGTAGTAATTATTACTAAACCATTCCAGCTGTATCACTGTCAAAATGAGGACACATTGACTTAAAATAGCCAATGCCAGCTGGTCCAAAAGAATTAATACAAATTTAACAGTCCTAGTTAATAAATAGTATTTTGTAACAAGGTACAAATCACGAGTTCGTTCGTCGCAGATACGAGACAAATAAGTAATCCATTTACTGGCATATTTTTAGATCGAAACCAGTGGAAATATTCCTTTCTGCAGGCTGTATGGAAAATTAAACCACCAGATCTACAGAAAATTGGGTTCCTACATCTAGTATGTGATCGGGTCCTGTACTTCAGGCATGAACTATCAAAATCCTATTTTATTGCTTTACGGATGGTTGAAGTTGAGGCCATTGGAACGGGGAAATGACAGAGGATGAGTTATTTTGAAGGAAATTTGTTTGAAGTGGTTTCGGGAATCAGTCATAACAAAAATCATAATGAGCGGACCAGTGACCGAATCCATGTCCTCTTGTATTCCAGACTTGAGTGTTAACTGCTCACCCTCCCAAGATAATCGGTATATTTAAAATGTAATTAGTGTTTTAGGTGAGGTCTGGTTTAATCATGGAAGTATGTTGACTCACTTTTCTATTTCAGACGAGAACCGTGATCTTAACGGACACCCTGAGGACGATATCAAAAGGCAACGCACTCAGTACAACGGAGAACAGCTTTACTCCAACGTAAGTATTTACCTTCAGGCAACACATTATACAACACTAAGCTTTCAGGATTCGGTAAGAATCTTATTGATTGATATAGTCATGTCATCTGAACTCCTAAGCAATTTCTCCTAAAAGATACCACTCGTTCTGAATCTGACGTAGTTATTATTGTGCAGTTTTATGGTAATATTTCGCTTATGAAACGACGATACAGCTGTTGATTTACTGGCTTTAGTGTTTTCACATATAATTACCAAAACAACTCGTATTTATATCGCTCGTGTCGAACGTAGAGTTACGTTGGAAATGTTTAGTGTGTCGCAGTTGTTTCACAGAGCAAGAGGTTGTTTTATCTGCGCTTTTTACGTATTCCGAACTGCGTCTAGCGCTTCGGTGTGTTGCACAACGAGCGCACAGCAAGAAGTGTCGCTTTGTTTAGCTTTCACTTTGAAGGAGAAAAATCAATTGTCCACAGTTGTAGCTCTCTCCTTCCCAGTACAAACTAAATGTGGACACTCACAGACTTTGCTAATTCGACAAAAACCAGGAATATTTAACGCGATACATTTTGCTTTGCGGTGATCATTATATGAAAAACTGTTTATGATTTCTTTTTAATCTCACAAGATCTAACGCTACAACAACACGTACATATGTTGGAAATCTTAAATTTTTCGGAAGTTTCCTATATTAAAATACAGTTTTTACATTTCCTTTATTGTCTTTAAAAAATTTGGTGCCACATATATTTATCAGAAGAGTAATTTTATCTTCGTTATTGTTCGCATTCTTTTGTTTACTGTGGATGATAAAAATAATTTTTTAAAAAATACAAAAATGGCTGAATTAGAATAAGGAAAGTTTCATAATAATTAGTCATTGCTTTAAAATAGATAGATAAGCTATTTTTCTAGATATTTGTATAAAACCGAGGACTCAAAGAAGAGAAAGTGAAAAAATTGCGAAAAGGCATAAATCGTATTGTGAGATTTCTCTACTTGTTTTTAACCAACTAGCTTTTGTCTATTAAAAGAATATTAAATAAAGACACAGCGAATACAATTAATTAAATAATGACGTATATTGTATTTACTTCATCATCTTTATGTGCACATCGAAAAAATGTTCCAAAAATACATGTAGACATACGAGGCAACAGAACTTTAGGTATGAAATAAGCATTAACATCAGTAAGGCCACATTGGTTCAAGACATTACATACATTTACAGCCGTTTCTAACATAGCTGAGCTGACTAGAAACATAAATACACTAATCTGACATTAATCTGGATTTTTCGTAATTTGGTAGTTAATAACAGTTTGCCATCTTCACTATCCCAGTTTCCAGTTCACAGGTACGTGATCAGACAGTTATCTACAGTTAATTAGCGAGATAAAAAGTATTGTAACAGAAACCATCAGTTATTAATAAATTTTCAAAAACAGTTTTGCTAGTAGTAAAGTAAAACAGTTATTTACATTATAAAGTTTTTTTACTCAAATGTGAATCTACCAAAATTTAATAACTTAAGTTTCTTTTAAAACCATTATGAACTCTCTTTGGTAAAAATATTTTCTGTGTCCTTCAACGAGAAATGCATAAATATGCTATAATATGATGCGATTTAAGTATATCACCTAATTCTAAAATTTATTGCCTTTATTTCCATAAATAAATTTAGGGATCCTACAATAAATGTGACAACGCAGTTTTATAATGGATTCTTATGTAAGTTGACAAGGCAAATCGGAAGTGAGGAAAACTTTATATATATATACGAGTATATCGTATTACAATGTAAGTTGGTTACGTTGAAATAAGGCCTGGATCAGAAGAAAAATTTGATCAAAGCCAAATTTGTTGTTTGAATCTTATGTAACTCGACAAGTCGAAAGTGAAGAATATAATTTTTCGGTATCTCACTTAGTTCTCAAGACATGCTGTTTCAAAATTGAGATTGTTAGATTAAAATTTGGCCTGGAAAAAAAAAAAAAAAAAAAAAATCGCTGAACATGAACAATTGGTTATTTTCCTTCTTCTTCTTCTTTTGCTTGCTACTGGTTGGGTAGATTGAAATGCGTCCTAAACAGAAGAGAAACGCCACCAAAGACACAAGGAACTATAGTTAAAATTAATTGTTGACAATCGATATCTCGAGACCTAAGAAAGATATCATAAACTTTAATTCTTCACTTTCGATTTGTGTCGTCGATTTACATAAGAAGCCGTCATCAAACTGCGGCGCCACGGTTATGATATGCCACGAAGTTATTAGAAATTAAAATTTAGGATATACTTCAATGGTAACACATCTGTATTCTAGATCTTAATGTTACTTACTGGGGAACATCTCAAATGAATTGAAATTATAAAGAAGAAACCGTTGAAAGCAGCGGGAAGCATTGAAAGAGCATTACCTCAGTTATCCTTTTCGTCTGTAAAAGAAGTATGTACTGGTTGTGGATGTATGTGAGCCCTGTGCTGAGTGCGTGGCTGGCTTTGTTTCAGCTGTGGCCCAAGTGGAGCATCAAGGACGAGCACAAGCTGCTGTCGGAGCTGGGCAGCAGCGCGGGCTCGCCCTACTACGACGGCGGTGGCGGCGGCGGGGGCGGTGGGGGCGGGGGCGGCGGAGGCGGGGGCGGCGCCGCGGGGACGGGCAGCCAAGGCTTCGCGGCGGCGGCGGCTGCGGCGGCAGCGGCGGCCGCGGCTGCCGTCGCCACCTCCTCCGACCTGTACGACGGGCTTGCATCCATGACGCAGCAGGCGCCCGTCTACACGCCCTCTCCGCTAGGTCAGCCAACACACTAACCTCTCTTTACACCATTCCTTCTAAAATTAGCTTTTCTCTTACATATATCTTACCTCTAATATTTTCAGAAAAAATACTTCACACTTTCATTATCACTTGAAACAAGCTGTTTCAATTCAATCTTAGAACGTACCCTCTGCTAACAACAGTCCGAAGCAACTTCTGGATAAATTAACCTGTTATTAAAGTTTTGTATTGTTACCAGTTCATTTGGTCACATTGCAGCGAAGCCTTTGGTGATGAGATCATGGCATTTTACGTCACAATAAACGTGAAAAAAAACGAAAAATTAAGATTACTAATTCCCGCTTTTTAAGAACTGTGCCAAATCTCTAGGTAATATTGCATTAATTTTTAATATTCTATTGCATATGGTGATACTATGATGCGATTTAAGTTCTTAACACAAGTAATTGGCTAAATGTTTTATGAACAGATCTACACCACAGTTAATGTTTCGAGAATTCAGTAAATGACTACAGTATCTTCCTTTCCGTTAGTTTACTAATTAGCGCCTCCCCACATTTGACATGTAACGTACAGATTATCTCTACTGTAATGTTTGAAATTGATTCAAGTAGTTTAAAGTTCGAAATCTTCACACTTTGCCGTGTAGTTGGAAGTAGAAACTTTAATTTGCATTTTATCAGTGTGTCAAAAAGCATGTTTTATATTCCACTTTAATTCAAATTATGAAACAGAAGTATTAAGAAATATTCTGTGCTAAAAATGTTTATGTGCATGGTGGCATGATTGACTGTGTAGACTAATTGATTGTCCTTAAATTTATTATTATTTTCTTAATTTATGTTTTAAGTTTTTTGTATCGCTTCGTAGCATGACCGTGCCCAGCACACCACAGATTATTTTAGTTTTATATTTTTTCTTTCTTTCTCTCTCTCACTTAAGTCTGTAGTTTAAACGGTCAACTAAAAGTTTCGAAGGATCTCATGGTTTGAAAGGTATGCATTAAACAACTGAGTGATTCATTTAGTTGTGGAATCTGATGCTGATTAGGTTTTGGTGTACCAGTGTTCCTATCTATGCAAGGTTCCTGAATTTATTATGTAAAGATTATAATTACATGACTCCCGCCAATTAATAAGGTCAATTTACATTATTATATAACCGGAGTAATAGACAATAAGTTTAATCGTAAACTGCATAACGAAACTTGATGCATAATCCTGTCACTTTAGTTTCAACAAGTGATCCTATCTCGGAAATATGATAAATTGGAAATTTAGTATCAGATTTTAAATACGATGTTATAATTGTCAAATCTTCGGCCAATTATTTTTATGAGTCGGTTCTAATTTCTGATTTGTTAGAGTAGAAGGAATAATAGTTACAAAATTAAATGTACGCTAAATTAACACTGAATTTCGTAGTTTGATCAGAAGAGTGTATGAAACAATTCTGTCAGTCAGTTTGCTGCCTTTTTCACCCATTCAGTTATCATGGACCGAGAAACGCGCGGTTAGTACAGCTTTAGTGAGTTTCCTGTTGTTCTGTGGTGCGCTGGGAGCGGAGTTGTCAGTCAAGTAGTAGCGTTGGTGTTGTGTGTGCGGCAGGCGGCTCGCTTACCCCGCTGGCGCCAATCAGCATGCAGGAGATGAAGCTGTGTCCGTCGGCAGTGCTCGACCCCTCCATGTCGCCCTATCAGCAAGGTGAGACAACACATAACACGTTCTCCTCTGTACTCACTAACACTCCTTCATCTTCTCTGTTAGTCTCTGCCATAAATTACCATTTTCACTAACACAGATATCAATTACTACAATTTTTCGGTCCTCAGCGACGTTCGCGTTGTGGAATACTTCGACAGTGAATAAGTGTTCTGGATGTGTCAGGTTACCTACAACTAAATTTGGCAATAAACTGATATGGTTCCTTCATGTTTCCTAATAGCATAGAGCTTATTTTAAACCGACGATTAAAGTAGTACATGTAGATAAAAGATTACTTAAATCCAGTAATGAAGATACTGATGAAAATATGATGAAGTATTTTCGATGAAGAAGTTTCTTTGTGTCTGTAACTTTCTTCAAGTCCCATGTCAGTTTAAGGCATAGGCTCTCAAAATGGGGTGAGCGCGAAGAAATGTCGGTGGGAGGGGAAGGGGGAGCTGTGGGATGCGAGATAGCTTCGCCGCCGATGTGGGCGATACCCTAGCTCTACGTTGTCAAAAGTACTATATCTCCTTCACCACCTCTTAGAGCTAAAAACCTTGATCCTAACATCACATACTTAGTGAGTTTCTATAGTGAGGAGGCGAGAGACTTTTCTTTTCATGAGAAACTTTTGGAACGTTTAATCTAAGATTACTTGACTGTGCCCATAGAACTTAAAAAAATGAGTCAGTACTCTCATCTAGTTAGGAACCACTAATTCAGTAACTGAAATCAGTTTAACAAATAGTGTCGTCTACAGACACTTTCGTCATGGATTCTTTATTTGATTACAGTTGCTTTTACTTGAATCTACAGGTAGAATTAAAGCTTCAAGGCATCTTTGCTTTTGAGGTCACTGTAATATATGCGGAACTTAGACGTAAACGTATTTTATACCGTATACAGGGTTGTTACAAATGATTGGAGCGAATTCACAAATTTACCGTAGCTATATTTTTGGCATATTGTCATTTACAGTCATTTAGAAAAACTCAAAACGTTTTTTTGACATATTAAAAGTGTTCTATATGTGTCTCCGTACCAATTCTGCAGATATGAAGCCGATAATCAACTTCTTGCCACAATCGGTGCACCATGTCAGTAAGGAGGCAAAACGTTTTAATAAAGAAACAAAACCACAGGCCAATACGTATCTTTAACGCGATACTGCATAATTATCGAAGGTGACACAAACGTATTTTTTTTTTATTACAGTCTTCCGGTACCTCAAGAAAGTCACTGTCTCATTTAATACCGCAAAAATGCCCACTAATTGGCAAAAGTCATTGAATCTTTCAAATTCGCGCGTAGACATTTTGCTTTTGATCCAGCTCTTGTGAGAAGAATCCACCGTGAAATATCACCAATATCCATTAGTTTATTTATGATGTTTGATATTTCGTCTCTCCGCCTCTCGTTATAGCCTTATAGTTGAATTCAAGTTACAAGGTTCGCGGGTTAGTGTCCGACCAAGGGCATGGCGATTTTTAATGAAGTTATTTATTCGTTTCGTGTGAATTTATTAGACAGAAAAATAATAATATTGATGATAAGAGTACACACTGAAAGTAGAAAATGGCATTAAAAAAATCGTGTCACTACCTGCGACGCACTTGGGAGACTACACGACAGTCAGTGACCTGAAACACAGGTGGTTAAGTGGGGCAGTAACGAAGCGAGCAGTTATCTGCGCGTCCGGGCCCGTCTGTATTAAAAGCGGCGGCGCGCGGTGCATTGTGGTCGCGCTGCTGTTCTTCCTGGTGGCTGGGCCCTTCCTGACTGCGGACGTCCGGCCTGGGCCGTCCATCTCCGGCCCAATATGTGGCCAGCCACGTCCATAACCCAGACTCAAAAACCCCACCGCTGCCACGCTCCACGTTGGTCGCCGCATGTAAATTTCGCCTCCCCACCCACGGACAACGTCCAGCGCACCCGTTTTCCACTCTCTGTATTTGCATGATATATACGAATGCCGCCGCATACGTATTTCCTGCCAGATATATGTACTGCTCAGATTTATTTGGTTTCGCAGATTCCGCGCTCCCTCCGGGACTAGGCGGCACTCCGTTCTGTTTTGTTAACCGGCCGACAATTGCCGTTCCGTATGCTGGCCGCTCCTGAAATCAAGTCTGAAATATTTAGTGCTTTATTCCTTTTGATCCGTGCATGTTTCATGTTTTTTCTCTTTGTGCGCGCTCGCCCGATAATTCTATTATTTATCGTCCGGTCCGTGTTCGCCGGAAAGCAATATGCAACGGACGCTGATGCGGGCTTAAAAATTCAGCGTATATTCGGTGTCTCGGCAAACAAATTCCTCGTATATTTTCGCTTTTTAACTAAATTAAAATGTTATAAACAAATCACTATCCCTCTTCTCTTATTTACTCAGCCTTCATCTGATTGCAGTATTCCCCCTACAACACATTTAATGTCAGCAAGAAGTCCGTAGTCTGTTATGCTTTCTGCTGTCTTACATATAAAACGTATTCTCATATAATTTCCCCCAAAATAAAAATTAATTGCTATCGTAGTCAGATAATAAAATTTACCCTCTTTTTATATGTATAATTTCATTACATTATTTTCCTTAACTCCGATAGACTAACCAAAACTTTTTTTCTGTTCTTTTAACTTTTCTAATATTCAGAACAAAACACTTATTTCCACTCTTTCAAGAGAAGAGGGAGCTGCAGATTTCTGCTGCTTCCTTCTGCTATTCTTCTTTTATAAATTATTTTTATTTTTTCATTGAAATAAGTAAAACACATTTGACAAGTAAACTTTCAATGATTGACATTTGCTTGTGAACTTTCTTTTGCATGTGTTTACATCGATTTTTCTATGCTAATATTGCAACGCTTGTTTGGAGCTTAAGATATTTTATTTGTGATTTTGTTGCTGTATTTGTGTGTCTATTTTTTAAGCTACCAGCCAACATCACCCGTGTCTGCTTCCCCCTTTTATTTAAAAAAATGTATATTTCACTGGTGAAAACAAGTGTTTCTAAGATATTAGATACCACTTTCGATTTAGCAAGGAGTGTGTTAGAAATTACGAATTATGAAGCTAAGAGCTGACATAACAATGAAGTTCCACAGTGCTATAAAGTTTAATCTTCACTATTTACTGGCATCTCACTCAAACTGAGTTCTGAATAATCTTCAGGGAATACATGTTAGCTGCTTTGCTTTTACGTTCGATAAAAGTAATAAAACCCTTCTAAGTGACATTACTTTTTCCATAATCATACCTTATCACAGCTCCCATTTATCTGAAGAAATAGCACCTTGCTTTGCGTAGTTCGGCTGGGTGATTTTTCTTTACAGCATGTCTTTCATGCATGTTGTTCATAGCATGAGGTGAGTAGTTGCTTCATTTAACATACATACATAATAGAAACAGTTTATGGTGTATAACCTCTTTACGTGATTTTCATAATTGCTACTGTCATTTAATGCTTTCTTCTCACTGATAATGAGATCACAATAACGTTATAAAATTTGTCCAAACAGAAGAATACAAGTATAAATGGAGGATCACAATGTATAAAAATCTTTCCATATGCGCCTCTTTTTGGTTCCTAGAGCGAAGGAGCAAACGTAGAAAAAAATTACCTTTGGTACACTAAATTATAAATTTGTGCACATAATCTGTGTCAAAAAAACTCCAACAAAAGTTGACGGTGTAGAAACTGTCTCAGATTATGGGATTCTTAGGTAGAGAGTTCTATAAAACACGCTTTAAGTGTTAGCTGACATTTAAAAGTAAGCAGTAGATGTCGGTCACCCATATAGAAGTCGTGTTCCTGAAGTAGCCACTAGGCAGTAACAAGTATTTTATAATGAATAACTAAACAAGAAATAAAATCAAATTTCATATTTTAGTTGAATTTGACTTCGTTATTCCGAATTCAAAAAGTTTTTCTCCAGAGATGTTAGATTTCTTATGGTCAGATATATTTAAATGGTAATCGTATTTTGGGATATCAGTCATATGAATGGTGATCTCCAACACGATGAGGAGAAAAAATGACGACAGCTTAACAAATTTGAGGACATCTAGGTACATATCTACTTGTTGCGTCGAGAATGGAGGTGGTCCACCAGGTCGTCATATGTATTTATCGTATCTGTTGATTCCGACCCAGTTTTACTGCTTGTGTTTTATATTTTTCCTGAACAGATCCATGTATTTTACTACTGGATGCCCCCAGGGCGAAGAGATTGAACAGATGTATGTTTATACATTTATGTTAAATGACATTATTTTTCTTATCGTTGACGTCGAGGTGATTAGAGGCGAAAAAGGGTTGGGAACAGGGAACGAAAATGTATTTGGCCATGGCGTTTTGAAGGAATCATCCCTAGATTCATCTGGACGTATTCCGGGAAATCATGAAAAACCAAAACGTTGATTCGAGCTTGAGTCCTCCAGAATGCGATGCTAGAGAGTTACCGCTCACCCACCACCCGTGGTCATCATTTTTTTTTTTTTTTTTTTTTTTTTTTTTTTTTTTAATTGCCAACCAGGTATACAAGGATGAATGGTGAAGGTTCGAACAGGAGAGGGCGGATTCAATCTCTTCTTCTAAATTCAGAGTTTCCATGGTTTCCCTAAAGAACTGTGACGGAATGCCTCCATTTTTCCTTTATAAGATCATGATCAAAGTGCTTCCCTCATATTTGACTTCTGTTATTACGTTTATGTGGTTATTTAATGCTCCAGTCTGTTATCTTTTGCAGTGTCCTCCAGTGTCTGTTTCTCTGCTCTATTTCACCTTGTCAATCATGTTTCTGAGTAATCTCATCTCAGCTATCAGGATCTTATTCTGATCTTCGTTCCTCGATACACATTTCTCACGAGCACAATACACAGGTCTTTGCAGTTTAAGGATGTTTTGATGGGACGAATAATGAAATGAAAACAAATTTATACATACCGATCTGGGTTGAGATATGAATCGGTTGAGAGATGTTCCTCTGTGTCGACGATCTTCGGCCGTGTTCATGGCAGACGCTGCGTGCGCGTTGCTCCCCGTGGACACCGTTAATGGCTGCCGAAGTGCACCTCGCCTCATCATCTCCGCTGTAATGGAGAGTAGTTGATTAGATGGCCTAATTACGCGGTGGTGGCAGCTGTAGGGCAGTGGATAGTTTTGGTTGGCGTCTGCGTGGGGAACTTATGAGGTAAAGCCTTATATATACCTGGTAGCCTTGTAGTGTGTGAGAGGGGTAGTAGACGCGGTGTGGCTGGCTGGTGGCGGTGACTGTCGCCTACTGACTGGCTGTGGCGTGGCAGAGCCTGCAGGCGGCGGCTCGTACTCGTCTCCGGGAGGCTCCGCCGGAGAGGCGGTTGCTGCGGGCTCGTCGCCCGGCTTGCCGCTCTCGCTGGCCGCTGACCCCGCGCCCGCCGCCTCGTCGCCGGGACAGCAAGGGCTCACCGTGCTGCAGCCGTCCTCCTCGGCATCGTCCAGTCACCACCACGCGCCGCCTCCGCCGCCCCCACCGCCTCCGCCTCTGCCGTACGCCGCCGTCCTGCCCGGATTCGCCCACTACTCTGCAGGCAAGCAACCCAGCAGCCACACCGCGTCTGCCGCACCACTAACTATGCGTCTCCTTCTCTTATTTAGACTTCTATACGAGCTTGAGTAACACATGTGCTATTTAAAGGAAATTTCATATCCCTCTTCGTTTAGTCTTTGATATAATACTATTTACTCCTGTTGAATTCATTACTAGCCATTTTCTATTTTCCTTGTCTATTCTGATTAAGATTTGCCAGTCACCTTTTCCCACGTGGACCTTGTGAACTATCACCTTCTGTCTGTAAATTAAATTACATTTGTTTTGAATAAATTATCAAAATAATCTTATCAATGATAGGAGGGATCTGCATATTGATTTGTATATTAACAACACCGTTAAGCCTACATTTTGACATTAATTGACATTTATTACAAAAGCAACATTCATCAAATATGAGATTAGCAATGGTTTACTCAACACTTTAGAACAAACTGTCAGGAAAACAAGCAGTGGATTATTTTCTGTATTATCCATTGATTTCACTCAGCGGGGGCAGTGAGAATTCTCGAGGGCCGCATTATGTTTGGTCATTGGCGGCGGTAACAATGTTGGCCAGGTTACCATTCTGAATAGATGACGTTGGCAGCACTGCTGGCAGTGTACCGACGAAAGGGCTCCATTTGAAATACTTGTCGTCGGAGAACAGCGCTGCAACACGTCCACTCGGCTTCTATCACGGAACACAATTGAAACAAAAACCATATAAGAGTTAGCCGCCAAACATACTATTTGTCCCTCCTGGCTCGCTCAAGCCCCGAACCACGCTCTCCTTGCAATCACGTGACTGTCTGCAGTACCTTCGGCAACCTTTCCGCTGCGAGCTACTTTCGGCCGCGGGTCACAGTCCGCAATGTAGCCAGCCAGTCACCATTATGCTATTGTCTTCGCCGATTCTGCTAACTACACGTCCAACTTCCGGAAAATGTGTTTAATTTTATAATGGAGTGTGGCTTGTACATGCGGTGCACTACACTCGGTACGGTACGGTAGACATTATGATGTTCTGGCGGCAGTACTAGAGGCGTGTTTTGTTAAAATGCAGCCTGGCTCCTGAATATATTACCAAATTTCAGTTCAGTCCAAGCCTCACTTTTCACAGTCGTAAATTCTCAATTTCGTTTAGTGGTGACTACCATCTGTCCGAGAATCGTTTAAATTATTCGCTTACGTGTTTTGAATTGTTCTCTGCATTCAAATATGAAACTTTCTATGAGAACTGTTCCAACTATCCTATCTGGACTTAGACCCTTCGCCTGTAAACTGCTATCAAAATTAAAAATTTCAACAAACTAATACAAAGAAAAAAGTAGACGACACACTTGGGAGATACCAACATTTCTCGAACACCCTTATCAGTAACTTTACCTTACAATACAGGTTCGACAGTAGTGAAGTTTGATCATCCTTCCTAGTGGCTAGCGCTTAGGTTAAGTGAAAACGGTTGAAGAGGCACCGCATGGTATGGTGAAAGAATTCCAGGTTTGCATAGGTCACATTGCCTCAAAATGGCCGATTCTTTGGGCAACTTTCTTATTAATAACTTTACTATATCTCTTTTCTCTCTGCTGTACTCGGAACTTATTCCGACTTTACGATATCAACTCTAATCTTTCTTATTATTAACATTTGTTCCATAGTAATAACATTTTTTATTAAAAAAATTGGTCTTTTTAGAATCCATTTACGTCCGACTGTAATGTCTTTAACCCAGAAAGATTTGAACAATCAATAGGATGCGAAAGACACCAGCGAAACAAAATTTTTAAATGGAACAAATAAAATCTATTTTATAAAATAGAAACATGCAGACATTATGTTGCTGATAATTTTTAATATTATAAATATTCATTTATATTACTATTATTATTGTTATACTTCCGTTGTATTTGGTTAATTTGTATCACATACTTTTGTATTCAATGGTTTATCGTTACTGAAATAATAAATATATGATCCACTGTTTAACGTGAGTTTAAAAACAGCGGAACAATCGCAGCTGCTTGCATCAAAGTATCGTTAAATGTGCAAGCGCAGAACGTTAAGTGCGCATGTGCAGAACGTTAAGTGCGCATGTGCAGAACGTTAAGTGCGCATGCGCAAAACGTTAAGTGCGCATGCGCATAAAGTTAAGTACGCATGCGCAGAACGTTAAGTGCGCATGCGCAGAACGGTGAGTGCACATGCGTAGAATGTTTCGGCGCACCCGCACTTAACGCGTAACGATAACAATTTTTTTCCTACCATTTCAATAACGTTTACCTTTACAAAGAGATTTGTTGTGGATTGTCGTAAGAGTTTGGTGGTTGTTCACAGTGGGAGCTGGTGGAGGCGGCGGCGTGGTTCCTGTCAGCGACTACTCGTACAGCTCGCCCTACTCCCAGTACACGTCCACGTACGGCACGTACGGCTACGGCGCCGGCGGGTTACTCAGTAAGTAAACAGTGAGTATTCCACACCAACCACAAGTTTTCAGTTTGCTCTTACCTCCACCACGCAGCCCGCTTGCACACACTTCGCACCACCTTCTGCACGTCCTCTTAGCGTAAGGATCACACCAGCTCGGCAGACACAAAGGAAATTTTAAATTTAAATCAGAAAATCAGCACAATATTTTTTTAAGAAGAAAAAACAGAAACAGGTGTTTGAGTCCAGCCTTTATATGCATTACCTTGGAAAATGACTCTGCGAATCTCTTAAAATAAACTTGCGCTCATGACTCATTTATCACACAGCTGACAAGCTGATAGTGTTTTAAGTACTCCCCTTCCGTTAAACAGCAGATGTTTCCATTATCTAAAGCTTCTAAACCGAACTTACATCAATGTGTACCAAAATTTTCATATTATTTATATTAGTTGTAAAATCCGTTTATTCCACAACTCTGGGCTTTATGTAGCACTGAGCTAATATAAAACAGCGATTTGTCAAAAACGCCTGTTCTTTTTTATTACTTTGCACCATAGTCAATTTTGAATGATATTACATTTCATTCGTACATAATATGAACGTATGAAATTGTCATGTCGATAGTTGAAAAAATTAACTGCTGTGTACGATTTAGCTAAAAAGTCAGTAATACTGTTTTACCTATCAGCAAACAAATTTTGATATACCGATCATAAACTCTCAAAAGTCCGTCTATCGCTACGTAATAACGGTTTACATTTTCAGTTATGACAGAAAACCTTCTGTCATGAAGCATTAACATAATATTATTTAGTTCTGTATTAATGTCAGTGGTTCAACGAACTCGATCGCTGAGTTTGTCACACTAACTCTTTCTCGTTTTTATCTTCTCTGAAAGCTCTCCTCGGAAAATACCGCACTTGTTATCTTCAGAAATGGGCATTACTACCCAGACTGTTGCTTCTGTAAGAATTAATCATCTGTGTAGTTGTGGATTGAGAATTAATTCTGCAATTAAAGTAGCCCTTACATCAAGTTGATGATCCTACCATGAAATAATCAAGCGTTTCTACCGAACCAAAATTTTTTAAGCAGGATTGGCTATTAATTTAATAGCTGTAAGCCATTTACAAATTTCTTTGGTTATTTTCTTTAAACTTCGTTTACAACCGTAAATAATAATTTCTTTTGGCGACTAAACAGCGTTATATTTTCTCGTGAGACATGAATAAATGACGATCAACAATCTCTTATGTTAATTGTGTGTGAAACTAATTTGGTTCATGGTTTCTGGTTAGCATCTCAAAGGGCGTGCAGAAGGCTTATTCTCTCCTTAGCTACAATCACTCAGTTCTCACACTACAATCTTGCACTCCAACCACGTAAACCGTTTATTTTCTGCATTTCCAAGTTGTGCACCCTTTTCCCACTACACCTACACTCCATAATTTCCTTATTTACACCCAGCATATTATTGGGTTTTATAGGAGGCTTGTGGTATTCTAGTCTTCTTTCGTTCTTCTAATGTACCAAGGTGTTCGGAGAGTAGCAATTGTTTGAAATACTGTATGCAAGGCTGGTATTTTTACTTTACCCTTCTACTGATATCCGTCAGTTTTATGGGCCTTCAGTTCTAAGACTGTAAAATGAGAAGTATTTGATTAGTGTACCAGTATCATAAATATCTAGAACATTTTACTGAGACGAACTTTATGGCCCGTTTAGAAATCAGCTTATTTGGTGAAATGAAGAATTCAGTAATTTATTAAAATCAAGTCACAGGTATTTTCTATAGGACGATTCTTCCTGGACAACTCATATAGACAAATCGGAATAATTGAAGGAGGAAAGGAAGGAATGTTTGACATATTTTCTAAATAAGTTTCAGAGCAACGTCTCCTTTTATCTTCTGGTAATGCTATGTAAGTTTGAGAAGAAAGAGAAACAGAGTACCAACAGAAAATGTGTAAAGCAATTAAACATGAATAATATACAACTACGAAAAGTATAAAATCATATATATTATTTCTAAAACATTTTTTTTTCCACGAGCCATTTTTCTTCGTTTTTACCTCACCGAAACCGATAAATGAGATATAATTATAAATATTAAGGTCTCCGCTTTAGCAACATCATAAATTAAGAAATGAATTATTCGGAATTCGGCTCTTTAAAGGCAAAAGTATCATTATTTCTAATTTTTTCTTTTTTTTTTTCTTTTTTAGAGTAATTTATCTTCTCTGATACCTAACCAATATCGACAAATTAAATACCATATCAATCTAGAGATTAAGGTCTCCGCTTTGGTAATACAGGGCGTTCGCCGGGAAACGCAACCCTCCCAGTCTGTTGCCGTCGGCAACTTGCTCGGTCAGCGGGACCAGCGGTTCCCGCCACACGATACCGTGAATCACCGCACTGTTTAACACCTCCGCTGCCCCAACAGTGCAGTGGCACAGTATAATGGGACCCTTACATGGTTAAGAACGGTTTCTTTGCATTGTAGCTAGTTTGTGACTTCAGTCTCTTATTAATCAGTGTTGTGAATAAACGTTTCTTTGCGGTTTGGCTGGTTTAGGGCTTCATACTCTTACTAATCTGTACCGTGTTTGAGTGTGAGTAAAATTATGGTACGTTACAGTTTGCAACAAAGAATATTTCTCTACGATACATATGTGAAGAAGAAGTCGTTTAAAAAGTGTCGCAGTAAATTTCGTCGCGAATATCCTGGCGCTTTACTGCCAGCTAAATCAACAATTCTGCGTCTGGTTAAAAAAGTAAGAGAAACGGGTTCATTTTTTAACAAAAAGAGACTGTCGGTCAACCGTATTCTCACAGAGGAGAAAATTGACGATATCGCTTTTCGACTAGAACAGTCACCCAAAAAATCATTAAGTCAGTTAGGGCAGCAGGCAGGCGTATCTAAGACGTCAGCTTGGAAAGTAACAAAGCTAGTTCACTTAAAGCCGTACAAAACAATTGTGGTGCATAAAATTACAGAAATAGACCAGGGGCCTAGGATTAGATTTTGCAACTGGTACCTGCAGGGTGTCCACGATGGCACTGTTGATCCGCAACTGACGTTTTTCTCTGATGAGCCCTGGTTTCATCTGAGTGGTTATGTTAACGCTCAAAACAGTCGACACTGGAGTTCAGAAAAACCAAAAACTCTACTCCAACTGCCATTGCATGACTTAAAAGTGGGTGTTTGGTGTGCGATTAGTGCTTCGAGAATCATAGGTCCAATTTTCTTCCGTGAAACTCTTACTTCCGCAAGATATATCGAAAATATTGTGAAACCGTTTTTCGAGAAACTTACTGAAGAAGAAAAATTGTACGGCTATTTTCAACAGGATGGGGCGACAGCTCACACCGCTAGAAATTCGCTTGCTGCACTTGACGAAGTGTTTTATGATCGTGTAATCAGCCGTGGGTTGTGGCCCGCCAGATCACCGGATTTAAACCCTTGTGACTTCTACCTTTGGGGTAAACTTAAGGGTAAGGTGTACGAAGGAAATCCTCACACATTGGAAGAACTTGAGGAAAAAATCTATCAAGTAATAATGTCCATTGACAAAGGTGAAATCCAGCGTGTGTCTCGAAATATGTTCAGAAGATGTGAAATGTGCATTACACAAGAGGGTCAACACTTCCAGCATCTTTTATAAGGTAAGCTAATGAATTACGACACATTTAAATGCTTAGCACATACAAGTTTATGAAGCGTAATTATTGTGAAATAGTCCGCGGCCGACGGTCGAACAATGCCGGAAGCTGATCGCTCGCTCGCCGGGAGCAGTTTCTTCCTTGTAGCGCTAACAGTGGGTTGCGTTTCCCGGCGAACGCCCTGTATCATATTATAAGAACGAAATTTTTAAGAGTTCGACCCTTAAAATGCAAAAGTATCATTATTTCTAAAACTTTTTTGCAAGGAGTCATTATTTATACCCCTTGGTCAGTGGCGGATCCAGGGGGGAGGGCTAAAGGGCTGAACCCTCCCCCCCAAAAGCAACAATGTCACCCCCGACGACATGGATTTTGGGGACTTTTTTTGCTCTACTGTTTTTATAAGGGTGGCAATCTGGAATAATGAGATTTCTGTCGGCGACCCCCTCCTCGACCGAGTCGTCAAGCCCTCCTTCAAACCAAATCCTAGCTCCCCCCCTTCCAAACTAAAATCCTGGATCCGTCACTGCCTTGGTATCCAACCAAAATCGATAAACGAGTTATGAGTTTAAAGAGTTTATGATCTTCACTTCAGTAGGATCATATTTTGAGAACGGAATAATTCGGAATTCTACCTATAAGGGCAAAACTACTAACCATCGAGGTAACGCGTACGAACCAGTTCAGAGCCAAGCCGCTAGGCTTCGATTTCTTCGATAATGATTGGTTGCGTTGCCGCTAGATAGCAACATCACATATCACGGGGTTTGGTATATACTTTGAATGTTTTGTTCAGCTTAGTTGTAATCCGGTGAGGTCTGTGACACTTCCGCGAAGGGATAGCTTCATGGGTTTACGTCAAAGTAGAGGGCTGCAGGATAGCATACATCAGGTGAAATCAGGAAGACATTGCTTCAATTGAGCCTGTTTTTCTTTCAACCTACTACAAGCCATCAACTTCATTATTCATCGTAGTTTCGCTCAGCTCATCTGATAGTAGATCGATCGGTATATTAGCTACTTGATATGTATTCCGAACACCATGGTACGTATGACGGTGGCCTGTGGCAAGTTGTTTAGTGTTGTTGACTGAAACTGACAGGTGATTCCTTCCCACAGGCGGAGCCGCGTACTACCCTTACGCGGCGTGTGGAAGCGGCGGCGGAGACGGCTGTAGCACCAGCAGCAGTAACAGCGGCGGCGGCGGCGACCTATTCCCAGCAACAACTGCAGATCCAGCAACAGCAGCAACAGCTGCTGGCTGCAGCGCGGGCATCCTGCGCAGAATCGCGTTCGCCACTGGCGGCCACGCGTGCCACCTCAGGAGCCAGCGCAGCCTCACCAACAGGCAGCGCGTGCACCCGCACACCGTCTCTAGACCTGCTGCTCGGCTGAACTCTCTGCACCCTGATCTCACTTTCAATCTCGTCCTTCACGTTCCCCAAGCAAGAAGGACTCAAAAGTTGAATTTTAACAGACGTTCCTGGGAGTCAACAGAGCACGATGCAGGCTCTTTCGGACAGTTAGAAAGAGCTTCTGTTATTGCTTGCCGCAGAACGACGGTGATTCCAACGACCTCTGCCACCGTGATGGCAGTGCTATGTGTGTACTTTGGCGGATCTCAGTTCGGCTGGTGTGACGAGTGGACAGACACATCCATCTCGTCGCTGTTGCTTTGTGTGTTCGGCGAACAGACAATGTGTGTTGCCTGAAGGCTACGACGACGAAGTTGTTGTACACTCGGTTTAAAACGGAGAAAAAATATGGAAAGAATATTAACGCCACCAACTTATACATACATATTATATATACAAAGTTAGATAATTTTTATTTTTTGTATACAAAGCAGCCAAAGACTTGATTTATCATACTCTCCCACTCATCATAATCTTCTTTTCATATCATTGGATGTACATATTAACGAATTTATTTCTTTATAATTACTCCTCACAAATCTCGCACCTGCACCTAAAGTTAATTTCCCCGCATTGTAATTTTTTAATTTTTTTTTTTTTTGTTAAAAAAATATACCTACTTGCATCTCACCCTGAAAGGCATGTAAACGCGTACCGCTCAAAGCGTTACATACTGGTAATGGCGTGCTGTGAAATAATCACCACTGCCGATTTTCTGGTGTCAAAGTTGGCATCTGTCAGTCAATATGGTCCAGGGGCTAATTTCAGTAGCGAAAATCTCACATTTCTAAATCACTGTAGTGCTGGGACATGAAACTCAGCAGTGACTACCTTCGCATCGCTTTGGATGTTGCGTTACCACTCTTAGTTAAACCAAATTTTTTACTTCATAAAAACTCATCTCATGTCATTTATAGATAAATTTAAAGTGAAATATACATTTATTGTTAACTATCTTAAATTATTTTGTTGTAAACATATTATACAGAGGCATTTATATTGCAGTGTAAAGGATATAAATTATTATTACAAAGTTTTGTATTATTTAAGTACCTATCCAATTAATTTTTGACATAATTTTGAATGAAAAAAAAATTGTGGATAATGTCTATTTATATTTCTCAGAAGTAGATAAGTCAAAAATTATGTTTTACGTTTCTGATGTTTACTCAAAATTCCAAATTCAGATGATGGTAAACCTATGTGTATATCACGCAATTAATTAAATATCAAAGTTTCTGCTGATCACTACACACTGATTTCAACGCTTTCAATGTTCATTTGTATGACAGTAGCTATCTGAAATGTTTAGTTTTAAATTTTGTCGTCTTAAATCTTTCTTATTTAGTTAAAATGATGCAGTCTTCTTTAATATAGAGAACAACGAAAGACAGAAAGATTACTGCATAAGAAATCAGCAAAAACACTGTCGCTTTTTTAAGCTGGTATAATCAATGCTCTCATTAATTATTATCAATTGCTTGTTTAAAACTACAAACTTTCCCTAGACATAAACTTTTTAGCTGTGATCTGTCGTAAAGAAAATCATGCTGGTGAAGATGCGAGTTCGTGCAATCATAAAATATTTTAATTTTTAGTTGAAGAAAGAAATTTTAGGTTAAGTTTAAGATACCAGTGATAAACTACACAGTTTAAACGTTCGCTAGGCTTTCATGAAATGATAACCGACACGAGCCCTAGTCAGAGTGTGTCTGGATATTAGTAACGCGTAACGTTTTCAGTGTAATTAAGAGAAGTGGTACTTAAAATGTATCTTTATGTTTTCTTTATTTATTACTTGATTTCTTATTCAGAGAATGAAGTGTATTATTTTTTCTTTATTTACCAAAGAAATGTTAGCAATATTCCCATACACATATTATGTGAACAGAATTTTTATGAATGAGTATCAGCCTATTCGCTTTACTTTTAATTTTTGTATTCAAAAAGAGTAAAAATGTAACTGACTTGTCTTATTTTATAAGAATTTTACAGTTCCTCCGTTCGAATCACCCCTCTTTCCCCCTCCAGCATCCTACCCCCTCCTATCCCATTGCACACAAGTCACGTGGTCTGATATCATGTAGACTAGATAATATAGCGTACAGTTATTGTAAAGAATTAAAGAAGTATCTCATACCATTTGTCTATGCAACTCATTCGAAATTAGGCATATTCCACATCCCTATCTCCTTAACAATCTCCTGATGTAGACGTTGTGAAAAGCTGCTTGCTAATTTGGTACAATAAAGAGATATAATAATTATGTCACACATTTACAGTATTGGGAGAACACACAATTACTGAAATCGCCTGCAAATTAGCTTGTGATTTTCAATAGTCTTTATGCAATTGCAGCCTTCCCCTACTGCAGGCAAAATATTAGGAAGCACAATCACGGAGACGTATTTTCTTTTCTTTATGATGTGATTGAATTATGCATATCTGTTAAAACATTTGAGTGGTTACATGTTCGGACAAGTTCTTTTGAACAGAATCCTCGTTGGAAAGATTTCCTATAAGTATTTTTATTGATTTTTTTTTGTAATTATTTGCTGCTTTTACATAGAACGTCGATTACATACTTTTTGTAATGTTGGATTATTATTGATACTAAAGAAAAAATATAAAACTTTTCGTGAATCACCATCATAATTTTTTTTATAGTTTTATGACAAATCGCAGAGAATACAATGATTGGAACTCCACAACTAATTACTGGAAATTTGAATTTATAATAATCCTACCTCTCAGAAGATAAGTAAGTTATTAAATCGTATTTAAAAATATGTGTTCTTTCAGAATTTCCATAAGTTTTGCTTTATATTGTGACTGAATATTTTGTAACTTTAATATGGTAACATTATGGTAACTAATACAGCCCGCCTATTTCTGATCTCATCATATCATTATGACTTTTTAAATACAATGAGATCATTCATAAGTAACCTTTTCCGTAATAAAATTTGTAGTGCAAGCGTCAAAAAGAGGAAGAATCAATCGTGTTTTAGCATTAAAGCTTTAAAATTCTGCTTTCTAAAACTGATTTCTTCAAAATAAAACAAAATATTTACACGCAACATTTTCATTAACCATTCACTAATTGCGTAAGTTTTTTTAACTGAAAATGGAATTATTTTATTTTATTTTTTGCCTGGGGCTTTAGTCCTCGTCAACATCGAGGTCATTAGATGCAGGAAAGGATTGGAACAAGGATTGCGGCTATGGAACGAGCCACCTCTATATTCACCTGTGGTGATTCGGGAAACCAAGGAAAATTGTAATCTGAATGGCCGAGCGAGACAAACTTGTTCTCCTTACTTGTAATTTAACAATTATACACCATATTAAAATTTATTCTTTAGTTTTATGTTTCGTGGCATACTTTGTAATAGTCTTTTAAACACTGTACTAAGCTTGTGTGCTTCAAACTAGATTCAGAAAACTTTAAAGCACAAAATTTCACTTTTAAGTTGAGTTTTTCGTACAAGTACACACTTTGACAATAAATTTGGCCGCCGCTAAAAAATTCTATCACTCATATTTTGCACAATCTGACATCAATGTCATCCCAGCTAACAGTAATGCAATACTGGCAAGCCAGTATTGCGTTACTGTTTCTTGGAATGACATTGATGTCAGATTGTGCAAAATAAGAGTGATAGAATTTTTCATCTTCGGCCAAATTTACTGTCAAAGTGTGTAAATTACAAATAGTATATTGTACCCGGTTAAATCTTTTAATTCCAGCCTCTAGAGACACAATATTGCTCCAAATAAAATAAGTTTTGATAACAGTGTTAATTTGACAGTAATCTAAGTTGTGCAATAACCGGTGACCTTGATGACAAATTAGAAAGAAATTTCCATCAGATAATTGTAATTTTCTACGCACTATTCCCATATGTGAATATAATGTTTGTTTTGAACGCAGAACCAAAAATGAGCAAGAAAATTTAAAGCCTCCTAAGATTGTTGAAACAGAAATGATAGAGAAGAGGACTGGCTCAATTTGTATTAGCACAATACTTTTTATCGATGAATACTCATCATAAAATGATTACAAGTTGAAAATGGAAGTGGATGTCACCGTACTGGCATGGAAAGGAAGAGATAAATCAAATTTTAACCGAAATTGAAGGCACGTTTAACAGTGAACTAAGCTCATTTCATGTCGTATTATCTTATTTGGGACGGTCATTGTTTAAGTATGATAATACCTCTTCAAAATCAATTGTGGCGACAAACTATATTTCACAAGGACATGAAAGGCAAAGGGAAGGAGTACATTGGAGATCTGAGGAAGGGATTTCAATACTTGCCATCATACATAAATACCGGAAGGGAAGATTAACGCCAGAAAAAAATGTTACGAGTGGAATAACTAGCAAGTCCAGTAACCACAATAAAACCTGACAATTACGTTAGTACTTCTGAAAGAGAATTGCAGAGAGAAAGATACTGAGTACAAAGAAAAATGTGAGAGCATATTCTGACGTATAGAATATGTAGGAGTCAATAAACTGGTAAAAAGAAGTAGAATAAATTAGTTGCTTCGGAAGGTCGCTGATAAAATAATAGAGGCACTATAAGAAAATACCACCATGAAATGCTTAATAACCGTAAATTTTTTTAAGTTTGATTGATTTAATATATGAGGGATATTAATGTTTCCCTCAGAAAGCAAGAAATGATATCAATAACAGGTCAATAATTCAGGTAGTGCCAAGAAGTACATCAACAGAGTTGATTAAGGAGGTCACTTGTTACACAATCAATAGCGTAAAAATAAATGAGGTATACATACAACGAAGAACCTGATAATATCACAAGCACCGTACCTGATAAAATGACAAATGTGAGGGACATATTTTCCAAAACAAAATGATGAAACATGAATTATTCTTTGTTGGTGCTTCTTATCTCATAAGAACTCGACCGATAAAAGAGGCAGCAAATATGACATTAGTAATTATCTTTCAATTACTCATACATCAATGAAATTCGTAAACGTATATCATAAATTTCATGAAAAAAAACAACGAGCAGGGGAAGAAGAATTTTTGGTAACTGATAATAAATATAACGTATAAAAAGCCAGAGAAATGAAATAGTAGAACTTGAACTTGACTCTCTACGGAGCTTTAGCTCATTAGGGAGCGCAAATAGGGAGGGTTTGACGAAATCTCACCAAAGGGTGGGGGCTGTCCCACGAGATATCACCACCAATGCTCACCAAGGAGGAGTGAGGGGGTCCAGATTTACAATAACAAAAAAAAACTGCTCACGTAATTGATGGATGCCCCCTTCGGAAAGCCTGTGAGTAACTGTACTACTAAACGCTGATGAAGCCTTGGGTAAAAAAAAAAAAAAAAAAAAAAAAATGAATACTAAGCATACCACCTAACGGGTGCTAAGTTGGGTTACCAAAACTCAACAAACTGTTTCATACTCATTCTGGCAAAGATAGTGGACGAAAAACATGCCAGTATTTAAGGGGGGGGGGGACAGAGAGAAATAACTAATTTTTGTGTATGGCATAACGTTGTTTGTAGGAAGCGTGACAGAAACAGGAAATGTTCAAGTACTTGAAAGAACAGACTGAGCCTGCTGGTCGGCAAATCAGTCTTATCAAAATAAAACTCATGACAAACATTGCAATAGAAACAACTAAATTAAACAAAGTTTTAACTGAATATTTTTTTTCAACAGTATATCGACTGGGTTAGTGTGATTCTCAATTAATTCTATTCTGCGCTAACTTCTTTATCTCAACATACCATTACAACTTACGTGTTGAATTATTTGCTACATGTATTCTAATCTTTGTCTTCCTAAAACAGTAACTAATCCTGCATGCAATAAAATTTAGTTTTCTCTCATTTCCCTTGTTTCTATCAGACTTCTTTCCACATCCATCATTGCAAAATAATTTTATTTCGTTCTTTATATGCCGTCTTAATTTTCAACAGTCGTATAGAGAACCACTTTCAAACATTTCATCAATCAGAATATACAAATAATTTACTCTCTTTTGTCAATTCTTAACATTCGAGGGTGTGAAACGGTGTACTAATAAAGAACACACCGAAAACATGTTGGAGCCTGGAGACAATATTAATTGTAATCTAATTTTCTGCTGAAAGAAGAAATGTTTCAACTCGTGCGCCTACACTACTCTCCCGTAAGACAGAAACTGAACTTACGAAGCAGAACTGTTGTGGAAGATAATTGAAACAAGCCACGTTACAGCAATGGAAGCGGACGGAACACGCCATGCAGAAATCAGACGACAGATGGAGCTAAATAGCTATGGGGAAAAAACCGGAGAAGAAGATGGTAGGACGAACAGAGTAGCCGTCTTACCTACAGAGTCCCAATTAGCAGCACAGTCTAACCGTGTAATACTACTGACAACAAGCAACACGGTTTATCGTGAAATACCAACGACGGAAGCCATTTGGCATACTTCATATACACAAACTTTACTAATGTGAACAATTGGTTAACGGTCTTAATTTTTTTACCTGGGACCGGGATAGAGACAGATGGAAGTATATGGGAGGCCCCTTAGCACTGTCTTGTAACGCAAATGGCTAGAGAATATTGGAAACTATTCTGTTTTGGATTTACGACAGTTTCCATAAGGGGAAAATGTTCCGTGATGGTTGAGAATACATTACAGAACCTCCTCCTATGTTCCCATCATTAAGTCTCTGCTTTTAACTAGTATCATTTACTTACAATTAAAATTAATGGAATGAGAATAAAATAAATAAACAGGCAATCAGAAACAAAAGAAAAACTTCATCATTAAGTTCAAAAGTTACGTGTATCTGAAAAATTACTTCCATGTTTATAATACATCTTCAATTAATTATGATATAGGTGTGCTTTTTTTTTTTTTTATTAAACAAAAAAAAAATACACGTATCTCTCTGTCTCATACAATTTATGGCAGTGAAGAGTAATCATACTGAAGACCAAAGCCACATTAACACCTTCAAATTCTCGGACTTCAGACGGCAGCAGTAATATCTACTTCGAACATATCTTATTGATTGAAAGAAGCACATGATTTCCTCGTCTAAAAGCAATTTTGGCAATGATTTTCTCAATCCTGGAGTTGGCTGAATTAAACTGCAATATGCATTGATGTCACGTAAAACAGAGGAGAGATTAGATTATGTTCATAAATGGAAGCTAGATTGCAGGATGGAACCATAAAAATACAGTCGGATAACTGTAATTAATTTAGACCTACAATCACAAAACTCAAATTTGATATAAAAGTGATAGATTTATTACTCGTCTTATATTTAATAAAGTTTACTGTTGGTTTGCACAGTAAACCAAAATTTACATTTGACAAATTGGTGTAGAATTTGGCAGGGTAATCCACGAGTTAACCATGCTAAATCCCATAAAAATTCATTGGTACAATTTTATCTATATCTAAATAAATGCCTTAAAATCTGAAACCTAGGGGAGAGCTATGCATCGAACTTTTATTGTCAACTAAGATTTATTTAAATTTACTTTGACAACGTTCTTAGTAAATGTATTAGCGAAAAAATATTTTGTTTGTGCCCCTTTGACTAGATCATATAATGGAAGGCACGATGATTCTCCTCTAGTTAAACAATACCCACAACAAATTTCAGGTGGAACATCGCTCTTTTCTACACATTAAAGACGGGAAAGGACTGGGGGAAAGGAACGGGAAGGAACTCGGCCATGGCCTTTTTGAAGGAATCATCCTGCCATTCGTCTGGAGTGATTTTGGGAAACCATGGAAAACCTATATCTGGAAGGCCGGACGGGTATTTGAACCTACGTCCTCCGGATTCGGATGGCAGAACTTTACCGCTCACCCACCACGCTCGGTATCCCATCTTTTAAGTCAAGTAACATCATTCATAAAGAAATATACCGAGTCTGAATGTATGAGCGGCAAAGTCCAGGAACAGGTTCCGACGCCGATCAACACACCCAGACTTTTATTTCCAATAGTTTCCCCAAATAACTTACAGGCGAATGCCGCGAAAGGGGCGTCTTGAAAGTGCCTTGGCCTTTTCTGTTATCAGTAAATTCCTTTTGGAAATCATGTTTTCGATGTCAACGAACTATAAAATTCAATGAAATCAATAAATATTGAGAAATATTTTACAGTACAAAACATTACATACCCAACTGCGACGTCTCATATGATAGAAATAAACATATCTCATTTTTACATCCATTTCAACAGAAAGAGTGATAATGAAAATCACATTGTGAACAGTGTAGTGAATTTAGGTGTTCAGTTTATATATTTCTTGGTAGTCAGTTATCACCTATTTTATTAACATACTTATACTGTTTGAGCCTCTGCCTTTCCTTATCTTGTCTATTCTTATTACCACTATTCTGACTATTTTTTTCCTTTCGCTTTACGGCTCGACGACGTCGATATCATTAGAGCCGAAAAAATCATGGGAGACGAGGATCGGGAAGGAATTCCGCTATGCCTTTTGCGGGAACCACGGGGAAAAAGCCAAGAGGAAGTCTTAATTAACTAATTCAAGACTACTACCTATTTCTATTTGATTGGTGAAAGTTTGATAATCCTTTCAAAAATGTGCTGTGTCGAATGAACATACACCAATAACCCGCAATGCAACACACGGGTAATAAAAGTGGGGCTTCTTTTTAACCTAGGTAATAGCTTATCAGCCATCCTGGCCACAGATTTTATAGTGTTTTCGGTGTTCTCCAACGCCCATCTCAAAAACTACACGTCACACAAACAGAATTACATAAATCGCTGATGCACAAAGCTTACGCGTTTTGTAAACAAGTGACAAAACACATTACCCTTTCTTGGGTCATAACCATCTCGAGGCCTGTAAATTATCAAAAAAGATGGATAGAAGCAAATCAAACCGTCAATTGTGTAACTGGGATGATTTATCTTCTACAGAAAAAAAGACACAAAAGCAGGGAGATATTGCAGCGAAATTAAACAGAGTACCTCTACTGAACTCAATTATGTTCTGTTAAAATTCGAATACTACAAAGTTTTAAAAGTGCTTTTCTGCTTCTGAAATACATTTGAATACTTTTGAGGCTTAAATTATAGTCGTTCCAGTATTCATTTGAATTAGTGCTGAAAACCGTGCGGAAAGTGTTTTATGCATGTCGTTGCGTGACCAGTCTAACATACATTAAAAATATTGTTGATTATAAAAGAATTGATTATCAAAGAATTGATTTTGAGTCTCCCTAAATTGCGCAGTGTAGTATACACAAATTGAAAATCGTAAGGAACTTGTAATTAGTAGAAGAAGATGAGGATTCGGTCTATCCCAAAACTTGGGCCCGATAATGCATTTCATCAATTAGACGATCGAAACAAAACTACGAATATACAGAATGGCGATTCTCTCTTTCATGTTATACGGATGCCAGGTGTGGGGAACAGTATGCAAATCCAACTTATGTCATATACAACAACTGTAAAACAGATAGCTTACACAAATTTTAAACGCTCCACACTACACTTCGGTAAGGGAACTGGACAATGTGATTTCTACACCATATATCTCAGAAGAAATTACTAAGTTGACGACAAATTTGTATTAAAAAATAGAAACATAACGATTCGCGGAAACTAGGTTACACGATTCCCCGACGAATGCACAAATTCAAAGCGCCCTTGTCAATTATACAAAACCTAATATAAAAACAAAATAATAATTTCTACAAATACAAAAAAGTAATTGAAAAACATTTTTAAAACCTAAATGTTGAAGTTACATAAAGTCCTCTATTACAGAGGACAAAGTTTTCCCTCAAAATGTGGAAATAAAAATGTGTCCCGAAACTACCTAAGTGGCAGATAGAGAGAGAAAATCAGAATATTTTCCTCAGCTAAACGGTATACCAAGTAGGGATATTCACTAAATATCGATGCATCACATCCATTCGATGTTTACCATACGATACATCGGATTGATTCGATGTTTTTTAATAAAAACATCGAATCAAAAAAAAAACTAACTCTGGCTAGTAATGACAAAAATAATAGCAATAAATGTTGAGATTACCAAATTTAATCAAGATTTAATTAAATCATTTCAATTTAAAGTAACTGTATTAACGGGTGGTGACACCTATAGCAATTAGCGGGACATAGCAACGGTGAAGATAAATTTCTATTGCTATTGGCTATCATAAATAAAATCAGTTTCTTAGGTTTACTCCTACTGTTTGCTGGTGTTTGCTGTGAATCGAAATAAGATATTATAACGCTAAAACCACAAAGTGTTGTTCCTGATACTACTCAATAATATTTAGATATAAATCGGGTTGAGGCAACATCTGATTGATTATTGTCGAGACTTCTGTTGTATCCGAACGTTTATTTTCGAAGGCTGTTCAGATAGTCAGTCAACAAAGGAACAGAATTAAAGGAAAACGATTGAGTAAACTTTTGTTTCTGCAAAGTTTGCATAATCACCATTGGTGTTTAGTGGTTAAAGACTTAAAATTAATATTTATTAGGCAGATTTAGACTTCAGTATTTAATGTTTGGTTTTTGTTCTTATGGTCTGGTATCGTTATATTTGGGAGGACGCGGGTTCGAATCCCCGTTCGGGCATCCAGATTTAAGTTTTCCATGGCTCCCCACAAAACACTCCAGGTAAATGCTTCAAAAGGCCTTGGCCGAATTCTTTCCCGTTCCTTGCCACCAGTCCTTTCCCGCCTTTAATGATCTCGACGTCGACGAGGCGTAAAAACATAAACAAAACAAAATAAATATACACATCATTACGGCTACATCACTACACTACTGGTATAGTGTTACTCTGTGTTCACACGGACCAAACGAAAGACAATGAACAATCTGTGTTCAACTGGAAACGGTGAATATCAAACTAATGTCATATTTTCTCTTCGCGATTTTAAAGAAACAGATAAACGATAAATGAAACGACATTTGCCCACGAATATGGTTGGTTTGTATTTGTTAAGCTAAGAAAAACATAAAAGTATTCGATGTTGAAAAAACATCGATGTTTTTAAGCGATGCATCGAAAAACATCGATGCAGGGTTCCGATGTTTTACATAGAATAAAAACGTCGATGTGCTCTCTGAGTGGACACCCCTACTACCAAGGCTAGCCTGAGGACTCCGTCGCATCGTCAACAAGTGATATATCTGCTTTTCCGACGAATATTATCAAAAGTTTACGATGATCCAAAACACAACAAACTGGTCTGATAAAAAAATAATAAATAAAGTATAATTTTCTGTTTAGATCATATCACGAAAATCGTATCAAAAAATTAAAAAGTGCACGTTATTAACGCAGGCTTGACAAAGGTTCAATTTTCCACACAATACACCTCTGTCGTGGCCACTTAATCCTAGCCCTAGCGTGAAAGAGACCTATAATTTTACATGTAATGTGAATCAGGGAGTGCTTTAGCGTACTTGACACGAACAATTAAAAAAATAATTCAGCGCACATCTGGAAACAAAGTCTGGTATTTATAGCTCCTAAGAAATATAATGACCAAAATGTATCTATAATGTTGTGATGCGCACACATTATGGGTATCTTATTATAGAGCTGGGGCGGTTGCATAAGGAGGGTATTACTGCAGAACGCACTCAGTAAGGGGGCGTCCACTAATTACGTGAGGGGAAATAGGGGAGGGAAGGCTCCGGCGAAATCTCACGAAACCCCACCAAGGGGGAGGGGAAGGGGGGGTCAACGGAAATCTCACATGAAGTTTTGAAATTCTTTTAGGACCGTAGAGCTAAAAAAAGGTCTAAGAATGACGCGAAAGTCGACTTTGGGAGGGGGGGGGGGCTATTTCATCCAAAAGCGGACCTTAGGAGAGGGTGGGTAATCACCTTTAGAAGCATGAGACCTAAAAAAAAAAAAAAATTCTGAAAAAGTTGCGAAGTTGGTCGACTGGTAGGGAAGGGGGGTCTCCGTCAAAATCTCGCGTCATTTTAGAGGTGGAGGGGGATCCGACAGATTTCATGAAGTTTCACCAGAGGGGAGGGGATCCGCAATTCCTGAAAAATATCTCACGTCATTAATGGACGCTCCCTAAGATTTTTTTCTGTCGGAAAAGTTATCCATTAGATAAGGTAAAATAATTCCAGAACGATGGTTATAGTTTTATTTAGTCTTCAGCGGAAAATTAATCATCGTAAATTATAAAAGAATTTTCGGGTCCGTTGCTTCGGTAAAAATAAGGGCGAAGAGTTGGAAATAGATTATTTTATAGTTTTTCACCAAAAACTTTACAAATCTGGTAATAAATTCATGCGGCTTCAGTTTTCATTCAACAGCTGTATAGTTTATAAAAAATATTCCTAAAAATCCCTATAAAGCTCCTTATTTTTATTTTCATTCTCAAGTCTATTCCAGATTTTACGTTATAAATGTGTAACAGTGCACGATCCAAAATTTCTGATTTTAACGATTCAGAAGTTATATGGCAAACGGATAAATGATGGTTTCATCTTTATATCAGAAGGTAATGAACCACAATATAAAAAAATCGCAATATTGGACTTATTTTAAGTAATCACAAAGAACCAAAGATATTATTGACTTGGATATCCAGCAGAAAAATAAAATTTTCGCAATCACATCATTAATACGCAAGGTGTTGTATTAATGCAAATTTACCACTGAAAATGACTATAATACTTTATTTTTAATCGAATGTGTATTCATACTTTCGTGTCAGATTAAAAATAAAGTTTTTTTTTTTTACCAAAACAGAACGAATACTGTAATCTAATAAGACTGGATCCCGAAACCTTACAGTTAAGTACGAATTAACGAAAATTACTCATGTTCAGGTATGTCACAGGACGTCATGCAGAAAATAATTACAATAGATTCAGCAGACTTCGAAGATCTGTCCAGCTCTAATTGTGAAAGTAAAAATTCGCATGTGCTTCCTTTACACATCACATATCCATAAAGTCCATCCCTAATAGCTTTTCAGTGATCGTAAGAAATACATGATAATTCTGATAAGATATATGAAGTTATTTATAAACTTCGCTTGTTTCTATGGAATCAGTTCTGACGTCGGAATTACTTTAAAAAACAATAGTTTTGGTCTTTGAACTTACGACTTTCGAATAAAGATCTAAGTCGGTTCAATACCTGATTCTTTTAATGTCGATTTCAGATAGCATTGACCTGAATATTCACTCTGACACCAAACTATTGTCATTCCTGGAATATATCATCCTGGGAAAGAGAACCTGTGATGGATCTACAGCTTTACAGAGTGTAATTTAGGAAATTATTCTGATTTTTATCGTAGGATTTATGAATTGCGAGGGTGGTGCAATGTTAGGATTCACCCGTGTGGCACGATCCTTCGCGAGTGGGTAAGCGCTGAGGGGTTGCAACAGAAGAGGCGTCGGGTGGCGATTCTATAAATAGTACTGATCGTTGGTAGCAGGACGTTTGGTCCAGAGCAAAGTTATTAATTTTTGCGGCAGTGTCTGAGATTAGCGTGTGCATCTACGGTAGTTGTTTGCGGAAATGGTCTGAGTGGGTCATTTGTCATGTGAGGTTGGATCTTTATTGGTTGGTGTATTTTGTTGTTACTGTTTTTTTTCATATTATTTTACGCCTCGTCAACGTAGAGTTCATTAGAGGCTGGAAAGGACAGGGGGCACGGAACGGGAAGGAATGCGGACATGGCCTTTTGTATGAAGCATCCCACCATTCGCCTGGAGTGATTTGGGGAAACCATGGAAAATCTAAATCTGAATTCCCGGACCGTGATTTGAACCCGCGTCCTCCCGAAAGCGAGGCCAGAGCGTTACCGCTCACCCACCAAGCTCGGTTTGTTATTATTTGTCGAAAGTTAGGATTTTAGTAAAATCACTCCAATTAGTTTTTTCGTTGGATCTAGCTAAGTTTATATGAGGGTGTCAGGTTAGGGAAGCAATAAAAAATGCCAACGAAATTAACTATTAATCAGAAATTACCGATTTCGCAAGTGTTAAAAATATTGCTATGTCAATCCTGCCGTTTATATTCAACTGGACTTTGCTCATTTATAATCCTGCAACAAGTGTACAAGTAATTGATAGGAACTTAAGTAATTGGAAAGAGTAAATTTCCGATGTTGCGTAATTTGTGTCATATTGAAAGAAATGGTTAGTGATTGTTAGCGATTAGTATCAAGAAATTTCAAGGGATTATTTGCTTCTTTTTTTGTGAGAAGGAGCAGTTATTTACCTGGTGAAAAATATGTTATGTAAGGAATCTTCTGATAGAAATGTCTAACAAATTTAAAGATAGTTTAAGTGTAGTTTTGAGATTTCCTTCTAACCTTTCGTGAATTTCAGAAGAAGGTTTGAAGTGGCCACGACCAAAGGGAAAGTATCTTATATTTTATTAATTACTTCACACTATTCCAGATAAGGCGCAAGTAAACTCATGTAAACAAGAACCAATTTGAGAAGATTTATAAGATTTATTTTTTTGGTAAATGCACATACCAGAAGCTTTGTAAAAGAGTGACTTATATTATTCATGAAATATATAAGTGGTCCTTTAAGAAAGAGAAACCGCCAAGGATTCTATTTTATATATAAAAGGTTTTTTCAGAAGCTGTGTAAGAAAACAGATAAAATAATGTCATTCTAATATGTAGGATGGAACTACAGATGCAAAATTATTTCCATCTAAGACCTGGATACTATACTAGATCTAGATAGAGCATTCATTTGAATGTGCCGGGGAGCAGTTCCGTTATGAGGAGAAATCCTCAGCTATATTGGGATTTTCATCCCGTAATGCCAGTTTGCAGTCAGTCGTTTTACCAACTTGGCTATGCATACACCGTCCAGGAAGAGAAAACGATTCTGAATAAATTTCTATTATCAACCAGTAATTTTGTCGCAAAAATATCATGTCCATAAAAACTGAATAGTTCAAACAACTTGACAAATATTGATCATGAAAGTATTTTACTTCCTGGGCCACTGATTACTGAAGAAGAAGAAGTCACCTCAGATCTCAGCTAATGACTTTATCTTAGTTTTTAAATCTTTCCATTTTATTTTTGCCCTTCCAAATATCACATGTCACAATAAAAATAATGTAGAGTAAATATCTGGAGTGCATACTATGTGATGAAGAAGCCTCATAATTTCCTAACATGATGACCTTCTTACTAACAGAACAGAAGATACCGGAGCATTAATCCATTTTAACTTTGACAACAGTCTCTAAGTTTTAAGTTGTGTTAAATTTATTTCGATAGCCTTTTTCTACGAGAGAAAAGGGTAGCATATTGGTTAATGCTCGTGTTTCTATCGCCAATTGCGATCTTTAACCGGATGAGATCGTTACATAAAGTCCACTCAGTCGATATCGACGCCAAAATGCAACACGTGACGGTCCACCAACAACACATCACTCGCCGCTGAAAACAAAAACATGGCGCGTCAATTCCTCCCCATCCCACCCCCACCTCTTCCCCCTCTCCGCCTGTTTTGATTCGAAATTCTCTGTATACATTACGGGCACTTTACTCTCTATTATAAAAGGCGTCCCTTTGAAGCCCCCTCCCTCTGAATACGTCGCTGGCGAATGTGTGTTGGTGCTGGTGCGAATGTGAGTGTGCGTGTGTGCATTTTGGGAAAGACTGCCTAAGTGGTTCTCTGGTAATGGCTGCCGTTGCCTGCGGTTGGCTGAACAAAGGCTAATAAAGCCTGTTTGCCGTCATGAATATGGATCGTCGGTTGGCGGGCGACGCTAGCGCAGCCCTGCGGACACATTGTGCACACCGTCTGACGGCCCAAGGAGCCTATGGAGTGTTCGTGAAGACTTCACGGCTCTAGGGACAAGCCCCTTTCTAGCCTTCGTGCAGTGCCTATCTTTTTTTTATTTTATTACGTAGGAAACCCTGATTATCACACTAGTAGGCGAATAAATCCCAAATGGCGGAGCGTCATGTCAACATTCAGTGACCAGTGCAGATAGGAGCTACAAATTAAAAAAGTGCTAAAAAAATATATGATGCCACCTTCTTTTCCAACCAAGACTTTAAAAATAGAGTTTGTCGTGAAACAGTTACAATTCTAATTCCATGACAATGTTTATCATTTTTTTTAAATTATTTTGTGAAGTTTCTCTAAGTGATGGGTAGAAAATGGAGGAGACGGATATCATTCCAGATACTGCCTGAAAACGTGTTTGCTGTTTAGTAACTTTAGCGATAAATTACAGTTCTCGTAAATTTGTTCAATGTAAGCAGTAAATATGTATAAAGTTCTGGTATGCATACAGGGGACTCTACCGCAATTGATTGAAGCGTGTATTAATAATTTCCAGACATTTTACATTATCTCTTATCATTTTCGCTTGATTAAGAATGTACTGTATGTGTGTTCGTTTTGGGCCAACTAGTACCACGTGAAGCCTTTGTTTTGGCTTGAATTTGCTGTGCATGTGTACACATACAGCTAGGGTTGTTGGCGCTAGACGGGACCTACAGTTTAACGTGAATTCCGAACTGTACTTCATATTACGTAGCAAGGTTATGTTAAGGGCTTATGAAAACCCAAGGCGATAACCGGGGACCTTTCGATCCCCAGTCAGATGCCTGAACCACTGAGTCATCAGGCCACTATTTAACCATCTTTATTTTATATTAATACCTCTGCTGAGAAAATCACAATTACATCATGTATCAATATAACATCCAGTTTTAATTTACCTAGGACTTAACAGTTCGACGACTTTGAGGTCGTTAGAGCCGGGAAATGAATGGGCAGAAATTTGGAATTTTACATATCTATAGCAAAAAAAAAAAAAACTATCCAATAACCGTGTTTTATATTTTCTTGTGAATTTTGTTATTGTTATTATACCAGTTATATTTAAGTGAAAGGTAATGAACACATGCTTTTTTTCAATTTGAGGCAAACATGATTTGCTGTATTAATATACTTAGCGGAGAGCTGGTCAAAGCGGCCAGGGTGGGCAAAACGGTCACGGGGGTTTTTAAAGACCAAAAGGAGTTGCCATCGCGCGGGTAAAATCATAACTCTTTCCACTCAATGTCTTTAGTTACCTTGAGAATCCCGATCCCGATAGCATGGCATCTCTTGATAATCCTGATGTTTAGTAAGTGCTCAGTTAATGTATGGTAATTAAGAAATTACATGACTTACCGCTTCTGAGCGAAATTTTTTTGCAACTTGCAAGAGTGCCGTTTTAGCTACAAATTCACGGTTTGGCAATCGCATTATTAAGATAAAACTACGTTTCTGTAATAGCGTCAATCCGGGCAAAGTTGCCAAGTTGCTGGTTGCGGTTGCCGTTTTGAGCTCCAACTATGTTACTTTCGAATTATTAACACTCCAGATATACAATAGTTTCAGTGCATGCGTTTATATTGAAGCTGAAGTGAGCATACATTAATAATAATAAAAACAAAATCAGTTGAATTATTTCTATTATAAACTTGTTTTAAAAGAAAGTTGATGTTTGGTGTTATTTCAGCGAAAGGAAACTGCGCTTGTGCAACAAAATCCAAAAGCAACGCCAAATAAAGATTTCTCGCGGAGATGATATCAAATCCGTTTAAAAATTACTTGACTCTGCAAAAGCTAACAGAAAACGTAAACAAAAGGAAGAAGTACATTAATGCTAGAAAGAAAACCACCTTAAGCAGGAAATTTAACCCAAGATGTGAGTTATTTAATGGTGATGATGAACAAGAAGACAGACAGTGCCTGTATTAGGACAAAAGTTTTGCAGTTTCAGTACAAGAATGATGAAATGATGGGGCTCACAAAGTATGTGCTGAAACTGAAGAAAACAGTTTTTCTTTCGTTTGCGAAAATTTCAATTAATGTCAATTTACCTTTTGTATAGTATTATTTCTACTATTTCTAAGTTATACAACTTTTCTTTAAACAAAATACACTGTTTTGGAGTTTAGAGTGTTTTAATTAGTCATTTCTGATTTGATGTTAATTGTTTGACAAGACAGTAATTTGTTGCTGCAGGGCTTTATTCGTGTGAAAGTTAGTCAGAAATATCATTATTAAGTTTAATATGTTTCAGAACTATTCTGAATTAGGTTAAAGTATTTCTAGAGCTTAAATAAGTATTTCCAACAGACTTAATTGCTTAGAAAATCAAACGTATGTGATTATTTAGGATATCTCGAGCCTTTCTAGAAACATTGCCATCTGACACAGTGCACCGTAAAAGACCTGACTTCTTGATCTGTATTGCGACTCAGTTTATGGTGGTCGTAGACCTGCTGTATTTTCAGGCTCAAAATTGTGTAACAATTATTTGAAGCTGGTAAAAGTTATGTAGAGGTGGAGTGCAGTGGATGTGAAACACTTGACATTGAGTTCATGTATTTCGGATCACGTTTTCTTGACAAGTTTTGAGGATGTATTGAAATTAGTTGGTTTTGGCTGGACTGATTGGTGTGGGGTCGACTAAGCTGAAGTGTGCAGAGAACTTGAGAAAGGAACTCTGATGCTATTACTTGCATGGTCAGATTCATTAGCTAAAGTGTTGCTGGTAGTGTGGGCAAAGTGACCACTTGGGTACTTTTAAAAAAATAATTATTTTATGCAGTAAACCTAAACCAAAGGTAACTAAAAAATTCTCATCTGTGCTGGGATATTTATGATATACAGCTACTAATTTTGATGCCTGTAGGTTTATTGTAATTCAACTTAGAACATCATCAAACCTTACCCTGGGCACTTTTCCTGGCTCTTCCCTACTATCTCAAAAGAGTTAATTGTGTCAAATTTCTGACTGGGTAATCAATGAAGATAAAAAATGGAACATGAAATGTAAAAAAAAAAAATATTGTTTTCATTTAAAATTAGGTAACTGCTGTGATAATTGAGAATTTCCATGTGCCGCTTCTAAAAATTCTTGTTATAGGTAACAATGAAAGGAAAGAAATGCCGCAAGGCAATATTTACATGGAAAAGAAAGGAAAAATACACCCAACACTCATCAAAGTTGAAGGGAGGAGGGCAGCAGCAACACAGCACAACACACAAACAAGGAAAAAACAATATTTCGGGTGAAAATCCCCTTTTTCAAGTTAACAGAGAGGTGGCTGGTCTTGCGCAAGACTTGCGTAGGACGCAGCCACTCATTTTTCCTTGTTTGTGTGTTATGCTGTGTTGCTGCTGCCCTCCTCCCTTCAACTTTGGTGAGTGTTGGGTGTATTTTCCCTTTCTTTTCCATGTAAAAATTCTTATTAGGTATTCAGCTGGATAAGTTCTGCCATGCTGTATGTTTTGTTCAGCTATCGTCACTGTCTTCATCAGGTGAACCAGTAGGTCGAAATATTAATTTCAACAACAACATCATATCACCGACAGTCTGTGATATGTTATCACAGTAATACACTGAAATAATTTATGACAACAAAAATTAAGGGTATATATCTAAGAGAGAAAGAGATTACATTGATCCCAAAACCAAGTATCAACATTAATAAGCTTTTTGGAAAAGTTATTACAGGTAATTTTAACATTTTAAATAAGAGCTTTTTTTTTAGCAATCTTCTCAGCAACCAGTTTCCATATATATGCAGTTAAAAATATAAGTGATGATGTTCTTTTATGGGGTGTTAAAAAACCGCTCAAACTTTACACCATCATGCATTTTCATTAAAAAGATCTATGAATAATGTTCAAGAGGAACTTTCACTCCTGGAAGATGAACGAGGTACCAGTGCTGATTTTGTGCATAATTTGCAGTAGTTTTAGACATACAGTATTTGAGTGGCTGACAGAAAAATAATTCTGAACCTTCAGAAGAATCCACTTAGTACCATTTTTGCCAGTATGTTGCTCAGATCATTCTCCATGAAATTGAGACAACAGATACATACATAAATTTAAAAAGAATACATTTTGGACAATGCATTTATAATGTGTCAGATACATAAATTTTTGTAAGGGAATTAATATGAAAATATCTCAATTAAAAAATTTGTCAAAGTGAAGCCAAAAATCAATATAATAAAAATATATAGCACGAATTTAGAACTACTATGTTTAAAATGATTGGTGAACAGTAAATCTAACTACCTTTATGAAAGTTTTCACAAAAATGTCAAACTCATAGATCATTCCCAGAGTCAAAAAACAGCAAGGAAGAATGTCTTATATCAAATTCAGTAAAATTTATGATGGACTTGCAATAACTTTATATAAGTTGTGCTTGCCACTTTGTCTAGACAGAATTTGAGATTTGTGCTGTTCATTCAGAAGGAACAAACAGAGGAGCTGTTTATCTCCTTTCTTGTACCACCACCCCTGCTTCAATATTTACATTATATTCAAATGATCTAAACACATTTGTGTCAGTACCGAACAAGCCATTTACCAAGAGTTAGCAAATGCTATGGGGCCCGCACCATGGGAGGGCATCATTTATATTCTTAAACATATCTCAGTATCAAATGATTTACTTAGAAGTATTGATTTGGCTAATGCTATCTCTAAATTTTCCCACATAAATCATGAAAGGTAGTTTGGTAAATGTGTTTTATTTTATATCCTAAACTTTATTACAGCAAACCAAGCACCTCTTACTCACATTTGCTAGAGGCCCCACACCTTAGTCCACCTCTGATTATTTGTGTGCATCTTTCATTTCTACCACCCCCTAAAACTATTATTAATTTGGAAAGTTTATATTTGTTGATGACCCAACAGCACACTTCAGCATTGTTCACTTAGCTTCTCAGTAAACAAATTTGAAGTCATGTTGTCTTGCTTTTGCAGAGACTGATTGCTTTAGTTTTGTGTATGTAAGTCATGATTTAAAATACCTGAATTGCAAAGTCAAAAACTATCACCATATATAGGACCATACATGTTAAACATTTTTGCTGTGAGAAGGCTTGTGCTGAATAACAAAAAAACCTGAAGTCTTTGGTTCTGATCCCTGTATCATGGACAAAGTATGGTACTAATAAGTACAACAAAAAAAAAAATCTCACGTGTTAACTGGGGACGTCATCATAGTCATCTTTTTTATGAACTTATTCCAGTTTCAGTCCTGGCTCTTCATCTTTCCAGAAGTTTGTGCTTATTTTGAAAGTGTATTTATCAGTCAGACTGCTGGCTTGCTAGGCCTGTCATAGTCTTACTGAGAAGTGAATGTGTTACCATCTGTCTGCAAAATGTGTAACTACGTTCTGTATGTGGCAAGTGTATTTTTTGTTTATGAGGTGGAGGCTGAGAACTGTCTCAGGATTCACCTTTATGAAAGTGGAAAACCACCTAACAATAACAATCAGGACCGCTAGAATGCAGGTACCATGACTCAATTGTTCCCTGTTTTAATTCCCCAATCCAGTGCACAGTGTCGTAATATTCTGAGCCACACTGGTGGGTAATGATGATTCTATGCTCACCTATTAACTCTCAATTTGAATATAATTTCTCCACAAGAGTCTAATCCTCTTCATTTATTCTTCCACCATTGTAAGCAGAGCCTCTAATTTTTTCTTTTTCATCACCACAGAAATCTATCCCCAGAATCCCATTATCATGATCTGTCAACACCAATGAATACTAGTCTTTCATAACCCGTATGAATAGCTTTTCAACAACTCCTTCTTTATCACTCCAATTCCCCAGAAGACCTCATTGTCTAGCACTGTTTCCTTAATCAAAGAGTCTACCTACCATTTTAAATATTTGTGATTGGACTACCACCTAAACTTAAAAAGCATCTACCCTGCAGGAAACTAACACCACTCCTGAAGAACTTGCTGACAAACCAATATTACAATGTCACTGTTGGTTAAAAGACAAGTAAGTCATTTACAGTAAAACTGGATTACCTCAAGGGTCAGTATCAGCTCTATTGTTCTTCAACTTGTATACCAGTGACATGCCTGAAACAGTCGGCAATAAATTCTGCTACACTAGCGACTTGGCTATTGCTGACAAAACTGCCACACCGGAGGAGGGTGAAAGCATGCACTCATTTTTTTTTTTTTTAATCTGCTTAACGTCTCTGTAACAGTGAGGTCTTTAGAGATTGGAAAGGATGGGGGACAAGGAATGGGAAGGAATTCAGCCATGGCCTTTTGAAGGAAGCATCCCGGCATTTACCTGGAGTGTTTTGGGAAACCATGGAAAACCCAAATCTGGATGCCCAGACAGGGATTCGAACCGCCGTTCTCCTGAGGCCAGAACGCTAGCTGTTAGACCACCATGCTCGGTGCATGCACTCAAATGATTTGGAAACCCTGAATGCCTGTACGCATTCCATTTGAGCAAATCGACTGCTCGAAGTGAACTTCTGTCACCAATTAAAAGATCAGTTGAGCTAAAAAAATAAATGTCTCCAAATCTCCAAAATTACAATGTCAGGGGGTGGACCTAGATACTTCTGGGGGAGCTTGAGTCCCCTAGCTTCCCCCTGGATCCATCACTGTCATAGACCATTCCTTAACATTTAAAAAAATAAAAAAAGCAAGAAAATTAAAACAACATCATGAAGAAGCTAGCTGGTACTTTGTGGGGAGCTGATGCAGACTCACTAAGAAAAACCTTGCTCTCCAAAAATTGATGTGAGTGTATGAGAATAATAACTTGCACACTAAAATTCACCCCAGTTTCCTGGTTACATATCATCAGCAATATACTATCTCAAGATGTAAGACACCAAGAAGCAAAGGCATGTGAGTGGATAAAATTACATCATCCTGGCCATCCACAGGATCTCCCAATCCACAAGGTCCTAAATGACCCACCCCCCTCTCATCTTACATCCAGTATGACATGATATATTTGACTTAAATGTCTAGGGAAAATGGCAACAAAACTAAGACTCTGCATCTGTGAAACATATTGAGATCCTACCACTTGACTTCCAGGATTCCATTTGAAGAGGGACCAGTGGGTCAAACTAAACACCAATGAACAGGCCACGCCAAATGCAATGCCATGCTCCTTGAGTGGGGACTTCAGAATTCTCCTGTCTGTGACTGCGTAGCACCTTCCCAGAGTTTGGAGCACATAGTCAAGGAATACCCTCTGATGAAGTACAATGGACCATTTCAAGATGTTTTTACAACTTTCTTCATAGAATGGTTGAAACACCTGGACATCAATTTGTGAATGATACAAATGTTCTTTTCGTTGTGTATATTGTATATGTTTATATGTATTACATTAGTTGCTTTGCCATATGACAAATTAATAAATACATACTATTTGTGATTTGTATGCATTTATTATGTTACTGAATTCTATTGACTGGCTGGGGATATGGATCCACAGATAACAATAATTACCCTCGAGCTACAAGGACTTGGTATATTTTGGAGGTGTAGCAAATGAAGTGTTGATAGATGTAGTAGCCTTTTGTTAACATATAGATGACCACAAAAGAGGAATCTGTGCAGCCACATTTGGTATAGAGGAATAAAAATTCTCTGTGCTTCAACTTACTGTGTTAACAAGCAACCATTTCTCTCATGTAATCAAAAATAAAAATTATTTTATATATAATCAGGTTCATCTCCACATGCTAAATTGCAGTTCTGGCACTGATCCTTTTAAAAAGCTGAATAATGAAATCGCTCATTGCAAATATAATTGATAAATGATAGAATAAAAAGCACAGTTCAATATTTTTTCCCATCAGAATTTTCAAAGCTATTAGAAAAATGGTTGTATTAAGAAGTTTAGGCAGATCTAATTAATTACCCAGTAAGGCTTGGTTTTAGATAAGGTGCTTTTAACAACATATTGGATGAAATTTGTAAAATAATTAATTCCTTGACAAGTTTTTGTGATCTGAAAATTAGAAAATTCAATAATCATGACAATGAAATCACTGTTAGCCTAAAAATGTATCCTAGACATCCCCAAGACTAAACCTGTGTTAAGATGCTGTCACTTATGTTGTAATAAATATATAAATAATTTTTTTAATAGATCCAAAATAAATTTTCAGTAACAATAGAATGGAAGAAATGCTGTGAGGAGGCCATATTTAGATGGAAAGGAAAGGGTACGAGCAAGAAAAATCACTCCACAAACAAACAATATTTTGGGCTAAGCCCTTCTTCAAGAAAATAGAACCCTTTGCTGAGCTATCACATGGAACCACAGACAACAAGCCACAAAAATCTGTAGCTGTATGTCAATGGTTAACCTCATGAGCCAGATGGTTCTATTTTCTTTAAGAAATGTATAGCACAAAATATTGTGGTTTCTTGTGTTTGTTGAGTGTTTCTTGTAGCTTCTGCCCTCCTCCCTTTGACTTTGGTGAATAGTTGGTATATTTTACCTTTCCTTTCAAAAATATATTTTCATGTTTTATTTTTAAAATAAAATTTATTAATTTCATTTTACTTTCACTGTGTGTTATAGAGATTCCACTTTCACACAATTATCATTGCTCAAGTTCCCACCTCCCCACCCTTCTCACCTGGTTCATCTTTAGCTAAGTCATGTTGTAGGTCTCAATGACTACACATCTGATCCTCTTGCCATATATTTTCTTTGACCAAGGTTTTATACCAAAATATTGTAAAGTGTGTTCATATATGTCCTAACACTGCTACTTTCATCTTTAGAAAGATACTCTTAGATAAAATAAAACACTATATTCTTAAATATAGGGTAGGATTTCTGGTATAAATTATATTTAGAAAATAGAAGTACAAAGGATGCAAATTCAGGTGAGTTCTAAACCTTATAATAAAAATTAGTTAGTTTTGTTACTTGGGGCCAATTCTCCCCTGTGGTTGCTAATATAAATAAATTCTATACCACTCATGTTAGAAATTATTGAAAATATCCTACTCTTTATATATGACATTAGAATTCCATTTAAAAAAGTAAAAAAAACAGGTCAACATTTTAAATGTAACACAAATGACACTATTATGAAAATAAACATATTATTCTTGCAAGTAGATGAGCCAATTAACGAGATCAGACATGATCACACCAACACCCACCACATCTGGCCTGGTTAAGTGTCTCATCAACCTGCAAGAATAAGGTTCAACACTGAAATATTGTATTACATGTGATCATCTCTTTTGTGTTCGTCATTCCCAGCCAGCATCATCTATGGTAAATGTTGTCTTGAATTTCCCTATTTTTCCTTATTTTCATTGAATTTTCTGCTAATTATTAATATTAAACTTGTTGTTCAGTGTGCATAGATAAAAAATAAATACCTATGATCTTATAACCTATTGAAAAAGTTTTGGTTGGCACTAAATTCTGCCTCTGTTATGGCTAAATGCATATAGATTAATACTTACCTAAGAAATACAGAATTAATTCAGTTTTGAATAAAACAAAATAAAAAACAGATACAATTACATAATGATGTGAAAACCGCCAGTTTCTGGGTTTGCACACACACACACACATGTGCATGCACACATACACACACACAAATTAAACTGATATCATTGCATACAACAATGTCTAGAAAAAACAACTTGAAAGTTTTTCATTAAAAATAATAGCCAGAAAGTTGATATGGGAATAAGATATTAGGCATATCATCCTCATTTTTATTCCATAGCAGGAGTGGAAGAAGGTAGTGTTATGGCATCAGTAGTGTTTGTTATTCATATGAATGATTGTGCTGGTGGTTTACATTCACAAGTTAGGTTGAGGATGAGATGTATACTATAGGACTCCATTTCAACAATAATAATTAATTATCTTTAATAAATTATTTTGGGGACTATGTTAATGGCAGGTTTACTGATGGAGCTGTTATTCGTATGAAGGTAAAGATCTTTCAGTTGTTTAGAAATTCATAAAAATCTTGATGTTATTTCAATATGATGTCTTTATTAACAACTTAAAAAATAAACTGCAAAGTTCAAGTTAATGCATATAATGAACATAAAAAAAAATATCTTTCTGAATGGGTACAATCTATGCTGCAAAACTTTTGATGGTATTGCTTCAATTATATATTTAAGTGAAATAGTATTTCATGTCTTGGGATCAGTGCATAAGATTTGTCATAAATATGGCAAAATCTATATTGTGATTTATAGATAGTGATTTGAAGAACTGTAGCACCTGTACAAAGAAAGTAGTTTGTTTGTCTGTATCTTGTGTACTGTTGTGCTGTAGGTATTACTCCATCTCAGAGCCTTATGGAATGCCATGTTCTCCTTACGGCAAAAGTATTGTTCACAAATTCATCTTTTCCTTACCTATCTGCTGCTATTATTTCTTTGATAAGATGTTTCAAGTGTTCCTTGCTGTCTTTTGTTGTTAAGTCTGTTCTTTTCCCTTCTTAATAACATCTCTGCCAGTTCTCCTCCTTATTACGGTATGTATGTTGTGTAGCTTTCTAATTCTTTTGTTTTGAATCACAAATTCATACTATCACTTCAAAGTTTTTCCACTTACTCTGCATTGAACAGATTCCCTCCTTTCACATACTGAACATTTTCAAAAAATACATCTTCAATTCTGAAAACATTTCCTATTTATAATCATGCTGATTTACTATCTACAATTTTGGCCATTGGTTTATGAACTACTCCTTCATCATCTGTTCTCCATGTAATTATCATCATGCCTTACTAGTAAGATATCAAAAATACTTTATTACTTTCTACTCCAATTTAAGTGGAAAGCTTCCTTCCCTCACTAAGTATTTGCTTACTTCTGCTATGTGGTATTAATCTTATTCCCCTACCAATCTACATGTGATAAATTCAAGTCCCCACCAATAATAACCATTCTTCTTCTCATCTAAATCAGTTTCCAACCAAGGTCAGCTCTGCTATTGTATTTCTGAAGCATGCGTCTTTGTCAAACTACAGACTTGGTAGGTGTGTCATAGTTTGATGGATGAAGTGGATGTGTAACTTATAACTATGTTCTGTGGGTGTTAAGTGTATTCTGTGTTGTGTATGACATTGAGATTGGGAACCATTCTGCCATTCACCTTGATGATTGCAGAAAACTGCCTCAAAACTGAAATCAGTGTGGCCAGTACATGGGGAGCAGGACTCATCATTCCCGATTGTATAGTACATACCCAATCCACTGTGTGGAGTCTTAATGCTCTGTGCCAGATCAGTGGAAATACAAGCATTGATGCTTCCTTGTTAACTCTGAATATGAATTTAATTTCTCTACAAGAGTGGAATCTTCATCTTCGACCACTGTTGTAAACAGCCAGGGCCTCTAATTTTTTTTTAATCACCCCAGAAATCAATCTCCAATAACCCAGAACTATGTGTATCAACAAATCAATCTCCAATAACCCAGAACTATGTGTATCAACACCAGTGAATACTAGCCTTTCCCAAACTGTATGAATACGCTTCCACCTACTCCTCCCTTTATCTATCCTTTTAACTGTTTGAAATTTGTGCATATCTATTATGTTATTAAATTCTATCAACTGGCTGGAGGTATGGATCCACAGATAATAATAATTACAATTTATTTATGGTTAGTGACATATTAAATTATCCTACTCTAAAGAATGAACATATGTTATTTGTCACAGAGAAAAAATAACATTCCTTTACCAAAAAAATAAATTGTTATGAAATGTTAACAGTCTATATTTCTGTGGAATAAGCTTCTGCTTAATAGTTGTTTTTTTAGTGTGAACAGGCCAGCAGACCATGTTAGGCCCAAGTGGGTAGTCAGACAAACGGGAGAATAATTCCCTGAAAATGTTATTTGGCTGTCTCGTCTAAAATAATAATAATAGTCATACAAAAAGATCCATAAGGGTAAAAACTACAAAATCAATTCAAAAAATTTATCATATAATTAATTCAATATATTTTAATTATGTACAAAATATTCAGTATCTTTTTTTTATTTACTATTACTTAATATTAATTGTGCACTGCAAAAATTGAACTGCACTTTGCTTGTTTGGAAATGAACTGATTCCACAATTTTTCCAGATCAAGTTTGTCAGTGAGATTATTGACATCTAATATTATGAAGCTATTGAGTCAATCTTGCAACATTGTCTGTCTTAAGTTACTTTATAGTGTCCATAAGACAGAGAAACCTCATTCATTCAAACAGGACAACACAGAAATCGTGACAAGTAGTCAAACGAAGTTCACAAACTCTGGCATGAGTCCTCTGTAAAAAAATTAACAAGCCCTTGAAAAAATTTTCCTGCTTTTTAAAGTTTGCAAAAATATATCTCTGCCACTGAGCAATCTTTCTTGGTCAGTCATGCTTATATAAGTTTATATGTATATATATATTACTTTTTTGTGTGATGTCCCAAAGCAAATTGTTCTAACATTTTGAAGAAGTGGATGGAATAATTGTCGAATGGACTCTTTAATGACATAAATACTTGATTACAGACTTCAAAAAAAAACTTGCGCTGTTTCGAATCAGATATTTTTGCACTTATCTTGGTCAAGGCACTTGGGAATTTTACACTGGTGTGGGATTTGTGGTTCGTTGATTTCAAGGTTAGTATCTGATTAGACATTTTTCTGCAAAATTTCTTCGAATTTTGAATCACGAGCACAGTGCAAAACATTGGTGAATGCTTCTATCTTCTGACACTATTCAATAACACATTGATTCGAAATCTGCAGATTTGCGATAAAAATTTCAAAGCAATGAATAATTTCTATTACCATTGTTAAATGATTTTATGTAGGAATAAAATCCAGAAGCCTTAGCAACGTCAGTGCTACCTACTTCTCTGGCTGCAGAATGATCAATTGTTTTAGCTGCATATATTTTTTCTTCCTGATTAAAGAGATTTGCTTCTTGTTAACCATTTGTAAGAAATGAGTAAATATGTTTAAAATACTATAATTCAAAAATTATATTAAGATTGTAATAATTATAAATTTTCTGTTTGACAATATTCTGTAAGAAAAGAAAAATCATCATTAGTTCCTTTTTCTATTCCAATTTGATATTGTTAAAAATGTCCAAGTCGTTTCAACGAGTCTCACATGAAGCTTATCAAATATTTTATTATTCCAATGAATTTTCTCAGTATTATAACTCTCTCCCATTTTGTATTACAACATTCAGAATATGAGCATACAGTGCACAAATAAAGCTCGAGGTTCTTCTTTGTGTTTTTGTGATTGTAATACCGTTACTTTTGCAGAAACATTAGAAGCCCCATCGAAGTACTGCCTCAAATAGTGCTTGGCGAAAATGTCAATGACCAGATCAAATACGGTTTCTGCCTTGATGTTTGCAGTTGAAATCAATCCAATAAAAATATCAGAATAGCTATAGCGCCACTGCCATTTTGATTCTCTCTAATTGGCAATTGGTATTAGAATGACCGTAGCCAGGGCCGGTTTAAGGCTACCGCAAGAACAGCAAGCTCGAGGGGGTCCCTTCACGTTCCCATTCAAAATTGTTCCTTACTTAACAAACAATTTTCCTGCTAAAATAAATAATCTACAAATTTAGAATGTTAACAAGCTGCGTTCACAATAGACGTTTCCGACGTTACATCAGATTAAGTTTTGAGTAAATCGTATCTGATGTAATTAAAATAGGCCTATATATTTAAAGGCTCTCAACCTGTTTCAGCAATTTATGTAATTTCATTCGAATAAACTCATTAATTTTTTGATGTTTCATGTAAAAAGTTATTGAATTAAAATGTGTATGCTTGCTCACTTGTCTCCAAGCCTAAAAACCTATATGTTCTAGGAAAGAATGGCAAGAAAAGAAATGTCATATACAAAAAGTGTATTTTAAATATAATAGCCATAAAATTGAATACAACAATAATTTCATTTGAGACAATTGGCAGCAGGGCTTAGCCAGAAATGAAAGTGACAGTAGTTGGGAGATCCATATGAGATGCATTGATAAAACACCAAAGACTCGGCGAAGTTGGTCCCGTTCAGCTAATACTCAATAAAATGCTGGCCCGTTTGTACACAGATTTAGAGAAACCTCAGTCCATCTCTTTAATCATTGTTTGAGCTCTACACATAGATTATATGTATATATTTGTGTGTGTGTGTATAAAGTCACAAAAATTATCTAAAGTGGAGGCAAAAGTACATCTAGAAAAGAAGTAGGGGACCTCAAAATCAAACTTCGCAGGGGGCCCCAAAATTCCTTAAGCCAGCCCTGACTGTAGCTGGTGCTCCATCGTCTGTTTTGGAACCCTGAGTTATGAGAGAATGAGCAGTCTATTCTGTATATCTGTATGCTCACTTGGTCTGCTCTCTATCTCTTTCCTTTTATCAGTTCCTTCCTCTATGCATGCTCAATCACTCTCAAATTCTGGGTGACTATTTTACCCACCCAGAATTTCCCAGGTGGGTAATATCCTGGGTGGGAACTGCTACCAGGGGCGGCCCTAGCAAGTTTTTCAGGTGGTGCGAGATCTCATTGTGGCGCCCCAAATGAGCAATCGGTTATTCGTGGTTAAGATATAGATAGACTGAAGATAACATTCAGTTTCTACTAATATCATGAATGTAAAAGTTTATTTGCTTGGATGTTTTTACTGTTTTACGTCGAAACGACTGAACTGTTTAGGATATATTTGGAATAATGTATTGGCCACCTACTTTTATCTCAAATAACAGTTGCCGTGGGATTCGGATACAAATATGTATATGAATGCTTTATGAATTCCACTCGAGCAAAGCCACGGGCAAAGTATAGTCTTTATGAATGATAATAGCTCAAACCTCGGAAAGATTAGTATAGGATAGCAGCGGTATGAATCAGAAACAACAGTAAAATGGAATACTATTTGTTTGAAAAGGTTGATTTTAAGCTACTGTGGCGAACACAATGCTCACTTCACTTGCACGTCAAATTCACATTTTTTAATAATTTTTTAAAATATACAAAAATATAAAATATATGAAAATAAAAATTCCCACTTTTAATACCGAAAAATAAACTTTACCAAAATTTTTACAGAACCCTCGCAGACTAATGCTTAGGGGCATATACAGGTTAAATGCATGTATTTTTTCCATCAGGTAAAACCATTTTCAACAATTATTATTCATTATTTTTGCCCCACTTTGAAGCTAATTCTGGCAATGCCCTTGGAAAATTGTGCAAATAGAGTGACCAACGCATTCTCAATTGTATCGATCATATACTAAAACACGTTCACTGTAAACAATTCTTCCGGATCTATTGCTATCTCATTTACGGCTCATACTCACAAAATCTTTACTTTCTTTGGCATCTGACTGGGTTAATAACAGGAAATGTTCGAGTCTGAGAATAAATTTCTCTAGCTGTCTTTTATCAGAGCCGGTACTCTTTCTCAAATTCTGAACTGTTTTTCAGCAACTATAAAGAGTTTCATAAATCCACTTTAATTTAATTTAATTTAATTGCAATGGAGCACAGGCTCCGGTGGCAATTTCCCTACACACCCATCTTCCCCCTTTCCTGCATCTACCTACATTTGCCCTCTACAAATTTTATCTTTAAATTCTTTAAAAGTTTTCGGTAAATTATTCATCATTTCTCTTGGTAACTCATGCCAATCCCTGACACCCTTACCTAAAAAAGAGAATCTTCCCACACCCTTGGGCCTGAAATCGAGTGCCAGCTTGTGGTCATGGTAATCTTTTCCCTTCCATGCACTACTTTTCATACCTATTGCAATATCGTTCCATGCCTCATCGCCAGTATATGCCCTGTACACTCCCATGACACTCCTCATCCTCCTCCTGTCTTGCAATAAATCCCATTCCAGCTCCTTTATCATATCCGTCACTGATTGCATTCTGCGATAATTTCCAGAAACAAATCTAGCAGCCCTATTTTGCACCCTCTCCAGCTCCTGTATTTGATACGTAAAATGAGGGTCCCATATTCGAGCAATTGTCTGACCAAAGTTTTGTAACCCAATTCCTTGACTTCTCTCGTACATCCCCTCATCACTCTCTCCAACAAGTGCAGAACTTTGAAACCTTTTCCTACCACTTTGTCTGCATAACCTTTGCTTATAATGTTTACTTGAAACAATGTATTATACCAAGTCACCATTGTAATTATGAACTCAAATTGCTCCATGATCTCTCTAAGTGACAAGTCTACTGTTGCTGCAACTGAATAATTCTTTTCAGAAGGGTGTCACGAACTGAAGAGAAGTGATAACAAACTGTAGCGATGCTAGAAACTATTTCCAAAACGAGGTTCGCAAATTTTTTGTTGATAGTCCTTCTAAGTGCTTGAATATCACTTCCCATCGCTTTTTTGATCGAGAGAATAAAACAAATATTCTTCAAAGAAATCCGGACAAGGAAACTGATTTAACTAATGTTTTGGTGGTACTTGCTATTACCAAATTTTATGACAGTTACATGGATTAAAAAATGCTCGAAGATACTGATTCAGAATTTTGGCATGGACGCATTTGTTTCCTCCTACCAAATTGGATCCACTGTCATATCTTTGGCCTCAACAATCGTTCATATCCAAATCGAACTTTTGCAAAGAATCAATAATAAACAGTGCATCGAGGCCAGCTTCCAGGTCCCAAAGAGTCACTTTCCGGATTGTAAGCACATCGAAATACTCACGAACTTAGACTTCATCCGCATTTGTGTCAACAAAAGTAATGTCAAAGATAATTGTTCTACGAGTCTGAAATCAGAAGTTAAATTCAGTATGATGGAAAACTATTTAGATGACCCAACAATAGTTAAAATTTTATTACGTACTTCATTCGTTTTGTATACATTTGCCAACATAATAAGACATTAGTCTCGTTATTAGCAATACGTCGGAGATGCTCCATCATCACAGGATCATATTTTCCTAGCAGTTGCAATATACCCAGGAAGTTACCATCATTAGAAGTATTTAGTATTTCAGGTCCAAAGCTCCCTCTGAACAAGACATCATTCATTAGAGGATAGCAACCCACTGTGATTTTTCGTCTTCAGTCTGTATTTACAAATGCTTGTCTTTCGTGAGTTTTGAGACGCTCTGATAAGTAAATTCAGTCATCGAATCCTTCTTTTCCCAAATAAAAATGAGATCTTCAGATGAATAAACATATACTTTACCTGAAGATTTAGAATAAACAAGCTATCTACTTTTATATGTTTCTTCATTTGGTGTTACTCTTTGAAAATACGTGTTTAAAAATGAAGTCCATCATTTTTTTTCCCTTGGATTTATATGTTCCTCGAATAATTATTTCATCTGTGCCAGCAGTCAAAGAGCAACAATTTTGAAATATCGTTATAATTTGTACTTCAAAGAGTCGACTTGTGTACCCATTTGTTATTTGTTGAACAGCAGATGACGTTCCAGCCATAAATAAATCTTGTCGCACATGCTGCTCTTTATAATGAGCCTCGTTTGAATAACTTCCATTAAAATCTTTCTTCCGTCTTGTGTTGAACTAGTTCTGGTGACAACGATCCAGATGACTTCAAAAAAAAAAAAAAAAAATTGTCAGCGATTTTGAAGCCCTCTCAGTTTCGCCATGGTTTTGTTTTGTTTTCAAGTATTTTGCGCCATAGAGGTTTTTTTTTGCGACATGTCTTTTCTGTAAAAGACAGATAAGATTTGTAAATATTTACGATACCAACGTTAATTGGGTGAGGATTTATGGTAGAACGAGATAAATAGGTTGAATCTCGCCCCATATACAGGAACCCACATGCATTAACTTCAAGACTATAGACGAAAAGGCAGGAAACAGGTGCGGGAGGCGCGATGCGGCATGGGAGAGTGCTAAATTTGGAATGATTTGCGATTTTCACGATTCTAGTAACTCGAATTGACTCGAGTACCAACTCGAATTGACTCTATTCTATGATTACATACGACTATGCATTAAGCAGAAACTCTTACTTTTATAAACTCTTCTGGATGATGCATGTTAAAATAATATATGAACAGCAAGCTGGGATATTATAGAATTTATTTTTCATTTTTTGCGCAGACGATCTGTCACTGCATGCATTTTTGACGCCCCCCATATGACGGCGCCCGGTGCGGTCGCACCGCTCGCACCGCCCTAGGGCCGCCCCTGACTGCTACCCACCACAACCATACTTTCCACCAGCCCTGAAAGTGAAAGTTTTGCCACATCAAGGCATTGTGCAAGAAATTATCTTTCAATCACATCCCAGATATATCATTTGGTGGTATTGTGCAGAATTCCTCAAACCAATTGTGAATGATTTTGGCCCAGTGACATGGCACATTGTTGTCCTGAAAAAGTCTTGTTGTTTGGGAACATGAAGGTCAATGGTCTCAAAGTAGCTGAACATAAACATTTCCAGCCATTGGTCAATTCAGTTTAGCCAGTGGTTCCAATCAATCCCATGATACACAGCCCATAGGGAGCGTGCACAAACCACGTAGCTCCATTTTGGCCTCCTGTGTGGTTACATTAATACCATAGCATACCATTTTTTCTGTACTAATTTATGGTCAACACAATGTAAAGCTTTTGCAAGACCCGCAACAAATTACTATAGCTTTATGGGCTATGCCACATCGTTTATTAGATTATCTAACCTTTCGGCTGTCATACTCCAGCCTTCTTCAGAGATACTGTTTATATTTATGTTCACATAGCAGCAGTCACTAAGCAATGCAGAGGAAAAGGCCGCTATCTTCGTTGATGTTGTTGGAATTCCTTAAGATTTCTGCTGCCACTTTTATACATTGAGGCCACCACTGGTCTTCTCTCCACAGAAGCCTCGTGTCTTGAAATTTTATTTCATGCCCGGTGTTAATAGCCATCGCTGTTGTTATATTTGTAATGGCGGATATGTTCTTTAAGTCTCTCCACCACTGTGTGACCCGTCTCGCCGATGTATACTCTGCCACAGCTGCAGGGGATTTCATAAACACCCGTAAGCTGGTGTGGGTGCAATCTGTCTTTTACCCTGGATAATGACTGGCCAAGTTTTCAATGAGCTTTATACATGATTCACACCTCCACCTACTTAAACAGTTTCCCAATTAGGTCAGTGATGCCACGTGTGTATGGAAGACAGGCGAATTTTCTTGGCTTATTGGTATCATGAGATAAGTTGATGTCTTCCATGGGTTTTTTAGGTCTGAAAACCCTTCTGATGTCTGATTCACTATAGGCGTTGGCATTTATGGACAGGTATTTATGGGTTTTCCATCCAGATGTGCACTTCTGGGAAAATGAAGTATACCGAAATGGGTTAATTTCATGATATCCAATAGCAGCAGCCTATACTATGCAGCTGCAGAGACAAATTTAAATGAATGGAGTCATGCAACTTGCCCTAAGTCCAACAAGTAGGCTGCCCCTCACAGGATAAATATGAGTTTAAGGAGTAGGTGTAGATACAGTTGAATGGTAAAAAATTTATGATTATGTGGGATCTAAACACCCATGTAGAAATAGAAAGGATATGATAATACACTGGAAATATTAACTGAAAGAGCAAGAATGAGGAAGAAAAAGGTTGATGACTGAAAATTCCTGGTTCAAACAACAAGAGAGTCACAAGGTAACCTGGTACAACAGTGATGGGCAGAATAAGTCTGTATGAGGGAGTTATTTAATGGGTAATTAAAGAGGAGTGATTCTGATCTAAAAGTAATACCAACAGAAGCATTATATTTTGATCACCAGCTAATGGTAATGAAGTTAAGGAAAGTGACTGAAAATAGAGAAATGAAAAAGCAGGTTAAGAAAATGAAGATATTGAAAGTGGAAAAGAACAAAGAGGAGTACTAGAAAATTTTAAGGAGTGGTGAAAATGATGAAATTGGAATAGTGGAATAGGTGTGGGTAAAATATACAAGGACACTAGTTTTGGCTGCAGAAACACTGTGCAGAAGGACGAACAACACTGAAAAATGGAAAGCGACTCTGCAGTAGAGTAACAGAGTAAAAGAAGCAATACATAGTTGAGTTGAAGAACAGGTCTTTCATAGAGTCGTTCAAGTGAAGGACATTGGATAAAAAAAGGAGAATGCTGAATAAAAAAGAAGATGGTCAAAATGGTGGTAGCAAAGGAAAGGAGGAAGAGGATGAGAAATGGTCTGAGATAATTGAATAGTATGTCAAAGTTGATAGGAAAGTATGGAATGGAGAAAAGGAAGAGGAAAGATATAAGACAAAATTCTAGGTAGTTAATGAAAATTGAATTGAGGTAAACAATATACCAAAACTAAAATGGAAGTGGAAGGAATACTCTGTAGCCTTAATTAAAACAAATTGCACAAGGGAGGAAATATTTCTGCAAGAGTAGGAGGTGGACAACTACTAATAAAATGAAACAGAAGAAGGCCTAACCTGGTAGAAGTGAAAATTTTTTCAGAGGAGTTGAAGGATAGGAAGGCAACTGGTATTGACAAAGGAAACATAGAAATGGTAAAAGCAGCAGGGGTAACAGGAAAACGGGGGCTATATTTTGTGATGAGTATGATATGGAAGCAGAGGCTGATTACAGAAATCTGGAAGAAAGGTATAGCTGAATTTATCTTAAAAATTCACCTTAATGTGCCATTGTACCAAATTAGTGAGAAGGTCATAGAGAAAAGAATATATGACATGGCTGAAAAGATCTGAGAGAAGAGCAGCATGGTTTAAAACTTAGGAGACTGACTACAGAATCGATATTCTTTGAGATGAGACAGATGCAAGAAAAACAATATAGTACAATGAGGAGGTGATATGGTCTTCATTTTTATTGAGAAAGCATGTGATTGCATACAAAGAAGAAAGGGAGACCACAAGAAAAGGAGTTTGAAACTCATGAAAAATCACGATTTGAAACCCTTTAAAACCATTTTCTCCTGCAAGGAATAATAATTTTTGTCAAAGGAGCATCTGATGGAAACTGTTCAGATAATGACAAACATTATAAACCAGTGCTTCTATGATTGATACCTTCAATATATTCTCCATTTCCAGAAGGGATGTTGGAAGCATATGTTAAGACATGCAACCTAAAACCAATGGAATTGGAAGTAGATAGTTCTCAACACATTTGTGCAACTGTAAAAATAATAATTATTTATATGATTTTGTATTGTATTTGGTACAATAGGGTTGGGATTAAACAATAAATTATTTAATACAATATCATAAATTTGTGCTTGAATTTTTCACTCTGTCACTTGCCTGTTGGTTGCATGAAATTTTCTAAATCTTCAATTTCTTCTGAACTTCCTCACATACATTATATCATTCATTTTTGTGATCTTTTTTTATATAAGAAACTCTTGAAGCATTGATGGACTAATGAAGTATTTCACATATTGTACCTTATATAACCATATACAGTATACTTGTTAAAGTCAAAAGTGCAGGTAGAATTGTAGTGGTCCTTTGATGCGATTATTGTTGAAATATTGGAAACCTGTGAAAAATATCCCCTATTACTAAACTGACATGTTTAAGCCACATTCTGAATCAGAAGACATCTTCACATAAAGAAGGAAGGAAACAATACTAATGGTTTGGTCAAAACAATGTATTTGTAGACCATACAGATCATTGCTGTAAATATTTTTATTCATTGTTAGTAATGAAGTGTGACATTTTTTATGACAGTTATAGGCCATGACAGTTGTGAAAAAACAAGACAACCAAAAATTCACTTCAGTTGGACTGGAAGTAGTAAGAAATCAAGCAAATATTTTTTGATAAATGATGGGTGACCTTGGCTTTTGAACTCTTCCACTTCCATACACTATGTGCAAAATATAAAAAAGTATGGATATGTAGACTTTATTCCATTGCTCTGAATTGGAATGCAGCACATTCAGCATAAAAAATAAATAACAAGAACAAAGAAAAAATATTCAACAACATCATTACAGATCCCTGTCACTAAGGAAGCCACACATGAAAAATATGTTATTAATTTCAATGCATACTTAATGATTTATCACCTGCATTTTTCAATAAATTCTTATTAATATTGTAGAAACACCCTGCATAACTTATACCAGTACTGATTCCCTTTCCTACAAATGAAAACTTTAGCACTTTCTTGTGCCTGAAGTACCTAAAGTGTCTCTCTCCCCTCCAACAAGCTATTCTGAAATCTTATCACAAATTGCAATATTCAACTAGGCATCATCATACATTTATGCCTTACTCCTACCCCAGATTCCCACCGTTCCCTGTGATTGACTACATCTTTGAATGACTTTTAACCCAAATCCTTTATTTTCAGTATTGGGTATGATGGGTAACAGTACCAACCTTGGAAATTCCTGGTGGTTTTTTTTACCCACCCAGAATTTGAGAGTGACTGAGTGTGTGACATGCATAGAGAGAAAGAACAAAGCTTGTGAGAGTAGACCAGACGACTGTAGACTTACCATCATAACCCTGGGTTCCAAGACAGACAATGGGACAATGGCCATGGACATTCTAATACCTAGAGAGACAGGATGGCCATAGCTTTACACTGATTATAATATTTTTCCTACAGTCAGGCATGGCTTATTATGCATGTTTATGGTACATGATTATTAGTACTATCATTATATTTCTTTTTAGGTAAGATACCAAAATAAATTTCCATGGAAACCCCCTCTTTCTGACTTCTCTCCCAGGCTTAAAATAATCTGCCCAGCTCTGCTTATTATGTCAGTTAACTAGTAAGTTTTGTGACAATTGCCAGAAAAAAATCTAGTCATTATCTTTTGGGCCTCCTTCAACTTCTGTATTTTATGCCCATAAATATGTGATGCAAACAATAACACCATACTTAAACAAGGGCCTAACACTAAAGTTTTGCAGCCCATTTCCCTCCATGCAGGTACATCCTCACCTTTCTCTCTGATAGATGCTTTGTACCTGGTTAGAATTTCTTTTCCAAACAAGACATACCCTGATTTTCACCAACGGTTTAAACCTTATTTACATGGTTTGCTCTATCAATGCCAGGTCCAGAGCCACTGTTCAACTTTTCTTCATTTATTCATTTTCCTTGTCATTTTCATCTGAAATAACTTGTGATCTCTCCTAAACCCATGTTGCTTCTTATGTCACAGACTTTTCTTACATAGCAGGACATCATGTTTACCACCAAATTGTCTACTGCTGAGGTCATACCAATGGGTCTATATTTCTTAGCCGTATTTGACTCATACCATTATCTTAAAAACTATGGCACCACATGAATCTCCCACTGAGCATGCTGGGTGAGCAATAATTAGTTTTTAATTAATTTCGATTTTCCATGTATTCCTTAAATAACTCCAGGTGAATTGCAGGATGGTCCCTTCTTATAATATCATACATATCAGCATCTTTGCTATTTTTAATCTATCAATTCTCTCAAAATATCCATGAAGTTTATTTCTAGTTGTCTGGTCTGTTCATTACTAATTATGCAGAAACAACCTGTTTGGTCTCATTAAACCAGGTGTTTATTATTTATGCCTTCTAGTACCCCCTGTAATTATTTCTAAATACTTTTCTAAATTGCCCCTCAGTTTTCGTAAATAGCCACAGTTATTTATTTTGCCGTTGTTGATGTTCTCTTTCCAATGTTCTCTACAACTATTAATTCCTAGCTAAGCTTTATCAATATACCCTATTGTCCTACTACTCATTTAATCTAGTGTTCTCTTCTTACCAATCACTTCATCATTGTAGAATGTAAATAGAATGTTTTTCTGCACTTTTATTTTGGAATAAATGTTTTAGAACCCTTTTTCAATATGTCTCTTTATGTTTTTTACCTATATCCATCCTCACTAGTCAGTGCTTAACTGAACCATTTTACATCAATCACAAGTGTTTCATGACAATGTTGTAAAGATATCAAGGCCTAAATCAGGGGTGGCCAACCCACGACCCGCGGTCGCATACAGCCCACCTTGATTATTTATCCGGCCCATGAGATAATCACACTTTTACAAACCATGTTTATTTTATATAGGCCAAAATAGTGAAAACCAATGCATTAAAAATTCATTAGTTGTGCATCCATATTTTCAAAATTTATTTCATTCATATTTATTATTTTTTGTGTATCATTTTTAGTGTTACGAGATATTTCTTTAAAATCATTATTATTATACTATCTATGTTTACATGTAAAAATAATAGTAAATGCAATAATAATAACTCATTATGTTTCAATTTTTCACTCCAAAAAAAGTTTATACTGGGTCTAAATCTAATACGGGGATATACAATTTTATATGTGGCCCACGGAGTTATGATGCATTTCCAAAATGGCCCACAAGATTATTTGGTTTGGCCAACCCTGGTCTAAACATTACTTTTAAGCAGTGAATAAGAGAAAAAGACATACATTTATTACAAATAAAATGAAGGCACGAGGGGAATAATACATGATTTCAATTATTTCAGAGTCAATCAGAAAAAATTATTAATTACAAATCATAAGTAAGGTTAATTTAATATTTATTTGATGACTGGAAATGTCATACATGATTTGGGATATGTTTAAACATTTTGGATTTGGTGTTAGAGAAGGGATAGCCATTGCAAATAAATAAATAAGCATGTGGAAATAGACGTTAATTGCAAAAAGTGATTGTATCAACTGAAGGGGGAGTATATATTCTTTAGGTGGAACATAAGGGATAAGTTTAAATATTCTGAAAAGTAGTTAATTGAAGTTATGTTGTACTATAGAGATATTACCAAAATTGCTGGCTGAATACCTGAATTAATCAGGCTTGTAATTGGTCATGATGTCAAGAAAATGGGGAGCAAACAAGGTTTCTATAAAACCACTTGTCTCTGGCCAAGCATGCAGTTTCTTAGATGTATCCCTGGTACAAGGTCACATCAGCCAGTTTCGGCTAAATATTACTACAGTAGTCAAACTATACAGTGTGGGAGATGGCACTCAAACACTGGGGTATGTGTTACTATGTAAAGCAATGAAACAGTGAAGTTTAACTTTAAATACTCTTTGGGCATCTGAATCAACAGCCTTTCAATTCATATTGGGACATTTATTCATCTTTACTACAATTGCTAAGCTCGAACAAGTGGATGTTATGGAATAGTGAATTTTCTTCCTAAGGCAATCTTGCAATCCTCAAAGATTCGAAATTCAATGTGGTCAAACAAAATTTAAATAGTGCTGGATTTGGAGTGAAAAATTCATCAGTAAATAATGTTAAAGAGTAACTACCAGAATTTTTAAATCTTTTTCTTTTCAGTAGTAAACTATTATTTTTTGATTTTCTCAACATTTAGTTGAATGGTGACCATCTGAATGAACTGAATCTCAAATCCTTCAGTAAATTTATTTCTGCATTTGTTCAGTAGTCAACAATACACCTAAGAGCAGTAACATTTTTAAAATCCTATATTTTTCATGGATTTCCATGTAACAACTAATTCCCTTGGGTACCTGAAGTAATCATCAGGTTTCATTAGAAATATTCCTACACTTGCTGTTGTCTTGTACTTTGTTCTTCCACTTGTATAAAGCCTTCTTCCTTCACTATAATGTTTGCACATTTCTGCTCATTTGAATTATTACTTTGCTCCAAGTTTACTCCTGTTACATTCAATCCCCCACATATTTTCCTCATCTCTTTCCATTGTCTGAACTCAACATGCACACTCAGTTTTCCTTATTGCTCATTCATTCTCCCATTACGGTTATCAGGCAAGACCTTACCTTTCCTTTGTCTTTCATCTTTGAAAACTATTAAAAAGAGTTAGAATTACAAGCAATCCAATCACATGGATAACCCAGGGCATTAAAAATTCTGCAGAAAATCTTAGAATTTTAAACAAATTAGCCAAACAAAATAAAAATTTAAAGTCACATGTAAAATGCTATAGAAAAATTTTCAAAAAAGTAATATTAGCAGCAAAAAAGCAGACAAATGATACATATATTTCCAAGAGCTCAAATAAAATTAAATGCATTTGGAAAATTATAAACAAAAGCACAGGCAATTTTAAAGCAAAAACTAATTCATAAGTTATAAAAAGTGAAGGAAAAATTATTCTGGACCCAAAAAAATTGCAGATATTTTAAGTAAACACTACACAAACATAGCAAAAAATTTCACCAGCGAGATGTGCAGTAGAAATGGTAATATAAATGTCCCCATGAATTAAAAAACTATGTTTCTATATCCAGTAACTATAACAGAAGTAGGAAATGCTATTTCTAAATTAAAAAATAAAATGTCCTGCAATATTTATGGGATCCCAGACAAAATCATTAAACTCAGCTCAGGATACATTGTTTCCCAGCTTACAGATATTATTAATGATTCCTTTAGCGCAGGAATATTCCCAACAGAACTAAAGTATTCAACAGTAACACCACTTTACAAAAAGGATGACAAATATAACATAAAGAACTACAGACCTGTGTCTATACTACCTGGCTTTTCAAAAATAATTGAAAGAGTAATGTATGAAAGGCTCACTGATTTTCTCACTAGAAACAAAATACTAAGCAATTCACAACATGGGTTTAGGAAAAATAGGTCCACAGAAACAGCCATTTACAATTTTCTGAATACTGTTCTCAGTGCAGTGGATAAGGGTGAAATAAACAGTGGGTTATTCTTAGACCTGTCCAAGGCCTTTGATCTTATTAGACATGACCTCTTATTAATAAAATTGTACAGATACTGTATTCGTGGCAAAGCATATGATTGGTTTAAATCATATCTCTCCAACAGGTACCAGAGAGTAAAAGTATGTCATGATGGTAAAGAATATTTTTCAGAGTATCAGAAAGTTGACCACGGAGTACCACAAGGCTCAGTCTTAGGACCGTTACTATTTCTTATATATATAAATGATTTACCAAATCACTTATTAACAGCTGATGAGGTATTGTTTACAGACGACACTAATATTTTATAAAAGGGAATGATGAAGTTGACCTACAACAGAAAATTACTGCAACAACAAAAGAAGTGGAAAAGTGGTTCCATGATAATTGCTTGATTGTAAATCATGAAAAGACAGTATGGATTAGTTTCACTCATATAATAAACAAAAATAACAGTAGTAATTTAGTGAAGATAGGAGATACCTATATAAAACAAATACATGACACAAAATTTTTAGGAATATGGTTGAATGAACATTTAAAGTGGGATAAACATGTTGAATCACTGAATAAGAAGTTAAGCAAATGTTGCTATATTTTAAGAATGCTTAAAGATTGCTGCTCTTTTAAAACAATGTTGTGTGCCTACTGTTCATATATGCATGGCTTATTAAGATATGGTATAATTTTTTGGGGAAATTCAACACATGCAAAACAGGCATTCATACTTCAAAAGAGATCTATAAGAATCATGAAAGGTATGAAACGTAGAGAATCCTGCAGGGATATTTTTAAAGAACTAAAAATACTGACTCTACAATGTATATAATTGTGCAATCGTAAGTTTTCCCGGCGGATCTGATGTTTGATGATCTCTCGGGCGTGCAGCCGGGTCATTTGGTCGTAAATGTACGAATTTTCGATGGCGTACCGTGCCATCATCTTCAGGTAGCGTCCAGTGGTCGGCGTGAGGAACGCAGTCCAGGACGCGACTGCTGGACTCGTCAGCGTCAGCGTCATCGGTATGGCTTGCGCCATTAAGTTGTTGCAGTGCCAGGGAAAACCCTATGACTGCTGTCGGTAATGCTTTATTTGACTTGGCTTTTTGTTTGAATCTTCATTTGATGTCAGAGTCTGTAGTTATCCTTGGTTTTGACGTGGCATCAGGGCGGTGATCAGCGAGACTACCACCGTGAGCTGGTCGCTGGGTCCGGTGCGGCAGTGGCAATGGTCGGCAGGTCGACCTTCCCGGCGGCCGGTTGGCTGCCGACTGGACCCAGGAGCTGTCTTCGGCTGGTCTTGGCGGCGCGCAGCGGGCCTCGTATAGGGCTCTCGCGCAGGCTTGTCCGCCGGTCTGTGCTGGTGGGGAGGCTCTCTTGAGCTGGCTTTTTGGCGGCGGTTTGTTACCGCTGCTGGTCTCGAGCGGCGTCCTGCCCGAAGAGCCTTCTTGACCTCACAGCCAGAGAAGCAGGCTGCGTGCCCTCGGCCGCAGTTGCAGCAGATTGCTTCTTCTCTGGCCGTGGAGCAGTCGGCTAGTTTATGGTCCGCCCCACATCGGACACATCTTCGCAGCTGGGTGCAGTCGCTCGCCTGGTGTCCATGGTTTTGGCAGTTAAAACACTGCCGGAGTTCGGGCGGGGAAGGCCTCTTCTTGGCAGCCTTCCTAACCCTCTCTCTCGGCAGTGCTGAAACGGCCACAGGCGACGGCTGGCTCGGCGGGCTGGGCTGTACCATGTCGCAGTCGATGCCCTGCTCACTCAGCAGGCTGGTGGCCCTCATCAGGTCGGCGGGGCATGAGGCCAGGATCTGCAGCCCTCCCTCGACAGGCCAGCAGAACAGAGGCAGCTCTGTAGCCAGCAGGAGCTGTACATACAGGCTGCCCCAGATTCCCTCATAAGCCGCCACCACGGGTTGGACAGGACCCTGCTCCGTGGTTGGTGCTGGCTCTTCCTCTTCATCTTCTGGCGTGGGCGACGCTGGAGCTGCTTGGAATGCCACTGCGTCGTCCCTCGGAGGGCTGGTTTGCGCTGGAGGCTCTGGGATTTTGAAGCCTGGTGCTTCTGTCCCTGGAGTCTGCAGCGTTGTGGATGTGGAGGCAACAGTTTTGCCTCCCACCACCTGCCAGTCCTCTGTTGCCGCTGATTGCTGCTTCCTGCGCAGCCTCTTTCTTCTTCCATTTAGTTTCCGGAAGAGTTTCTTAGCGCAGAAACCCTCCCTGAGAACCAGTGGAATGGATTCTAGGGCATCCGGGCGCTTGTGCCCCTTTGCCGCAGCGTCGTCATGCACCAGCTTGACGTCTGGGTCTTACGTTCCCTGGAGGGCCGCAGTCCATCCAGTTGTCTGGAATGGACCAGCCGTATTTCATGCCGGCATTGAAAACCCACAGGGTGAAGGAGGAATCTTGATTCTTCCGCAGGAAGTCCCTGAACTGCAGCTTGTCCAGATTTGGTGTAAAGCGCTTCAGATCGAAGCGGCTGACATGGCCGTCTCGCTCGCGATTCCCCTCAATGAAGATATCGTCACCTTCTGCTGTGTCGACTGCCGACAAGTCGGCATCTATAACAGCTGCTGACATGACGATCGTCCGCGTTGCGAGTGAGTGTGTGACTGCTGGACTGCTCCGCGCGCATCGATATTTATACCCTCCGACCCCGCCCTCCCACTCCCGCCGGGTCGCTCCGATGGCGGTGGTGGGGCGGTATCAGAGAATTATGACTGATAATGATATGTTGCTATTTTTATTTAAGTTATTAGACAATTCCTTTCCCTATACAGCTAAAGACAAACAGGTTGTGATGAAATAAAGCTTCAAAAATGTATTTAATAAAAGAATTTATCCTAGAGTTCAATCCTGCTGATACTATGAACTAAAGCTTCACCCCAGAATCCTCATATCTACTCCCTAGACATTCATTGAATGTTATCCCATCATATGCATAGAATAAATAGTTCATTTTGTGAAGGTTACAGCAACTACATGAGAAAGTACTCCCAATACCTGTGGTTAATAAAATGATCATTCCTCGACTGGGGACATACATGTTGGCGATACAGTGGATAAAGATCAACTCAGGTCCCTAATTCGGAGAAACTTGTGTTCAGATGTAAGCAACTATTAGGAACTACATTGAAAATGAAGTGGAAATTAATGTTTCACAACACTGAGTTTACTGTACACAAACTTGGTGTAAAAATTTGTTACAAATAAGATTTGCAATAATATTTAGAAAATAAATTTAATACAAATGCCTGCAGGTTGTAACGTAACCATGAACGTTACGGTTATATTTGGAGTGGATAGTGTAATCTGAGAGGTATGTAAGGTCTTTGGCGGTGGGCGAGCGCCGAGCGCGGTGAGTCGGGAGTCAGTGATTGTCAGTGGTAACGTACGGAACAGCCGGCGGGAACGGAAGGTCTACGGCAGTGTGTTTATCCCGTGAATACATCGTACGGCCGCTTGGCGTGTGTTCCGTACTAAAGAACGCTGTGGGATGTGTGCTAAAGTATATGTGGGACTATGAAGGTTCTTCCGAGAGACCTGAGTCAATATAAACTGTGTTTAGTAAACTACTGCAGAATCGGACTATGGCGATTGTTTGTTAATTAGTTTCGAGATTTGTGCTCACTGCTTATTTATGTTATGACTGTACTTGAATCTGCTATTTTCGGTGACGAAGAAACATTAGTATTATTGTCTGGTGGCATGCTTGTGGACTGTGTAGTCTCAGAGGAATAAATCTACGAAAACTAGTACGCATATGTGTTTTTTCTTCTGTGACTTTAATTAACCAATTAGCATAGCCGAAAGACTGGCGACCGCACGGCAAAACGAACCTTTAATTAAAAGAGTAATTAGTGGTGGAAGAAAGCTTAAGAAAAATCGTGTTAGGAAGTGTAGCTGCTCAATTGCTTCAACGAACTTTTAACTATACAAACACGAATAGCGTGAGTAGCCGTTACATGGCTCAACGTGACAGGACAAGTTGCAGTTAAAATTGTTAAGGACGGACAGTGATTAATATAAAAAAAAAAAGTGCTGGAAATAATAAGCAGTGAGTAGAGCGGGAAGACAACAATCGGCGATGGTACGGCTACTTCGAGGCGGCGAGTGCACAACAATGTAATAAACGAGAGGACCCGAGCTTTCACGATCGGAACCGAGCAACGCAGTCTGACGGGAAGCCTCGCCAGAGCAACAACTCGACACCGGGGCAACGCGGTACATCGGAGCGACGCGAGAGCGGAACAACGCGGGCACGCAGAAGCGGCGCGGCGTCATTGCGGTCGACGGCAACGCGGTCAGCAACTGAGATTCTTCGAAAGGGAAGTGCGAACAATTTTTTTTTAATTAAAGAAAGACACAAACTGACATTAAAAATAATAATAATAATAATAAAAAAATACTGTTTCGATTGGAATCACATTTCCGCGGTAGTAATTATTTCTTTTGCATTAATGAATCTTCAAATGAGCTACTGACTATGCGGATTGTAAATTTTATGCATGCAAGCATAATGTTATTCTAGTTTGGGTCAAGTTATGTCAATTTCTGTTAACGAATTAATTTGTTGATTTCTTTGTTGATTGTCCAAAGAAGTGCAAGATTTATTTTTCAGTCTTTGTAAAAGCACAAACCGGCACGAATAATTCGCGATTTTTTTAAGAAAAAAAAATTAATTATTATTATTTTTGCATATTGAGTAACAGAGGTCTTTTTCCTTTTCTTTCGTTGACTTATTAAAGTTGAAATGCCGGACAACTGTGTTAGATTTGCTTAGCAAATTATTTTTCAAGGAAAAAAAAAAAAAATTATTTTAGAGTTTCCGTAATTTTTTTGGTCATTGATAGTAGTGTATGTATTCAATTGAAAGTGTATTTTATGACATGGTGTATATCTTGTTTGATAGTTAAGTTAAAAGATTTGGAAACAGAATTTTACCTTTTTTCTGTGCTAATGTATACTGGTGTATTCTGTTTGCTGGATTGACGGCGTTGGTTACTTCTTGTCTTTTCTACAACGGAAGATTGGATTTGTTGTGTGAAATAATTTCGTAATATGGCATCTGAGCTAGAGGGTGGTGTGAATGGGGGGATGGTGCTGGGAGGTGAGTCCCTTGGTGACGCACCCAGTGTAGACATTAATCAGTCCTCCCTTACTGTGTCTAATCATTTACAGTCGATGACGAGTTTTGCTAGTGAATCAGAAGTTGACGAGTCAAGAGAAGTGGTTAGGGAAAGTAATGAGGCGTCCATGTCGGAAATGTTTTGTGCTTTCCAGGGACAATTTGTCAGGTCAATTCAGTCCCTTCTTGAAGCTAAATTCAATGAAAACAAGAATTCGCTTGAATCTAAATTAACTTCACTTAAATCAGAATTGAAGGAAGATAATATTTCCCTTAAATCTGAATTAAGTATTTCACTTGAATCCAAATTAAATGAAAATAGTATTTCACTTGAATCCAAACTAAATGAAAATAGTATTTCACTTGAATCCAAACTAAATGAAAATAGTATTTTGCTTGAATCTAAATTAAATGAAAATAAGGAGAGTATCGAATGTCTTCGGGATGCTTTTGAATCGCGACTAGGGCAGTTTAGGGAAGAGTTGACCCAATATAGGGAACTTTGTACACAACAAACTGCTGAAATATCGTGTAAATTGACTCAGTATCGTTCGGACTGCGAACAAGTAACTAGTGTTTTGCACCAAAATATGGAATCCCTAAAGAAAACAGTCGAGCTTATAGAAGATAACCATGATGAAAGATTGTCGAAGGTGGAGACTTTAGGAGAAACCCTTCCCGAAAAATACACGGTAGTAAAAGAAGAAGTTGACCATTTAACAGTCGGCGCAGAGAAATTGTCGTGTCAGGTGGAAAAAGTCAAGGCTTCCACTGCAGTATGGGTGAATGAAAAGTTACAGTTACAAGAGAAGCAAGTTGAAAGAAGTCTAAAGGTTCGAGTTCCGGAAGTGGTGCGAGAAGAGGTTGCCAAATGTCAAATCTTGCCAAATGTGAATGCGCTCACTGCGTGCATGGTAGAAGAGAAAGTGGACTGGGAGGACTTTTGTGATAATGGGGGGATACACCCAGTTGATTTTGTGAAGAAGTTTGAAAATTTTGGGCCGTTCTGTAGGGCCGTAGAAAGAAAGAAGATAGAAATGTTCAGTAAACATATCAAGGGGAATGCCCGAATGTGGGGAGAGCGGTTTGCAGATAATTGCGAGACGTTTGAGGAGTTTAAGTCAGCTTTTTTGGAACATTTCTGGTCCATCGACAGGCAAATTGCTGTTCGGCGGAATTTAATGATGGGAAAACCATACTCGCCGGGTGGTGGCACTCAGCAAAATTTTTTCTTGAAGTGTGTTAATTCTGGTAAACATTTATGTTCACCATTTAGTGAAGGGGAATATGTGCGGATGATTAGTGCGCGTTTGCCCGAGTCGACACAGCTTGTATTTGTCAGTCACAATATATGTACCATTGACGAGGCGGTAAAGATGTTGGGTCGGCTGGACGAACAAGAGAAAAGCATAAGAGCAAAGGAATATGGAGGGAGGACACACTCTCAGGCCGCAGAGAAGCTACAATCGGATGGGGGGAGAGGTAACTCCCAACAGCAACCGGAGGGCTACTCTCATTTTGATAATAGGAATCGAGGCGGATACAATAACCGGGGACAGAGAGGAGGATTTGGACGTGGTCGTGGAACCGGAGTCGGAGGATTTAGAGGTGAATATAATGGACCAACTGGAGACGATTGGCCCCGAGGAGAGTCAGTAAATCAGGTGCAGGTGGCCGTGGTGGAGAGTGCGCCACAGGTAAACTAGTGCCTGTCACTGCTTCAGCCTCGGCGGGGACAGGAGACGATACGAGGCTATCAAAAGAAGAACCAAAAGACAATACGAGGGGGAGAGATGAAGATGAGATTTCTAATGAACCAATTACAAACGATCAAGGAGAGGAAAGAGTGATCTGGACGAATATCGGAGATTATGCTAACCTGTTCATCGCTAAAGCGCGCATGCATGAGGAGGAGAGTGATGACTCGTCAGAAGAGTGGTCAAGTTGGAAGGAGATAAGGTGGTTCGGACAAGAAAAGGCAAAGATAATTTCAAAACTAACTTATAGATCAAATGGAAGAGAAACTGTGAATAAAAATGATGTTTGTGAGCCAGATGAGCAGGAGAAGGCTTGTGTGACTGACGACAAAATTGTTAAGAAAGATACTGTAGTAAAAGAAGAAATAAGGCCAGTAGAAGAAGATGGAAGACAGCGAGAAGCAGTCCTTGAGGTGAAAGAAACACTTCAGGAGACAGAAACAGTGAAGCCTGAAACTTTGCCGGAAGGGAATCTCGAAGTGAAACATTGTATGATGGTAAATGAGAACTATCCATTATGTAAAGACACAAAACAGAAGGTAATTAATGGGAAGAAAGAGACTAGGCAGAATAGAGGATACTATGTGAAGCCAGAAGAATGGTATTTGCTGAGAGAAGAAAGTTGGAAGAGGCACAGGAAGAAGTTATGGTTATATGATGAAGCAAAGAATGTAAATGTGAAGAAAGGAGGAGGAAGAGAAGAGAGTTGGAAGAAGCGTAAGAAGAAGCGGGGTTTAATGCTGTTTGGTGAAGGAAGTAATATTGTAAAGAAAAAGAAGTAGGTACATTAGGTAGAGGGGGTGAGGTACAGTCTTCAGTTGCCTCACTGCGCATGATGGAAACATCCATGCATAAATGCCTTAGCGTTATGGTAGGTTTAGGTTTTCAGGTTGTTTGGTCATCACAATTATTTCTTCTATGGTATTGTACAGTTGTTGTATCAAATGTCTTTTGCGGTTGTGCGCAGATTAGCGACCCGCACACTGTTTGTTTTGGTGCAGACGCATCTTAAGTCGTCCCTAGTAAAGAAGGAAATACGTAAATTTAAAGTGTTGTACGAAGGTCCTTATAGGGTCAAGGACTGTTTGAGCGATAATGCTTATAAATTAGAATATGCCGATGGGAGAGAAGTTGCCGGGACTTTCAAGGTCATTTCTTTGAAACTTTACAAATATTTTGGTGAGGAGGGGAGTGTCGGTGGGGTGTCAGGCACCGGATAGAGGGGCCCACCTCACAGCACTGTCGCATCTACCGCACCTCCAAGCATTGAGTGTTGCCATGATTTAAGTAAGTTTTCAGTAGTTTCTTGTAACAATCAATCGCAGTCGCAATTAGAATGTGTAAGAGGCTGTGTCAATAAGTTAGTGGGGAAAGGACTTTTGGTAGTTGGGTACAGATTGGTGACCCACGTAGTATTAATACACAGTTGCGGAAGGCATTCTTGCTGGTTTGTGTTTCCCAGTAATTTTGGCCCCGAGGCTGGACAATGTACTTAGAAGTGCGGTTTTCCCTTTCATTAAAGTGTCAAGATGATTTAAGTGTGGCGCAGCGTAATGTCAATCTGCGTCTTTCCGTGGATGAAGTGATCAGTGTGGGTGTACAATGGACAGTGAATGAGGCACCTGCCTGTGCAGGGCACACTGTCAGTGTACTTCTGAGGTAATCCAGGCACGATTCGGTGCATGAGTAATGCATCAAAAGGGAAAAAAAAAAAGTATATTGTAATTCAATTTGTAATTTCTTGTTTACTTAATATGTATTTAATTATGTTAGTTTAAGGATAAGCAAGCAGCCACCCAGACTTCCCTTTTTGTTTGGTAAACATTTAATCTTGTATTTTTTTGTAAAATGTTTCTATGTATACGTGAACAAGTGTGGTTCTTTGTCAATGCCGACTTTTGCCACATTGTAACGGTGGGGGTGTAACGTAACCATGAACGTTACGGTTATATTTGGAGTGGATAGTGTAATCTGAGAGGTATGTAAGGTCTTTGGCGGTGGGCGAGCGCCGAGCGCGGTGAGTCGGGAGTCAGTGATTGTCAGTGGTAACGTACGGAACAGCCGGCGGGAACGGAAGGTCTACGGCAGTGTGTTTATCCCGTGAATACATCGTACGGCCGCTTGGCGTGTGTTCCGTACTAAAGAACGCTGTGGGATGTGTGCTAAAGTATATGTGGGACTATGAAGGTTCTTCCGAGAGACCTGAGTCAATATAAACTGTGTTTAGTAAACTACTGCAGAATCGGACTATGGCGATTGTTTGTTAATTAGTTTCGAGATTTGTGCTCACTGCTTATTTAGTTGTTTTGACTGTACTTGAATCTGCTATTTTCGGTGACGAAGAAACATTAGTATTATTGTCTGGTGGCATGCTTGTGGACTGTGTAGTCTCAGAGGAATAAATCTACGAAAACTAGTACGCATATGTGTTTTTTCTTCTGTGACTTTAATTAACCAATTAGCATAGCCGAAAGACTGGCGACCGCACGGCAAAACGAACCTTTAATTAAAAGAGTAATTAGTGGTGGAAGAAAGCTTAAGAAAAATCGTGTTAGGAAGTGTAGCTGCTCAATTGCTTCAACGAACTTTTAACTATACAAACACGAATAGCGTGAGTAGCCGTTACATGGCTCAACGTGACAGGACAAGTTGCAGTTAAAATTGTTAAGGACGGACAGTGATTAATATAAAAAAAAAAGTGCTGGAAATAATAAGCAGTGAGTAGAGCGGGAAGACAACAATCGGCGATGGTACGGCTACTTCGAGGCGGCGAGTGCACAACAATGTAATAAACGAGAGGACCCGAGCTTTCACGATCGGAACCGAGCAACGCAGTCTGACGGGAAGCCTCGCCAGAGCAACAACTCGACACCGGGGCAACGCGGTACATCGGAGCGACGCGAGAGCGGAACAACGCGGGCACGCAGAAGCGGCGCGGCGTCATTGCGGTCGACGGCAACGCGGTCAGCAACTGAGATTCTTCGAAAGGGAAGTGCGAACAATTTTTTTTTAATTAAAGAAAGACACAAACTGACATTAAAAATAATTAAAAATAATAATAATAAAAAAATACTGTTTCGATTGGAATCACATTTCCGCGGTAGTAATTATTTCTTTTGCATTAATGAATCTTCAAATGAGCTACTGACTATGCGGATTGTAAATTTTATGCATGCAAGCATAATGTTATTCTAGTTTGGGTCAAGTTATGTCAATTTCTGTTAACGAATTAATTTGTTGATTTCTTTGTTGATTGTCCAAAGAAGTGCAAGATTTATTTTTCAGTCTTTGTAAAAGCACAAACCGGCACGAATAATTCGCGATTTTTTTAAGAAAAAAAAATTAATTATTATTATTTTTGCATATTGAGTAACAGAGGTCTTTTTTACCTTTTCTTTCGTTGACTTATTAAAGTTGAAAGCCGGACAACTGTGTTAGATTTGCTTAGCAAATTATTTTTCAAGGGAAAAAAAAAAAAAAATTATTTTAGAGTTTCCGTAATTTTTTTGTCATTGATAGTAGTGTATGTATTCAATTGAAAGTGTATTTTATGACATGGTGTATATCTTGTTTGATAGTTAAGTTAAAAGATTTGGAAACAGAATTTTACCTTTTTTTCTGTGCTAATGTATACTGGTGTATTCTGTTTGCTGGATTGACGGCGTTGGTTACTTCTTGTCTTTTCTACAACGGAAGATTGGATTTGTTGTGTGAAATAATTTCGTAATATGGCATCTGAGCTAGAGGGTGGTGTGAATGGGGGGATGGTGCTGGGAGGTGAGTCCCTTGGTGACGCACCCAGTGTAGACATTAATCAGTCCTCCCTTACTGTGTCTAATCATTTACAGTCGATGACGAGTTTTGCTAGTGAATCAGAAGTTGACGAGTCAAGAGAAGTGGTTAGGGAAAGTAATGAGGCGTCCATGTCGGAAATGTTTTGTGCTTTCCAGGGACAATTTGTCAGGTCAATTCAGTCCCTTCTTGAAGCTAAATTCAATGAAAACAAGAATTCGCTTGAATCTAAATTAACTTCACTTAAATCAGAATTGAAGGAAGATAATATTTCCCTTAAATCTGAATTAAGTATTTCACTTGAATCCAAATTAAATGAAAATAGTATTTCACTTGAATCCAAACTAAATGAAAATAGTATTTCACTTGAATCCAAACTAAATGAAAATAGTATTTTGCTTGAATCTAAATTAAATGAAAATAAGGAGAGTATCGAATGTCTTCGGGATGCTTTTGAATCGCGACTAGGGCAGTTTAGGGAAGAGTTGACCCAATATAGGGAACTTTGTACACAACAAACTGCTGAAATATCGTGTAAATTGACTCAGTATCGTTCGGACTGCGAACAAGTAACTAGTGTTTTGCACCAAAATATGGAATCCCTAAAGAAAACAGTCGAGCTTATAGAAGATAACCATGATGAAAGATTGTCGAAGGTGGAGACTTTAGGAGAAACCCTTCCCGAAAAATACACGGTAGTAAAAGAAGAAGTTGACCATTTAACAGTCGGCGTAGAGAAATTGTCGTGTCAGGTGGAAAAAGTCAAGGCTTCCACTGCAGTATGGGTGAATGAAAAGTTACAGTTACAAGAGAAGCAAGTTGAAAGAAGTCTAAAGGTTCGAGTTCCGGAAGTGGTGCGAGAAGAGGTTGCCAAATGTCAAATCTTGCCAAATGTGAATGCGCTCACTGCGTGCATGGTAGAAGAGAAAGTGGACTGGGAGGACTTTTGTGATAATGGGGGGATACACCCAGTTGATTTTGTGAAGAAGTTTGAAAATTTTGGGCCGTTCTGTAGGGCCGTAGAAAGAAAGAAGATAGAAATGTTCAGTAAACATATCAAGGGGAATGCCCGAATGTGGGGAGAACGGTTTGCAGATAATTGCGAGACGTTTGAGGAGTTTAAGTCAGCTTTTTTGGAACATTTCTGGTCCATCGACCGGCAAATTGCTGTTCGGCGGAATTTAATGATGGGAAAACCATACTCGCCGGGTGGTGGCACTCAGCAAAATTTTTTCTTGAAGTGTGTTAATTCTGGTAAACATTTAAGTTCACCATTTAGTGAAGGGGAATATGTGCGGATGATTAGTGCGCGTTTGCCCGAGTCGACACAGCTTGTATTTGTCAGTCACAATATATGTACCATTGACGAGGCGGTAAAGATGTTGGGTCGGCTGGACGAACAAGAGAAAAGCATAAGAGCAAAGGAATATGGAGGGAGGACACACTCTCAGGCCGCAGAGAAGCTACAATCGGATGGGGAGAGAGGTAACTCCCAACAGCAACCGGAGGGCTACTCTCATTTTGATAATAGGAATCGAGGCGGATACAATAACCGGGGACAGAGAGGAGGATTTGGACGTGGTCGTGGAACCGGAGTCGGAGGATTTAGAGGTGAATATAATGGACCAACTGGAGACGATTGGCCCCGAGGAGAGTCAGTAAATCAGGTGCAGGTGGCCGTGGTGGAGAGTGCGCCACAGGTAAACTAGTGCCTGTCACTGCTTCAGCCTCGGCGGGGACAGGAGACGATACGAGGCTATCAAAAGAAGAACCAGAAGACAATACGAGGGGGCGAGATGAAGATGAGATTTCTAATGAACCAATTACAAACGATCAAGGAGAGGAAAGAGTGATCTGGACGAATGTCGGAGATTATGCTAACCTGTTCATCGCTAAAGCGCGCATTCATGAGGAGGAGAGTGATGACTCGTCAGAAGAGTGGTCAAGTTGGAAGGAGATAAGGTGGTTCGGACAAGAAAAGGCAAAGATAATTTCAGAACTAACTTATAGATCAAATGGAAGAGAAACTGTGAATAAAAATGATGTTTGTGAGCCAGATGAGCAGGAGAAGGCTTGTGTGACTGACGACAAAATTGTTAAGAAAGATACTGTAGTAAAAGAAGAAATAAGGTCAGTAGAAGAAGATGGAAGACAGCGAGAAGCAGTCCTTGAGGTGAAAGAAACACTTCAGGAGACAGAAACAGTGAAGCCTGAAACTTTGCCGGAAGGGAATCTCGAAGTGAAACATTGTATGATGGTAAATGAGAACTATCCATTATGTAAAGACACAAAACAGAAGGTAATTAATGGGAAGAAAGAGACTAGGCAGAATAGAGGATACTATGTGAAGCCAGAAGAATGGTATTTGCTGAGAGAAGAAAGTTGGAAGAGGCACAGGAAGAAGTTACGGTTATATGATGAAGCAAAGAATGTAAATAAGAAGAAAGGAGGAGGAAGAGAAGAGAGTTGGAAGAAGCGTAAGAAGAAGCGGGGTTTAATGCTGTTTGGTGAAGGAAGGAATATTGTAAAGAAAAAGAAGTAGGTACATTAGGTAGAGAGGGGTGAGGTACAGTCTTCAGTTGCCTCACTACGCATGATGGAAACATCCATGCATAAATGCCTTAGCGTTATGGTAGGTTTAGGTTTTCAGGTTGTTTGGTCATCACAATTATTTCTTCTATGGTATTGTACAGTTGTTGTATCAAATGTCTTTTGCGGTTGTGCGCAGATTAGCGACCCGCACACTGTTTGTTTTGGTGCAGACGCATTTTAAGTCGTCCCGAGTAAAGAAGGAAATACGTAAATTTAAAGTGTTGTACGAAGGTCCTTATAGGGTCAAGGCCTGTTTGAGGGATAATGCTTACAAATTAGAATATGCCGATGGGAGAGAAGTTGCCGGGACTTTCAATGTCATTTCTCTGAAACCTTACAAATATTTTGGTGAGGAGGGGAGTGTCGGTGGGGTGTCAGGCACCGGATAGAGGGGCCCACCTCACAGCACTGTCGCATCTACCGCACCTCCAAGCATTAAGTGTTGCCATGATTTAAGTAAGTTTTCAGTAGTTTCTTGTAACAATCAATCGCAGTCGCAATTAGAATGTGTAAGAGGCTGTGTCAATAAGTTAGTGGGGAAAGGACTTTTGGTAGTTGGGTACAGATTGGTGACCCACGTAGTATTAATACACAGTTGCGGAAGGCATTCTTGCTGGTTTGTGTTTCCCAGTAATTTTGGCCCCGAGGCTGGACAATGTACTTAGAAGTGCGGTTTTCCCTTTCATTAAAGTGTTAAGATGATTTAAGTGTGGCGCAGCGTAATGTCAATTTGCGTCTTTCCGTGGATGAAGTGATCAGTGTGGGTGTACAATGGACAGTGAATGAGGCACCTGCCTGTGCAGGGCACACTGTCAGTGTACTTCCGAGGTAATCCAGGCACGATTCGGTGCATGAGTAATACATCAAAAGAAAAAAAAGTATATTGTAATTCAATTTGTAATTTCTTGTTTACTTAATATGTATTTAATTATGTTAGTTTAAGGATAAGCAAGCAGCCACCCAGACTTCCCTTTATGTTTGGTAAACATTTAATCTTGTATTTTTTTGTAAAATGTTTCTATGTATATGTGAACAAGTGTGGTTTGTGATGACAAAAGTCGGTGCTTTGTCAATGCCGACTTTTGCCACATTGTAACGGTGGGGGTGTAACGTAACCATGAACGTTACGGTTATATTTGGAGTGGATAGTGTAATCTGAGAGGTATGTAAGGTCTTTGGCGGTGGGCGAGCGCCGAGCGCGGTGAGTCGGGAGTCGGTGATTGTCAGTGGTAACGTACGGAACAGCCGGCGGGAACGGAAGGTCTACGGCAGTGTGTTTATCCCGTGAATACATCGTACGGCCGCTTGGCGTGTGTTCCGTAGGCTACTAAAGAACACTGTGGGATGTGTGCTAAAGTATATGTTGGACTATGAAGGTTCTTCCGAGAGACCTGATCAATATAAACTGTGTTTAGTAAACTACTGCAGAATCGGACTATGGCGATTGTTTGTTAATTAGTTTCGAGAATTGTGCTCACTGCTTATTTAGTTTTTTTGACTGTACTTGAATCTGCTATTTTCGGTGACGAAGAAACATTAGTATTATTGTCTGGTGGCATGCTTGTGGACTGTGTAGTCTCAGAGGAATAAATCTACGAAAACTAGTACGCATATGTGTTTTTTCTTCTGTGACTTTAATTAACCAATTAGCATAGCCGAAAGACTGGCGACCGCACGGCAAAACGAACCTTTAATTAAAAGAGTAATTAGTGGTGGAAGAAAGCTTAAATAGAAAAATCGTGTTAGGAAGTGTAGCTGCTCAATTGCTTCAACGAACTTTTAACTATACAAACACGAATAGCGCGAGTAGCCGTTACAAGGTGTTCACTTGATGTAAGTGAGGATGACTGTGAGCAGTTTGAAATTTTTCAATTAATTGTAAGTTAGCTGGTTTAATCAATGTAGAAACGGATTGTAACTAACTGTATAAACAAGCCATATTTAACAAGATGGACTGAACTGTTCTCTAATGTATCATATATAACCTGTTACAATTTGCAAGATATTTGGCTGAGATAACTGTTCCACAAGATTGAACTATGTAAATGGTTCAGTTGAAATGTCTCTCCACTTTTCCTCTCTGGAAGCCAGTCTATGGACAAGTCAATGGCATCTCTTTAAAATAGTGAAAAATGAATAGCATATTTCATACCAAAATCTGGCTGCTGATGCAGTGTCATATTTAGATGTGGCTCAGTACATTTTCTATCAATTGGCATAGTTTCTGAGTTTTAATTAAATTATCCTGTATATAACTCTTTAAACAATAAACCATTTTATTAGTAACTTATTTTATAAATTCTGATGCTGTTTGCACAATTAAAACATTACAGCAGTGTTCCATCTTTGTTATTGCTTTGTTGTTACCTGCATCAAATGTGTAACCAAGCAGTGCTACCTGCTTCCTGATGCTCACCCTAAAAGCACACTGAGTATGCTATAAATAAATTTGTTATACTGCCATCTGTGTTAGTGGTATCATAGTGCCACTTACTGGTAGCAGTTCTGTGAATCTATTGCAGCCAAACTAAATTTAGTGGTAACATTAGGTACACAGAGGTGGTGTGTACCTACTTTTGTGCATTTGAATCATTCGTTCTCAATGCGACAAACTTTGCAGTGATCATTGCATGTTCATTATGATGATGCAAATTATTTTCTAATTAATTGCTCTTTATAACAAAAACAACTTCAAAACTGTTTACACAGTATTTTTAAAGCACTGAAAATGAGTCAGGCAGCACTATGGACAATTCACAGGGCTAATTCACAGGGCTTTTCCAGAAGGAACTAATTTGTGTTTTTCAAGGTTTATACTGCTAATTCACAGTGATATCCAGAATTATTCCAAAAACAGGTGATTGTAAGTCTCCTTCTTGTTTTGAAAACAGTCTAGTTAAGTGTTCAGCTCATTGTCACTTGCTCCAATTTTCTCAAAGAGTATGACATCTTTGATGAGTACCTTTAATAATAGATTGAGTAAGAGTGTTTGCTCAAGACACCTTCCACTATTATGTGATGCTTTACTTCATTTGTAAAATGTTTTATTGGATATTTAGGACTGCTCTTACATTTGTCTGATTATGGAGATAATTCCAGGAATCACTAAAATTCTGTTGAGTCCTTTTTGGTACATACAGTTTTTGCTTGACACTCTAGTCACTCATACTGACAGTAATAGTTTGAAAAATTAACTCAAATGTCAGGAGAGAAAGTATAAAAATTAAAACTGATATTTAAGCCAAAAAAACTGAAACTTCAGCATACATAATAAACTAAACATACAGCTGTTTAAACACAAGTTAAGGTAATGGCATAACATATTTTATTCCGAATTACAAGTTAAAAAAGAAACAATTTGATTTGTTCAATCTTTATGATATTATAATGGCAGACCACCTGTAGGGGTGTATGGATTATACTATTTGTGGGTAACATAGCTTATCTTGATATCTAGACTCTGTGAGTTTTTGCTCTAGTGTTCATTAGTAAATATAATACAAACTGAATTTTTAGAAACTGAATTTTTAAGTAATTACAGCATGTCCAAAGCATGGTCATTATAGCAGATTTATTATCTTATGGCCTTATGCCTCATTGGTGACATGGTAAGTAGACTTAGGAGAGGATTGGGAGCAAGGAATGGGAAGGCCATGGCCTTTTGAAAGAAGCAATCTTGGCATTCTCTTGTAATGATTTTGGAAAACCATTGAAAACCGAAATTTGGTTGGCAGGACGGGGATTCAAACATGTGCCCTCCCGAATGTGAGGCCTGAGCATTATCCACCATGCTTGGTATAGAAGAAAGATATTTTCAAGAAGCAGAAACGCAATTGACCATGGCTTATATTAAGGGACAATATCACAGTCTTTCGAAGTGATTTCAACAAACAAATTAAAAAAAGAGAGAGAGCCTAATCATGGTCCTCATACCAAAATTCAAACTTAGTTTTTGCAGTTTACTTAGTTTCAAAGTTTGTACTCATCCACCATAAATACTGCAGCATAAAACAAGAGCTGAGATAAAACCACATTTCTGTTTCCATATTAATTATTTGCTTACAAGGAATTCCTGCTGCTAGGAAGTCAGTGTTCATTATTTAATTCCCTTGTGGTTGGTGTTATGGGATCCTTAGTTGCAGGAGCAAAAAAAATCTCAAACCATAGTTTGCTAATAATGAAAAAATATACTACAATGTGGTCTAACAAATTACAATCCTTTATGTTAATTCAGCTTATAAAATCTTTTTTTCTCAGCCAATACAAAGTTTACTGCGATGATTAAGGTACTGGTATCAATGAGTAGGAATTTCACCTATTTCTGTCACGGCACACTCAGTTTGTGTTGAAAATTTTGTTTGTTTAAAATTCCAGTTAAAAGTGGGTCCATGAGCGGCCCTGACACAGTTTACCCCACCACAGCACCTGCGTGATAGAGGCGCAATCTGCCGCGCACAGCAGGCGCTTAGGCAGCGGCAGCTTCAGCGGTTAGTGGTAGCCGAGGTAATTTAATTCTTATACTGTATGTTATTTTTCCTTTCAACGTCCCTTTCTATAACTTAATACAAAGCCTACAGCGGCGAATAATGTATAAGTTTTTTACCGAATTCTGACATAGATTGCGTTAAAACACATTGTTTGATTAAAATTTTTTTTTGTGTATGATGCTATAAGACATTTACACCATGAAAGTTGTCTCTGCAATAACTATCAATTAATCTCAAGGACGAACATTTCAAATAGCTGCGTTATATTTTCCAAATGCTACATTTAGTTGTGGGTACTTACTCTAAGTAGACTTTTCAGTTGTTACTAAATCTAACCATTTTTTTGTTTTGTTTTATATATATATACATACTGAAAATGACATACAAAAACTTCAAGCTGATTGTATTCTGACACCAAATATTTGTATACAAAGAGATATTGAAATTTTTTAATACATTCTCATTAATACACTCTCTTTGCTATTTTTATATTCACTTCGCCGAGTGTTTAATTCGAGCAACCCCAAAAAAAGAAAAATATATTGTTAAGGGAGGGGGGGGGGGGGGTAAGGTTTGAATGTGAGAAAGTTTCACACATGTTTTACTGTTCCGTACTACTATATTCCGGCCAACCAAATCTTTCAAGTAAAAAAAAATGAAAAGTCATTATTCTAACAGAAGTTAAGCATACAAAGCATAAGAAACATAAAACACCTGATCGTTCAAATTTGTACACTTGGCGTTTTATAATAATGAGTTGCAATTTGTTTTCCATGACGTTCAGGTGCGAAGCTAGGCAGACGGGCGAAAATTTATAAGTGTCGCATGAAGTCGATAAGGAAGGTTTCATTAAGGAGCAGCGGGTCCGAAGGTACGTCTCCTGCTGGCAGAGGAATCCATCCTGGTCGCCTCCTGGGGACCACAACTCGAGCCAGCGAAAACTTTAGTTTCGGGAATTTCACGGTCCGCTGGCAAACCACGACGTATTTAAAACAACACGGCCCGTATAAACAGCGTGGCTCCCTCCTCCTGAGGAATGTCGGCTGACTTGGGAACGACTTGGCAAGTGGCTCGCAGTGCGGGCGGACTTGGCGCTCCCTAGGGACTGCCTCGAGTAATGACAGCGTTGGCCGGGGGTCTAACTTGTCTCCCAGCGTATTCAATTCAAAAACTTTCCGGCCCGTCCATTGTTTCTTTAAAAAGAACTGCTTATAATCCGGAAGGCTGAAAACGATAACATACTTTTACCCTCTTCCCACCACCGCCACGTTCTTTCCTACAAAAATCTTTTTCTTCCCCCTCCCCCCCAGTCAGAACACTGTCATGGATAAAATTCATACTCCTACAAACTATTCAGCCACATTGGATGTGTTTAGCAGAGATACAGCTGCGAATTCCTTTTCAGGACGTTTCCTTTAAGACGTTGCATTCAGCACTAAAGATGGGGTCACCATGGTTAATCATTTTCAGCAGGCTGATTGGACATGGGGAGATCTTCCATTTTAGCCCTAGTTTATTTAATGACATACGTGCCAACCAATCACGTTCTGGAACGATTGTTCTAAATTGTTTGATAATCTATGTATAATCTGGAAAAAAATTGAGAAGAATTATTCTCTTTCTTGTTTAAACTGTAACGACGGCAGAGCTATAACAGTTTCTTCGTTGAGGGGTGTTTAAGATCCGTGGTGATAACTATAATTTCTTAACATCCAAAGAACTTTGATACAAAATTTAAAGAACAATTTTTATTTTTCCAAATTTATTCGAGTCTCATTAACAGTTTCGAATAGTTCACACCGAGCGTGGTGGTTGAACGGTTAACGTTCTGGCTTCGCATTCGGGAGGACGCCGGTTCGAATCCCCGTCCGGGCATCCAGATTTGGGTTTTCCATGGTTTCCCCAAATCACTCCAGGCGAATGCCGGGATGCTTACTTCAAAAAGGCCATGGCCAAATTCCTTCCCGTTCCTTGTCCCCTGTCCCATCCCGCCTCTAATGACCTGGACGTTGCCGAGGTGTAAAGCTTTAAGTTAAAAAAAATCGAATAATTCATGCGTAGACCCGTTTTTTTTTAAAAAAATAGGATCTAGAGGAACAAGTTTAAAACTTTGTTGTTTTAAGATAAATGTAGCAACATTTATGTCAACATTTTGAAGAAAAACACAGTTTGTCTTAAGTTTTTAAAAATAACGTTAATTCATCCATAAAATATTTCAATTGATAATAAAAAAAGATTTAATGAAATTTTATTTTTTAAGAAAATTTTCCACTAAAAAACCATATCTTTCGCTTATGTTTTAACATTTTATAAAAGAATTTTCATGCATCCCTAAAATGTATCAATTGATTAAGAAAAACGAATAGATCTTAATTTTTTTATAAAAAAAAGAAAATTGTTTATTTGTATTTTGAATTTAAAGCATAAATCTTGGAAAGTAGCAATAAAATTGACCATGGGTTCCAAATGTGAGTTCTGATTCTTTTGACGTATCGCTAGGAAATGTACAAAAATTCCTCACTAAATTCCTTTACACCTGAATGTATTGCAATGGAACAATCATTAACCGATGGCAATCAAATTGAAACGAAAGTCTGTTGTACACTTCAGTTCATTGGTTTGCAAATAATGACAGTTCACATCGGTAGAAACGGACATGGGGGAATTCTTAAGTACCGTGTTCTTATGTTGATGTTCCTAAGACAGACGAACCTTTGCCGTTAGGTTCTCAAGTATTTTGTTTCTGTTTGTCCTAACCCGACGCACAGATATCTGGACTGCTACTGTCAGGGCGATTTTGAGTGGCATAGCGGGGATAAGGGACAGGTAGCTGACCTTTGCCGTCCAGGTCAGTAACGTCTCAGAGAAATCCACAAGACAGTAAATTTCTCTCAATACAGTCCGCGAAGTTAACGTCCGTCGAAGAAAAATTTACACAAATAATCTGTTGTGATTTGCTGCTAATTTTATAATAATGCCTTGCCACACCTCACACTGGTAAAATGGACTTACATGCGGGGTAGTGCAGAAGAAAGCATTCACACGACTAATGAGTGGGTGTAAGATAATCCACTCTATCTAACAAGAGCCGTAAACATGATATCTGTAATACAAGCAAGCAACAGCTCTAGCTTCTTTCTACAAATCTGGAAAAATATTTCACTACCCGACAAGAAAAATGAAGCACCCAACAGGGAACAGGAAACGAAATGAAACTTCACGGACGGAGAAGGTATTTGATGGTATTTCAATGATTGCAAAATCAAGTCAAATTTACAGTGAACTTGACAATATAAGCCCTCTTATCAGGATAACATTGCACCCAGGGCCGGCGCTAGGAATTTCGGGCCCGGGGTAAAATGGGCGACCTTTTTTTTTTTAGCTCTACAAACTGGCCTGGTGACAATAGGTGGATTCTTGGCTTCATGGCCTGAGGGCCCCCACAATCGGTGATCGGGGCCCCCCATCAGCCGGCGGGCCCAGGTACTTTTGACCCGCTTACCCCCCCCCCCCTAACGCCGGCCCTGATTGCACCCCCTCTGCCCTGGATGCATGCACTGTTTCGGTTGGGAAGAGTGTCACAAAGCTGTTGTATCGTCTCCTGAGGCAAGCTGTCCCACAACTATTGAAACTAGTCCTTGATATCCTAGATACTGCCAATGAGACAGAGTTAACGTTCAAGCTGGTGCAATACATGGTCTATCGGGAATAGATCTGGCCACAGGAGTACCTCAACATCACGCAGACAGTTCAAAGAGACACGTGTCTTGTGCAGACAAGCAGTATTATTGAAAAATGAGAGGTTTTCACATGAGGACGAGTGACACCACTCTCCAATACATTTGCACAATGGGACCTCTCCCCAGGTCATCGCCAACGGTGGACATTAGAGATAGCGCAGAATCGCTGATCACAATGATTGACGATATTCAAGCGACGAATCGCGGTTCTGCATTACCTCTGATGATCATCATTGGCGAGTATAGTGGCGACCTCGGGAGATGTCCTGTTCTTCCAATTTTTCGAACTGGCGAAGTGGAATAGTCCTGCCGTCATGGTGTGTGGAGCCACTGGGTATGACTCAGTCACGGATGATAGTATTTGAGGGAACTCTGACGGTTCGATGGTCACGGACATCTTGCATCCTCTCTTGTGACAGTATCGTGGAACAGTTTTTCAATACCATAACGTTCGTCCACGGCATGTCTCTGTATGAACTGTCTACGTGATGCTGAAGTACTGCCGTGGTCAGCATGATCCCCAGATCTGTCCCCGATAGAACATGTGTGGTATCAGTTTGAACGTAATCGCCATCCCAGTTCCAATATCCGGGTTATCAAGAACTAATTGTTGGTCAGCTTGCCACAGGAGAGGAAACAACTGATTTAGACGCCCTTCGCAACAGAACCAGTGCTTGCATGCAGGTCAGAGGCAGTGTATCGCCATGCTGATAAGTGGTTTCATACTGCCAATTTCTTTATAATTTTACCCGACTTTGTGATCATGTACCCTCGCAAATCGTGAGGTTTCATTTCGTTTCCTCCTCCCCTCCTGGGTACTTCACTTTTCTTGTCAGTCAGTGAATGTATCTACTGTGTTCTTTGAGTTTGAGAAAGCGATTTATTCGTGCTGGCCTTGGCAGGTGAGAGGAGAAATGAATGCGCAGCAAACCTGCACTGCGCGTGATAAGGGAACGTCCATAAACTACGTAGCTCCATTTTTGCACCCTTTATATCCCCCCCCCCCCCCCCCGTAGCACGTAGCTGGTTTCCCTCTTGATTCCTGAAGACATTTTGTATTGTTTTTTCTTGTCAGACTATTGTAAATTACATACGGAGATAATTAAATGAAGGAAATAAATATTCACAAGCTGTTGTGTGTGTTCTGTACCTTATTTTAACTGTGAAAAATAATACGAATTGAAAGCTACGCGGCCTGGCTCGGAAACCCCCTTCAACAGCATCAGATGCCATGGGCCGTGATGAACTCAGCATCGCCGACATCTTCAGGACCGAAGGAGACGTCAGTCACCTGATCGGAAAATAAATGGGCGTTATTCCGAATGTAATTTATGTGTGTTCTACGATGCAAACCTACCTGATATCCCTGAAATGTTCTTATATTCCAAAAGACAGAGAGGCAATTGATAAACGGTTGCAAAAGGAATGCAGCTAGTTTCATTTGTAGAAATTACCGTATGACACAATCAGCAATTGACGCGGTAAAGGAGATGCGCTAGGAATCGTTGGAAGACAAAAGACGAGTTAATAGACAGCTGGGTAAGTATAAAGCATACATTGGCTATGACGCCTGGATTAATGTTGAGAGAGAAATTAGGAGTCAGTTGTTGAAGGGAAAATATAACGATAATACTAAACTAGCACTTGATTTCGGTTATCAAGGTGTGGGAGAGTTTCTAATTTTAAGTGAATGAGGCTTGAATTGGAATAAACTATTGAGGGAGGTAAAGAACAATTTAAATCAAATTATAAAAGAATTTTAAATAGAAATTACCTACTGCCAAAGTAGATGGTAAGAAAAATTGCAACCTTTGCATAACTTAAAAATAAATTAATAATAATAATATTTTTGCTATTTCAGTTTTAATATGTTCATATGATCTCTCAAACAGTAACTCAATTGACAAAATCTTATTCGACTGGGAAACGATCAAGTAGCATTCTGGGTAAGAAATTTAATTGTTTCCTGATTATTATTTCTGAAGTCATTCTTTAAATAAAAAACGAACATTAAAGTCATGCCAAAAATGCTCAGAGCCATCAGCGAAACCCTAAATTTGAATATCTGTGAAAATTCTGCAAATATAAATTCGGAGTGGTTATAAAAGATTTAAAAAAATACTTTATATGAAGAAATATAAATTGAAAAGGAATGATACCTTTAAGAGGATGAAAGAAGTAATAACGTCTCTTTCATTCAGCTGAAAAATTATCATCAAAGGCAAATAAGTAATAAAAATGCGGAGAAACGTAAAATTAAGAAAGTCAGACGCACAACGTTATCGATATTTTCGTGCAAATGGTGTCTAGATTGATACATACTGTGTTTTACAAATGGTTTATTATATCTAAAGAGGCTTTCTGAAAACATGCAGTCACCGAGCAATGGATTAAATATTTGGAAGGTTGATTAGTCTTTACAGGAACAGGTTGAAATTTGGTGTTCATTTTTCAGTAATTTCAGGAAATAAAAAACCACTTTGCCCATATGATTAATATACAGCATATACATTTCTCTCTTCATTTCCTTTTTTCGCAAATAAGAATAGACTGTCTAAACAGTGTTGAAAATTTTTGTATTACTAATAACAGATAACTTTTCAATTCAGGAGTGTATGGCGTCATTATTGACACTATCGTGGGAACCAAAGAGAAGCGACAAAGAAAATGTTCTAACGGACTTTTGTGAGAAATTTATTTTTTTAACATTTTTGTCAAAGTGCTTGCTGCGAATATACTATCGCGTCGAGTTCAACACAAATATTAGCATCCAGCCGCAGAGGTTAAACCAGTTTAAAATTATTTGTATAACTAATCCCAAGAGCTGTGAGATAAGATTAACCATTCTGTTTTACTGCTGTCATCACAAAAAATGTTTATAGAAGTAAAGTGATCACTGAAATCCTTTTAATTGCTGTAATATTAATCAACACAGGTAAAAATGATCATAATAAGCATAGTTGTGCGTTGTCACATATTTATTTTGCGGTATTCATCAGAAGCGATATCTGTCTAGTACAAAACAAAGGTTCGCAACTAACGTACAAAGATTTACATTTCAAGACTTCAAACGATCTACATAGTTTTAATATCCTCAGCATGTAAGGCCTCGTATTCACTTGAGCACGCTCAGGCGAATGAGCGGCTCAGTGAAGCGAGCGGATCAAGTGTGGACGCCTGAGCACGCTCGCAGCGAACGACAGCGAGCGCGCTCAGGGCGAGCCGATTGTGTGTCGGTATTTTAGAATGCTCAAAGGGGAGACAGTGTGTGTTCGGTGCTAGTGCGGACGTTGGTTTATAACGAGCGCGAGCATGCGGGACGACACTTGCTTGACAACAATAAGTAGGTAAACATCAAAGAAGTTACCATCGGAAAGCTCATAGATATCTGTAATCTAAGTAAATGAGAGGTTGCATGGCGTGAAATCAGCGAAGTATTAAATCATGGTATTTATGACGTGAACAGAAAAAAAAACAATCTTTGAATATATATATTGGTAGTAAAAGTCTATAAAAATAATAAATAGCTAACAAACTAAATATAATTTTGGAGCGACTGAACAATATTGTCACAGACTACCGGTACAAAACGGAAGAAGCTGTAGGGTACTGTGGACATATGCTGCAGGTTTGTATATGAATCTCCAGTAGCAGAAATCTTACAGTTATCATTAATTTATTTCTTGGTGGGGTCATCTCACGCACAGGCGTACAATATTTTTTAATATGAGGTTCAACTAAACGTAGGCAATGTTCGAAATCGATCCTTGACATTCTCATAAAGTTTTGAAAAGGCTCACTATCTCCTTCACAAGTCAATTCGTGAATTCAATTATTACGATAATTTCTTCACTGACGATAACTTTCTCTAATCCACCACCTTGGTACTTTCCGTCTTTGGCATCTTATGGAAAATAATAAAGGCCACAGCTGCCGCACGTACACGTGACGACATGTTAATAGCCGAGCGTTTTCTGAGTACTGGCGCCAGGCTCGTTCGACCAAAATTTCCTTTTTCTTGAGCACCCTCAAACGAGCGCGCTCAAAGGAATGAGCGGCTCATTTGCCTGAACGTGCTCTGGTGAATACTAGGCTTAAGACCCTTCCCATGACTGTTTTACGGTTAGGAAACTTATAGCGAGACACAAAGGTTCTACTTACACGAAACTGAGTAGGCCTATTTATCTTCTTTTTGTAAAATGCATGATTACCAGAAACAGCTAGCTATTAATATTTGTTTTCCTCGTGTATGAAGAAATATTCCTGCAATAACTCCATGGAAGAGTAATTGGATAAAACTTTCTTCGTGTGTATATAAAAAAAATGTAGAAATTTCGAGTGTGATTGTCAATTTTGCTGTTCTTTCACGTACTCCTTTGACATCAATTTCATGTTAACTCAGTCCGCAATCGGAAGACTGATTGATCCTCTCCAAGGAAGAGTTCTAACCCAGCGTGGGTAGAGGTAGGAAAGTCAGGTAAACCGTAATCCAAACCACGGAGCGTCCTTGCGTAGCTGACATGAACATTCCTAGCGGCATCGGGATTTGAACCCAGGATCATGATTTTGAAAGCTAATTCCATTTTCAATGAGCTATCACACTGTTAGTTATCCCAAAATACCATAGCTGTAATGATTTTGTCTGTTGCTGTACATTTTCGTGGCTGTATCACTATTGTTTCGTTTTTTCCATCCATAAAACTCTTTGGTGTTATTTCTTTCCGAGTATTATTCCGAATCCTTGCAGTTCAAAGCCGTATTATAAACTATTGCTGAGAGAGTTAATGTTACTTTTAACTACTCATATTTTTATAAAATTCTAGACGTCTCGTAAAAAGATGAGTACTATCATGTTATTCCATTTTTCCATTTTGCCTACGAAGTTTTCGTTGTGTTAAATTTGTTGTGTGTCGGCCGCAGAGTTCAAGTGGCAGGGCGTCTGACTGCGGACCCGATGACAGTGGTTCAATCCTCGATGAAGCCGAGGATTTTTTCTTGAAGCTGAAGGTACCGGACGACTCCCCAAGTCCACTCAGATTGCTATGTAATGAATAACGAATACAGTGAAGGAAACTCCGCGGGAAGGAGCGTCGCGCTGACACCATCACATCACTTCTAGAGCGGGAGAGAGGACCTAAGGAAAGTAAAAGGAGCCGTAGAAATCCCGTGAGCTTTATCTTAAATTTACTCTCTTGACTAAGATACTAACCCCATACCATAACATCTCATTACAACCTCTGTCTTCGGTTGGTAATATGAGATATATTCGTCTTCCCCTAACAATATTTCTAAAGTATTATTCCTTCAAGCATTAGTTTCTTCAAACTGCATGAGCTTATAAGAATCCTCCTTGGAAGTACTCTCTCACCTCGCTTTGGTAATACAAGAATTTAAATTAATACAAGATTTCTCGCAAGTTCTATAGTATCTTTCGATTCCATTCTCATTCAGCACCATTTCTCTTGTTTCTTTTTTTCCTTTTGCTTATGGCTTTACACCTCTTAGCCATGTACCATATCATTGGAGACGGGAAATGACTGGGGACAAGGAACGGAAAGGAATTTGATGGTGGCGTTTTGAAGCAACTATCCCAGCATTCGCCTGGAGTGATTTCTGGAAACAATAGAAAACCGAAATCTGAATAGTTTGTCGTTTATTTGAGCCCGCCTCCAAAATGCAAAACCCAAGCGTATCCACTCACTCACCAACCAGGCTTAGTAAGATTATTCGTATATCGTGTAATGTGGACCCTTATTGGAATCCTTTTAGAATGTTTCGTTCTAAAGAAACTGTTCTAAATGTGACACTTTTCAGGAAATTTGACAATAACATTTGATTAATGGAAAGTTCTATATGGTGGTAATGTTTATGCAACAGTAGTAATTTTCATCGTATACAGTAACCCACTTTCCTTATCCGAATTCATACTGACATATTTCTTTCCCAATGTTGATATATCTGATGTATTTGAAGGCCCATTATCACACTTATTCTTTATCAGCTGTATTTTAGAAAAATTGAACGAATTTAATAATCACTTCTGCGTGTATCTTGGTTTCATTAGCTACAAAGGAAAATAGAACTTATTTATTAAGGTGAGCCGTTCTCGGAACTAGATACTGAAAGTAAAGGATGTATCAAACGCACCTACACACCACAAATCAAAGAATTATAAAGAAATCACCGATACTGCTGTTTGGTTTGATTTGCTTGATTTGTTTCTTGGTTCACCAGTTCATAATACACAGAAAGCTTTGCAATAATATGGAACTTAAACTTATTATTTCCATCATTCTCCTAGTGATCGAAGTATCTAAAAGAGGGACATAACGAATGTTCCAGATTATTTGCGCCTTATTCTTTTTATGATATTTTTATCTGTAGGCTACTTTAAGTTTCTACACAGACGGAAAAAAAAATCCCAACACCAAGAAAAAATTATTGTAGAGTAATGAAATTTGGACAATGCATTTGTCAAGTTAACATGTTTAATTGGTTAAATTTTCAAGATCACAGGTTAATTTAAGCTCAAGAAAATGCATTTCAAATGTGAAATACTGTTAAATTAATAGCCGGTGTAACCTCCAGAATTTTGAATGCAAGCCTGCAAACGTGAATGCATTGTGTCATACAGGTTTCGAATGTCACTTTGTGGTATGGAGTTCCATGCTTGTTGTACTTGTGCTGTCAATACTGGGACGGTCAGTGCTGGCTGTGGATGATGCTGGAGTTGTCGTCCAATGATATCCCATACGTGTTCAATTGGAGACAGATCTGGTGATCTCGCAGGCCAAGGTAACATGTCGACACTCTGTAGAGCACGTTGCGAGACAACAGCGGTATGAGGGCGAGCGTTATCCTGTTGAAAAACTCCCCCTTGAATGCTGTTCATGAATGGCAGCACTACAGGTTGAATTACCAGACTGACGTACAAATTTGCAGTCAGTGTGTTTGGTATAACCACAAGAGTGCTCCTGCTGTCATAGGAAATTGCTCCCCAGACCATGACTCCAGGTGTAGGTCCAGTGTGTCTAGGCCGCAGACAGTTTGGTTGCAGGCGTTCCCCTGGCCTCCTTCTGACCAACACTCGGCCATCACTGGCACCAAGGCAGAACCTGCTTTCATCAGAAAACACAATAGATCTCCACTCCGTCCTCCAATGAGCTCTGGCTTGACACCACTGGAGTCGCAAACGGCGATGGCTTGTAGTCAGTGGAATGCACGCTACAGGGCGCCTGGCTCGGAGCTGTCCTTGAAGTAACCGATTTCTAACAGTTCGTTGTGTCACTGTGGTACCAACTGCAGCTCGAATTTCTGCCGCAGACGCAGTACGATGCGCCACAGCTGTACGCCGAATACGGCGGTCTTCCCTCTCAGTAGTGCCACGTGGCCTCCCGGAACCCGGTCTTCTTGAGGCAGTACCATCCCTTGACCACTGCACCCAACAATCATGCACAGTGGATACATTCCGGCCAAGTCTTTCTGCAATATCGCGAAAAGAAAATCCACCTTCTCGTAGCCCTATTACACGACCTCGTTCAAACTCGGTGAGCTGTTGATAATGGCTTCTTCGTCTTCTTAAAGGCATTCTTGGCTAACATCAACTCACTATGTCAAATCTCAGCGGTAAATAACGTTCACAAACTTTACAGCGCGTATTTAAAGCAAACCTGATTTGCAAGCTCTGAGTAGCGCTACTAGCGCCACACTTATGCGCGAAGCGCGAAATTTGAATCGATGTCATCTTTCAGATGTATAAACACGCCTACCAAATTTCGTTTATCTAACACAAGTCTTTCTTGGTGTTGGGATTTTTTTTTCCGTCTGTGTATTATTCTTTTATTGGAGGAAATAATATTGTTAGTGGTTGTTGTTTTACTGTTTATTTTTGTGCTCGTCCTTTTATTTTCCTGGCGAGATATCCTAACAGATTTTTCATAATGCATCCAGTTCAATTTAGAATCTTTTCTTGATATGTGACAAACGCATTTAACGACAGTCGTGCACAGCTTTATCATTGGATATAGTTACCAACTTCTACGTCTGACAACATGTATGATTTTGTAAGCTCGGAGTTAACAGCATGATGTAATCGTTGTGAACATGTCTCTTTGTATCACGTAAATACTCTGTATATAATTTAAAAACATTTTTTTAGATACTTGTGAAGATCTGCAGTAAGCAACAGTTTCCATATTATATTAAAGACATTTAATGGTAACGTGACACGGGAGGTTAAGCAGACCATTGCTTGTTCAGGCGTTGCGGCATGTGAAAATTAGAGGGACGTGCGCTTTCAGATCTACTACGTCATCGAAATCTTATACTCACACAGTTATGACACGTTCTCATTGCTTGCGCGCGACGCTAACAGTAGAAATCAGTACAGCCACAGTGATAATTTGCTAGGTAACGTGTAACGTAATAAACTGAACAATTTGTGTACAAAATGGCAACGTGATTCAAAAATGACAGCGAAGAGTAAATTTGTAACAGATCATGATCATATTAAGTGTTTAAACTTGCGTCGCAAGAGACACAAATGTTTCGAGAGTATATAAAGGAGATAAAGATCGAGCGCATTCAGTGAGCGGTAACGCTCTCGCCTCTCATACAGGAGGACGTTGGTTCGAATTTCCGGCCGGTCATCAAGATAAAGGCTTTCCGTGGTTTCCCAAACTAATGGGTACCTTTAAAAGGTCGTGATCGCATCCCCACTGCCTGCCTCCAATCCGATCCCATCACCAAGACCTCGATGTGGATGAGGCGTCAAGCCATAAAGAAAGAAAAAAGTGCTGAAAGATTTCGTATAGAGCATTGAACACGTTACGTGACTGTTGCCTTCCGTCTTGCCGGCTCACGACAAAATAAGTAAATGCCTTATGTGATCTGCTCTGTCGTCAGTAATATTCAGAGGGTATTTAATATGTTAACCAGGCACAGTTGCGCTCTTCCAAGTACATCCATCGGTCCCTCACTTTACATCCACAATATTCAGGACGATGTATACATATAAAACATATCTGCACAGTGAATGTCTACAACAAAAAGAACATAGGAATCCAATCAAAAATTAGGCATTAAGTACAGTTATTAAACTCAAAGCTCTCTACGCCACAGAAACACTCACATTAAACTCTAAGAGGGATATCGAGGACATCCAGCAAGAAGAACGAAGAATCATCTGGAAAATTATTGGACCAACTAAAACGGAAGAAGGCTGTGGACTAAAGTCAAACAAAACAGTAGAGTCCCACTCAAACATAGCCAACGGCATCACAAAATACAGACTAATATTCCACGGACACATCTACAGGTTGTCAGATCACAAATTAACTAAGCAGATATTCCACCTCACGCAACCATTAAAAATGCCTGTCATCTGGTTCGATCAAGTAAGACAAGACCTGGAAAAAGCAAATATCAAGAGATCAGAAATCCTAGATAGCAAAATCTTCAGACAAAAAATACACAACTGGATAGTCATGCCAGATATAAAGCCTAGAATACCGGCGCAATTTAAACAGAAGAGAGAAGACTTGCCTTCAGTAAACGGACACGAGAATATTGGAATGGCAAAAGAAACTCAGACAGAAAATGATTATCTTTTGCGTGATCTTTATAGGTATATTTGCATAAAATAAATAATAATAATATCATTATTATTTATTTATTTATTACTCAAAATGAGTCCAGACCAATATTATTCCCCAGTCGTAAACACCTAATTAGTATTAACATTTATTTAAAAAATCGTAAGAAATTTATGTTCATTTAAAATAGTTGTTTCTTATTATTTTGTTTAAGTGGACCGACAAAAGTTAAAACATTTGGTTCAGGTGTTTTTTTACGCAAGCCTTGTTTAACCTTAATGTCACAAATATTGTATATTTCAAGACTTATGTTGTAAAGGGTATCTGGAGATGAAAATATTTGGTAAGGATAAGATATGGTGGAGGATAAGCGTGGAATTTTATAACCGATGTGATAGTAAACTTAGTTTTACGTATTTTTAATTTCAAACGAAACTTTCTCTCAAATGTATCAACTACTACTCTGCAGTTTGAAACATGTCTGAAGATGAACTGAAAAGTTTTAGCCTCTGTAGAAACTGCAATGCCAGCGGCAAACAACGAAACATGTGATTTCGCGAAAGTTTGGTTTACCATTACTCTCTACAGACAAATGTAAGTTTCCCCATGCATTCCATTCATTCATAAAATAATCGACATGTCAAGACTATGGTCGAGGACGGGAGCTTTTCTATTATAGTAGAGAATTATCATGAAATATGAGATCCGACTGCATTTCTGTTGTGGTTACTTTGATAAATACTATAATATTTTTTTAAAACGACCTTAATTCAAGGTTCATTGCACAGGACCGGTGCCTATAATAAACTAGACGATAGTATTGCGTGTGTGATTCCATGAAGCGACTTTAGAGTGGGTTTCTCTGCCTAATCTGAACGTATGTCAGGCTAACCACATGCGAGAAAATTATGTTTTTGAACAAATGAGTATGGAATCCTAAATGTGCAAGGCTCCTCTCCGACTTATAATACCGCAAGGATATTGCGACATCTACGACAGCTGTATGCTGCAATAGAAAACTTATCAGTGTCTGAATCAAATACTGCAAATGGAAGCTTTGCAATTACGAGTACAGGATTTCCTGCTGCTAGAAGTAGCTGAACACAATTAGAAAGATAGTTTTAATGTTACAGTAGTCCGTAACAAACCTGATATCGCTCTGTTTATTAAAAAAAAAATAATTCAGTTTGAAAAAGTTGTCCGAAAATCTTGAAAGGTAAATGGGAACTGCACATAATTTTCGTCTTAGGTAAAGCTAATTATTACTTACGATGCATAAGGTCGTATTTTGAGGAATTGTAACACTCATATAAAGGAAATAGCGTACAAAACTCTAGTGCGTCCACATCTGGATTACTGTTGTGGAGTTTAGGATCCGTATCGGAAGGGATTGATTGATTCAGTAGAGAGGGTACACATGAGAGCCTCTCGATTCGTGACTGGTTGCTACAGCCCTTATGAAAGCGTCACAGAATTAATACATAGGTGACAGATGACGTCGTTTTCGTTTGAATTTATTGGAGAATATGCGAAATTCTTTGACTTACGAGTGCAATGAAATACTTCTTCTGCCAACCTATTTAGGCCGCAATGACTCGAGGGATAAGATTCAAGAAATAAGATGCCGTACTGATCCTTTTAAGTTTTCTTTCTTTCCTCGTGATATTTGGGATTTGAATGCACAGAATTAGGATTGGTGCTTAGCACCCTCTGCAACCCAAAATGTTTGTGAATTGCAGAATATGGATGTAGATTTAGAAATGTATCTGTTTGATCGTAACTCAAACCAATACATTTGAAGCATTTGAAACTAGGCAGCGTTAAATCACTATATGGCACTAGTTGCAGCACGGGGCATTTAAATACTAAGCAATTTCTATTATGATGAACGTTACATAAAACTTTGCAGAACATAATTTTTATAATAACATTTAGGTTACTGAGAATATTTGTGCAAACAACTCAAACTAAACAACGACATTATTAATCTCCCCTGGAAAATGGTGAATGGATAGAGTTTAAACTATGCAGCAATTGATTATAAAATCTGAAAGCACTCTATTGACAAGTTTCTTATACTATGTGTTGCAGGCAATTGTTGTGCATCTGATTTTGGTATTAGTTGTGTTCTACACTTTTCTCCCGCTCGATCACTACCATACAAAAACGCGGTATTAGTTATTGCTGTTTACGAAAATTCTCTTGTGAGTCTTTCTCTATAGGTCAGGATTTAAGTTTTATTGTTATTGGCCAGCGTTTAACGGTTTGTCGACGACAAATCAGAGTCGGAAGGGGTTTGGGGGCAAGGAACGGAAGGTAATCTACTATATAATTTCCTAAGCTCACCCATTCATTCACCTCGATAGCTATTGGCTGGAGAACGGTGTCACGTGTCAGCCTTCGCTCGTAAAACAGCGACCAGAGATACCATTAGAAGAAATTTGTGGTTATGTCAACAATTTAATAGCTAAGCAACTGCTACCAAATTAATTGCCATAATACATTCATTAAGTTTGCTTTTTGTAGCGTTTCATAGTTAAAATATATCGATGTACTTCACGTCTGAAAAAACGTGAATCTGCTTTTCAGTAACATGTTGCTAATGAAAGTAACTTTAAAAAAAATTAAATTATCGTGGACTCTGCTGTAACCACGAATACCAATTGTTTTTCCTTTTTTTGGCTTAGGATAAATTTCGGTTTAATTAAAACTTTCACTAATGTTGTTGCTTGAGCAAAGTTTATGCATTACGGTTTATTTGCGTTTTAGATATTTTTTGACCATTTTCGTTAATGGTCTTTCTTCATGTTCGCTGTATGTGAGTTATTAGGTTATTTTAAGTGGGCATCACAACAAATATGTTACCGAATCGAGTATTCTGGCAATTAATTTCTTCGGAGTTGCTCAACTGTTTAATAATATGGAATGTGTATTAAGTTCTTTGGCCGTTACAGATACTATGACCAGTCATTATGAGTGATTACCCAGTCTCAATAAAAAAAAAAAGTGAGGCTTTCGAAGCAAACAGGAATTTTTAAAATTTTGCATAGTGAACTGTAAGAGTCAAATCCAGGTCAAGTTTGTATTTAAGAAATTATATGATAGCGCTATCGTCCCTGTTCGTGTTTAATACCTACCTCTATTAATGATTCTGAGTTCTTCAGGCGCAAGAGATTTTATTCACCCTGAAACACAGGTCAAGTTTATATTTGGTCAAATCAGGTCAATCTGTCATAATCTTTCATCCTAAAAACTGGAACTATTCTAGACCCGTGACGATACGCAAAGAACGGTCACGGACTTACACTAGTATTAATAATAAGATGTAGCAAGTACCCTATCATCCGTTGAGTAATTTTGCAATCAATAGAAAACCGCGTCCTCCTAATTGCCTCCGATAGGTAAAAGGGCGTCGGATTAATTTACTATGAAGACAGGGCTAATTAAACTCATTTTAATTTTTAATACCCGAATGTAATGAAACACTGTAATCTCAACAGCTTCCTTTACAGAAATTTAATGTTTTAGCATGTCTCAATCGTCACAGATAAGTGATGTACTGAAGTTACATAAAATTATTCCATGTATCCTTTTATTTGGAATCTACAAAACAGATTTTAAACTTCATTGATATGTGAAATGTACACATCAACCAGTATGCCACTAGACTTTTTTTAAAAAAAAAAAAAAAATTTGCCGATAGCCTACCATATTGTGACGGTTCTTCGTTCAAACATAAGTCTTAGGCCTCACTTAACTTTGTGCCAATTTTCGTTCATGAATAAAAAATAAAAATAAAAACGAAGCTAACAACTAAATGGATATTCACAGGTGACAAATATTCTGATCTACGACGAGCTCTGGCTTTGTATTCTGGAGAACCTCCATTCGACCATTCATTGTTTCCCGAAATCACTCCAGGCGAATGTCACGATGGTATCTTCAAAACGCCATTCCCGTTCTTCGCTCCCCCATCCTTTCCCGCCTGTAATGTCCTCGATATTGACAAGGTATAAAGACATAAGCCAAAAATTCCTACGACTTGGATACTGCAATCTGTTTCTCTTCAGTCTACTCATAGAAAAATCTACAATTTGACGCTGGGCTGGATCTATAAAGGCACTTTGGTTGTGGCGCTGCGTTCGATTATCACTGTTTCTAGGAACTGCGGTGATCCTCCCTGCGCACGATAAAATTGTAGATATCTCTTACAAACACACATATAACCAACTTATGTTACACTGGATTCCTCAATTACAGTCAGACTTATTGAGTAGGACATCAAACAGGTCTAAATATTTTTGGAGTCGGCAGCGTGAAAAAATGATAGTCAAAAATGTCAGGAATATCGATTATTTACTCTTTGTGTTTAGGGGAAAATAATCTCTTATCTGTAAGTGAATAAGTATTTTGAGCGTGTGCCATGCTTTATACATGGGAGTACACAATTACTGTGAAGGGAGTGACATTCCATAACAACGGCCTGGGAGACTTAATTTGAATTGTCACCCCACCTTACCCCCTTTTTATTATGGCTTAGTCGACGTTGAGGTCATTAGAACTGGGACAGGATTGGGGGAAGGAACGGGAAGAAATTCGACCATTGTCCTTTGAAGGAACCATTCAGAAATTCCCCTGGCGTGATATCGAGAAAATGCTTTTCCACTGGGGCTCGATTAATGTGTCAGAGATGAAAGATTCTAGGAATTTAAATCGCGTGTCAATCCAATGAGGTCCACCCGTCTGAAAGACACCAGAGGAGCCGTCAAGTATAAATTTAATTATTTTCCACGCATTCAACCCATATTCATTGCCCAGGGGTTTGACATTCAATCCACGACTTTTTATGCAATCTGAGGATCAATTGTGCAGTTTGAAAGCAGACACAGTTAGTTTCATGTAATTTCAGCCAATTTGAACCAGACGGTGAATAAAAAGCGTCCACTTAAACCATCTTGAGGGACAAATATTTAAAAACCTATTCGTACTCATCAGGTAAAAACACATTTTGACGTATTCTGTAATCATGTAATCGCGACGGTTATATTACAGCAACAAATCTTCCTGTTGATGACTGAAGCACGTTTAACTGTTATAAAGTGAGAGCATATGCCTTATCTTTGCTTCAGTGTAAACATTTAGGGAGCAGGCATGGAGGAAGTTCACGCAGACACTCACGTACGGGCCGCCGATGGCAGTGGGTCGCCAGGTGTTGCTGACGCTCGCTGCGGGCGGCGCTGTAGTCTTGCTTCTCTTCTACACACGCAGCATTGAAGTGAGTAACCGTGTGTCCGTCGGACCATGAGAAACGAAGGTGGTTCGGTGCCCATCATATGATATTATTTTCAGTTAAATCACTATTCCTCTGATATGATAAAAGTATAAATTACCCATAACGTTGACCTACTTATTAATAATGTTGCAATTCCACATGCTAGCAAACTTTCAAGGTGAAAACAGGTTTCAGACATCATTAAGTTGCTGTCCTCTCTAATAATATAATTAATAATTATGCCAAATTATTATATCAACATGCTCCATACATGATTAAATAAGAGGTTTTGCGCGTGAGATAAATCATTTTCGCATTTAATTGGAAGAAATTATTAAGACAAAAAAATATTGATAATTTATTTTCCCAGTGTCTACACTCAATAAAATAATGTCAACAGTTTCGTGATCCACAAAAGAAACAATACAGGTATATGTCTTATTACAGTTGTTTTACGTCATAATTCTTGTAGCATAGATACGGTACATTCTATATTGACTGGCTTGTAACTCGTATTGACAAACACATCCATGAAACACGTAAAACAAAATGTTTATTGTAGTTGGAAATGATCAAATTTAGTTTTGTGTTCAAATAATTTCTGACAAACATTAATTGCATGCTAGTGACAAGGTAAGAGAATCGGTGTAAATCCTTGTTTCAACATCAGTAATTCGCATAAAGATAGAAAATAAATATCAGTTTCAGGAACGGAGCAGAACAGATGATTTATTCTTTTCTAACTCCAGTACATGAAATGATTAGTGTTTGTCTAATCTCAGGAAAAATCAATAAAACTCTCCGTCAAGTTGATGTGGAAATACGAGGATATAAAAGTTATTAACTCTAATATTAGATGCGACAGTAGATATCCAGCTACATATGTCAATTATTTCCGTAATTCTTTTCATATTTTGATACGACATGCTGTCACCATACGGGAAAACTGATTCTCGGTCTGTGTTAGTAGCACTTATTATTTCAGTGCAGTTCACATCGAGGTTGAAAGTTTTAATAACTGCTGTTATAAATACTGTATACTTCTATGCAAGTATTAACAACTATTACGCCAAATATCCATTGCTTCTCAACATTTTTTCAAAGTGCACCTCACACAAACTGAGATGACAAACTACTACATCAGTTTGAACATTAACTGAAAACTAACTGCATCGTACGCAAGCTTCTCTAAACTTGTAAATTCAAAGAAACAGTAAATTTGTATACATAAATGCTTGTAAATGGTAGTAACATTTTTTTGTTCAAATTTCCGTTACGTTTCCGTGACACTAAAAGAGAGGTCAAATTGTTTCTTGAGATATTTTAATTTAAAGTTTCTTCGAATCTTAAGTATCCAGAAAATAAGACACGTGTTTAAGTATTGTTCTTTGTCTTTGGTTCGTGTTGTGTATGATGCATAGGATCGAATGAGCCTACGTGAAGGTAGTGCAGAGTTAATGATCCATTAGGTAATTTATTTTATTAAAAAGGAAAAGTCTCGTGCAATTACTTTCCCGTACTATAATAACCTTAACAGATATTTTTCATGTGGTAAATCAGACGGAAACTACTTGGAATAAAAATCAAAGCTTGGCACATTTTCAGGTTTGGTAGTGGACTCCGCTCCAAGGATCTCCAACGACGCGCTACGTTAACTTTCGCTCTGCTATACCCTGTTCACTCAAAACTGGTGGCTCAAGGTCACATTCCCTTGTCATAGCCCCTAACCACCGCTGTGTTCAGGTTAGCGTGTGCCGAATTTCGCCTTCGCAAGTGGGTGTAAGGGCAGCGGAGTGGGGATAGTGACCTTGAGTCGCCTCTGTTAATTGAACGGCCTATGTCGTTCATTTCCAATTAGAATTATTGTAACTACTTAACGATGAAATGAACTTTTAATTACGAGAACTTTTATTAAAATGGTCTCAACATATGCCAAACCTCAAAATTTAAAAAAAAAATGCTTCTGTTTGTCATTTAATTAAGGGTTATAGTCTCCTTGGGTCATATTTAAAGTTCGTTATTAATAACGTTTTTGATAAATGGTTTCAAAATCCTTCATTTATTATAGGGGTTGTTGAGGGGATGAACCGGTGAAGTAACTGAATTGGGTGCATGGTAGGAAATAATGAACATAACCATAAGCTAGCACTTCATTTCATTCTCAAGGGAGCGGGAAAATTTCTTTCGTAAGAAAGGGAGTCAAGTATTTGAATAAATTACAGAGTGAAATGGTGAATAATTTGCCGGAAACACTGAAATAATTGAAAATTAAAATCTGAAAAAATGACTATATTAGTGAATTTTATTATTTTTTTAAAATAAAATCTTGAAATAGGAAAGCAGGTATCTAAATAAATTACTAAATCGCAATTAAATTTGTCGAAAGATTCGTGTAAAATATTAACGTGTGGTGATTTTTGTTTGAGAGCGAAGTACTAATTACACACAAGTTGTAGTTGATGGTGGTTCTTGAATAGTTCGCGATATGGAGGACCTGTCAGATTGGCGAGCATACTTGTGGAGAAAACACTGTCCGTCATGAATTTTATTGCACTATATACTGTATCACCAATGTCCACAAATATGAATAGTTTGACTCACAGTTGGAGGTTTCAATAAAAAGACGAGTAAGTATATATAGTAGTCATGAAACTGAAACCGTTCTATAAAACATTTCTTCTTGGATACAAAGTCGCTGTTAATATGTTGGTGTTATCGGCCTTTTCTTAGTTACTGTGATAAGTTTTGAATCTTCCGTCTTGCAACCAAAAAAATGCTTCCTTATGGCATATGCGTTTAGTCTTTATATAAGACGTCAGTGGCAGTTTGGCTTGTGGATTTGTATGTGCAGGTTCGAAGTTCTATACTAGATGCGTGTTTGAAACCACCATTCTGAAATCGGAGGATGTGTAGATCAGTGTAACCATAATAAGTGGTTTTGATTGCCTAGATATGACGTGCACGTAGACCTAGCAGCGCCCTCTTTTGTGTGATCAGAAAGGTCAGTGTCACGCAATTCGGTGCCAAGCCATCAAACGAAGTTGAAGCATGCAACTAAGTGCCGGTACGACTCGTTGACGTCAAAGGGCTCAATAGCAGCATGTGACTGAGTTAGAACGTGGTAGAATGATCAGTCTCCAGGAAACTGTACCGTTACATTGCTACTCGTGCATGACACGTTGTTACGAAACAGATATGTGTGCAGGAGGAGTGGGCAGAAGGGCGTCGTACGCAGCGACGAGCAGGTACAATGTGATCACCGAACGAGTTAACGAGAACCTGTCCGCATGGCCGTAACCGACAGAACAGCTTCGCCCACAGTGTTGGATCGATGTTGGTGCATTGCAACTGGTGTGTAAATGTCTGCATCGATGGTTCGACGCCGCCTCCTGAGGGATGTACTGGTGGGACAAATGCATGGCGTCGGCTTCCATTGGCCACAGACTGTCAATGCCCCTAATTACAATGGCACGTGAACGCCGTCACTGGCATCCTATGTGCCTAAACGTTGTGTTTTCAAACGAGTTCCACTACAGTGATATCCGCCTACGCATTAGTCGCTACCTTGAATACAATCTGGCACAATGCTGTGTTGGGCGGCATAGCGGACAAACGCCAAGCCTAATGCTTTGCTGCGCCGTTGTCTATAAAATGTGATCACGTTTCCTACGTATTGAGACCAATATTAACAGCAACCACTACATCAGGTACTGCCCCTCCAGCAGGCCGCTCCACACGCCATATTTGATCCGCAAAATGCCTGGCTCATGTGGTGATGAATGTCCAAGTTTCCTTCGAAGAACGACGGGTACAACTGCTTCCCTGGATTGTACCTTCACCCGACATTTCGCCCATTGAACCTGTCTGGGATATGATCGGTCGCCAACTTGATTTCTGACCCTCCTCCAACCGCTGTGGATGCTTTGTGGATGCGCCTGCAAATTGCTTGGCAGTGTGTTTTGTAGCACCATGTCAACGTTCTTCAATTCCATGCCTCCTACGTGCTCTGTTTGCATCACGTGGCGGCTTCACGGCGTACTGAATTCTCACGGCCAAAGTGATTGTACAGTTCAGAAACTCTAATCATTTGTATATTGCCACTAAGGATTGCAATCCCGCAATGTTTTCAATCCCATGGGATCCGTGCGAGATTTGCGCCAATCCCGCGGGATCCGTGCGGGATTGGCGCAAACAGTTTTTTAAAGCATGCATTTAAAACATCGTTACTTAAAACGTTAATAAATTAAATAATAATTAAATTAATAAATAAAATTTAATGTTAAATGATAAAAATTAACAGTTAACAATATTTTAATTGGCAAAATGACATTAAAACTTTTTAGCATGTCTTAAGTACATTTCGAGGTTTTACATTTTTGTTTTTTAATCTAATTCAATTTTTAAATAAATAATAAAAAATGAAAAATATTCAGTGCTAGGCGATTATGTGACTTACAATACATCACATAAGCTTAAAACATGGTTTGCTTAGTGGCCAAGATAACAGAGTTTTTTAAAAAAATTCTAAATAAACGTTCTATAACACCGAGAGAAATCATTCCATTTCACAAAGTGAAGTGAATATACTCTGTAAAGTATATACTTGGCTCAGAACAAGATCTCATAACTTTTTGTCACTAGACAAGCACGAGAATTGATCTTTGTTTTACAAAAATTGTTTTTGTGGGATTACTTATTATATCTCCTGATTCCTTGATTTATGTTATTAAAAGAAACTGCTCACTAACACTGTCAAGTATTTCAGTTTTACTTATGTGGCGTAGCGACGTTTTTAGAGTGGAAATTATTACTTTTTAGTAGGAAAGGAGACTTTCTCGGCGAATGATTGCAGTAAAGATTTCATTTGTTGTATCTCCGGATTCCATTATAAAAACACGAAATTTCACACGTGAGGGAGACGGCCGAGGCAGCTGTCGAAGTATGGTGTTCCTACAACACAATTCGTCGATACACTCGCGAATACTTCATTATACTTTTCTGCCTTAAGTCGAAATAATAACAAGGAGAAGAGGTATCAATCGATAGCCTGAGCGGCACATGTAAGGAGGCGGCTTTCGTGAAAGAAACGCATTGAGGCAGCGGCCAAAACAACAAGGATATACAATTGCCTTTTGGTAGCTGCTAAGTTAATAGGAATGCGATCTTTAAAATTACGATAACATTAGTTTCCTATCAACGAATAATCAAATTTTCAGACGCAAATAAGGAAATTGTCACAATAACTTTATCTGCAAATACAGAAAATGGGAATAATGAACCGTGAATAAAAAGCTGTAACTGTGTAGTTCAGATAACGTTTTCGATACATAAAAAATAATTATATAGTTAGAAAACCTTACTAAATATGCAAAATAACTCAAATTACAGAAATGTGTACTCGAAAATGAATACGTAAAAGTATCAATTTACTTACGAATGACGAAGGTTGACAAAAACAAACGTTTGTTCACACGAGTCAAATGCCAACTGCAAGGGTACAGGCAAACAGTGCAAAACATCCGATAGAGACCGAGTGGGGCAGCGAATCAAGCAGACTGACACATGTTTCCGCCGGATTTTGCGGATTGCGGATGCGCTTAATTTTGTGCGGGATCCGCCAGACTGTCTAATGATGCGGGATTGCAATCCCTAATTGCCACGTCCATAACCTGTTGAATAAACTTCATTCTAATTCCATGTCTCCTTCTTCATATCATATTTTTCACAAGCACTAGTGTGTTTAAACAAAGTTTTTTCTTTAACTGGGATTAGTAAGTGAAGTTGAAACATTTGAATGCTTTGTCGTTAAATAATTTCTGTGCAACATATGTTCAAAGAGGATACTATACGCCTCACGAAAATCTTTCACAAGTCTGGTTCTGGAGCGTGTTATAACTAACACTGTACTGAATGCAGCTGGGAGGATTTATAGTAGATGGAGTACTTTTGTCTTTGCTGTTCCTTGGGTACAAAATCCGTACACTGGGCTGGAAATTGTCAAGTAAGGAACAACAATTCCCTTGTTTATCAGAATACAACGCCAGCATACTCGCAGGCATGGCTTTTAAATGGACACTGTCTGAATTGCTGTACTGTTGTAGGATCCGAACGTGGACTGGACAGTACCAACTGAGCTTTTTCTGGAGTTCACTGTCTCGGAAGAGCCGACTACAGCCGCGAAGCAAGAGCAAAGCACTTGCAGTGATCAAGCCACGGCTAGAGGTCCGCACCAAAGGGTCATTGCTTTCAGCTTCTACGGCAGCGTCGAGAACAAGAGGGGATACTTTCAGGTCAGTTCCACATCTACATCTACATATCTACATATATACTCTGCAAATCACAAAACTGTGGGTGGCAGAGGGTGCTCAGCACCAAACCTAATCTCTTTGTTGTGCATTCCAATCCCTAATGGTACGAGGAAAAAATGAATTCATATAAGAATCAGTGCGGCACCTTATTTCTCTAATTTTATCTTTCCTGTCATGCCGACCCAAATAGGTTGGTGGACGAAGTATTTCACTACACTCGTAAGTGAAAGTGGGAGTACGCATGTTTACCAATAAGTTTATACGAAACGTGCGTCGTATCTACCAGAGACTCCCAGCCTAGTTTACTAATCACTTCCGTAACGCTTTCATAAGGACTGTAGCAAGCGGTCACGAATCGAGCGGCTCTTCTCTGTACTTTCTCTGTACTCTCAATCAGCCCCTTACGAAACGGATCCCAAATGGCACAACAATAGTCCAAATGTGGACGTACAAGAGATTTGTACGCTATCTCCTTTGTTTGTTCATTACAATTTTTCAAAATTCGACCTAGGAACCGCAGCCTAGAATTAGCTCTACCTACCAACGTATTAATATGTAAGTCCCATTTCATGTTCCTTTGTACTGTTACTCCCAAATATTTCATAGAATCGACCACATCAATAACTGAACTGTTTACCTCGTATTTCTGAACAATTGGATTCTTTTTGTTAGTTATGCTCATTGTCTTACACTTTTTACAATTTAGTGTGAGTTGCCACTCAGCGCACCATGCCAAAATAACATCCAGATCACGCTGAATTGCTAAACAATCGGCCAAATTCCTTACTTCCCTATAAATAACCGCATCATCAGCAAACAATCTAAAAAGGCTTTTCACTTTGTCTCCGAGATCGTTTATAAAAATTAAAAAAAGAAGTGGTCCTATTACACTTCCTTGAGGTACACCCGATGTGACATCTAGATTAGAAGAACTTTCTCCTTCAACAACACATACTGCGATCGACCAGTTAGAAAATCCTTTATCCATTCGCAAAGCTGATCTGATATACCGTACGCTCGTAGTTTCGCTAAAAGGCGGTTGTGTGGCACAGAGTCAAAGGCTTTCTGAAAATCTAAAAAAATTGCATCTACTTGTGAACCTGCATCAATAACTTTCATTACATCGTGTGTAAATAGGGCCAGCTGTGTTTCACATGATCTTTTCTTCCGAAATCCGTGTTGATTTGTTGTAAGCAAATTATTTCATCTAGGAAATTCATAATGTTCGAGCATATAATATGCTCCATAACTCTACTACAAACAGATGTTATAGATATGGGACGATAGTTTCCAGGATCGCTGCGATCACCTTTCTTGAAAATCGGAGTTACTTGCGCTATTTTCCAGTCTGAAGGTACTTTTCGCTCTTCTAGGGATTTACTGAATATCAGACAGAAATGGCCCGATTTCCGCCGCATACTCTGAAAATACTCTTACTGGAATACCATCCGGGCCAGGTGCTTTTCCCCACTTTAGGAGCTCTAATTGCTTTATGATACCTGCAGTATCTATTCGTAATGATTCCATCTCCAACTCGACACGACGTGGGAAAACGGGAATGCTATCCTTATTTTCGTCAGTAAATGAATTTTTGAATACAGTATTTAGTACATTAGCTTTATCGCGGCTTTCAATAACCTCGGACCCTTCGCGAACTAGTGCTGGAATATTGCTGTTGGTACAACTGACTTTACGAACATACACCACCCTGTCTCGCACTGTGAAATGTGATCATGAACTTGTTCCGTCTGTTTCATTAATTTCATGAATACAGAGAGAATGATTTATTTGCTGAAATTTATGAAAGGTTATCTTAATATTAGGAGAATATTTTTTGAATATGATTTTAAGTAGTTGATGGTGTCGTTAGAGACAGATAATTAAGTGGTTTTTAATATTTAATATTTAGTTAAGATATCACGTGCGCCAGTGGTGGTAATATACTCAATCACTTTCAATCATTACAAATTATTTGTGTAAAGTGATATTCAAGACGTCCAAATTATTTTTATTATAATTTAAAACCATTATCATGTACTTATGAGTAGAATTGATTATAGATTCTTTTGAAGATAATTTAATAACAAAAATTGTTTGGAACGGTCTTCGCGCAGTATTTAGCTTTGTGAAACACCTGTCACATTTTCGTAATATTCGAGAAGTTTCGATGCACATTAATTAGTTCTCTGCCCCAATACTATTAGAAGTGGTATTGCACACTACTGTATAGATAACATATCTTTGCGTTACCTTGATATCTTCAGAGAGATGGAATAATGTATGCGTGTATGTGTTTCTGACTAACTCTGAGTTGCTTCATTTTGGAATCTTTCAATTGCAAGCAGCTAATAGGAACTATTTTGTGGTAGTTTAAACCCCGTGGCTGCTGGATAACTTCTGTTAATATCACCACTATTCCTGTAAGCCTGGTTAAAAAGTTACGCCACAACTGCTTTGGCCACAAAGCACAGAAAAAAAACAAACACTTTCATTTGAAAATGTCTTGATTGAAGATAATTAAGAGTAGCATTTTGCGAGGCTGTGACATATTCTGGACCCTTGTTTAAATCCTTTTAGAATGTTCATTCAAAATAAATGTGACAATTTACAGGAAATTTGAAAATAACACCTGATTAATGAAAAGTCCTAAATTAATGTGGTGAAATGGTGGTAATGTTAATGCAACAGTTGTAATTTATATCGAATGCAGTAACCCACACTCCTTATCCGAATTCATACTAATAATTTTCTTAATATTTTCCAAATGTTGTTAAATTTTATTGCGATTTCTGATATATTTGAAGGCCCATTATCATCCTTAAACTTTATCAACTGTATTTATAAAAATTTGCCAAATTTACTAATCACTGTATCTTGGTTTCATTAGCTTTAAAGAAAAGTAGAACTATTTATTAAGGTGAGCCGTTATCAGAACTAGATACTGAAAGTAAAAAATGTATCAAACGCACATACACATCACAAATCAAGAATTATGTAGAAATCTCCGATACTGCTGTTTGGTTTATAAATGAATGAAAAATTGTTTCTTAGCTTGATTTGTTTCTTGGTTTACCAGTTCATAATAGACAGAAATCATTCCAATAAGGATCAACGTACCTATGCCTAAACTCGAGATAAACATCAATCAGCAGCATGTTCGATTAATTGGCAAGTATGTTTCAACGTCATTTTAATGCTGCCGCATCTTTGTCAAATTCGACAAGTAACGATAAGAATTATCTTTTAGAATACGCTTCAGACAAATAAGATACTACTTCATTTAAAATAAGTGCCTTCTGCGTCAATGATGTGCCAATGATGCGTCAATGATGCGTCAATGATGCGTCAATGATGCGTCAATGATGTGTCACTGATGCGAGATAAAGATGAGATAACAGTGGTAAAATTAAACGAATAATATGCTGAGTCTTCTGGCACGTACGATTCCCCAAGCTTTGGATCTTTACAGAGCTTGCTATATTTAAACTCGAATTCACTACGCTTAGAGAACTTGCCGAAGAGGTTTCATCGGTTTTGTAGGATTGTAACAGTTAATGACTAATAACATAGCAGAACGTTCCAGATATGTTATTGCAGTACCTTCAATATTGTGTGATTAAGGTGCATCTTCGCTTAAGTTATAACAGTTATATCTTATTTCATTGGAACTCATAAACCTCAAATGTCCTCATTTTATTTTCGAGATTTAGTTCCAATTCTCATTGATTTTAAGATCATGTAACGGCCGACCTTGTAATTCTTCTGCACAGATATCTTATAAACAGTAACGTATACCAGTTCTCGTCGCTTTGGGATATGGCCCTTTGAATATAAAAATATTCATTACCTCTATGTTTAGTTCGTTCTTCTGTTTGAGTCATTAACGTGCAGTACGGGGAATTCATCCTTGTTTACGGACGAAAACTGCTTTTTTACGTCTAGGGCTATAATCTCAAAACGTTCTTTTACTGTGTACAAAACTCAGCGTCGTGCTTGTCGTGGAATAAATTCGCGTATGCCCACCTAACCATGGTTTCAGCCGCTGTAAATGCTGATTAGATTCTATTCTCTGGTCGGACGTCTACTAATAAGTTGGCGAACTGTCCATCTCATCCACCAGGAAATGCTTTAACTTCGTTACTTTATAACTACATATAGTCAATAGTGATGATAGAATTCACTTGTTACAAATAAGTTATTCAAAGCTGCCAATGTTATCACACTTTGCGGAAACAATGGATCAGAATTTTTTTGTTGGCTACCATGTGCGTTTCTGTTATGTGATAAAAGTTTCAATCGTCTTATTGCGAGAGAGGCAAGTTCGAGATTTGGATGCTTATCCATAGTGAGAAATAATTTTTGTTATAAATACAATTGTCTTCACTGTTGCTAATATTATAAAGTAATAACTAACAGCAAGAATTAAAGAAATACAAATTTCCTGTGATTATCCTGCTGAACTCTAAAATCCAGCATAGATGCTATATCTGCTTCAATTAATAAAACTGCCTAGTCTGAAACTCTATGCTAACCTATTGTATTTCGTAAATAATTTTTTATTCATTTCCAACAGCTACTTTCACTGGAGAATGTACTAACTGTTAACAAAATTCTAATGCATCAATTTAAATCTTTGGACGTATTTCTTTTAACTTTTTTCTGTTATGTATTGGTACATATGCTTATTGAAGTCGGGTAAATTTTGGATCACTGTTGTAGTGCGGGATCTAGGGTAACCAAACCCGGCACTTGCACTAGGCAATAACTTCATCGGGGTGGAAAAATCATGTTTAAAGGGGCGGCGATTTCAACGTTTTTGGTTTGGCTCGTAAATTCGTAGATCCGTCACTGATTGTAATTCTTCACAGTGGCAGAACAGCTCAGAGTTGACTAACAATCTTGCAGCATAAAAATTTGCAACATGTGGAGTCTCATTACCTGCGTGCACTGCCGGATTAAAGGAATTATTTATAATTAATCAATGATAAATGCTTTAAAATTGAGCAAAACAATGACTGATTAGTCAAAAACTGACGAGTTAGCCGACAGCACTGCTGGATTACCAAAGAGGCATGCCTAGGCGCTAGCCTGGAACCCCGATTTTTAAAGGCCCCCTCAGAGGTAACTTTTTTTCATTAAATAAAATTATAAAAAATAAATAAAATCATTCAAAATAAAACAAGGTGATACGAAAAGCATGAAGTTTAAAAACTGTTTCATAAATTATTAAAAGTAATTTTCAAAATATCACAAAGTGTAAAAATCTCTTGTTTAATGAATAAAAATATGATCAGTCAATTAGATATACACGAAATCTTTTATTTGTACTTATAAAATACAGATAATTTGCGGATCACATGTTGATAAACAATGTTCTCGTGGATGTAGTTGAATGCGACAAAAATGACAGCTTCTGCTGCGCTCTACTGACAGTGTCGAGTTCCATAATGTTCCAGAGCCCTCGTGTCTGCCCACTGCCGGGATTTCCGTGAGACAGAACAATGTTGTTAGTGGCCCTAAACGCCAATAGCAAAGTTGTCCCCCTCCCTCAGCTATTTCCGCGAAAATGCCAGTGACGTTTTGGGACATCCGACATCTGTCTCAACGACAGTGAAATAGTTCATTCATGTGGCCAGCAGATGGTGTTCAATATTTTCCTAGCTCTCATGAGATAAAACATAATAGAGAATGCGGCATTTATAAATATTTATTTTTCTTTTACAATTTATTTTTGATTTATTTTTTGATATTTTTTCTTGAATAGAAGGTGGTGACATGTCACAGTGTAACTACGTCTGGAGCTGCCACTGATTCTTCATATAATTCGTAAGGGTGGGAATCATTGCTCTCACTCACTCAGAGAACTGTGCGTATATCTTGACAGATTTTTAATAAATACTCCTTTCGAATATATTCCACAGAAACCGAATTTTCAGTGTTGATTTAAAGACATAAATCTTGACTCTATGTTGCTCACTTAGTAATCGATCATGGTTTTAAAATAAAAGCTGTTTTAACTAGCTTTTGGGAGACGGTACAGGTTAATTCCCTTTCGTAATGCAACGTCCTTTCGCTATGGCTACTTTTTAATTTTTAGAAGTCTTGGACAGATCATAACTGCTTTTTGAATTAAGTGACGAGCGTCAGTCACGCATTGTTCGAATCCAGCGTGTCGATATTCTTTGATTTAGTCACAAAATATTTTAGTCCAATGCTATTATTAACTTGAAAATCTATCTGTATATATAAAAATGAGAAAGTTTGGATGTATGTTGGGATGTACTAACGGCCTCAATCACGCGTCAATAGCTCAAACATTTATAATGATATTTGGTATGGAATTAGTAATTGTGTGCGAAGTGACAAGGGATAGTTTTATCCCGTAAAAGCGAATGATTTCTTCAGAAATTTCCATTATGAATTCAAACTCCAAAGTTTCCTACTTCGTACACAGTGCCACGTTTACTCTTTGCTTTTACATACCAGTTGCAAGCAGAAATAAAAGTAAGAATCTTCTAATATATGCACATGTGTGTTTAGTTTAAAACTGCTAAAACTGATCCTTGATAATAATCTGGAGCAGGAAATGTAAATCTATACTTAATATTAATTTTTTTTTAAATGATAAGTTTTACAAAAAATGTCTTCAGTTGCGTATATGAAATAGTATGACATTTAAGGTATCACATCGTAACTACGTTCGTAATGTACATGTCATAATGTATACGAATAAATCGAAGTTTAAAAAAAAAAATTTAAAATACTGAGTATACCGGCACCAAACTTGCTTCACTAAAGTGCCAAAATGGTCGGAAGCGAAAATGTCATTGTAGCCTTTTTGTATGTTCATGACAAATGTGTATGGGTTGTTGATTCCACCTCAGTTCAATTTATTTCCTAAGTGTCTTCTTTTTGCTGGCATACACTCCCTGTAACATTACCATTATGTTTACCAAATTTAAAAGCTAACCGAATATAACTATCCCCTTTTTTTATTCAATTTTTTTTAGTAAGCAGTGCAAACAGTAACCTATTACTAACAAAACAGCAGTTTTTACCTACTGTTCAATATTCTGCTGATACCTATTAGATCCTTCACTTAAAACGAATATATTCAATGGCCAATGTAGAAAGCTTTTCGTTTTAAAAACAATATTGGGAGTATTTCCATAGCCAATACACGTCGTCACTAACACGGTGCTTTTTTTTTATTTATTTTTTTACACGGCGCTTATGATAGCACTTGTTTAGCTATTAATACAATAAGCAAGCTGTCATATATGACGTCATCTGTCACGCAGCCATGACGTCAATCTATGACGTCACGCTTTACGTCACTATTCTTGATAATGACGTTATTTAATACATTTCAAGCATGCCGCGAATAAATTAACTGACCAGAAAACTGACAAAAAAGAATGTATTGCGTTAAAATTGACATATCAATCATTAGGATGCTTATATTCACGTAATATTCTTTTGATATATATAGAAGTATCCTTTAATTCTTTGTCCATAGATATGTAAGATAAAAGCTTTGTCTTTCGAGCCATCAATGTAGCGAATGCTTTATATAGATGTTACTTAGCATGGGTCAGAATTACAACTGGCATTTGACGTTTCGGCAGAGGGCATGAACCATTTAGATTTTTTTTTTTCGTTCAAAATAATTTAAACTGTGTCCTATTATTGAAATTATTAATTCGTTTAAACGGAAATAGTTGCACACTGATCCCGATCTGTGCATCCTACACTTGAAACCAATATTACGTGGCATATTGTAAGTTTATAAGATTTATTTTAATTTCCTTTTTCTTTCCACTGTGTAATATTACTGAGCCTATTATTTCAGCAACTGTGTCAGCCATTCAAACGTTTTAATATTGGTCTGAATCACGGATAACAAAAATGAAATGTGTTAAAACCCTTGAAGATTTTTGATCAAATCGCAGTGCATTATTGCCACTAAAACGCGTGACTGTGTACGTATTAATATGCGTGAGATTGAAGTATTGTTCTCCTGGCGGCAAGTTTATCGTAATATGTGGTTAGGTTGAAATACAACCTGGACCCGGATGGAAACTGAAACCTTTTGCTACAGCGCAAGGCACGAGGAACTACACTGCATTTTATTTTATAACAATTCTATTTAGTTAAGCAATTGCTAAGCCATGAATTGTCAGAACACTGAAAGAAAAATATGTATTGCGTTTCAATTGGCATATTAATTATCAGGTTTTTTTTACTAAAATCATTACATAGTTCGAATGAAAGAAGTTCCAACTTGATCGCGATATATGTGGCCTAAACCACAATTAAATATTAGATGGCATGGTAAGATGTAAAGATTTATTTTTAGCATCCTTCGTTATCACTGAGGTCATTATTTCAGCCGATGTAAGCTGTCTCAGCCCTTCAAGTATTAATCTTAAAGACAGAATTGCTTCCATTGTACCGCGATTTTTCCTAAACCCAAACTGATCTTCACCTACTATCAATAATTTTGAAGCATGTTTTGTTAGACTAATGGTGCGATAATTCTCACATTTGTCGGCTTGTGCTTTCTTGGAAGTGTGAAGATGATATTTTTATTAAAATCAGTTGGAATTTTTCCTGTTTCACAACTTTTTGATATTAGCTTGAATAATCTTTCGATTCCTTTCCTCTCCTAGGGATTTAAGAAGTTCTACAGGGATCTCATCAATTCCAACTGCCTTATTTGCTTTCAAGTCATTCAGATCTTTATTAAATTCTGTCCTTAAAACAGGATCTCAATGTCGACATCGCCTTCCTTTTCCATTACACTATTGTTCAAGTCGTCCCCAACATACAGTTTCTCAATGTATTCTTTCCATCGGTTAGCTCTATCTTCTGAGCTTAAAAGAAGTTTCCCATCAGCAGCTTTAATGTTCATGCCCCTTTTCTTCATTTCTCCAAAATTCTGTTTGATCTTTCGATATGCAACATCTACTTTACATACGACCATTTCCTTTTCTACTTCTTCACATTTTTCTTGTAGCCATTTTTCTTTTGCTATTTTGCATTTCCTATTTATTTGATTTCTAAATTGCCTGTACTGCTCTCTTCCTGTTTCATCCTGAGAATTTTTGTACCTTCTCCTCTGATCCATCAGCTCCAAAATTTCTTCTGTGATCCAAGGTTTTCGGGCAGCTTGTTCCCTGAAGCCTAATGTTTCTTTGCCAGCTTTCATTATTTCGGTCTTTAATGCATTCCATTCGTCCTCGGTTTAACTCCTTTCAGAGTTACTTCTTAGACCTAAGTCAACCATTTCTGCAAATTTTCTCTTGTGCTAGATTGTTTCAGTTTATTCACTTCCAGTCTGTTCTGCTTATACTGCTTCCTTATTCGCTTAAATTTCAGCTTGCACTCCATTATTATCAAATTATGGTCAGAGTCTATATCTGCTCCTGGGTATGCTTTACAGTCTAGAACTTGATTCCTGAATCTCTGTTTGACCATGATATAATCTAGCTGATATCTGCCTGTATCCCCAGGACGTTTCCAGATGTATATTCTTCTTGCATGGTTCTTAAACAGTGTGTTTGCCACTACTAGCTTATATCTTTCACAAAATTCTAGCATTCTGCTTCCTCCCTCATTTCTTTCTCCTAGACCAAAACTTCCTACAGTAGTCCCCTCTTTTCCTTCTCCCACTATTGCATTCCAATCACCCATGATTATTAGATTTTCCTCCCCATTCACATATTGGATTAATTCTTCAATTTCGGCGTATATTTTTTCTATTTCTTCATCATCTTCCTGTGACGTTGGCATATACACTTGTACTAATGTGGTTGGGACGGGCTTAGTTTCTAACCTCATCAAAATAATCCTGTCACTAAACTGTTCATAATAACTCACCCGTTTCCCTACCTTCTTGTTCATTACAAACCCTACACCAGTGACTCCATTGACAGCATGTGTGCTAATTATCCTGTGTTCCCCAGACGAGAAATCCTTTGCGTCCTTCCATTTAATCTCACTAATCCCGACAACATCTAACTTAAGTCGTTCCATCTCCCTTTTCAGTTTTCTAACCCACCTGCCCTAGTCAGACTTCTAACAATCCACTCTCCGACTCGTAGAATGTTTCTATCCATTCTGATGGCTCCTCCCTGAGTAGTCCTCACCCAGAGATCCGATTGGGGGACTATTTTACCTCCGGAATATTTTACCCAGGAAGAAGCCATCATGATATATGTAATTTGAGAGGATTACATGTCCTCGGGATACCCTTTGGGTCTTTAATGCAGTGGTTTCCCGTTGCCTTCTGCATCCCCATGCCGTTGACCATTTCTGATTCATCCGCCTTTAGGGGCCGTTTCCAATCCCAAGGGCAAGAGGGTGCCCAGAACCACTCCCCACTCGTTAAGAGTTGTAATGAGTACTGGACTTTACAATGTACATCGCAAGTTACCAGAATTTTAGTATACATTTTTAAATTTTTGAATTAGGTTGCTTTAATTATTGTCATGATGCTGGCCCCATAGTAAATTTAGTTCGACATCTGAATGTGTTGGTCACGCTTATATCGGCATTCATGACGCCATTTACATGCAATACAGTGAATGTATTAATGAGTGAGAGATAAAAGTTTGAGTTCTTAGAAACAATATTAGTGGAATTTGTGGCTTGGTTAAAATGCAGCCTGGACCAGATTGATAACTGAAACTTTATTACGTAGTAATTTAAGCTGCTTTCATGAGCGCCAATTTAGTGACGTCACATATCACATTGCACCAAATTTGTATCAAAAGATCTATCTATAATAATAGTTCCGGAGAATGATATTTAAATAGCACTTAGCCTCAATTTTTTTTTTTTTTTAATTCGTGCTGTCGGTAAGTTCACAAGTAGATGTCTTCATTTGCGGGGAATGAAATGTTACCACACCTCATATACATCGTAATTCCGTTCGAAATATACGTAACATAATATATGAGAAAAATCAAAATTTTAAAAAATAGTTTATTTTTCAAGGAGCTGTAGTAAGTTTGGGATTAGGTTAAAATGCAGCATAGACCAGATTGACTACTAATATTCCACGATGCATAGTGGATTTGGAGTGAAGAATGTGGCTGCCATGCCGAATTCAGAAAACAATGACGTCAGAACTGGCTCAAGACGTCCATTGTCTGTAAGTGTAATGTGCGTAATCGTATCTTTCGGCATGTGCTATTTCCTGGCTTTGAGATACAGCACTTTATTTAAAAAAAAAAAAAAAGAGTAAAAGACAAAGAAAAAATTTAAGAATATTTTCAACTCTAAGGGAGAAATTTTTCTGCTGTTCGTACTTTTAACAGAAACAAAAATTCTTATGTTACTAGTAGAACACATGTTCAATGCGTAACTTTCTTAGGATATTAACACGTGATAATATCTCATACCATAAATGTAATGATAAATTTTAAGCTGAGCATTTTGTTCAAAACCGATTCACAAGCACTCAGTGTGTCAGAGTTTTCCGTGAGATAAGCTTTAAATGCATTCCAAAACATAATTAATTTTAATTATACGGCCTTCACTGCCTCGATTGTAATTTCCTACTTGGTGTGTTAAAGGCATTATGGTGAGCTTTAATTTTTCTGATTAATTCCCAGCGTTTGCTGGATATTTGAAATAGCAAATAATTTTTCTGAATAAAAGCAAAAATTGTTTCTGCTAACGCAGAACAATTAACTGCGTCTACCATAAGCTAATTGAAACTGCGACATCAGCATGGTGTAAAAAAATGCCCTGGGATTAATATTTAATATTCAAGTTTTAACTCCACTGTTTATACGTGCCATATTTACAACATAGTCGAATCCTTGACCATGACATTTTCGAATATCTAATCTATATTTCTACCCCTTCCAATGTTGCTTTATTTAGATATTCTCCAGTCGTCTAGGCGGCAGCAAGAAATCCGCTAAGTTTTCTTCTGTTGTGCTGATTTATGTATTATAAAATCTCAAGATTGACTTTTGTTCAACTCGACCAGTCTCTCTAGTGCAGTCGAACAAAATAGAATAATATGCAAATGGAGACTTTCCCGGCGTATTGATTCACTGAAAGTTTCATTGAAAATAGAATAATGTGTTCCTGCTTTTACTCTACTAATCACTTCATTGGTAATAGTTTTTGACATCAATATGATCAATTCATTTTGAATGTCGTGGCTTAGATAATGGTGTGTAAGTTTCATATGGATAAAGTTTTTCTCGGAGTTGAGAATTATTACATTGCTTTCGGGTGACTAGCCAAGTAAACAAGGTGTTTACTCACTATATACTGGCATCGATCGTAACCTCCGAGCCGACCCCGGCAGCATAGGGGTTGAGTGCTTACTTCTCGTTGCAGGGGTCGCCGATTCGAGTCCGGCCTAGGGCATGGGTGGTTTTAATTAAATGTTGTGTTCGTCTTATGTCGTCCTTACAGAAGAGATAAAACAATCACACTTGTATGAATTCTATACATAGTAAAACAAGCAAACAAACTGAGCTGGCTGAATGGCTAACATGGCCGAATGCCATTAAAAAAAAAAAAAAATCGAAACCTCTGACACCATCTTCAAATTAGTTTCTGGAACTATATTGTTTTTTCGTATCTTATTGCTTTCTTTAATATCATCCACTCGAACATAAATGCTATATGTTCTTCGGTATTCTCATTTCTTTGTAAAATGCTACTTAAGTGTTTCCAGCAGAGCAAATTCCCTGTACCATTTAAGTTTGTGAATTGCAAAATAGACTGCATGGAAAACTGAAACCTTTATTTTGAAGTGTTGAATAAAGCAACAAGCGACCATGTTGAGTTTCACTATTATTTAATTTTATTGATAAATGAAATTTAGAAAAGTGCCTATGGTGTGCGAGGTCCCTTGAACCGCGAGGCCGTAGGCGGTCGCCCACTTCGCCCACGCCTTACGCTGCTTCCATTCGAAAATCCGTGGATAATTGAAGTTGTATCAATTTATGTGTGTCCGATACCAACAATACGTACGCTCTTTGCAAATAATGGGAGTGCGACCTGGGCAGATAATGCCGAATGCTGTAGATTTAACTGCTATCATAAGTAAATTCAGAGACCTTCTAAACTGAGCACAGGGACCAAATAAAATTTAATGTGTTAGTTACGGTTGCTGATCTCAGAAATTTGTGGCATATAGCGTTATTCAGAACAAAGAAATTAGTGTACAAATATTAGCCGAAACATTTCACGTTTGGGTTTCCAATTGGATAAATACGGGGAAAATCAGGACTATTGGACTTTCGGGGCTATAACTAAATATGTGTTCCAAATAACTTGTTTCTAGAACCAACGAAAGTACAGTGGAATTATGATGACTGAGTGTCATAGTCAAAAAAAAAATTTAATTCCACTAACTTCCAAAGCAAGAAGAAGAACAAAGTAAAATTTAACATATTAGTTAAATTTAATAAGCTCCATCAATAATGAAAATATGAAGCATATAAAAATATCGCAGAAAGCAAATTTACGATTGGGTTAGATAAATAATTTAAATATACTGAAATTCACCGATTTTAGTCTTATGATTTGGTATAAACTTGTACCAGTGTGTAAAATGTAAACTTTATACAACTACAGAAAGTAATTTAAAATTTTGATGATCAAATAGTGAGCCAGCAAAATATCTGTGAAATTTCAAACTAAGAACAATACCGAAACAAAATTTAATGTCTTTGCTAAGCTTGCTGATATCTGGGCATAATAGATGTTGGAGATATGTAGCATCATGTAGACCCAAAAATAGCCCGAATCGCTTCGACTGCCGCTCTTAACAAGACTATGATGGTAGTGCGCCCTTTTGTGATATGATATTGAATATGCTTTAACAACATAAAATTTAAACTGAATGGCGGAAAAATTCGTATGCCAACATCGTAGTTTTGTAGAAACTTTCAGAAGCTGCTTAAAAACAACTAAGTTCTAAAATTTAATGGTATTTTCTAACTGCTAACTTTTTCCTACTGACATTTTCTCAAATTTTAATCATCTTCTGGTTTCGACTTTTTAAGAATGAATCATTTTTTCCTGTGATAATGAATGTAAATAAAATAGGAGCAGTATCCCAAACAAAATTTGCAAACAACTCCAAACATTTTTGAAAATATTGGGTAAAGTTTTCATTTATCAATAAATTTAGGACCTTTACTGACCTATTTAGGAGGATCCAACAGACCAGAGTTTCTCAGACTTATAGCCCCACGTACCCCAATTAAATTTACCCTTTAAAAACTGGCTTTTTTTAAAAAAATATTTTTATTTAAAAAATATAATACTGTCGCAAAGAGCAATATGTTATTAATTAACTTGATGGATGGTCTTGTTTCTTGTAGCGAGTCAGGGAGGCACTGTATGGTACAAGCTGGATTAATCGATAATCTTCGTTTTATCACTGAGAACAATTATCGACACGTCAGTTTGTTGCATTTCGCCGTGCAAAAGATTGTCCCACTCTATATTAGTAACTAACCAACCACTTCTGCAACTTCAGTGTATTATCGACATTGTGATTTCCCAGTTTGATAAGATATATTTACCGAACTCGTCCCACTTTTCACTTTTCCTTGTCCACGTTTAACCTTTATCCCTGTTATCAATGTGCATCACGTGCCGTTTCCCAGCTATACAGCATGAGAAAGTGCTTCAACAAATTTGTCCCAGTAAACACTGAATTTCCTCTCATCTTCACAATGTATCCACCTCAACTGCCACCAACAAATAAAAAAAATCATAATTAATTAATGTTAATGTAAAAATTGCATTTGTTCTTAAATGCAATTTGTTCTCTGAGGTTACACATTTATTTGTTGAAGTGTATTACCCAAAAAAATTTCAGCCCAGTTGAGTTCCTAATTTACCAGGAGACATTAAAGAAAAATTAGATATAATATTATCGGCATGTATTGCCGTCAGCGCTTAGCGATTCATTTTTCTGGAAAATATTAATCGACAATCTTCGTTTCACGACCAGATTCAGATTTGATGTCATAGCACATTATTTTCCGTTCAAACAGAGTTGGTGCTAGTTTTCAGCGAATATGAAAAATACATATAAAGGAGCTTATTCGATTGCGTCTTCGGAAAATGGGTGGATATGGTACGGAAACTTAGACTGAAATTCTATTGGACAAAGTTTTCATATGCGTATTTTGAATGTTTAAGATTTTCTTTGTAGCATCTACTATTATAAACCAAGCGCGTGGTGGATTAGCTGTAATGCTCTGGCCTTACATTCCGTAGAACGCTTGTTTAAATTTCAGTCCGACCATTTAGATTTCGGGTTTACCGAAATCACTCCTGGTGGATGCCGGATGGTTTCTACAAAAGGTTATTAATTTCCGTTCCTTGACCCCCATCCTATTCCGAATAAAGCCATTTTTACTTTTATGGGGCGTAAAGACCGAAAGAAAACATTCAGTTTCGAAATAATTCGCTATGAGTTCGTAAACAATTAAAAATATAACATAACCACAGCATATCATCGGAGAGCATATCAATTTGATACTTGTCCGAATGTATTGTCGGCTTCGAAAGTTGATTTTGAGAACGTTATTGAAATGATCAGTTTGAACCATCACGTGATTATTCTTGAAGCAAGTGAAGTGTTGAATAATTGCGATCGTCAAAGGATCAAAAGCAGACTTTACAGCGGAGATAACAGCCCGCGCTAAAAAATCATAGTATATCATAACATTAGATTTGACTGGGGTTTTGTAATTAATCACCATTCAGTTAACAGTGCAACATGGAGTAAGTTATCAATCTTGTCAAATTTTACATTGGCGGCATGCATCGGTATTAATAAATCCCGAATAACAGTGCATATCCTGATTATAAGTTTTGATAGTTTCATAGTATCGGTTCTACACGTGAAGTTTCCTTCTGCCACCTTTTTCTCCGTTGGTACTCTCCGTTAACTATAACTCTCCCAATTCTCAAATTTCTTTCAACACATTCTCTTTAGTATAGAAATATCACATGATTGATTCTGCCATCGTTTTTATCACATTTTTATTCTTTTTCATCTGCATTAGTGAATTAGGCCAATTCCTGTTTCCTAGATCAGATATTTTTTGTAGTATAAGCTAACCACGAAAAGCAGAGGGTTTTGACGGAACCACCTTTTAAATTTTCTTGATCTAGTGAGTTTTCCAATTACTATTCAGATTTCAAGTAGATAGAGATGGTAGGAGATAATTTTCTTGACTGGAAGTGCTTTTCTCCCTAGAATATTCGTCCCCCCCCCCTTCCTCCAGCAAATCATCATTACATACGACTATAGAAAGAAGTGTCATTAGTTGTCAATCTTAATCGTTCTAACGAAAACCTCAGTTGTGCAATTTGAACCGATAGAAATAATGCTATGATGGGAGTGCAACAGATATAATTTAAAGAAATGCCGTATATTATACAAGAACTTATATTTCGGATGAAATGGACAAGGGTGGCCAAATTGATAGTTTAACACTAGATCTTTCAAAGGCTTTTTAAATAGAGTGAACCATAAATGGGTTAAAACTATTGGAGTGGATGAGAAAGTGATTTGCTGGGTAGAAGAATTTTTAAAAGGTTGAAAACAAAGTTAGGGTAGTAAATGCAGTATCAAAAGAAGTAGAAGTAAAAGTGAGAGTGCCACAGGGTAGCGTATTGGGGCCATTGCTTATTCATTATTCTAAATGAGTAATTATGTTGATTGTTACTATCAGAAATTAGATTGTTTGCATATGATATAATGCTATATAAAAGGATCAAAACGGATAGGGGTCTGTAAACAGCTCCAGGGTGATCTGGACAGGATATATAGTTGGGTTGGTAAACATGGGATGGTAGATAAATGCAAAAAAAAAAGAGTCAGCTTATTAGGTACACAGATTAAAAACTAAAGTTGATTATGATTATAAAGTGGGGAAAGAATTGCTTGTTGAGGATTTGAAATGTAAATATCTTGGCATTACATTTGATAACAAGCTTAACTGGGCAGGACGCATTGGTCAGATAGTAAGAAAAAGTTTCAAAATTCTGCACTTGTTGGAGAGAGTGATAAGGGGATGTATGTGAGAAGTAAATGAATTGGATTAGAAAACTTTGGTCAGACCATTGCTCGAATATGGTAGTGTAGTATGGAACCCACAATTTTTCGTATCAAATACAGGAGTTGGAGAGGGTGCAAAAAAGGGCTTCTAGATTTGTTTCTGGAAATTACCGCAGAACGCAATCAGTAACAGATATGATAAAAGAGCTTGAACGCGATTCATTGGACGACAGGAGGAGGGTGAAACGGGTTACGGGAGTGTACAAGGCGTATACTTGGAGATGAGCCATGGAAAGATATTGTTGTAAGAATTAAAATTATTGGATGGAAGGGAATAGATGACGATGACCACAAAGCTAGGCACTCGATTTCAGGCACAAGGGTGTTGGACGTTTCTCTAATTCAGCTAATGGGTGTCAGGGATTGGAATAAGTTACCAAGAGAAATGATGAATAATTTATCAAATCAGTTGAAAGAATTTAAAGTTGTAATATGTCGAGGGCAATATGTAGGTTGGTGTATGAAGGGGGGAAAGACGGTTGTGTAAGGAAATTTCCATCGTAGCGTACGCTCCATTGCAATTAAATTAAATTAAACTTGGTTTGCAGGTTAAAGCATTATGAGAAGCGGTTATTTGTTGTGTGATACCAAAGCGACTTCATGACTGGTGGGCACTTTAGCTTTGTAATACTTGTTCTGTATCTGCCATACCTTGAGCTTGGCGGTCTCCACAGAACTTCCTTTGTAGCAGAATCAGACCTTTCAAAAAAGAACTCGTAATTCCGTGATTATAAGGAACATAAACGGTTTCCCTCTCACAATTGGAATTCATAGAGTGTAATTCACAGATTTTGATGAAATGTACGAAAAGAGAAGGAGCAAATATGTTTCAGCGTTTATCTAGATATCTCGACGTTTTCGAAAAAGATGGTCTTATATTCGGATCTCCTTTCTTAATTACTAGGCAGTATCTCAGTTCCCTATGGAGCTTAATACAGTAATAGTAAACTTTAAAACTCTGAATATATTCTAACAGTATTTGAATTGGTTGTGACAGGGCGTGTCGATGAACGCTGACCTGCTACCCGAGCTGTACCCTGGTTGGGTGATGCGCGTCTACCACGACGTGCCTATCAACAGCTCGGTCAGGGAGGATATGGACCAGCTGGCCAGCTCTCATCCGACTCTGGACTTCTGCTACGTGGGCGATATTCCCGGCTACGGCGACTTCACAGGTAACGCAAGTTAGTTGAGCGCGGCGATTGCCGAAGGCGAAACCACAGATCACAAGTTTCTTTCCTCAGAAAAATATTTCGTGTAAACTAATTACAAATCTGTAATGACACTGTCTGTTTGTTCCAGCATTACGCAAAGACATTTCAATAAATTTTGATGTAATTTTTAGTTTGAAACGTGAGGATCAGGTTCAGAATATGAGATTTACGAGGTCTGTCCCAAAAGTATTCGACCTTCCTTCATATTTTCCCGCTGGTGTTATTCTGCGTCATCGGGCTGGTGGAATCCTTTGAAGTAGTTCACATTTGATAGAAGAATACGCTCCCAACGGCCTTTCCACTTTTGTAAGCAGTCCTGGAACTAGTTTTTTGGTACCGCCTTTAGAGCGTTGGTTGTATTGTTTTCGAGTGTTTCTTTGTCGTCGAATCGGTGTCGTTTGAACGGCATTTTTAATCTTGGTAACAGCCATAAGTCGCAGGGAGCAACAACAGGGCTTCCCAGAGGCTGACGGAGCTGTAAGACTTTGTTATTTCTCAAATATTGCTGCAAGAGGTTCGATGCATACGCTGGCGCGTTATTTTGACGAAGAAGCCAGCCACCGCTTGACCAAAGCTGATGCCGTTTTCTTCTAATTGCGTCATGTAATCTTTTTATAACTTCAAGATAATAATCTTTGTTGATCTCCTGACCTTTAGAAGCATATTCGTGGTTCACAACATCCCCATTAAAAAAAAGAAAAAAATTGGAAACGACTTGACATTGCTCCGGCTTTGGCGCGCTTTTTTCGGTCATGGCTCCGATGACAGCTTCCACTGTGAAGACTGTCATTTTGTTTCGGGATCATAACCATAGTCGATTCATCACCAGTTATAATCTTTTTAAGCTGATTTTTATCATTATTGACAATTTCCAGATTGTCCTGAGCGATTTCAAGGCGAAAGTTTTTCTGCTCCATGGTTAGCAATTTCGGAAGGAAATTCGCACACACGCTAACTATTTGCAAATTTCCAGGTTAAAATCTTACAAACGCTAATTTTCGGTATTCCAATATCACATTCAAGTTTTCGCACAGTCAATCGGCGATCTTCATTGATCGCAAGTCGCACTACGTTCGGTCGTGTCCGGTGTTTCTGTCGTCGAATGTTGCCCAGAGCGTGGGTTACTATCAGCAGAAGTGCGGCCATCTTTGAACCGCTTATAGCCACTCTTTTATTTGTGGTTGACTCATACACTCGTACCAAAATGCCGCCTTCATTTCGATGGTCTCATCACAAATATTTTCGAGTTTAAAGCTAAATTTAATGCAAATTCGTTGCTCCGATCTTTCCGTCTTACGATAGCAAAATTCGGCGAACGTACAAAACACTTAAAATGTGAACTAAAGCCGTCCCGGCAACTGCAGCATCTAGGGCATTCGTGAACCTTTACTGTTGACACTCATACCCGGCATATGGCGTTAAAATTGCCAGGAGCGAAGGTATGAAGGAAAGTCGGTTACTTTTGAGACAGAACTTCGTATTTCACGCTACCTTAAATGTGGACGGAGCAGAAAATCATTATCGAAATATTAACAAATAAAATTACTTACGTCACTATCTTAACGCCTCTGTCGATTCTTTCTACAAGCATTGGGTAATCAGACTTTAAATCCAATAGATATCAGTAGTATAGCCAGCTAATTACATATGACAAATCTACGTAAATTAATTCACAGGGTAATGAAAAAACGCGTGGAACTTCTCTGGTGCATATGGACGAAGTCATGTTCAAAATTTAGTAAGAAATTATAATCACCAACAAACTGATTTTGGAGTTAATCACGAAATATATAAATGGATGTTTTCCAATTAACACTTTCTTATCCGTTCTTAAACGGTACAACGTATTGTGCTATGTATGGCTTTAATCCATATACATTTTTTTGTCAACCTATCATAAGAATATTTTACCACTCTTAAATTTTTTTAAATCGAACAGTTCTCTGTCGGGGGGGGGGGGACCTCGAGAATGTCAGCAATAAACTTTTGACACTGAAATTCATGACAAATTTTTTAAATACTTTTCACTAAATGCCCGTCAAATGACGGGTATCTCTTACAACGATCTGGAAAGTTTCTAAGGAAAAAAAACTTTTTTTATATTTCTTGTAATATTAATAAACTTTTTCTGATTAGATACTTGGAGTACTTGGTTAGATTTTGTAAATAATTCCGCTTGATTTTATTTGAAGGAAATTTTTATTGTTTTGAAAAAGTTTCTAAGTAAAGTATAACTTAAACAATTAACTATTACTTTTTTGATTGATATATTTCATGATTAGTTATGTTTCGATTAAACTTTCTCAGAGTTTTAATAAACTTACCTGTTTGTTATCTTCTGTCAAAAAAATAAATAAAAAATAAGTTGGCACTTGGTTCCAGTCACTGCTTCATAGAATTTTCTCCTTACATGATTTTATACATTTAGCGGTCGTAAATAAACAAAAAGCAACATGTAAATTTAAACGAATGTACATTTGTAACTTTTTCAAACTTTCTTTCGCATTAATAAGTTTTTATCCTTGCTCTTCGCATTTTTGTACATTTACTTCCATAACAGACGATTAACTTTTAGCTGGCATCGCAATTACTTTCTTTTAAAAGAAGTGTAAATAAAATCAAATACATTTATGTACTTGAAATTTACACTTCCTTTTAAGAATATTAACTCGAATTAAGTCTCTGCTGTTATTCATTTCAATCTTCCTGGTTAGCCACGCAGTGCTGTGGTGGCAGTCAGTATAACTAATACCTCGGGCATTATCGTGACTAGCCAAAGTTTGCTGAGCCATTGAGGCGAGCCCAGTCTCCAGGCACAACGCATTTTATTAAAACGGATTGTTTGATTTCATCTTTAATGCTAAGAATAACAAAAAATAGTATCTCGCTTAAGATCTTGGACTTGCGTGCCTCATGACAATTCAACATAATATCTCGAAAGTTTTTGGTTTTACAATGACTTTGAGTACATATTTAATCATTTGCTGCACATTTTGAGATTTTTTTCTTTCAAGATTTTTTCTTCACGAATTCAAAAAATGTAACCTGCTTGGTTTTTCTAACAGGAATCCCCAACAGACGTTAGCAACAATTTCGTTACGATCGATCCGGTGATTATGATTTGTTATTCTTAATCCCCTATGACAACTTTCTGGCAGTCGGAGTGTGTAATAAACCACTATGTCTTCTCGAAATTTCACTTTTAGTTCTTTCCTCCAATCATCTTAACCTATATAAATTTGAACCTACTGAATTCGAAACATTCTATGGAAATTTGAACGGTTTTGTGTAATGTCTCTATCGGTAATAATTACTTCTAATTTTAATGGAATCCTCAAGTGACTTTTTCCTTACATTCGCACTTTGTGACTACACGAATTATCACTTTAAATTATTTCAGTCTTTGAGATAACATATTCAGCATATCCGTTGATAAATTAATAGTCAGTTTATGCTAAAAATACAAGTTTGTCATGGTCATCACCAATCATTCATTCTCAGAGACCTTTCTACCTATTTCTAATTGAGTTGTATGGTAATTTTGACAAATCTTATTGCTACCACAAAAAAAACTAACGTTTGACTCATAACAACAAAAACAATCGTGGCTTGGAACAGTGAACATGTAATGCTACATTACGCGGTGTGTTGATTATGGAGCGTCCATAAACTACGTGGCTCGTCTAGGAGGGCGGGGAGGGGTTGGTTGGAAAGCTAAGTTGTGATATGTGAGAGGGGGTGGGGGAGGTTCTGAGCTTTTAATTCATATTACTTGTCACAGTTAAAATAAGGTACAGAACAAACATAATATAAATATTTATTTCCGTCATTTAATTATCTCAGCATGTAATTTACCATAATCTGACGAGAGAAAACAATACAAAGTGTCTTCTAGAATCAATAAGGAAAAAAGTTACGTGCTACGCGGGGCGGGGGGGGGGGGGATGGGGGAAGGGTGGAGGGGGATGGGGAAGGGTGGAGGGGGGAGAGGGGTGTTCACAAGAGGCCAAAATGGAGCTACTTGGTTTATGGACAATCCCTTAGAAGCATTAAAAGAATTGGGAAATAATGGAGTTAGTATTAAGTCGTGACACTTTAGATTCTCAGGATGTTTAATACAGCAGAAAAGAGAATAGGAGTTAAACATAAAGTACAAGATAAGACATAAGTTTCGTTTTGAACATATTGGAAACTGGCAATCCAACTCTTAAGGCCGCAGAGTGGCAACAAGAGCAATTAGCTGAATTGCAACCTTGGCAAAGAGAAACACAAGACAGAAATTCGAACCGCAAGCCTATACAAAAGCCTGTAAGTTATAGGTGCTATTATTGCCTGTTCAATTAACAGGCTTCTAAAAAAAAAAAAAAAAAGTCTACCTCCCTCCGCTGGCCTTACCCCTACAAGCGAAGGGAAAATTTACCACTCGGCTACATGGACTCAGTGCTCAACACTTATAGGTAGGAAAGGAAGGGGGCGGGAAAGTAAGGAGCGGAGCCGTGAGAACATAACCTACGAGCGGCTAGATGAAAGTGGACAGAGTATAACAAGTCATAAACTGTCGAGAGGCAGAGTTTGTATTTCTGAAGTGAATGGGATATGATGTTATGTCAACCTTTCTTTAATGAATCTGTAGTAGTATTACCCATAAAAGCCGCTTTATGCTCTTTTAATCATATATCCGGTTCTCTCTAAATCAGTGTGAACTATTTCTTAGTGCGATCATTAAAATTTACATGCAGATGATCTTGCGGGTTCTCCGTAGCGAGAACTACCATAGAATGAATTGTCCATTTGGTGTGAAAATTTGTACATCTTGCTGACGCTGCTGGATAACAAGCTCACATTAATTCACGGCATATCGCTTGGTTCTCGAGATATCTTGAACGAAAGGTTATGTGGTACTATCTTTGGCGTGAATAATTTCATTGGATATGGTTGTTCGGTACTATTAATTCTGTTAATTAATTTCTGTTGCATCACGTCTAAGGTATGTTTCTTTTTGCTTTAATATACACCTTTTCTAGAAAAGTATATCGTCAAAAACAGGTGTGGCAAATTTTAAAACTATGGCACTACCAATTTCCAGTCTGCTCTAAGCTTCATATCAGCCTAACATCATCACCTTTCAGTTAAACTATCTCGAGAAACAAGAGAAATATTTTTAAAAAAAATTGTTACTTATTTTTGATTTGTTTCATCGAGCTGCATAAGAATCTATTATCAGATTGTGGCACCACGGTAATGATAGTGCTTCCATAGTGTGTTTATTATATTAAACGTAACACTAAAGACAGATTATAAATTATAAAACCAAAATAACCTCAATTCATACCTTATTATGTTATCAATACTTGAAAAGTAGTGGTTCTGCAAAATTCATCAGTTTTGCTTTAGATTTGGTAATATATTGTACACAAACACTTACATCAAAATGATCTTCACAAAAATAGATTATTGAATCTGCAGACAAAGTATGAGCATCCTTCCTCCTTGCAAGTTTTAACCACTTTTTCCGTACACTGGGGCACTACACAGTACTTAAAATACGAGGCATTCATTTCTAAATAAAGAAAACTAACACCTGCCATACACATACACGACTGTTTTGTTTTGTTTCGGATGGCGTGACGTCATTCAAGACGCCATGACAGCCTTAATTGTTTTAGAGGTAGATTTAAATTCGTTCTCAAAAATGCCAAATATATAATGTAAATGTTAGATTTTTGAAAAATAATACGTTTTTTGAGTAAAATAGATAATAAGGTAAAGTATTAACCTATTTTTCAAATTTAGTCAGGTATTCAATTTATGCAAGCAATTTAAAACGACTATTAACAAGGGATTATATACGCGATATTGGCTTTTTTCACCGTGTTACAGATTTCTGTAGTCCTCGGTTTCCCGCTACAAACCCTCCAGCAAAATGAAACGGAAAACCACAGACATCACGTACAAAACAAATTCCTTATGTCTCTTTTTAACCAACCGTTGCTGGCTTAGGGATAATCATACGCAACTCCCAATATACTAACTCACTCCTGTCTTGTTAAATCCGTGATCGCATAATACCAAACATTACCTAAAATGTGTACCATATGGTTTTGTACCACCACAGTCCTCATTCGAAAACAGCGCGCTAAATTCTGTACACATATGAACCCAGTTACTAAAATATAAAAACATCATGGCCAACCTTCAGACGTTTGCTTCAGGGATATGCGTACTATCCACAACACTTCCAGATAATTTCGCACTAATGTTTCACGGGACATGAGACACACAACGTAAGTCCAAGAATTGCACTGTCTATTATGGAATTTCCTCAATTAATAACATGTCACCTGCCATTTAGATTTTTAGTTATTCAGGTTGATATTAGTCTGTAAGTAGTAAGCTGTATATTTACCGACTTTTGTTGGGATTACTCTTAAGCTGTGGATATATTCATGCCTTTCACCCATGGAGTGAGGTGATAAATGATGACTAAATCACACAGTTCGTTCGAATTTAGAAATGCTTACAAAGATGAATAGGAGAAAAAAGAGCATCGTGAGAGGGCGGAGATATTTTCGTAGGATACAGAGGATTTCTCATGGCTGTTTTCCTTCTGGTTCAGGGTGCATTTCAACTTGACCACAACCTCTAGTAGCAGTGGCATAGTTGGGGATGAGGGGGGGGGGGGGGAAGAGGGAGGTGATGTGAGGGCTGTCCACCCCTGTGTCACCATGAAATAATTGAAAATTATGTGATACAAAAATAACCTTTTTGTGGACATCTCGTATTTTTTTATGTCGGAACACAACAATTTTTATTGTTTTAAATATTTTTTCAAGTTGATAGAGCGCTTTTCGAAATGCAATCCAGTGCGCCGTGCGTTTTCGTTACAGTATAGTATAAATATTTCCAACACTGCACGTTTAACATGAACAGCATCACACGAAATCGTCATACAGTACTTGCCGTCCGTCACTGTTGTTTGGTTTGTCAAGAGCCCCACTCACATCTTCTTACCCAACTTGGTTGTATTGTAGCTGATGTTGGATAGTGTATGGGTAAGTTAAGAGACCAAATCGCCAGCTAAACAACCGGGTTGACGAATTCAGAATCTTTTCATATTGGTGGGTAGGGCACGACGTTATGCAAACGTGGTTGGACTGTATATGGGCAATTTGTTCAACCTGGTTGCCAACATCGGTCTGGTCCAGTTTCTAGTAGGCAGTATTTGTAATTTGTGCCACGAGAGGTAGCGTGATGGCAATTATTCAAAACAACGATGCGTGGAAAACCATTATAGAAGAGTTTCGCAGTCTACCAAAATTGTGTAAAGTAAAATCTAATTACATAAAAATGAGAAGTCAAGAAACAAGGGATGGAAAGAATTGATTTTAAAGATCTGGAACGAAATACCACACTTGGAAATATGAAATGACATCCAACAAATATGCTCAATAAAAAACGAAAAAGCGAAAGCTCTAGAGCAGGAGATGAAGATGTATACGAACCTAACCTCTGGTATTCTGATAAATTAGATTTTTTACAGTACCAGGAAACAAGTTACTGAGGATATCGTTCTTTGAAAATGAAGAAGAAACAGTGATGATTCTGAGTTTGCTCAAGTTTAATTTATAGCTTTTTTACTAAGTGGAACTGAGTAAAATATTGCGAATTACTAAAGTATCATAACTTTGTGTAGTAGATGATCGGTTAACCAACCACCCATTAAACGAGCCATCAATTAACGGAACTCAATCCACAAAAGAAAAATAATGTTTCATGGGTATTGTACGAGTAATTTTTATTGCATATTCGATAAATTCTATGCATTACTGTTGGAATATTAATTGTAATTTTCCTTTTTTCACTCAATTAATTAATTTTCGAAACCAATTTTTTTCTTATTTTTTTTTAATTTTAATTTTTTTTATTATTTTTTTTTATTTTATTTTTTTTATTTTTATTTTTTTATTTCCCTCTCATTTTTATTTCCCTCTCATTTTCGTACAAGTGATTTCTTCCGCTTCCAACATTACTGATATAAGTAAATACCTTATTCTCCCTATATTTGATAGCTATGTACTGATATCGGGCAACAGAGTTGTTCAACTTGTTTTTGTTTTAATCAACCATGTTGAGACACATTGTTGGAAAACAAGTTGAAGTATATATAGGTTTTTTTAGAAGCGGCGGTGGCTATAATGCAAGTTTTCTTGGATAATACTTTTGAATCGTCTCTACCTATTTTTTATTCAGTTACAACAAATCAAGCTGATTCAATACTCTCTAGGCGTGGAAAGTAAAATTTTGATTTTCGTTTTGAAAACACGTAATGTTGACCAGATATTTGGTCCTCTCTACTTTGTAAACTGACATTTATTAACTACCTTCTTGTCGCTGGGCTGGACTGCTTGTCGAGACGAAACTATTCTGTTTTCACCATGACATACATGTAGAAACCAGAATAGTCTGCCGCGTGCGCTGAGTATATAGTTTCGTAATACTTAATAGCGGGACAGTCGGAAATAGCTGGGGTTAGAATGTTGAAACGCCGTAGGCGAGCGCGCGTGTTGAAACCTAAGATGCCTCAAGCTATGGCGTGGAGTACCCGCGCAGATTGAGGTCCTGCCGGAATGTGCTGCCACCTGGCGGCTTCCATTAGTCCATTCGAATTTACCGCCATGCAAAACAACTTAAAACTGTGACGTCACGCGGTTGAGTTGAATATCTCTGCGGCTTGTTCAAATAACTTATTGGGCCAAACTCCCTAACTAGGAACTACTGCCGTGTGCTATGAACAGTCATTTAAAAAATTTAAGGAGTTTTCTGAGAATACTGCCGTGGAAATATATTGATATTTCAAAGACATTTGCTCCCGAAAAATATTGCGAGTACATAAAAAATTAGGAGGCATTGTGCTACTGTCGAAGTTGATGAACGCTCGTTGAACAAAAGAACAACTAAAGGTCAGTTCCTCAACGCTGGTTTATCGGCGAGGAGTAATTGGTGCACATAAAAGATAAATTCTATCGCAATTCGTCACGTTTCACGTCAGAGCAAGAACACTATTCTGGATTGATTGCTAAAAAGACTGTGTGGAATTAGCCAGTTTAGGGCGTATCCTCTTATGAACACAGGACTGTAAATAGTCCCAGAAATTTCGTGGATCTCATAACGTGCGCACGTACTTTGAAGGAATTTAAAGAAAAAATTTGTAGAGGGCAAATGTAGGTGGGTGCAGGATAGGGGGAAGATAGCTGTGTAGGGAAATTGCCACCGGAGCCTGTGCTCCATTGCAATTAAATTAAATTAAATTAAATTAAACAAACCTAATGTAGAATCTGTGGAGTTGTCTGGAGGGATTGCTTCGCTCACGAATCGTACAACATTTTACCTTGCTCCCAGAACATATTGAAAATTTCGTATGGGTGAAATTCTGTAGATCTACTGTGCAAGTAGCGACATATCTCAGAGAAATACAGATTAACAAATCAGATATGTTTGCAAAGTATACTATTTGCAGTTTTAGTACATATTTACTCCATAAATTAATTCAATAATCATCAAATTACTAGAATTTTTTTTCGTTTCAGCTTTCCCACAGAATACTGTCAATTCATATAAATAACACAAAGCGAGAGTGAAGCTACTCAATTTAGAGGCTAGGCAAATAATGTTTACCCTTTTAGTTGGCTTCAAATTTTTGGCACGTTTACTATTCATACAACATATTGTATTGTGTTCGTTCTTAATGTGTATTATTGTTAGAACAGACGGATGTGTGTGGTTGAAGATGACCGGTAGTTCTAGAGATATCGGAAGTCAAAAATCAGGTATATGTATAGTTCCTTGTGACTTTGCCGATGTTTTTAATCTGATTCAGGCCTATTTCAACGTAATCACAACCGCTAGGCAGAAAACAAGGATAAACTTTACATCGCGACACAGTCAATGTATTATTGCGCGTTTTAGTTCTCTTGCATTTTAAACTGAAGTTGTATTATGAAATTAATTGTTATAATTTATGCTACGCGTACTTTGAATCTCGAAATAGACAATTTTGTCATTACCAAAAATGTATTTAGCGATGCTTTTCATATGTTAGGTGTACCCGCATTGTTTGATTTTGAAGCAGGGCAGCACTATCATAACCGTAACTTCATGAATTCTTATGTAACTCCACGAAACAAATCAAAGATAAAGAGTAAATTTTTTTCATATCTCACTTAGTTCTCGAGATATCGAATTAAAACTATCAGTTGTAAATATAGTTCCTTGTGCTTTTGGAGAAGTTTTTCTTCTGGTCCATGCAGTATTTAATCCTAATCACAACCGATAGGAAGAAAACAGAACGTCTATTATACATATCCAGCGTGTAGTTCCTTGCGGATTAAACGATTTTTTTTTTCTGGTCCATATCTCAACAAGGCGGACTGTCCGGATTTCCAGAAAGCACCTGACTTTACTGGCTGGTACTGCCCGTTGACTGCTGCTGGGGGCGGGTGCTTTCTCTGCGTAGCTTGCTCGACCCCCACTCCTGCTGGCATGTTTTATTTTCAATGGTTTCTCGAAATCACACCAGACGAATGGCAGAGTGGATATTAGGAAAAGCCACGGTCGAATCCTTAACGTTCCTTGATTCCCAACCTCTCCTGGCTCTAAAGACCTCGATATCTACAAACCTTAAAACAATAATAAAAAGAAAGTTAACGGTGTGCAATTGAAACTTGCCGTAAGTATCACTGTCCAGGTAGGCGATAAGCCTTACCGTAAAATCATTTAATGGATACATTTTGAAGCTGTGCCTACTTCAGTATGCTGTTTTAGGACAGAGAGATGTTTTGTTTCTTGCTTTACGCCTCGTCGACGTCAAGGTCATCACAGGTGGTAAACGGTAATGGACAAGGAACGCAAAGAAATTCGGCCACGTACTTTTGAAGAAACCTCCACAGCATTTGCTTGGAGTGATTTCGGAAAACCATGAAAAACCCATATCTGGATGGCTGGACAGGGATTCGAGCCCATGTCCTTACAAATGCGAGGACAGAGCGGTATCGCTCGTCCTTCACGCTCGTTGGGTCAGAGCGAATAACGTTGTTTGTACACTAGGAGAGTCTGTTTTGAAACAGTGCTACAGAACGTCACGTTCAACAGCGGTGCACGTCCAAGGTTTCAATTGAAGAAACACCTCGCATGCTGGCTACGATGTAATGCTACGCTGCACCAGTCTGCCTCAATATATCAGTTTGAGCAATGAAAGCTAGCGTAATCGCTAGCCTGTTGGACTAATCTTCTAAAGGTTGTTGCTTAGTGTCTGTGCTACTACATCCATGGTTTAAACCATATTGTTACTGTGATTTGTAATGATTACACAAAAGATTACTTCAATCACTGCTGTAGAAAAAAAAAAAAAAATGCTGGATTATAAAGGCGTCAAATAGTGAACGCTACTTAAAAACAATTAGCTTAGGTTAGTAATATATGATTTTGGTTGAAGAAGTCCGCCTTAATGTCTTCCTTGCATTTTGTGATATGAAAGTGTCTTCTGTTAATTAATTTTTGTTTCGAAAAAGCAACGAATTGGAATTTGTGCAATATTCCGCCAGAAGCATTTGGAAAAGCACCAAGTTAAGTTAATGTCTGTGATGCCATCGATGGCATCATTTTGAGAACTTACAAATAAACAGTAAGTTCATACAACGATCGTTACTTCGGTATTCAAAGTCATTTAAACGTCCATGTCTTTGTCTTTACCAGATGTATATTTTCAGCCACTGAAAGATGGTATTAAAATATCTTTCCATCAGAAAAGGGAATTACCTTCATATAGTTTTCTTCCCTGGCATTTCTTCTTTGAAAGCTGAAATTATACCAGAAATAATTTTTCGCATTACAATAACGAGAGAGATATTTAGGTGGCTTCCTTCAGCTGGTACAGCCTGTATACTCACACTTGTCACCTGAAATTACGGCAAAGCTATGGTGTCCGAAGTTCACTATGGGGTTAGCTGGTTCGATCCCTGGTGGTGGAAGAAATTGTCATCGTTTGGGACTTGGCCAGCATGGTAAGAGCAATAGTGGCGCAAAATTCCCAGTGAGATTGAGTACCCAAAACTTCCGCAGTGCTTATGCAGTGAGGGTGAATGATTGGATCGTAGCGGTGCCATTGATACCTTTCAAAAGAGTAGGCCTGCATTGGCCATTTTGGGTTTCACCATCCATATACTCCGCACATCCCTTGAGGATGCTGTGGATGAATATCGTCCTCCACAGAACAACCTTCACCCGGTCACTGAGTCTCTGAAATTTGTGGGAATTTACAATTTGTTCTTCAAATTTTCTCGATCTTCAATTATTTTCTTCAGATGAGCAAAAAACTGAACTTGTAATCAGACGGGAGTATAGGGTACGCCACTTAAGTGAAACAATAGTGTGCTGTTCATATTTTTTAAGGTTTCATTACCTAGGACCTCTTTTTGGCTCAATATTTGTGTATTACTAGAAAATATTCAACTTAGAACCTTGAAGGTGCCTAACAAATTATATCTATACTGCAGCTTTATAACGACTTCACTCACATTTGCATTCGGCGCTATTAAAAACATAGAAGAATTATCAAACGGCAATATAATACGGTATCGTTCTTCCATCACTATTTTCAACTTCGTGAAATATCTTCGTTGTTAAAGGCCTCAGGATGTTTGCAGATCACTTGATGGATTGAAAATGTCGTTACAGTCTAACTTTACAGTTCAATTATAAGTTTTACTGTCATATGAAGCTAGCAAAGGAAATGAAAAATCTTGCATCCTATTGGTTTCCTGCAGAACAGCAATGAAAACAAAATACAAAGTAGCCTGTACATCTAAAATGTAACACCTGTAAAGATTAAATTATGCGGAGCCCACATTATATATGATTGACAGATGGACGTAAACATGATCGTGGGAGGGCTGAACACATTGTTATAAGTCTTTTTATGAAGTACGAAAGAAAACAGGTACCCTAAGTGTTCATTCAGAACAGCCAAGAAAATTTACATCAATTTCAATAGAATCGTATTTATGGAGGCAATTTGTGAAACGCTGCTAATTCCCACCTTAACAAGGAACAAAGAATCGAATTATGACATATTTCTATATTGTAAAGTCTGCAAAAGAAAAGAGGAAGAAACAAACATCATATGCATACTAAGCTCTAACGCAACACGAAACACAACCACACCCACCCATCATATCAATATTGGATCGTTGAAGATGTTCAGCTTCTAGCTACAACGGCTCGCCTGTGGTGAAGTCATTAGGGGCGAAATGAGTGCATGGGTCGGTGGCTGAAGAGACAAAGAGATATTACCAGTTTTGATGCGGCAGCTTGTCCGTCCTGTGTTGCAGATCGACAGCAGAATGCGTGGCGGTTCCTGGCGATGGCGGACCCTCTGGTAGACGTGTTCATCAGCCGAGACTTGGACGCGATGCCACTGCAGAGGGAGGTGAACGCTGTGGAAGAGTGGCTGTCTTCCAACCTCACCTTCCACGTCATGAGAGACCACAGTTACCACAGTGTGCCCATTCTAGGCAAGTCACAACACAACTTCAATCTATACTGACAAATTTCTGTTTAGGGTTCTGTGTCTTCTTGATGAAAGACTGAACCGTTGTTGAGTCACACATTTGCTCATATTTGTTGCTTCCACCACCCCACCCAACCTACTTCCCACCCCCTCCCCCTCTGACCGCACCTCATAACATATGAACCATTAAACTTAGAATTAGGAAAATATTCTGAGATACATTGTAATTATTTTGTCAAATGATTTGTTTTATTTGAATGTACTATTTGCTAGATCATTTCTTAAAAAATAATTAATTCTACTTAAAATTAAGTTTTCGGATTTTCCATAATGATTTTTTTTAAATTCAGTTTAATAAACGGGGATCGGAAACCGAAATAGAGTAACTCGCACTTAACGAATTGTTTATAGATCAGATAGTAACTATTCTTACTAAACGTAATTTATATTGAGATGATGTGAGACCTGCAAAACGCTAAACTTTATATATATTTGGCATTGTTTAGAAATAATGTGGATACATATATAGGTACCCATTGGTAGCCATTTTTTAATAAAAACTAATATTAACAATTAGAAAAAAACAAATCTAGCACAGGATACTACAGTAAATATTTGCATTCACCTAATTTTTAGTTAATCTAGTCCCATATACGTCATATTGCAGTCCTATTATGAGCGTGAGAATTTAAAACTGAAGATCAGTGTTACATTTGTACTTTGAACGAGGTGTTGGACTCTGTCTGTTCCATAGGTAACGCTGATTCCAGAATTTGAAGGTTGAAATCTTCAATTTGCCTCCCTAACTTCAAATTGTAATATATCCCACAATAGTGCAAAATAAAGGAACGGTACTCTGCAGAATATTCTCCTAATGTCCATTAATACTAACTTTAATAACCACTTTTTTTAGTATACGCGAATTACCCAGCTTGGTGGCTTAGCAGTAGCGCTGTGACCTCGCATTCCGGAAGACTTGAGTTCGAATCACCGCCCGGCCATCCAAATTTGGGTTTTCCATCGTTTCCACAAATCACTCCAGGCAAATGCCGGGATGGTTCCTTCAAAAGCTCATGGCCGATTTCCTTTCCATTCCTTTCCCCCAAGTCCTTTCCCACCTCTGATGATCTTGACGTCAACAAGATGTAAAGGAGACTAAAAAAAATGCACCAATTGGTAGTAATTTGGGACTACCGACTGAAGTGAAAACTTAAAACTATGAATATAATACGCGCAACACGTCATACTTATAATTCCAGATATACTAAATAATAATAGTGCTACCAGGTACTGAGGACCTACAATTTAACGTGGAATACGAATCACGGAAGCGTTCTGGCGTACTTCACATTACATAGCAAGCTGTGCCAGAGTACACCCTGGATATGTTTTTCTCTTTCATGTTTTTTTTTCTTTCCTGCGAAAAGAAAAGAAAAT